>JAJMRW010000003.1:0-600000 GCA_030558095.1 Teunomyces funiuensis
TGGTGATGGCTTTGACGGGGTACTGGATCTTAGATGCGAACAAACTCGATTCGATGGCTTTGAGAACGGGCTTCCCAACGAAACCGTTGAGTCCGACAACTGCAATTGAGACTTTAGACATTGTGAATTATGAAATGGAAATGGAAATGGGAATGATGATGATGATTGAATAAGGGGCAGGGGCTCTATTTATACTTAAATATGTGGGTTTGCAGCCGCGTTCACAACTTTACTAATATGAAATTGTGCCATTTCCTAATTAGAATGAGAATTGCGGCCCTAATGCAATAAATTAGTAAATTCTGCATATAAACAGTGAGGCATCAAAACGGACTTATTCAAATGAAACGATTGCAAATGTTCCACTTACAAAACGGGGTAGTAAAGCTTACAAATCACACCACAGTCAATTATTCATTACTGTCAAAAACAACAATTGAATTTCACCACCGTGGAATTGAGAGATATTCAAAAAAAGCTGAACCATTTGCAAAAGTTATTCCGTTTGTTGGAGACAAGGATTCAGGAATGCAATTGGACCGTTGATGTTGATTTTTAATGTTGATGGCATAATAATTTACTTCTTCAGCTAACTTGATTTCCAAACGAATTATTGGTACTTTGGCAAAGGCGAACAAATAAACCCTATTGACCCTTGAGGGCTGTTTTGCTATTCATGAGGCTTACCTTGTGTCTAGTGAACAGAAAAAAAGCTTTGGTTTTGAGCCTACCTTTTTGATTATATTGATTACCCACATTTTTCACTAGCACTCGTATTTTTGATTACACTCAAAGTGTTGATTTGCAACAATATAGAACAATTCATTTTTTTGCAAAAAATTTAAAAAGTCTACCAATTAGTCAAGAATATAACAGAGAGAAAGCAAATTGTCAAAAAAATGAGCCATTTGCAACAGCTTTCAACTACATTTTTTAACTATTTGATAGATATAGTTTCTAATGTATTTAATTATACATAATAAGGATAGATGTAGGTTTCATTACAAGGGAACGAACTCGCCCTAGCCCCTGCAATAACAGCATAACCTGTTCTGGTCAAGAAGACAATTCTAACCTTGACGTAGAGTTACGTCGCAAACTCTAATCAACTCCATTCACATGGTTACATTTTTGTTTTTATGCAAAACACCACGTAACATGCACTTCCGCATTAAAGTTTTAGCTAAGAAGGTCTGGATGCCGCAAACATCCAAGCAAGTGGCAACTTGGCCGAGTGGTTAAGGCGATTGACTCGAATATTTTCGGGCTATCAATTGGGATTTCCCGCGCAGGTTCGAATCCTGCAGTTGTCGTCATTAATTTTTTTGCTCACCCATAGTTATATTTGTAAGCAGTGCAACATTTAGAACAGGGTCAAATGACAATCAAAAAGAATGTAGCTAGTATTCTCCTTGCTGCGTGATAATATCAAAACATATATTCAATTTTTTTCACTTTATGAATTGCTGAAACAGAGGATTTATACTGGCTTAACAGATGTATAAGTGCCATAGCCAGAAACAGAGTAAGAAACGAAAAGGTTTAGGATGTTACGACCAAAAAAAGTCAAACCCCGATGATTCTTCTTTGACTTCAAAGTCCATGACAAATATGACGGCAAAACTATTTCTGCTTTAGTATTTATCTGCTGAGTTGTTCATGATTAGTACAACCAATGAAATATTCACGCTCGAAGTTCTCGATCTCGTCTTGCTTTAATTAGCTGCCAAGGCTGTGTTGCAAACGGTCCTGATCATTCGTCAACATATTGTATAATATGCCATACAATATATTAGTAATATGATATTTTTTTACTGATTTACTAATTGACGTATTAAAAGGGGGGTGCAGAAGTGGACTGCACAATACCGTATAAAAATCTAGAGACCTCCGCAACATCTAACAGTAACAATTACAACTCTAATATTCAAACATGGCTTCCAATGCTCCAGGTGCTTGCTGCACAACTGTTAACTTTCACGAAGGTACCGCCATTGGCTCCTATGAAGTTCTTTACGGTCTTGACACCTACAAAGTAGGCAACGGTGAAAAGATTATTGTTATCGCCACTGATATCTTTGGCTACAAGTTGAACAATGTTTTGTTGATCGCCGACGAATTGTCCAAGAATGGTTACACCGTTTTGATTCCTGATATCTTGAACAACGACCCATTCCCCGAAGATGGCCAAATTCAAGATTGGATTCCAAAGCACGTTTCCGAAATCACCAGACCTATCTTTGAAGGGTTCTTGACCAAGTTGCGTGCAACCAACCCTAAGTTTGTTGCTGGTATTGGTTACTGTTTTGGTGCCAAGTACATTGTCCAAAACTTGGCCAAGGATGGTTTACTTGATGCTGGTGCCATTGCTCACCCATCTTTCGTCTCTATTGAAGAAGTTGAAGCTATCGAGAAACCAATTCATATTTCTGCTGCTGAAGTCGACCAAATCTTCCCAGCTGAATTGAGACACAAGACCGAGGCCGTTTTGGCTGAAAAGAAGGCTACATACCAAATTAACTTGTACTCGGGCGTTTCCCACGGTTTCGCTGTCAGAGGTGACTTGTCAGATGCAGCTTTCAAGTACGCCAAGGAAAGTGCTTTCAGCAGTCAAGTGCAATTTTTCAAAAACTTTTCACAATAATTTGATTAGTTATAGTGCAATTGGTTTTCAACTGACACTTCCCTACTGAATATATAGAACTTTATTTAGTAATTTGTCAATCGCCTACAAAACCGAACTTTTGAAATTTTCCCTCAGCTTCTTAATGGAATGTTCTTGTATTTTATCTTTATTCATTCCATAAAATCAGTCTCTACACTCAGTAAACTTTATAATATTATATTGACAGTAAATAAACAATTAACAGGCGGAAGGGGAGAGAAAGAATTGAATTATGGGAAGTGTCCTTTTCTGAGACCAAAGTATCCTTCTGGTGCCAGTTCAGTGACGTTCAATCTGCCCCTCATGAGGTAGTCCACGCCACCATAAATAACATCGTTGCCCCACCATTCAATACTTCTATCAACATATTGTACCGAAAAGAATATAATGATAGCGGAGAAAGCAACACCAGCAGTCATAGCACCAGAGAACACATAGTTATACTTTTCCCAAAATGCAGTATAGTGTTTCTTAAGGTAGTACATGGAAGCAAATGACAAGTAAAGACCACCAGTGTAGTAGGTCAAGTTGTATGGAGCATAGATGAGGAAACCACCAATGATCAAAGTTGGCTGGAAGTACTTGGTCAATTTCTTTGGTCCGTACCACTTGAATGGAATACAAACAAGTGCCAACAAGAAACCAATCAAGAAACAGTATTGGAAGATTGGATAAACACCGTCAAAGACCTTCTTAGGACCAATAACACCCCATTGGATCGAAGCATTGTAGAATGTCTTGGCACCAGGACAAGAGAACTTTTGCTTGTTGGTTACTTCACAGTAGTTAGCAATGTTATTGATTTGGAAGTTCATCACAGCAAGCCCAATAAAGGAGTGGACAAGAACAGACAAAGTTTGAGCTCTGAACATAGCTCTTGGAGGAAGCTTGACGTAGTGACCCATCTTTTGGTCCGAAATATAGTTTTGAGCTTGAGCATCGATATTGTATCCCAAAGCTTTGACAAAGTTCAATGCCAAACCGTTACCTGGAAGAGCGTAACCAATAATCAATTCGACCAAGACATTAAGACCAATTTGGAAACCTGTAACCGAGTAAAGAGTGGTCAAAGGAATCAAGAAAAGGAAGTTGATACCAACGGCAAAGAAAATGGTCCAGACTGGTGTTTGAGCTGGGTAGACCTTAACACAAATAATGGCAAGAACAATAGAAATAACCAAGACGGCCAAGAAAACCCAGTCTGGAACTTCCTTGTAACGAGCCATCATTCTGGAGTGTGGATCGTTAAAGCCGTGGTAAGTAGATCTTCTGAAGTTTTTAATGGACTTGGTGAACCCTCTGAGTGCGGACCACATACCCTTGTAGTTCATAGCACACTCATATACAATCAAAAATGGATAAGCAGCAAAGAAAGCACCATATGAAATCAAACTAGCAGAACTGTAGTATGGTGGGCCAACTTCAGCAAACTTTGTCTTGTCAAACAAACTGTTCTTGTCCACAATACTCTTGACATCGTAAACCTTACCCGTGTTGGTGAATAAGGAGTTACTGTTGATAGGAACATAGGCACTCCACATATAGTTGGTGTAATTAAGGGCAATGATACAGAAGAAACCAATGAAAGACCCAATGTATTGGTTCAATTGGGAGTAGAATGGGATGTTCAAGGCAGCATTATAGTTCAAAGTGTTCCAATCAAAGGAAGGAATTGGGTTTAATCCCAATCCTCCCACAGATCCAGTAATCATTGCAAGGTTCAAGTTTTCTGGTGCAATCCAGGTCATCCAGTTGAAAGTAGACAAGATACCAATTAAGTAGTTTGGAAGCCAAAAGTATAAGAAAGAAGAAGCAAACACAACGAAGAAGAACTTGTACTTGGAAATTGTCCAACCATTGATGCTTTCCTTTCTTTCAGGCTGCATTAAAGCCTTGTTCAAAGCAACAGTAGGCAAGATGGAGGGCCAAATGGATTTGATTGGGTAAATACAGAACTTTCTCATGACACCAGCAAAACCGAAACCCAAGAAGTTAGTACTCAAGATCAACAACGTTTGGTATCCAAAGTCAGCCCATTGATTGTCGTAGAACATTGGCAATTTTTGCACATGAATGTTGTAGGAGACATAAGAGTTACCACCCGAAACAGCATAGAAGACAGTAGCGAGCATTTGTTCTTTGTGAGTCCATGGGCCAGGGTTTAAGTCAAATTCGTACTTCCAAATCTTGAACTTCCACTTTGGTAAAATGTATTGCAACAATCTACCTGAAGGATACAAGAATAATTGGACAACTGCAGTGTCCAAGGTGATGGCAGGACGTCTCTGGGAGAAAAACTGGTTAATGAAGGTACCAATGGCTGTCCAAATAATCCCCAAAATGTAAACTCTGATAGTTTCAACTGGGATATTTGGGTCATCAAATGGATCAGTGACAGCACGAACTTCCGGATATGGCGAATGGTAGGCAATCAAGGCTGCTTCCACTCTTGTTTGTAAACCCCAATCGCTGATTTCTTCGTGGCTACTGCCATCTTCCAAACTGGAAACTGAGGTAGCTTTGATTTCAGTTTCTGCTTTTTCAGTTGAAGGTTCCTCTTCGTCGAGATCAGCATTGAAACCTTTCGGTAAAGTTTCTTTGATTCCAGCGCTCTTTAATTGGAGATTGACAGGAGCCTGATCGACCAACGTCTTGTAAAGTTCGTATTCTTCCGATGGAATGTTGACATCATCTGCATGTTCAATAATTGCTTCTTTAAGAATGTTCAAAGCCTCTTCTTCGGAAAGCTTTTCAATCTTTTCAATCATGAAAGTGGCACCGACTGGTAAGTCGTCCAAGTTGAGCAACCCATCAAGGTTGATTCTCTTCAAGATGTAGTATTTCTGATCGGCAGTCAAGGATTGGCCAATACCACCAATGGAGATGGCGTTGGAGGCAATTGCCTGCAAGTCGACTTCGTGGTCTTCGACATCAAGACGTGTGGATCCTATGCTTCTAATACTAGTGAGGCCAAGAGGGTCTGGTTTAATCTCAGCCATGTTTAACACTGTATACTTGAAACAACGACTTGGAGTAAAAGGGTCCGAATATATACTACGCCAATGTAAATGTTCTGCACCACTACACAATAAAATTGTGGTGACCCTTGAGTCCGAGTTAGATTAGACCGATTGCAGATAACAAAAAAATTACCCCAAATCACGGCATTGAAATTGGAGCCGTTCAAGAAACGAGTCTTGTGGATATAATTTGAGATTGAAAAACATTGGCGGCGGAATCGCAAACCCGGGCGTGCCGCGCATGAGAATGAAGCAGCATAGTGGTGGAACTGGACTCTATAGTCTAACTAGGCCAAGTGTGTCTTTCTATGATAGAAGACCAGTAGTGCAACGTATTGGATTGAATTTTGAACCATGCTGAATATTCTTCGATCGGCTTTTTGCAACTTGTGCCAGTCGCAACGCGCGCAGCCAAGCCAAAAAAGAAGCAGCCAAGAAAAATGCAAAAAAGCTCCCGGCGACCAGATTTACATGCAGATTGCACTTGAATTACCGGAGGAGGGCCCCCACACCTTTCCTAATGTCGTGGACTGCTATAAATAAAACGAGAGTCCTATTGTTTCAGCACGTTCCATATAATAAGTTGATGCATGTACCGCTGTGCTATATGTTAAGATTGTGTCTGTTTGAACAACACAAGCAGCGCGATTATTGACCCATTCTTGATCCCAAGGCACAAATGGCACCATGCCTCCACTTGGGCGTGTCAAAAATACTCTTGTCACCGTCCAGCGTTACAAATTTCTTAGAATTTCGCAAAATTTCTTGGTTTTTCGCGCATAAAGGTGTCAAATAAATATGCATGACGCCTCAGTTAGGCAACTTGGCACTAGATGGCTCCAAAAATAATTGATCGACGCCGATGACTTGGTGCTATTGTTGTACGGCTCAAAAGTCAATTGATTATGGCGGGACTTGCTGCCTGATTCGTTACATGGCGATAAGCCACAGCTTATCTGACTTATTGCCGAAGTGGTCGAACTGATTAATGAACGGCACCACCAAGCATTTTCGCCAAGTACCAAACCGACTAATGATAATTGGTGTATTTCCAACGCTAGAAAATTACAAACATGAGCCCGAAACTGATAAGGCACGTCCGGCTTTTCAAAATGATAGATTCCGCTAGCGGTTTGGGTCCCTTTTCGTGCTTCTGAAAATCATCGAACCATCGCGCGATTGGGAACTTCTTTTGATCCGGTGAGATAACTTGCACCTTTGGCGCGCCTAACCTGCAAATAAGTTTACTCCAGCCAAAAAATCTGGAGATGAGATGATGGCCTTGCTAACGCTACAAATCGAAGATGGTGTCGTTTTCCTGTGAAGTCTGTAATGATACAATTATAAAGAAAAAGTTGGACCAACACACGCAAAGATGTTACGGTGCCTACTTCACTTGCATCGACTGTTCCGTCACTTTTCAAGGAACAGCATACAGAAACCATACTACATGCATCTCGGAAGCTGAAAAGTACGAGAAGGCTTTATACAAGGGCCCTAAGAAAAAGCAACAGCAAGTAAAGCAACAACCAAAGGAAGAAAAGAAGGAGAAGAAGGAAGAAAAGAAGGACAAGAAGGAGAAGAAGGAAGAAAAGAAGGACAAGAAGGAGAAGAAGGAAAAGGAATCTGATTTGGACAAATACTTCAAGTCCACCAAAGAACAAAACTTGTACAAGGTCGTCAAAAAGGCTGCTCAAGATAAAGATCAAGATATAAAAGAGTTTTTAAAGTCCTTGATGATTGCCAAAGGTGAAGATGGAAAGATTAGCCTTGTCTTGTAATTTACATTAATATACATAGTGAAACACCAAAACCCCCTGTTGCCCATCCAGTTACTTTCTCTTATTCAACGCACGGCTGACTTTGCCGTAAAACTGGGCCAATGTGTTGTAGGGAAACGATAAACTCTCACACAAATATTCCGGAAGTATGGATTTTAAGTAACGAGCGTTCTCGATCGGGTTGATTTCCTCGCCTTCGTCTTCGTTTTTGAAGTTTTTATCTAATGCGTCTAGAAATGTAGGAACGTAGCTGATTTCGGCAGTTGTTTCAAAGGACTTTGATATTTCCAAGCGATAGTTAATATAGGCCAATTCACTCACCGACTTCTGTTTGATATCAAAGTAGTATTGCTCCTGGTCTTCATAAAAGTTAGTGACGCGTACACCAGTAAGAAGTTCCACCATATCCAACGTGAAGCCTATATTCTCCAATTCTTTTGAGAGTTCATCTTGGCCAATGAGATGCGATGGACCATTGGGCGATTTCTTTTTGCGGATAGGTGATTGATATATTATATCTTTATCTTGAGGTAAAAGACTAGGAATCTTTGACGTTGCTTTCAACTGGTCAATCTGTTGCAATAAAGCGTCGATTGTTGCTTGTTTCTCAGAAACTTGGTCGGTCAAAGACAAAATCAATTCATGGTCAGACTCTAGCTGTTGCTGGACCTTGTGTTGGTACTTTGTGAATATCTCGTCTTGCTTGGTGTTGGTTAAATTGTTGACAAACTCCACCAACTGCTTGTTGTGGTGGGCAGTCAATATATCTTGTTCGGTAACTATCGGATGATCAAGCCTTTTCACAGGCGTTTTTTTGGTTGGAGTCAACGGTTTCAGCACCACCTTCTTGATAGGAGTGGTTTCCTCTTTTGCAGCCTTGTTGGTAGGTTTCCTCTGGGCCGCGGTGCGTGTTTTGGGGCCCATATTGGTTGGTTAAAGTTGAAAATTTTCGACGCGTTTGATTTGTATTTTGATATTGATACGCATCACCAATACACATACAGACTAAAACACGTACACACCAAAACACATGAAGTATGGCCAAGATTTAATGGTTTTGTGAGCCAATAGCACCTCGTGTAGCAATAGAGCAGTCAGTTGAAACAAGTCAAATTTGTCTAAATTTAGAGCTTGTCCGATATTCTATTCTTAGTTCATTAGTCATTGCTTGCTCCGCCACCAATTCAGGCTACTTATACCCGATTCGTTTATCTGATCTTCTATTTTTTTGCATAAACCACTTGCTTAATGTCATTTGTTACCGTAGCCATCATTGGTGCTGGAGTTTCGGGGCTTACGGCTGCCCAGACCCTTCTTGAATCCCTTCCGCGCGACCAAGTGCTCGTTGTGGAGGCCCAGAACCGCGTTGGCGGTCGCATAAAAACAGACACCACGCTGTCGAAATTGGGCTTCAGCTACGACTTGGGTGCTGCGTGGTTCCATGACACGCTTACCAACCCTGTTTTGGAAGAGTTGGAGACCAACGACGACTCATTCTCCTTTACCAGAGATACTTACTACAACGACGGTGACAGCAGTGTATATTCCGCCGACAGCGACGGCCCCATCGATTTTCTGGGCCTAAAGATCGACCGTGTGGTGAAAGACTTGCTGAAGTACATTGGGCTCCACTTTTCGGAGCTGGAGGACACCCCAGACGTTTCTCTCCGCCAGATCATCGCCATCTTTCTCAAAAAGTACGGCCACCGCTTGTCACCACTCCAGAAAGCTTACAGCAAACAGCTGTTGCGGCTGTTGGAGTTTTTGCACGGCTCCTCCTGGGACAAGATCAGTGCCAGAAACGCCTTCCTGGACGAAGAGGGCCGCGACTTGTTCAACAAGAAGGGATATGACCACTTTATCGACTATTTGGCCGAGGATGTGCCTGTTTTGCTCAACACTCCCGTCCAAAAAGTCGTCACCAACGTCAAGCTGGACCACAAGATCCGTTTAGAGACCAGTAACGGCCCCATCCACTGCAAGTACGTCATTGTGACCGTGCCACTTAGCATGGTCACTGTACTCAAGTGGGAACCACCGTTGCCAAAAAAGATCGTCAAGGCAGCGTCCAACGTCCATTTTGGAGCCTTGGGTAAGGTCATCTTTGAGTTTGATACCGTTTGGTGGCCCGAGGACAAGGATTTGTTTGAGATATTGGTTCGTGATGATGGTAGCCATAATCTGCGTCCGTTGACCAAACTTCCTGAACCGTTCAGTTATCCAGCGTGGGTGATCAACTATGCGACTTTGAGTGGCACCAAGAACGGCAGCAGTTTGTGTGTTCTTATGCAATCGCCGTTGACGGAGTACTTGGAGCAACACAAGGACGAAGTATGGACCTACTACAAGCCAATGTTGGCCAAATTGGCCGTGAAACCACTCACCGAGCCCATAAACACCATTATCACCGACTGGACACAGAACAAGTTTATTCGGGGCTCGTACTCGGCGCCCTACGTCGGCGACGATTCCAGACGAGCTCGTCTCGCAGCTTACGGGAGAAGAAGGCGAGGGAATGGCGCAGAAAAACGTCCGTTTTGCAGGCGAACACACCATCATGGAAGGAACAGGATGTGTCCATGGTGCGTACATGAGTGGAGAGAGAGAAGCCGAGTGGATCTTGCTGCAGTTGTAATTCGCAGCCAATTAGAATATGTAAAAATTTTGCAACAGTTTAGAATACAAGGACCAAGCCAAGGGTGCGTACATAGAAACCTTCTAAATTACAACCTTTCACATACCAGCAATGTTTCTGCCAAAACTACGCTTCCCTAAACATCTAACTGTAGTATTTGGAGGGAGAGTTGAGGCGCATCACACCTGCACACAACCCATTTGAAGATGTCAAACAAAAAATTAATAAAGGTGTCGACTCACCACCACATTTCCCAAAGATGTCTTTCTCTGCCGAGGCTTTCCAGAAGAAGTTGTCCGTTCTTCAAGACACACAGGAATCCATTGTCTCGATATCTCAATGGGTGTTGTTCCACCACAGAAACAGCAAGGACTCGGCGCGCATTTGGTCCGAATACCTCTTGCACACACCAGCGTCGTCAAACTCGTCAGCAAAACGATTGTCGTTGTTATATCTCTGTAATGACGTAGTACAGAGAGCCAGAAGAAAGAAGAAATCCGAGTTTATTGACGAGTTTGCCGCAATTTTGCCTTCTGTCTTGAAAAATACCTACAACAGTTTAGACTCGGCCACCAAACCCAAAGTAGACAGATTGCTTTCTGTTTGGGCCGAAAGATCTGTGTTTACGTCGAGTGACATTGAAAAAATGAAGGGGGCCATCCAAGAATCAAAAACAGTGCAGGCCACACCCTCCAAACCGGCAACCAGCACCAACAACAGTCCCGTCACTAATAACAATAACAGCAGTGGTGCCAAGATTGCCCCTGAACTCGTTCATCTTAATGACCTTCTTTTGAAGCTCAACCAATTGGCCGATGTCAGTCAGGCCAACTTGACCCAGTTCGGTATCCAATCCAAAACTTTCCTTCCACAGGACCCTTCGCAGTCCGAAAACTTACCAGCTCCCAAGACGTACATTTCCAAGCTCAATATGTTGGAAAAGCTCAGTGATGTGTCCATTGAAAATGTTGTTGAATTAAAAAGCTTAAAAACACAAGCCGTAAAGACGTTGGAAAATTTGACAAAGATAATGAATGAAGGAGCCAAAACAGACGATACCAAGTTATCCATCATCAAAGAGAAGCTTGAAAAATTAAAAACCACCAGACAAGAGCTTCAAGAAATGGTGAATGGAACCAATCAAGAAGAAGAGAAGAACAATGTCCAAGACGAAGACGAAGAAGAATCTCCAGCCTACGAGACAAACAACATAGACGACGACGATGATGATGATGATTTGTTACCAACTTATGAAAATGACGACGATGACGAAACAACCGAACCTGTGCGGGCACCAGTGTCAGTGTCAGTGCCAGATAACCCCAAGAAAAGACGTTCGTCACAGTCTCCCTCGGGAGGATCAACTCCTTCCAAGAGGGTGGCATTTTCTGAAGATATTGAAGTTAATGAGTATGTAAGGGAAGAAGAAGGAGACTTTAATGATTACGTTGAGGACGATTCGAACGGATACAACAACAAGCAACTGTCTGATTCGTTTGAATTCACCAAGCACCACAAGGACGATATAGAGTTGAAGCACGAACATGAAAGTGCCACTGATGACGATGATGGGTATGATCCTTCTTCAGGCTACGAAAGCAATGCAAGTTCCGATGTTCAAAGCTCGTCGGATATCATGAGTCTATTGTCTAAATTGACCTAAGCTGTAATATATAATAAAAAGAATAAATAACTAATTCAAGATTAAACCCAAATCGTTGGAACGTCTTTTGTAGGAAGAAGACAACATTTTTATGGGGCCCTGGTTTTCATTTGGAACTGACAAGGTCGATTTGGATGATTCTGACTGTGGATCGGTGCAATAATTTGACTTTGAGTCCAAGGAGGGTAAATTTGGTAAGGACATCCGTTTCTGGGCCACCAACGGCTCGACACTCGAACGTCTCAGCTCCGAAGCCCTCTTCTTTTGTTTGCGGGGCAAGTAGACACACAACTGATCTGAGCCCGAACAGTTGGCACATTCAGGTATGATGCGAGAACACTTCTTCTTGAACTTGCGGCACCGCACACAACTGACTTTCGATTTACCAGCATCATTCAAGTCTAATTCGGGGTTGGACAAGTTGTGGTCGTAGATGTTTTTCGACGTGGGGATTTGTTTGAGGTTTTTCCTCTTGAAAACGGTGATTGAGGGTTTGAGGGGATCTGGATCCGGACCAGAACCCGCTGGAGGTATTTCAGATGTGTATGGCTGCAGCAAACAGCGGCTTTCTGGTAGTAGCACTTGGAACTGATTCAAATATCGGGGTAGTTCGGAGTACTGCGGTTCTAGAAGCAGTACTAAAAAGCTGCCCTGATCCGTGTCAGTGTACGGTAGTGTCATCCACAGGTCACGACGTCTACGTCTTTGCTAGCTCCAGAGCTTTGCGTGTGAAGTAGGTTAAATGTTTTCCACAAAAGTGCAAGAATTGCAAATCGAACCCTGCACCCAGAGTCAGCGCGATAATTAAAGTTTGACTCGCGTCCTATCGCTCGTGGTATCAGCAAAAAGCAAACGTGGCGAGGACGGGCCCAGTCACCGAATTTTGGCTCGGAGCGTTCTGTACACGAGCCCCCACGTCCTCATGTGCAAGCTACGTACTTGTGTATAGCTGGACTGGCGAATGGTGCTGTACAAATCACGACCTGCTTGTACGGTTGCAGGCGGCGGTATGGGTCGTTTCATGTCGCGCGCGAGCATCGCGAGCGAGTTATTCGCAGCCAAATCTGGGCCCACGCCGTCGAAATACCGCGCTACCGCACCGCCGGCTTTGGTGTCGGTGCCCACATACAACAAGTTTTTCGCTCTGGTGCTGGCAACGTAAAATAGACGTCCCTTGCTGGGCTCTGGTTTGGTGGAAGTATTGTTGAACAAAGATGACCAGTACGGCCGGCTGCCAAAAAAGGACGTGCATCCAGGAACAAATACCACCGGAAACTCAAGCCCCTTGGCTGTGTGCACCGTTGAAATGTTCACCATGTTACTGTCGAGAATGCCAGTGTTATCGTTGTAGACCCGAAGAAAGTACGTCACAAACGGCTCATCGATGGTTTCCTGTTGAATGTACCGCTCATAGGCAAACTCTAACGAACTGTAAAACGCACCAAGATTTTGTTCCAACTGTTTCGGGCCAAGGTTTTCGTCTCCCAGATTCTTACCTGATTCCGCAGCATTGAGGTACGTGATGATTCCCAGATCCTTGACGAGTGCCAACAACATCTGCAACACTGCAAATGGAGTCAGATCATACTGGAGACGATGTCTTTCTCTCTCGAAACCTCCAATTGTCACTTTTAATGTCTCCAACGTTTCGGGACTATTCCTGTAGATCTGCTTAAGCGCAGATTTCTTCTCCAACCCCAAATCGTGCCTAATAAACGTTTCCAAAGACGCATCCTTCTGACCAGTACCCGTTCTCCATTTCTCGCACTGGCTGAAAAGCTTCGATACTCGAAGCCTGGATCCGTATTTTCTATCGAGTAACATAATAACACACAATAACCCAAAATCGGCTCCAGTTTCGTTACCCAAAACATTCATGAAATCAAGCAATACATGCACTTTGGAATTTATCCACGGAACTTGCAGAGAAAACTTGTTGCAGTTGAGTCCGTACCATTCAGCAAAGTGCTGCTGAATACCGTCGATTTCCTTGTTGGTTCGAGTTAAAATCATGAAATCAGCAGGTTTAAAAAGACCACCCAGTTCAAGAATAAGCCTGCTGATTTCCATGGCAATGTAATCGTGTTCGGCTGAAAGAGATGGCTTTTGGTAAAGAATCGGCTTTTGTCCTGGAGCTTTCGTCGAGACCAACTCTTCGTCGCCATGCAGAATCAACTCGTTCTTTCTCAAAGCTACCTCCCTTGCCACATCCAAGATTTCGGGAGCTAATCTAAACGATTCTTTTATGTGTAGATATGTTACTTTTGATGCAGGGAACTCTGAGCTCAAGGTATCAATCAACTCGGGCCTCGAACCCAAAAATTCATAGATGCTCTGATGAGGATCACCTGCAAGAGTAAGGTGGATCCCTTCGTTTTTATAGGACATGATTTTCTTGACGACCTGGAGGAGCAGGTAGTGCATGTCTTGGAACTCGTCGATAATGACTGCTTTGTATGTCAAGAGACGTGGAATGGTCCTATTTGTATCTATGAGAGCAAGAGCATCGGTGATGAAGTCCTGGTACCGCATGATTCCGTTTTTGTCCAAGTACAGTAGCAAGGCACTGATATATTCCTTACTGACGTTATTCTGTTTTGAGGCATCTTCGACGGTCGACTCGCCGCTTTTTATGGAATGAAGAAGCTTTTCAAGCGTGGATGCCGTCATGTTTCCCTTGAGAGACGCTCCACCAAGCTCAATGAACTTTCCCAGGAAGATGTTGGAGAAATTGCGCCAGCTCAAGTCATCCATCAACCGTTTCCTGCAGCCGGGGTTACACTCATCGAGGATGGCGGCGCAAAACGAATGGAACGTGAAGATATCGACGTCCAACGCTGCATCCAGAGCATCTGCTGGTAGCAAGCCTGCCAATGTCTCTCTCAACGAGTTGACAGCCCGGTTAGTCATGGAAAGGACCAAGATCTGGTCGCGCTGGAGCCCATGTCTATTGACCAAGTACGCGATGCGGCTGGCAAGCGTGAATGTTTTGCCACTTCCAGGCCCTGCTTTCACAGCCAAGATCTCGTTGGCGTGAGGAGGATACTCAATGATCCTCGTTTGCGAAGGAGTGGCTGCCATTTTGCGTGGAACGGCACTGCTTGGTAGACTCGCAGATGCGACATTGGCGTCCGCCATGCTCAAGTGCGCGCGCGCGACTTGGTATCGTCGAAATCAATAAATCAAAGAACCATCTCATAATAACCGCCATGTCGGCACTACAGGCCTTGAAACGGATCCTTGTTATAGAAGAAAACAGCCGTCCGTTGCCCGAAGTCCCACAATCATTCACAACACTAGAAACACTCCAAACGTACATCAAACAACAGGAACAGAATGCAGCTCCAGTGCCCCAGTCCCTCGAACACATCCGAGTAGCGGCTGCTGTAATTGAGGAGGACGACAATTGGGAACTGTTGGACACTGTCGACTTGTTCAAGTTATCTGCCAAGTTTGAACGCTACCAGGAACACATTGGAGCCCATCGTGAAAGGCTACTGCCCATCGAATCCATACTCAACACATTCAATACCGAATTGAACCAATTGTCGTCAACATTGGTGGCGCTTCAGCAGCAATCGGCACGGTTATCCACCAATTCCACACTCCAGAAAGCCATCACTGAGAAATTGAATCCCATTATTCTCGACCTCATTATACCGCCCGAAGTGGTCAAATCCGTGACCCACGACGAAATTGATCCCAAGTGGGTAGAAAACATCAAGTTTATCAACGAAAAGTCTCAATTGCTCTCTGTTATCAACAACAATCCCGACTCTTTGACTGCAGAATATAAGGATTCCAAGGCTGCTCAACAGTTGGAAGCAGGCATAACCCTATTGACCGAAAAAGCTGTCGAAAGGATAAGAGACTTTATGATTGCTCAAATCAAGCTTCTCCGTGCTCCTGGAAAAACTTCATCGCAAGTAATCCAACAGAGGTTACTTCTGGTAAAGGAAATCTTTGTCTTTTTACGAACCCACCACCATCAACTCGCCGATCAGTTAAAGTTGGCTTACATACATACGATGAAATGGTACTATCATACACGGTTTGCCAAGTACATTTACGCATTGTCCAATCTAAACATCCGCCACGTTGACCTGTCGTTAGTACTTGGCGGCAGCACCGAAGACAAGAGTGTGTTTGGGCTTAAAGGCTGGTTGGGCACTGCCGGAGTTTACCCTAATCACCATATACAGGCAGCATCAAGCAACCAAGTGTCCTTGACAGAATACTTGACATCCATAGACAAGAGAATAGAAGTGCTTCAGCACTCTTCCACCCCAACACCAGCCATTCCCTCCCAGATTGCCGAGACAACCCCCTTTGCATATTGGTTGGAATTCATCTATCACCAGTGGTCAGTTGCATTGGTGGACAATGTTGTAGTTGAATACTTATTTGTGGTGGATTTCTTCTACCAAGGAGATGAAAAGTTTGAAGATTTTGACACATTGAGAAACCAAGGAGAGCAGTCAACAGAAACGAGAAACAACAAGGAAGAGTGGCCCAAGGCAATGTTTCAGAACGTATTCAAACTTGGAAAGGATTTTGTCAATTGGTTGATTATGCTTACACCGGCAACTCACGTCAAGAACACCAGTTCGGTTGCAAGAGTGACCACCTCCGCAGGACACGGAAGTTGTGATGCCTATGCAATCTTGTTGATGATCAGGTTGACACAGAACTTCCAATCGCTATTGCACAATGAATTCCATATCCCTATTCTTGACGAGTATCTCAATGGAGTTTTGATGAGTTTGTGGCCCCATTTTCTGAAGATTATTGACTTGAATTGTGAATCGTTGAAAAAGACCATAATTAGAACATCCAAAGAATCAAGCCTTGCTCCAGTGGGGGTAACCCAGCAGTATGCACAGTTTCTTCTGGGCTTATTGAAGTTGATGAATGTTGTTGATGAAAATGAATTCAAGGGCGAGCCGCTTTTTAATTCATTCAATAGATTAAGAGGAGATTTTGAAACATTGTTGACTAGGCTAAGCAATCACTTTTTTGGCAGTGGTAAATCAAAAACTACAGAGAAGGAAATCTTCCTCTACAACAACTATTTCCTCATTGTCAGTATCTTGAAGAATGAAAACTTTGGCGAGAAAACTTCGCTGTACATTAACGAACAAATCAAGCATTTTGAAATGCTATGTGATGCCTATAGCAAACATTAGTTCAAGTCACAGATCTTGGCAAAGAGTCCGCACAATTGTAAGTATGTCGACACCCCTTCCAATACACGCATATGGACAAACCCAATCTCTTTAATAATTTCCAATCTTTTCTGTTCTCCGATTCCCGGAATAGTCTTGGCCACCTTAAAAGTCAGTGTCACGATGTCGATGGCCGAATAACCCTTGGCCCACAAAGAATCCAACAATTCAAGAGCATTGTCGATGTTTTTGTTTTGAATACAACTGATCAATATCTTTTGGATCACCAAAGGATGTGGCTGGTCAACAATCTTGAATACATTGATGTCGTTTACGAAACCGAACCCCGCCACTGTACTCTGCAAGTTGTTTATGGCTTGACGCATATCACCCTCTGCGGTGAATATCAAGGCCTGGAGCCCTTCGCTGTTGTACTTGACGTCTTCAAACTTGGTGATTTCCAATAGACGTGCCAATACCTGGTCGTCGGCCAACTTGTTGTAACGAAGAATGGCACAACGCGATTGTAACGGTTCTATTATCTTGGACGACTGGTTGCAGGCAAACGCAAATCTGGTGGTGTTGGAGTATATTTCCATGGTTCTTCTTAAAGCCTGCTGGGCACCAGGAGTCATGGAGTCGGCTTCATCCAAGATGATGATCTTGTGTCTGCCTGGTGGTAACAGGATTTTGGTCTGAGCAAACTGCTTAATTTTGTTACGAACAACATCGATCCCTCTGTCATCAGACGCGTTAAGCTCGAGAGTGGCGGTCTGGTATAGCTCTGGACCAAGAAGTTCGTATGCTAGACAATGTATCGAGGTGGTTTTCCCGATACCAGGCAACCCCGAGATGATCATGTGCGGCATGTTCCCGTCCTGAACGATGAGTTTCAACCGCTCCACGGTTTCTTCGTTTCCAACAATGTCATCAAGTTTGTGAGGACGATACTTTTCGACCCAGGGAAGTTCCAATGATAACGAGAAGTTCTTGCCCATGGTTATTGCGGTGGTGTAAATTTAGCTCGTCGCATTTTTCAAAAGTACGCGTTTGTCGATATATACGTGTATCACCAAAATCTATGCTATGTAAACTATGTGCTGCTATATCTTTTGCCTTTTGGGGACTGTTTCTAGTGCTTGTTTCTTGTTTTTGCCCTTTTGATCGTTTTTCCTGGGCATTATCGGGGCGTCCGTGGACAAGAAGGCCAACGCTGGCTTCTTCAAGATTGTAGGTTCGTCTCCAAACAACCCGTCGAGCCACGGTACACTAACGTCGTCTATATTCGAGATAACAAAGTCAAACAAGGCCTTGGCCAGTGGTATGTCTTCGGCAAGTCCAATGATTCCCGTATTTTCAACGTTGAGCACTTTCGACAACAAATCCATGCTTCCCCGAGGCAACTGAACGAGCTTTACGCGACAATCAGCGACAGATGCAGTGAAACAGAGCACAGGGAACGGATTGGTGAGAATCGCAGGCAATATATCGAACTTGGCCACAAACACATACCGGATGTAATGCGACGGTTTCTTAGCAGGAGCCTTCGACTGGGTGTGGATCCGGTTCCGGTTTATGCTGGCCTGGGCTTCCAAGGCTTTGATGGTCGAGTTGAAGCCCGTAGTGATCTTTGATGCTATTTCCGGCTCGCTGGGAGCAACAAACTTGTCTGGCTTGCCGTTTGCCTTGGCGTCAGCAATAATCTTGTTGTATCTGCCTAGTCCTGCTAGTATGACTGTCAAATGATCGACAATCGTTTTGGCAGCATCGGGATCGACAAACGGCCAGAGGTTCGACTGTGTGAACGGATTGTCCAAAATAGGCTTGTACACCTGTCTTCTTTTGAGATCAAGCTCTTTGAGCGAGCCTGCCACCACCTTCTTTTCCTTTTTGGCTGACATGGCAAGTGATGATCACTTGAAAAATTGGGACTGCAGAAAAGATGAGATGAGGTATATCTACAAATTAATTCCATTCTTTTTGTTGATCACAGTAGAGTATTTAACTAAAAAATATAAAGTACAATGAGACATCCTACTCTTTCTTGTCTTCCTTGGGCGAGCTTGGTGAGTACTTTGGAGAACCAACATTGTACAGAGGAGAAGTAGGTGAGTACAGAGGCGATGTTGGAGAGTACTGTGGTGAGGTGGGTGAGTATTGTGGGGAGGTTGGAGAGTAAGATGGGGAGGTTGGCGAGTAGGATGGTGAAGTAGGCGAGTAGGATGGGGAGGTTGGGGAATATGATGGGGATGTAGGTGAATAACTTGGGGATGTAGGTGAGTAGCTTGGTGATGTAGGGGAGTACGATGGCGAAGTTGGTGAGTAACTTGGCGAAGTTGGTGAATAACTTGGCGACGTTGGTGAGTAAGATGGAGATGTTGGTGAGTAAGATGGAGATGTTGGTGAGTAACTTGGAGATGTTGGTGAATAAGATGGAGACGTAGGCGAGTACGATGGCGATGTAGGCGAGTACGATGGAGAAGTAGGTGAGTATGATGGCGAAGTTGGTGAATAACTTGGCGAGGTTGGTGAATATGATGGAGAGGTTGGCGAGTAGCTTGGAGAAGTACCACCATAACCTGGAGAAGTCGAACCACCAAAGGTTGGAGATGTAGCACCATACGTAAATGGAGATGTAGCAGATGGAGAAGTAGGTTGACCTCCATAAGAAGTAAGTCCACCAGCCGAATCTGAAATAGGAGCAGTGTGAATAGGTGAGAAACCAGCACCTTCTTCGAACTGAATCTTATCATCTTCCATTTCGTAGTCTCTGTATGGAGTGGCACCACCATCTTCAAACACTTCGTTACCAGTGGCAACCGCAATATTAGATGGAGCAGCTTGCAACATCTTGTCGTCAACCATCACATCGAAAGCACCAGTACCCAAAGGAGCCATTTGACCCAACATAACGTTTTCAGAAATACCACGACAGTCATCCAACTCGGCCGAGGAAGCGGCTTCAAGTAAGATTTCCACAGTTTCTTCGAAAGAACAACGCATCAACGCACCAGTATCGTTTCTATTGATACCATGACGAGTGATGGCCATCAAGTGACCACGTGAAGTCATAACATCAACCAACAAAGCCATGTGACGGTAGTTAACGTACGAACCATCGAAAGCAATAACGTTAAGAATTTCCTTGAACAAGGCTGTACGAGTAGCCTCGATACCCAAAACAGAGAGAATTTCAATAAAGTTATTGGAGTAAGTACGCGAACCGTCCACACCTGGAACTGCCATAACGTCAGCCAAGTTGACACCATCAGTTTCCAAGACCCATTCTTTACCTTGCACAAAATCACCAGTAACATCAGGACTACTGACCTTATGTTGCATCATAAAGACCTTAGTAATACCTGGAATACCACGCAAGGAAATAGATTCCAACATGTGAGCTTCAATACGCTTCAAAATTTGATCTTCTTCTGCATCGGCATCTTCATCTAAAGACTTAGGATCACGAACGACACGACAACGAATAATTAACTTGTCAGCAGTATCATCAGACCAAATCACAAACAAATCTTCCCCAAAGTTTTGAGAAATCTTTTCTGCAACTTGGGCCATTGTCAATTGCTTATCCAACATCTTAGCACGATCCAATTCCAAACGAAGCAACCATGGTGATTGCTTTTCAATCGATTCCTCAACCTTTTCATCTGGAATTGCAAAGTATGCCTCGACTGTATCGTAATCTTCGTCAATAACCGTAGTTCTTGGATCTGGATCGTAGAAGATTTCGGTAGACGAGGTCACGTTCTTCAAGGTAGTGTGCTCGATGGCAGCTTGGACAACCTTGGCCTTTTCAATGTCAGCAGCAACTTCAGGATCCAAGTAAACAGTAAGAGCTGGAGTCTTGATGTTCTTGGCGACGTTAAGAATTTCCTTAAGACGAGGAACACCCAAAGTGACGTTCTTGGACGAGACACCGGCATAATGGAAAGTATTCAACGTCATCTGAGTGGCTGGTTCACCAATGGATTGTGCAGCAATCACACCAACCATTTCACCTGGGTGGACAATCGATTTCTGGAATTGAGCTTCGATTTCACCAACGACCCACTCGAACGAGGTTCTGCTCAACTTGAACTCTTCAATGACACGACGAGCGGCCAATCTAGAACGCAACAAACTTTGGAATAACAAGGTGGCATTTTCTTGTGCTTCTTGTACCAATGGTGTATTACCACGAACGACATAAAGTCTAGTACAGAGCTCTTTTACGCTGGAAATGATTTCGTCCAAACGCAAGTCAGAAGCCTTGTGACGGCCACTGTGGAAGATTTGCTGAGCATTTTGAATGATACGACGCAAGTTAACTGGCAATGGCCAAGAGAAGTCACCGTTAGGGAAAACTACTTCTCTCAAGTACTTACGGTCAGCAAGTAACTGGTTGTACTCTTCATCCAAAACCTTTTGCAACTTGACATCACCCTTGATCTCTTTACCAGATTCCAACAACGATTCGTTAATCGACTTGGAAACATCCAAAACATCAATACGGTAACGACGTTCGAAACTTTCATTTGTGCCTGGAATCGTGTCCACAGATTGCTTTTCAACTTGGGTACCATCAATACCATCTTCACCATAAATGAATTGAATAATATCACCAAGCGAGTTTCTAGTTGTACCATCGTAGTGCACCATGATATCTTCCAAAGCCTTGACCAAACGACGTTGAATATAACCGGTTTCGGCAGTCTTAACAGCAGTATCGATAAGACCTTCTCTACCAGCCATAGCGTGGAAGAAGAATTCCTGCGGGGTCAAACCTCTCAAATACGAGTTTTCAACGAAACCCTTGGATTCAGGAGAGTAGTCATCCTTGGTAAAGTGCGGCAAGGTTCTGTCCGCAAAACCAAATGGAATTCTCTTACCTTCGACAATCTGTTGACCAACACAAGCCGACATTTGAGAAATGTTAATAAAAGAACCCTTGGAACCGGAAACCACCATTTGTTTGACATTGTTCAAATCCTTCAAGTTCATTTCAGCGGAACGACCAGCTGTATCACGAGCCTGATTCAAAACTCTCGACACGTTATGTTCAAAAGATTCTCTCAAAGTCATACCAGGTTCTGGTTCCAATGTGTTGTTTTGTGCGTCCAAAATGATTTCTTGGACCTTGTCCTTTGCTTCCTGAATAGTTGTCGTAACGGTTTTCATGGTGTCAGAATCAGCAATGGTATCACCAATACCAATGGAGAAACCGTTGTGCAATAACCAGTAGTTGACAACCTTTTGGATACAACTGAACAATTCAGCACAAACTTGAGGTCCCTTTTCTCTCATAACTGTGTGGATTAAACCACCACCAGTTGCACCAACAGTCTTTTTGTCTACAACACCAAACATGATCTCACCATCAACGATAAGAATACCGGAGTCCTTAGGACTCAACAAGTCTTTACCGCCATCAAATCTTTGTAAATGGATACCTTTAGGAATTGCCATCGACAACAATTGCTTACCAGTCCACAAAGGCTTAGGCTTGACAATTGCAGGTGGAGGAATCACACCATCCCAGTTAGGAATCCAGTACAACATATTCATGACTTGATCATATTCAATGAAGATATCTCTCAATGTCATCTTACGAATACCACAAAGAGTATCTTGCACAATACCCATAACTGGCTTGTTAGACTGTGGAGAAACAATTTGCAAAGGCACAGCACAGATTTGAGACAATTCAGCTCTGGTTTCGGGAGATTGAGGAACGTGCAAGTTCATTTCATCACCATCGAAATCGGCGTTGTATGGGGAAGTGACAGACAAGTTCAATCTGAACGTTGAGTATGGCATAACTTTGACTCTGTGAGCCATCATAGACATTTTGTGCAACGATGGTTGACGATTAAACAACACTGGGTCGTTATCCATCAAATGACGTTCAACCTTCCAGCCATACTGCAAAGCAATGTCACCTGCTCTCTTGTTGTATCTCAAATCGATACGGTCACCTGTGTCTCTGATAACATATTTGGCACCAGGGTGTTCATTAGGACCATTACGAACATATTCAGTCAATCTGTGGATGTTGTAAGGAGTAACAACTTCAGGGTATGACAAAGTTCTAGCAATGGAAATGGGCACACCAACTTGATCCAAATCAAGATTAGGATCACCTGAAATAACGGTACGTGCAGAGAAATCCACACGTTTACCCATCAAGTTACCTCTCAATCTACCTTCTTTACCCTTCAATCTAGCTCTAATGGATTTAATCGGACGACCAGTTTTTTGAAGTGCTTGCGGTTGACCAGCAATATCATTATCCATGTAAGTGGCTACATGGAATTGCAATAATGCTTCAAATTCACTGATAACGTGCTGAGGAGAACCATCCATTTCCAACCTTTGAACATTGATATTGGCCTTAAGCACATCGGCTAACTTGAAAGTCAAATCATCCTCACCTCTGGCAGTATCGTTAAAAGCAATGGAAGGTCTGACTGGTGGTGGTGGAACTGGCAACACAGTAATCAACATCCATTCCGGTCTGGCGTAATCTTCATTGAAACCCAACCTATGACAGTCTTCAGAACTTATGTGCTTGAAAACATTCAAGATTTCGGATGGAGTTAACAATCGACGTTCTGGTTGTTCATTTTCATCGAATTGCTTGTTGTGTTTCCAGGTACCCCACAACTTTAAACCGTCTCTACGAATCACGGGCTGCGTGTGACCACAACCTCCTCTCTTGTTGGTATCTGGAGCATCTTCATCGCCGGTATCGGCTTCACAGACCATTTTGGTCTTACATATACTCCATACCGCATTGAATCTCTTCTTTGGGTCTCTGATCTTGATAGCTTGTGCCATACCTTGGTTTGTTTCATCTAGCAAAATCTTACCACAGTGCATACAAACACACTCACATGCCTTCTTGATTTTGGCAATGAAACCAATGTGGAAAACTGGCTTTGCTAATTCTATGTGACCAAAATGACCAGGGCACTCAGCCATGTCTTCACCACAAGTTTGACATTTAAAATTACGGTCAATAGAACCCAATCTTGGGTCATTCAAACCACCTTCTCTAGGCTTTTTGGTCGCTTGATCCATGGTTTCTGGGTACTCGATTTTCGCCACGGAAATGGCACGGACTTCTTCAGGAGATAATAACCCAAATTGAACTTCTTTCACCGAACGAAGTGGTGCACTTGAAAAAGGAAACTGACGACTCATATTGAAAGCTTATACTTGATGATATGTCCGTTTTTTGATATAGATATTAGAATTTTTTTTTGGTTTTTTGAGTTGGAAATAAATACACAGTGTAGTTGATTAATAAAAATACAAGGGTGGTCGGATGGAACGAACAATCAAAGGAATCTTATAAGCAGGCCCAACAATGACTTTGCAGTTGGTTGAACTGATTGATTTGGAGGTAAGCAATCAAGCAAATGAGTGCTCCCTAAATTCTCAATGACTTATTGATTGAATGGAAAAAAAAGATGCAGATGGGGGGATTTAAACCTCTAATTAATATCCTCAGAATCTAAGTAGTTATATGACTAATTACTTAAGACCGTATATGGATATATGGTTTAGATTATCGTAAACGATGTAAAGGTGACGTGTGTTGTTATGAACTTCAATTTTCACTTCGAGTGGCGGGCGAAAATTGAAAAAAACTTCATGCTGAAATTTACTTTATGTTTTTGTTTTCATGTGTAATTTACAGTCTGAAAAATTACAAATACAACATTGTGGAGAAACAATTAACAATCAAACCCTGTTTGGGTAATATCTAGCTAAAAAATTTGGACATGGCCTTCTTTTGCTTCTCACGGCGGACCTTGATCGATGTCTTGACGTCCTGCAAGCCCTTCAAGATGGCAGCGTCCTGAGGTTGGATTTTTAATGCTTCTTCGAATGAGGCCTGGGCGGTGTCTTCATCTTTCAACTGCAAAGATGCCATACCTTTACGGTACAAGGCCTTAGCTCTGGATTTTTCATCAATAACCTCGACTTCCAAGGCGTTGGATGCAGCTGTGAGGGCCTTTTTGCCGTCGTTCAACTTCAATGCCACCAAGGCAGCGTTCAAGTAACACGACAACTTCAAGCTGTGCAATGTGGCCAAATCTTCCTCTGATAAGTCTTCTGGGAAGTATTCTTCCAAGAAGTTAGTAGCCTTGTTGTACTTTTCGTATGACTTTTCCAAGTTACCATCCTTCAACAATTTCGTACCGATGTTTTTCAAGGTCGTTACGGCACCAAAAACGGAAGATGGAGTGTTGATGTCGATGTTGTCGTTGTCACCAAGAGTCTCCTCGTAGATATCACCAAACCCGTCGTCAGTACCTGCAACAGGAACTACGTAATCAGCTGGCAATTCGCCACAGTCGCTAATAATCCAGTCCTCCACTGGTTTGTCTTGGGCGCCCTTTTCGGACTTTTCCAACTTACGGACAATACCCTTACCCAGTATCACTTGACCAAAGACAACATGCTTGCCGTTCAAGTGAGCAGTAGGCACGGTGGTGATGAAAAACTGCGAACCGTTGGTGTTGGGGCCTGCGTTGGCCATCGACAACAAGAATGGCTTGTCGTGGACCAATTGGAAGTTTTCATCCTCGAATTTTTCACCGTAAATGGATTCACCACCGATACCTGAGCCGTGGGTGAAGTCACCACCTTGACACATGAAGTCCTTGATGACACGGTGGAAAATAGAGCCCTTGTAATGGAGCGGCTTGCCTGACTTGGGCGACACGCCCTTCTCACCAGTACACAAGGCACGGAAGTTTTCTGCTGTCTTGGGCACCACATCGTTGAACAACTCAAACACTACTCTGCCTTGGGGCTTGCCATTGGCAGTGATATCGAAAAATACCATGGATCTTTGGGACATGGTTTACTATTGGTGATGTGGTTTTTTGTATCTGGAAAATTCGCAATTTTATATATGGAGAGAAATGGAAAGATCTAGAAATCGAGATATTCTTTCGACAACAAAGTCTACCAAAATGTGAGCTTAATTTATGCTCAATGTATACAGTTGTAGCGACCAGTGTTTCTTTTTGAATGTGTAGTTTTGAATTCCATTCTATGTATTTGAAGAATATCAAATTGATAAATTCTTCAAAAATTGTAGATTTATGAAAATATTATCAAAGTTATCTCTCTCAGGTTTGATTTTCTCTCAACAACTTTGTCATAAACCATTATATTCTTACACTATACTGATACTACATAACATGTCTACTAGATTTGTAATATGATACACATTCTACCCGAATAAACTTAGTTGGTGTTCCGCACAGGATCAAAGTAGGGGTGAGCCATGGCTTCCTTAGCAGTCAATCTTTCCTGGTGATCGTATCTCAAGAGCTTGTCCACCAAATCAAGGAACTCTGTGGAAACAAGATGTTGGTTGTTGTCGTTAACAAATCTTTCCCACGGTCTTCTATTGTAGTATCCCAAATCTTCATACTCCTCGCTCAAAGTCAAGTTATACTTTTCCAAGTACTTGTTCAAGCTAACCGAACCCAAAACACGTACAATTTGAACCAATTGGTCAATGTTGGACTTGCCGTGGAAAATTGGTTCCTTCATAAACACCATAGATGCAATCACACATCCAAATGACCACATATCTAAGGAGTAATCATAAAGACGGAAATCAACAAGCAATTCAGGGCCCTTGAAAAAACGAGAAGCCACTCTTACGTTATATTCGGTTCCTGGATGGTAATATTCAGCCAAGCCCCAATCAATCAAGCGGATCGTCTTTTTTGAGTGGTCTATCATAACGTTGTGTGGCTTGACGTCTCTGTGCATAATACCCATTGAGTGGGAGTAATCCAAAGCTTTTAATAATTCAAACATGTAGTATCTGATATCGTGGTCAGTAAAAGTAGGATACAAGGTTCTAAAATCAATGTTATCAACGTGTTCAAAAATCAAACCTGGTGTTTTCAGCAGTGGTTCTCTGACAACATCGAGCAATGTAATAACATTTGGTCCATTGACCAAATTCTTCAAGATGGAAATTTCTCTTTTGATCTTCTTTCTCTTGACTGGCTTCAAGACCTTGATGACCACCTTTGATTGTTTGGTCAAGTCAATTCCCAAGAAAACTTCGGAGTATTTACCTCTACCCAACTTCTTTATTATTTCGTAGTTGTCTTGTGAGTTCCACTTGATGTTTATGTCATCGTAGTCCCAGTATGCTTCGGGTTTGGAAGCCAAAACATCAGTGTACACTTTTGACACTGATTTCACAGTATGGTGTGGTAATGAAGACATCGATAACAGGGGCCGGTTGCAACGCTGGATAATAAAATAGCTAACGATAAATGATAAAAACAACAAGCAGTAGAAGCGCCACCGGGTCCGAATTTTTGTCGAGATTAATGGGTTTCTTGGGGGGGAAAAACGTGCTAATAACACTTGAAAGAATATTCAACAGCTGAAAATAGTGCTTAAGAAACGAGGGGCCACAACAAACGCTGGTTTCAACTGGATTGTTGTTCCTGGGTCCTCTGTGGGAGGTGGGAGTATGTTTTCCTTAGAAAAATTTTCGCCGTGAGGAGTCACGTGACACAATTCCCAAAGAAGCCTCGTTATCTGGTTCCAATTTACTCCAAGCTAATGTACAATATTTATAAAAGGTCTGGGTCCTGCTCTATCTATATCTTCATGTTTCCAAAAGAGTTACCAAGACTGCCCATTTCTTTCTTTCTTCTGGCAGCAACCTTCCCCTTAGAGACAGAATCGGCAGCTTCTTGAAGACGCTTTCTTTCGTCGTTCTTCTTCACCAACTTTCTTCCACCACTTTCCAATTCGTAGTTATCCAAAAAGTCATCAAGCATGGACTCCAAGTCGCCTCTTTCGTTCTCCATTTTGAACTCCGTGTAGTTTTCTTCTTGCTCCTCGTCCTCGTCTTCAAATTTCTTGGCCAATTGCTCATATCTGTCATCCAAAAGCGACAAGCCTTCAGTACGGAACAATGCAGACGACGTCATAGAGAATGAGGATGTATCAGTCATAGCTCCCTTCTTCTTTCTGAGCTTTGTTTTAGACTTTTTGGACTTGGATGTAGCATCCATGGTTGGCAAATCAGGAACAACATCGTCTTCTTCATCTTCAAAGTCATCATCGGAGTCCCAGTCATTGGTCTTGTTTTTCGAGTCTGACTTGAACTTGTGGAAGTCCTGCTGCCATTGTGTGTTCATAAGGACCTTTTCTTGTAATTCATCTGGTGCCTCACCTTCGTTATAAGGCACTTCAGCCTCTTGGTATTCCTCTTCGTACTTAGCATACTCTTCTTCGTAGTTGTCAAGATCCCACTCATCGTAATCATCGTCGTAGTACTGGTCTGCGTCCGATCCATAGTAGAACTCATCTTCGTGGTCCACTTCCCCCGATTGCAACAAACTGGAGAAGATATCCTCTTCACCCTTAACTTCTTCAGCACCTTCTTCCTGCTCTATGTATGCTTCATCTTCCAATGCTTCCAACACTTCTCTTAAACGTGGGTCCATATCGGGACGGAACCCCTTCAATTCGTCAGGAATATTTTGATCTATGTCATGTTTCACTTTTCTCTTGTCCTTCGATGGTAATTGGTCTTTGAACAACTCACTAACATCATTAAGTTTCTTGCCTGAAGGTTTGCCTGCGTCTCCAGCATTCGCTTCTATAAACACCCCATCACCTTCGCCGCCCATTGGCTTCAAATGCTTCATGTAATCGTATTTCGAATCGTCAAAGAAAATCCCATATTGTGCAGCAAGACCTTCATTGCCTCTGATATCATTATACTCCTGTTCGTTGAGCTGGGACTCCAAATCCTTTGTGGAGAAGATCTTCTTCTTGGCCTCTGGCTTCTTATTGGTGTTTGCGGGAACAAGAACGTGAGTCGATGCGTCATTGTCGTAATAAAGGGCATCGTCATGCGCTCTATGCACAATCGAAAACGTCTGCGCCGTCTTTTTGTTGAACTTTCTTCTTGGTGGCATCTCGTAACTACTGTAGTTGATCTCATCTCATTCTGATTTTTTCGTGTACATATAGGTCCTGTATACAAATTTGCTGCTAATCTTTTTACACTTTTTGCAACTTAGTGGTCGTGTCTAGCATCGGATTCGACAATGATAAGTGGCCAGTCGCTGAAGAATATAGCTATCCAGCCAGTCACACCAAGGAAAAACACACCTGAAATTAAGCCATACCACAAACCATTCAATTCGTAGTCCATGGGGAATGCCAAAAAATAACCAAGGGGTAATGCAATGAGGTAGTACGAGATAATGTTCAAGATCGAGCCGATCCGCTGTCTTCCCTGGCCACGCAAAACACCGGCCGAAATAACATTGAATGCATCTGCTAGTTGGTTTAATGCTGCCAAGGTAAGGATGACATTGCTGATTTTCAACACTTTGGGCGATGACGTGAAGAAAGTTGCAAAAGTGTGTCTGCCGATAAAAATGACGGAGAAATTGACCAAGGCAATAACCAAGGCAAACACAAGAGAAAGACGTGTGACTAGCTTGGCTGCATGGATGTTTTTCATGCCAACAAAGTGGCCGATTCTCGTACTGAAAGCGACGGCAACGGCGAAGGGGAGCTGAAATGTAAGCGACGCAACGTTAGATGCAATCGATTGGGCTGCAAGAGCCTCTGTGCCAAAGGAAGCAGCAAGGATAGTCAAGACTTCAAAAGCCAAGTATTCAGCCTCGACCATAACCACACCAGGGATCGCAAGCTTCAACATGGGTAACCAGTTGACAAACACCTTGTTGAACTCAAAGCCGTTCCAGCATTTCTTTCCATCCACAAACAAGACATAGCATAACATCAAGAAGGAAATCATCCAGTAGGTAATAGAGATGGCGATTGGAGCTCCAACAAAACCCCACTGGAGACGCCATACCAACAACCAATGCAAAAAGGCATTGAAAGGGGCCGCAATCAAAAGAACACCCGTGCCAGCATTAAAGATGTGTTGGGCCTGCAAAAACCGCTTTCCTGTTTCAAAAAACAAAAGTCCTGGAGCACCAGCCATGGCGATTCTCAACCATACTTGAGTTAAGCGGACTAATTCCTTATCAGCAACAATGTACTGAAGTAATGAGCCCGAAAACCACCAAATGAACGATAACGGAAACACTGTAACCACCATTATCATAGCAGAACACCTTTGAAAGTACAAGCCAACGTTATACAACTTTCCTGAGCCGTAAGCTTGCGAGCAGAGCGAGTCCAAACTGGTCGACATACCTTGGTAGACAGCGAGCCCAGTGATGTTAAAAGTACACACAGCCAACGAAGCAGCTGCCAATTCGGTGGCGCCTAAGCGTCCAGCTGCCATGATAGAAGCTACTGATAACGAGTACTGCAACACAAACGTTACGACTAATGGAACCGACGACTTTACGATAAAGTTGAACTCGGATTTCTCCGTGACATGATAGTTGTCAGGGATCTGTGTAAGGGAGTCATAGTTTTCGTGGTCCAATGCACCACCCAAAAGTGGTTCTCCTGCGTTCATGTTATGTAGTAGTATACTATATTCTTTAGGACGCACGGAGTTAGTTAATATAGAACTAGCTGGTTAGTAATGAATCAGCACGCGATGTGCCGGACCCTTGGCGGATACGAGCGAATGAGGAAATTAATTGCGCGCATCTTTGCACATTTAGAAAAATGAGGTTTTGATCTTTTGGTTTTCTATACTAACAGAAGATATATAATGTACGTTCTCGCTTTTCAAAGAAACTCTTAAATGTATCAGCAGCTTGTGGTAAGGGAATGTAAAGAGTATCTTCGTCATCTTTGCTAAAATAGAAGCGATCATCGCTATTTTTAAGTATCAAGCTTTGAGTATCCGGACTGTAGTTGATACTGAGACACGCCGACGATTCGAGCTGAGAGTACTCAAACTTGACAAGAAGATTGTGCACTTTGCTTTCTATTTTGATAAAGTTGAGACTGAACTGGAGTCGAGTTTTCGTAGAAGCAATTTTAGCTGTTTTCTTGGCTACTGCTGGACGAGGTTTGATCTCGGTGATTTTCATATCGTTCAATTCTTCAATCAACGGTCTGGTGGTTGGCTTATGGCTTATATTCATCAAATCAGGCAACTCTGCGTCTTCATCCTCATCTTCGAGCTCCTTGTTATCATTAAGTTCCTCGATCAAGCCCAACGTTTCGTTCTGTTTCAACTTTTGTAGCTGTGTCAACATCCCTCCGTCCTTCGGCACAACTGTTTGCGAAAGCTCGCCTTTCGATAACATCTTGGGAATGGAATACTCTCTCTCCAAAGTCAACGAGTAAAGCAACTCAACTGCCTCAATACTCCACTCAATTAAGATTGACCTTAAGTCGCTGTTGAGCTGGATCCATTGGAAACACACCGGATTGATGCAGCAGTCGTATACAAACGACGGTGCACCTTTCTTATCAGTTGAAATCTTTTCGTTGGACACAATTATTGGGATTTCCCATTGGTTATCTATAATAAGTGGAAACACGATGGCAGGATCGAACTCGACTGGTGGCCGCGGCACCTTTGGATCATGGCACACATTGATAAATACCTTTGTTCCTTCCGCCAGGACGTCTTTTGATTCAAGTATACGTGTTTTCACCACAAAACCAGGACGTGGATCCAATTGTATAACCTCACTAGCCTCTACCAATGCCATTGTCCTGTCTAAAACTGCTTGATGACTCGCGATGACTAGACGCAATGGGACTTTCACTTACAAATTTATACCTGCAGATAGACCCCTGACTCAAGGCGACTTTTAAACTTTTGGTTCTGACTTTGAGTCGCCGCATAGTGGTCGTCTGTCCTTTGAAAACCCCAACAAATTCCCACCATTCGCTCTTTTAGCAAAGCAATGAACGTGTTGGTGTACTCGGGTGCTGGTACCACAGTTGAAAGCGTCAAACACTGCTTGGAATCGCTCCGTCTTCATCTTTCGCCATACTATGCTGTCGTTACGATTGGCGACACTGCCATCTTGAACGATCCCTGGATGTACAAGACTTCTCTTTTGGTAATGCCTGGGGGTGCCGATTTACCTTACTGTGACTTGTTAAACGGAGAGGGAACCCGCAAAATATCCCAGTTTGTTAGAAAAGGAGGCAGCTACTTGGGTCTTTGTGCGGGCGGATACTTCGGCGCTGCCAGGTGTGAGTTTGAAGTGGGCAATCCGCAGTTGGAAGTCACTGGCCCCAGAGAGTTGGCATTTTTTCCAGGTACTTGCAAGGGATGCGCCTATAAGGGCTTTATCTACGAAGGCTTTGACGGTGCCTATGCTGCGAAATTGACCCTGAAGTTTTCAGAGAATCCCGTTTACAACTTCTATAATGGAGGTGGAGTGTTTTTGAACGCGTCCCAGCACCGCAATGTTGAGGTTCTTGCGACTTATGAGGACAACATCGACGTGGAAGACCCCGAACGCGCTGCTGTTGTCCACTGCAAAGTCGGGAAAGGTGCAGCCGTGTTATGTGGAACCCATCCAGAGTTCACCCCTTCTTTGATGAAGCGCAATAAAGATGACTTGAAGTACACTAAGGTGGTAGAAACATTGACTGAGAATGAGCATTCGAAGAAATTATTCCTAAAAGGCATTCTCCAGAAGCTCGGCTTGAGAGTCAACGAAAATGTTGACCAAAGAGAACTCAAAATTACACCAATATACTTGTCATCGCACTTGAATGGACAGTTGGTGAATCTGTTAGTTGACGATTTGAAGAAGAATGTTGATTTTGTCAATGGAAATACATTGGAAGATGTAAACGATACTTTTGTATTCCATGACGAATCTGAGAACGACCACGACTACTTTTTACATGATGGAGAACGTGATAGCGAAATTGAAGAAGACCCCAACAAAGTTATCAAACATATCAAGGTATTTAATCGTGGTAATTTGCCAGAGCCAAAGGTTACGCCTTATTTCAACATGGGGTCTTATTTTGGATACTTGGAACGGTTGTATAACGGGGAACCTGCCCAGTTTGGATCCATTTTGGGATACGGAGAAGTGGTTACTTCAACAAATACTTTGCTTCACAATAACCCCAAGTTACTTCGAAACTTACCCACAGGGTTTGTGCTTACTGCCACGACGCAAGTTGCTGGTCGTGGCCGCGGTGGGAATGTCTGGATCAATCCAAAGGGAGTTATGGCTGCGTCCGTTTTGTTCAAGATTCCTGCTGGTGCCCAGAGCACGTCAACAGTTGTTACATTACAGTACTTGTGTGGCTTGGCTCTCATCGAGGCTATCTTGGGATATGGAAGCAGCGAAGCAGGACGAGGGTTGGGGTATGAAGACATGCCTGTGCGGCTCAAGTGGCCCAACGATATCTTTATCTTAAAGAGTGAATTTTTCAACAGTTTGAAGGATAAGGATGATATCAGCAAGACCACTGAGGGAGAAGATCAACGCTACGTCAAGGTGTCCGGTGCTCTTGTAAACTCGCAGTTTTTGGACGGCACGTTCCATTTGGTTTGGGGAGGAGGAGTCAATGTCTCCAACTCCGCACCCACAACATCATTGAACTTTGTGTTGGAGAGATTGAACGAGTTGCGGGCAGCCAAGGGTTTACCAGCACTTGCACCATATCAACACGAGATTTTGTTGGCCAAGTTCATGCACACTGTGGGCAACTTCTACTCAATCTTCAAGCTGAAGGGCTTGAAGCCCTTCTTGCCATTGTACTACAAGAGATGGTTCCATTCAGACCAGCGTGTCACTGTCGATACCGATGGGACGCAGCGGCGTACGTGTATCATCAAGGGCATCACGCCGGACTACGGGTTGTTGATTGCGCAGGATCTCGAAAACAACGAAGTGTTGGAGCTCCAGCCTGACGGAAACTCGTTTGATATCTTCAAGGGGTTGGTATATAGAAAGAATTAGGTATTACAAGTATGTGAAATGTTTAGGATAAAGTTTGACAAGTGCGCGCGCCACTGCTTGGATATTGAGAATTACTTGTACCCGCCCATGAAGGTAAACATCAAGGAATGGCACGCGTTCTCGACCTGGCACTGGGATCTCATGCCTGATGGCAACATCGACAACTCAGGATACATTGACGAGCTCTGTGGGATTTGTCGTGTGGCGTTTGACGGAACGTGTCCCAACTGCAAGTACCCTGGCGACGAGTGTCCGATTGTGCTTGGGTCGGGATGTACGCACAACTTCCATCTCCATTGCATCATCAAGTGGTTGGAACAAGACAACTCAAAGGGGCTTTGTCCCATGTGTCGACAGACATTCACCTATAAAGAGGCATACACTGAATCTACCGATGAGCTTCGTGATCTCAAGGCCTTGATCGATGGCCATCGTGTCATGAGAGAAAGACTCCAGAACAACAGTGAACAGGAGTTTGAGGCCTTTGATGACGATGGAGATGTAAGTTAAAGGCTTGCAGTGGAAACCTGGCCGGCTTATAACAAAAGTAACCAACTCAAGTCGCGCACAAAATTATAATTCGTTTGCTTCGTGGGCTACTTTCTTCCTCATGTCAATAATAACACTCGCTCCCTTGAGAAGATTGGCCTGGATAGGGCTCAAGCCCCGTCCAAAGATGGTCTACATGCCGTTACGTTCGTTTGTCTCATATCCTGCACTTATAAACTCCTTTAAAGAACAACCCATCCTCAACACCAAACCTCAAGCCGTTACTTCCGAATCCCCACAGCAAATTACATCAACGGCCAACCTGCAAGTAGCTGAAAAGCAATACTTTACGCCCGAAGAATTAGAAGCAGCCCGTTTAGCCAGACTTGCAAGTTTGGGATGGCTTATCAATCTTCCTGAAAAATGGATTCCCTACGCCGAATTGATCAGAATAGAAAAACCAGTGGGGACATTCTTGTTGTTGATTCCATGCTTATGGGGGATAACAATGGCCTCGTATTCTATTGCTGCTCCTTTGGTCACCACCCTCTCCACCATCGGTCTTTTCTCTGCAGGTGCTCTCATTATGAGAGGAGCAGGATGTACAATTAATGACATCTTGGATAGAAACTTGGATAATAAGGTCGCCCGTACCAAGGAAAGACCAATTGCCAGTGGCAGGGTCTCTGTTCCGCAAGCAGTTACATTTTTGGGAGTCCAATGCTTGGCTGGTTTAGCTGTTCTCTTATCATTACCGTTTGATTGTTTCTACATTGGAGCCTTGTCATTACCTTTCATTGCCTCATATCCATTGTTCAAACGGTTTACGTACTATCCACAAGCTTGGTTTTCGCTCTGCTTTAGTTGGGGTTGTGTATTAGGTTTCCCAGCTGTTGGTGCACCCTTGAATTGGGCCGTTATTGCTCCATTAGCTTTATCAAATTGGTTTTGGGGTATTACTTACGACACCATCTATGCCCACCAAGATAAGTTATACGATATTCATGCTGGTATTAGATCAACAGCTCTCGCATGGGGAGACAAAACTAAACCAATCCTTTACGGTTTGCTGGCAGCACAAGCATCCTTGTTCGCCGTTGCTGGCGTAATGAACTCAATGGGGCCAGGCTTTTTGATTGGAGGTATTTGGGGTTTTGCTAGACTCTTTTACCAAATCAAAACCGTCAACTTGGACGATCCGAAGAGCTGCTGGAATACATTTGTTGGTAACATCCGTACTGGTTTCATCCTTTGGTTCGGCATGGTTGTTGACTATGCTTTGCAATTGACAGGATTCTTGTAAATAATTAATCTTTCTTTGTTAAGTCATCATATAACTTTGTAGTAAATGAGTGATCAGCTTTACTGATTGCTTTCCGCAATAGAGATTCCTTGTTATTGGACTTTAATTGAATAAGGGTAGTCGTGAGATAATCGAGGAGATAGGTCAACGGCATAGACTGAGGAAGTTCTTGAATTATCTCTTGTGGATAATAAAACGACCTGCCGTAGCTCAGGACAAAATGCTGGATTGCTTCTATAGCTTCTTCCTTTATGTAGAACATGAAAATAGGCCTCAAACGAAACTTGATATCGTTAATGCTGTTTTCAACAGTTGGTTGGGGTTTTAGTTTGTAAAATGGATTCTTTGGGAAACAAACTTGTCCCGTTGTGGCAAACAGTTCGGCAGCTGAAAAATCACCAAATTCAATCAAGTTTTGAATTGGTTCTGAACTAGTAAAGATCTTGAAGTATTCAAAATTTGTATCTAACCTCTCCAATAGTTCAGAAACAGGAGTTGCAAACTTAAGCTGTTTGAGCAAAACTAATTCATACAACTTTAGATACAAACCCACAAAACTCGAACATTCGCTCCGATCCATTATGATGTTCAAGTAATCAATCCAGTTGATCTTGGGCCATTTTGAATCTTCAAGTGAATTTTCTATCTTGAAGGTTTTTTGAATAATTTCAAAGTTGATAAGAACTTCTTCGGTCAATATTGCCGGACTTAGAATAACATTCACCACTTCTGAAATCAATTCTTCAAAGACCTCACTATCATCTTCATTTTCAATGAAAGCTGTCTCTAAGTATTCAATTCTCAATAAAGCAAAGGCAGCCACAGTAGAAACTGATGTTGAAAGCTCATCCATAAGCTTTTTATGAATACGATTGAACTTGGAATGCTTATTCCTTTTCATGTACTCAAATCCTTGCTTCTGATCTGCCTTAAGAATCTCCAACAAATATTTTGAATAGGTGTTCTCATCTATAATATTTTTGTTGAGCTGGTTTAATATTAATGGAATCAAAGTAGGAGTTTTTCCAATTAAGCTGACTGCTTTGGAGCAATAGTTGAAGGCAAGTTTATCTTTGGATTTGATGTCCTTTTTCATCAATTCCTCAAGCATGGGTAACTGACATTCAATGAAATTCTTTTGCAGAAGGGTTTCCAATATGGAAAAATTGACTTCGTCATATAGTATCCAATTCTTTTTATCCTTTGCAAAAAATTCAACAACTTGCTTTTCTGACTCCAAACTAGTATAATAAAACTGTCTTATATAGTTAATGATTGAACTATCATTCACCAAGTCAGGATAAATTTTGTCAAAGTAAGTGAATAAAAACTCGGTAGTTTTATTGATTGAAATTAAAGAAAGAAATTCTTTGATACCAACGTATACTTCAACGTCAATAGTTTCATCATTTAAAAAGTAAACAATCAATAAGGGATTGACAATCAACTTTCCGGCTTTTAAGCGTTGCAAGTACTTTAAAGCATTATCAAAATCATTATTCAGAATCATAATTAGCACCAATAAGTTTAATAAGAAATCATGCTGATCTCCCTTATATGAATCTAATTCTTCTACTATTCTAGTAGTGAATGAAGATGGGTTTGTTTTGGCACGTCTAATATCCAGTACAAGACTGATAAACTTTGGTTGGGGTAGCACTAGCCACACCTTCGTTCTATCGTAAATCAAAAGATTTCCTGAATCTTTCTTGCGAGTGTATGGAGTGATGGTTTCTGACTTGAGGGAAGACTTCGATAATAGCCTGGTTATTTCTTTGTTTTCTAGTTTTATATCGTCAACGTAACATATCTTTTTGTATGGTGTTGTTTCTTTGACAGAAGGATTGCTTGTTGGTACTTCAGTGTCATCATTCTGATTTTGGGCTGCAATCTCCTGATCTGGGGATTTATCATCGTCCTTGGTTTCATTGTCGTCAATTTCGTTATCGTGATTGTGTCTAACTTGATCAGTTTTCTGAATAGTTTCAACTTCATTTTGATCTTCTTCTTTGTTTTCCTCCTTCACGTCTTGTGGATTTTCCACACTGTCAAGGTCAATGGTTGTTTTTACCTCAAGAGTTGTCAAGGAACTAATGACAAGTATGTTTCTCTTATCAGAGAATTCAAAGATGCCAAAGGCATAAGGCCACGTTATAGCCACCCCACCTACTGGATAACCTTGTTCCATCCAAGAAAGAGTACCTCTGGTCACATCTCCCAAAGAATTAATAAACATTGCCATGGAGGATTTATCATCTGCTTTAACTGTTATTAAGTATTCTTCTTCTTCTTTATCAATTGCTTTATATGTAAGAATTTGAGGCTCAACCGAAGTTTGAATGGATGTGTTATACTCAAAAAGAGGTATCTTCCGTTGGAGCTTCATGTCAATTATATCATAATTGTTGTCATTAGCCACTAAAACCAAATTACTGTAGTTCGAGGACATGGGAGAAGACGTAGAAATCCCTTTGCGTGCACCTGAGTAATTGATATCCTTGATCAGTTTGATGAACTCTTTGTTAATCAGTAATATTCGGATCTTATTATGTGTAAAAGTAATCACCTTATCGTTATCTGACGGAGTAGATCGTACTGAGGCATGATTACTTGAAAAGGACATCAACAGCATATCATTGATATTCTTAAGTTTCCCGATATGACATGGTGAAAGTTCTGGCAAATTGTATACTGTCGCAATTGATCCAGCCAATACTAATGCTCTTTCGATAGTGGGTAAAACAATAAACTTTGTCACTGAAGATTCACTCACTTGAATCTTGTCTATAAGAATGTAGTCAGGAGCACCCTCGAATAAGTGGTAGTGAAGCAATTGGCCCTTAGATGTTCCAAGATACACATTGGCTTCGTAGGATGTAATGCATGAAATCAGCTCGTCGTTTTCAGTAACATCAGCAATATCGCTGAATAATAGTCTGAATTGAAATACTGAAGTTTCAGCCAGGTCTTCAACGACGACCGACGTCGTTTCCATGCTACGCAAGAGTGATTGATATAGACAGTCTGGTGGAGAATTTCTATATATATGTTACCTAGTTTATGTGCAGGGACTTACGATATAGCCAAAGAAGCCAACGAATCGGAAGAGGAAGGGATAACTGGAGGGAAAGCCACGTTATCTCTATGAGCAATGTACTCACTGTCAGCATAACCCAAAGTCAGTTCAATTTCGCTACTTTGTAATCCCTTGATCCGGTTGATTTCTGACGACGTGTAGTTGACTCTACAATGGCCAACTTCAAGAGCATCTGTAAGAGGCGAATCTCTCGTAGGAATCACCTTGATCGAGACACATTCACTCTCATGAAAATTTCCTCTAACTTCAATCACTCCTGCTGGCAACAAACCAGCACGGTTCTTTCTGGTCAAAGCATCAAAACAGCCTTGATCTATGTACAAAGCTCCTTTAGTCTTTAAGCCATGCAATAACCAAAACCGTCTATCAGATTTGATCTGTGTCTGACGTGGTTTACCCAAAAATCTTGTGTGTAAGGGAACCTTTTTGGCCTGTATATCTTTAAGCAATGCTTCAGTCTGATCAGCGATAGAAACAATATTAGATTCCTCATTCTTTTGGATATTAGCAACAATGTCCAAAATGTAATGAGGCTGGCTCGATAATGTTATAATGGTAGTGACCCCAACGTTGGTGGCAAGTTCCGCAGCAATAAGCTTGGTAGTCATACCACCAGTTCCAACTTGCGAGCCTGCTCCTCCCTCAGAGTCGGTCTTGACCTGCAAGTCGTCAATCCTATCCACCACCAAGATAGGCTGAGCATCTGGAACCACTCGAGGGTTGTCGGTATAGAGACATTCAACGTCTGTCATCAAAAATAAGTAGTCTGCATGTATCATGGCCGAGGTGATGGCAGATAAAGTATCATTATCACCGAACTTGATTTCTGCCACAGACAATGTATCATTTTCATTGACAATTGGGATGACACCCATATCTAAAAGCTCTGAAATGGTATTGGTTGCATTTTTGTACTGAGTGAAATCAATAATATCGTTTCTCGTAATCAAAATCTGGGCAATGGCCTGGTTCATTTGACGGAACAAATCATCAAATAGACCAATTAATCTTCCTTGACCAATAGAAGCTAATGCTTGGACGGCTGACAACTTCTTAGGCTTCTTCTCCAAGCCAACACGCTTCATACCAAACGCAATGGCCCCAGACGAAACTAGGACAATTCTATGTCCCTGACGACGAAGCTTGACTATTGTTTCAACTATATGAGACATATTGGCAATACGTGGTTCTCTGGTAACCTCATCCACGAGGGATGAGGTTCCAAGTTTAATCACCAACGTGTATGATTTCTTCGTGGTCATATGGTCCAGTTGTCTTCATTTTTCAAGATTGACTCATAATCCTCGCGACTGCAAAAAAAAAATAGATCTAATCTGATCTGAATTATATGAACTATTAAACTATTTCCTGATTGTAGTACCGGATAAGAACAGCGTCTGACTCTTTTATTGCTCCTCTAACAACTTTGGTTTCCCCTGGAAACAAATCAAAGCCATTATCGTCAAGAAATATATTGTCGGTGAGGATTTCGACTACCTTGACTGGTTTATTTGTCTGGAGTCGTATCGACCCCGAACCTACCTGATATTTGACTTCTCTATGGGGAAAAGATAGATATTTGAGTGGCTGTGGCCAATCAGAAGCACCTATATCTGTATTTTTTAAACGAGCATGCACCACTGTCAGATCCAGGTCAATCATCATAGTTTGGAATGAGGTCGATTGATTGGCAATAAAAACCACCTCGAACTGCTCTTCTTTAAGTTTCTTGCCACTAGTAACATCGTAGAAATCTACTAGTAAAGTCGCTTTTCTGCCTGAAAAGCTGAATCCCCATATCTCCAAAGTGTTTTGAATCCGCAGTATTCCTATTGTAGTTGGTTGACATTCTCTCTTTACAGCGTAATACGATAATTTGGGTCGCCGATAAAAGTCAACAATCGACCACGAGGTCACTGGCCAACAATCATTTAGTTGCCAAACAAGTGCACCACCGCACTCTCTGTTACCTGTTCCTTTCCAATCTCTTCTCCAACTCCTGTAAGCATAAGTCAAACAGTCGGCTTGCATTAACTGTGTGGCATAAATCCATGAATCCAAATCCATTTTAGCAATCCGAATATTTTCCATAACATAAGTAGCTAGTCGGCGTTCAAACCCCATTGCTTTATTATGGAAGTCCATCGATCTGCTTTGAGGATATAACTCTTGTTGGGTGATGCAGCTCTCCAAAGTCTTTCTATTGGGTAAAGCTTCCATCCCAAACTCAGATACAAACCGTCCTCCAAGTTTATACCAATTTTGGTACTTTTCTTGATCACCGTGCCATACGTTCCATTGGTGTATATCACCAACCGTAGAATCATTCGATGTTTTGCCCCCATAGGGAGATCCGCGATGATAAGCGATGTTGGAATATTTTGCAACAATTTCCGGAAGAGTTCGCTCATAAATAATTCTTGCCGGAAAATCGGGCCCCAAAATATTCAACTTCAACTGTTCAGCAAAGGAATAGTCTTCGTTATTACCAGCAAACAACACAAGACAACAATAATTGCGTAATCGTTTAACTTGTTGAATGGCTTCTTGTCGAACGTCTTCAACAAAGTCAGAGTGCCCCGGATATTGGCCACATGCAAACATAAAGTCTTGCCATACCATCAATCCTAGCTGATCACACGCTTCATAAAATGCATCATTTTCGTAATATCCACCGCCCCAAACCCGAATCATGTTTTGATTTCCTTCAGCTGCCAATCGTAACCAATTCTGGTAATCAGCTGGTGCAAAACTTTGAAAGGAATGGCCAGGAATCCAGTTACTTCCCTGGCAATATATGTCTGTGTTGTTAATCCTAAAATAAAAACTCGTTCCAGAACACTCTTGAAGATGTTCTTGAATTAGCTCTACCCTTCTAACACCAACCTGTTTTATAATCTTTTGGTTTCCCAACGAAACGACAAGTATATACAACGGTTGCTGACCATAGCCTCTAGGAAACCACAACTCAGGTTGTTTTATGGCAAATTCATAGGTAGCTGATGAGGCGGTTTCGTGCAATGTTGTTGTATCTATTAGTTGTTTAGACAGAGATAATAGCTGGATCTTGACTTTGTAAGGAATATCACCATTCACGTTTATCTCAACGTGAAATTTTGCAGCCAACAGAACAGAGACTTCAACGTTTACATAAACATCTTCAATATAAATATCCAGCATCATTAGACTTATAGGTCTATACGGGCCACATCCCATCATAATGGGGCCCCAGTCCCAACCGTAGTGGTACTGAGCCTTGCGAACGTATAATCTGCTCGATTCGCCATTGGAACAGGAGTACTTTTTGTGAACACTTTCCAACAGTCGACCTTTCAACAAAGCACTCTCAAATAATATAAGCAACTTGTTGGAATGAGTGTAAAATAAGCGATCACTCACGTCTACCGAATATTGTCTGAACATATTTTGGGCTGATAATATTCGTGCCCCATTGAGATAAACGGTTGCAAAAGTGTCTAAGCCTTCAAAGGCAAGAATATGCTTTTTAAACTGTTTATTGTGACAGTGCACCATAAACTCCAGTTTGTATTCCCAGTTTGTTTCCCCGACCCATTGTACTAAGTTTGCGTTTGCTTCGACAAACGGGTCTGGTATTTTGCCTGAGGAGAACAAGTCCAGAAAAATGTCCGGTTCCAGTTTACTTGATACATTCCAGTGCTCTGTACCAACTTCACGATAATACCATTGTGTGATATTGAGTGTGCAAAAGGTTGATCCCTTGCTACCCCCTGAATCAATAGTAATTTGCATTTAGTTAAAAATGTGGAGAAAGCGCATTTCGAATATCAGTTAAACTGTTCGAAACTATATCATGTCACCAAGCACTAATCACTGAGAATGTCTGGTTGCCTACATAGTATTGCAAGATACAAAGAAACATATCGCTTCAAATATACCAAAATGGGTTGTTGCGTAGTGCTGTATTGAGCCACAGTGACGCCAGAACAGATAATGCTGACTTATTACCATCTGTTTCCTGACAACAAAAGGGACTGCAAATCCAGCTGAATGGATTACAAGTCCAACAAAGCTGGTAATGAAACTGGAAGGACAGTGGAAATGGCTACCACACTTCCGTGAGGTTGAAGATAATCCCTCCACTCTTCAATTGGAAACAATTTCCCTTATCAAGGGACAAGTTCCGCTTCATACGCGTGAAATTCAGATACATAGTGATGATGAGACTTCTATTGACAATTTTGAGTTGAGAGACGAAGCTAATAGACCTTGGTGGAAGTTCTTCGACGAATATGAGTACAGATATACATCGAAAGAAGCATCCACCAAAGAAAGATCCAATTGCACTTCTAAGGCAGAAAAGAAGCTACTTTTCAAGTTAAATCTCTGTATAACATTGTATTCTTTTGTTGGATACTGGATCAAGTACTTGGACCAGGCCAATTTGACCAATGCGTATGTGTCCGGAATGAAAGAAGAGTTGGGCATGAAGGGAAATGCATTTGTGAATGCACAGTCGCTATACAACACAGGAGGTGTCATATTTCAAGTTTTCATCATGTACTTACTTCCTCGAGTCCCGTTACATTATCTTATTTCTGGTTCAGAGTTGATTTGGGGTGTTTTCACATTGGCACATTCTGCAGCTGTAAATACTCAGCAACTATACGTGCTTCGGTTTCTTACTGGAGCAGCAGAAGGGGGATTTTTCATTCTCTGGCACTACTGCTTCTCCAATTTCTTTCTTCCTACAGAATTGGGGTATGTTGGTGGTTTTTACTATTGTGGACAAATGATGGGATACTTGACCAGCGGTCTTATTGCTGCGGAAGCAACCTCCAGGATGGACCAATTGTGGTTCATATCAGGATGGAGATGGCTTTTTATTATTGATGGCGCCATTACAATACCAATAGCTGTGATTGGATTCTTTGTAATACCAGGAACGCCATACAACTGTTATCTGATCTTTTTGACCGATGACGAGATTCGATTGGCCAGGAACCGCTTGAAACAAGCCAATATCAAGCCACCACCAAAGACGGCGCCGCCATTTTTTGTCAAAAAGTTGTGGGTAAAGATATTGACTGACTGGAGAATCTACGTATTGACGTTGCTTGACTATTGTTTCTGGAACTCGACAACAGCAGCCGTTGGTGGGTTTGCTCTTTGGCTCAAGGCCGACAAGGGCTTCAGTACTGCCACGTTAAACCGGTTGTCAGCCATCCCACCTGCATTGGGCATAGTGTACATTATGTTGGTCAATGTAGGGACGGATGTGTACAAGTCACGGGTGTTTTCGATTACGTGGGCTTATGCGTTCAATTTGGTAGGCATGGTAATATTGGCTGTGTGGGACGTTCCCGAAGCGGCCAAATGGTTTGCGTTTATGCTCACCTATTTTGGGATAACCGTCAGCCTGGTGATATATGGGTGGATCAACGATATTATGAGGCACGATGCCCAAGAGAGGGCTATTGTGTTGCTGTTTTGCAATTTATTTTGTCAGCAGTTCCGGGCATGGTGGGATCCAGTTGTTTTCGCAACCGTGGAGGCGCCGCGATTCCAAAGGGGCTACACATTTTGTGCGGTACACACTGCGCTCACGATCGTTATGGCGTATGTAACGTTGTACTTCTACAAGAAACAAGAACGTCGTGATGCGAGATCAGTGGGCATCTACGTCTACAATAGCAACAAAGAGGTTCCCGAAGAGATAAGGCAACTTTTAGCCATCGAAGACAACGATTATAGTGAAGAGTACAATAACTAGTGTGCCAATTTCCACAGTTGCAAACCAATATATGCGCACACCCAAATGGTAAATATTGGTGACGCCATAATAAGGAAATTGCGAAATCCAACCAATGTAATCAGTGCAATCGCCGTGGAAAACTTCAGCCTCTCTACTGTGTACCGCCCTGCTATCCCAAAACGTGCCCCGCGCCCATTTTTGTCGGCTCGGCTCAATACCATTTACGGCGATGGGTGCTGCCACAATTTACTGATTGCAAAAAATTTGTTTACTGCACCTGAGATCTTGACATCCACAGTTGAAAATGATTACTAACTATCACGATAAGAGTAATGTATATATATATGGATATAGATAAGACATGATCTTGATTGTCTTTCGTTCTACAAGTCTTTCACATGGGGTTTTTACACAGATTAAAGAAGGCTGTTCTTGCTGCTGAGTCTGTCAAGCATCCAGCACAAATTGCCCGGGAAGAGGCTGCTGCCAAGGCCCTTGAAGTGTCAAGCGCCGGAAAATCTCCCTCGGAAAAAGGCGATCAAATTGAAATCACTGAAGAAAGTGTCATTGATATCAATGAGATCCCATACATTGATCTTTCGTTAAACCTCACTCCAGAAGAAATCCACTACCGTGAGACGTCCAAATGGTTCAAGGTCAAAAAGTTTTTATGGGATGGTGCCGATAAACACCCCAAGGAACAAAAGTACTTGCTCAAGTTGGATTTCTTCTTGTTAACTTCTTCGTGTTTGGGTTACTTCATCAAGAATTTGAACCAGAGTAACATTGCCACGGCTTATGTTAATGGTATGAAAGAATACTACGAAATGAACAGCAACCAATATAACTACTTGGTGACTCTTTTCACGGTTGGATATATTGTCGGTCAAATCCCTTCCAACTTGATCCTTCACCGTCTTTCCGCAAGATTCTACTTGGGTGGTTTGGAAATCTTATGGTCTATGTTGACGGTATTGATGATCACTTGTGGTCCTGATAACATAAAGGGTCTTTATGCCATTAGATTTATTCTTGGGTTTATTGAAAGTGGTTACTTTCCTGGGTTGGAATGGTTGGTGGGTTCCAACTACAGCGCAGAAGAGCTTTCAAAAAGATCCTCCTTCTTTGCTATTGCTGGTAACCTTTCGACTATTGTGTCGGGACCATTGCAGCAAGCCATTCTCGAGAGGTTTGGTAAGTCTTCGATGCCTCCATTCAAGTGGATGTTTGTTTTTGATACCGTGATCAGTTTCCCTATTGCGATCTACACCATGTTTGTCGACCCCAACACTCCTTCCACTACCGATGCCTGGTATTTCAGTGAAGAAGACAAACTTGTTGGGTTGGAACGTAGAAGACGTATAGGGGCCGAGTTGACTACTAGAACCCCATACACTTGGACCAAAATCAAGTCCTTCTTTGACACTTGGCACATCTATGTCTTCCCATTGGTTTTCTTGTGTTACAACAACTCATGTACGGCTATCAGTCAGCCAACATTTACTACCTGGATGAAGGTTACCTTGAAGGAATCCTCCAAGGTTTACAACACATATCCCTCAATCTTGACGGCCTGTGGTATTGCTCTTACCATTATTTTTGCTTATACCAATGATTTCTTGGGAGGAAGAAAGAACCACTTCTTTGTTGCTCTTTTCTTTGTGTGTCTTATTTTGGGCTGTTCATTCTTGGCTCATTGGGATATTCCAATTGGATTGCATTGGTTCTCATACTTCCTCATTGGTATGCCAACAACCTGGGGTCAGCCATTTATCTATTCTTGGGTCAATCGATTATTGGTTGGTAATGATATGAAGAGAAATTTCGTCGTTGTTGTTACCAATACTTTAGCATACGTTACTGGTGCCTGGGTTCCTATTTTTGTATGGAACACCGAGGATCTGCCTCGTTATTTCATTGGATTCACTTACACCGCTTGTTTGTCTGCTCTTGGTTTGGTGTTAACGGGAGTAGCATACTACCTCACCAGAAGAGATGATATAAAACAGAAGCAAGCTGCTCAAGATAAAAAAGAATTAGACAACCTGTATGACACTGCCGAAAGTTTATAGGAGTCAACGTTGTATTAATATATTATTTGAAAATAGAGTCAGGAAGCATGGCAGGGTCAATTTCTTTCCAAGGAGACAATTTCAATGACAAGTTGTCAGGATTAAGCTCAGGATAGTGTGATTTGATAGTTTCCACCACCTTGTCGAAAAGGATCTTGTAGGCATCAGTAGTATAGTGGAGCCCGTCAGTCAAGTACTTTTCCAAGGTGACGTACTCGTTGGAGTCCCTATCCCCGTTAGAATTGTACAATTGCTCCACTGACCAACCACCATTGTGTCTGAAAGTGTCCCAGGCATCAACAAATGGAACATTGAGTTCTTTTGCCACTGCTCCAGCAGCTTGGGAATACTGATGGTGACGTTTGTTTGAATTGAAGTCCGTTTCGTAAGGTCTACCCAGAGCCTTAAGAAATGGTTTGGCCATCTTGACATCGACCAAACCAGGGCCAATCAAGATGGGTTTAATGTTATGTTCTAATGCCAATTGGACCAATTTGCGCAAGTTGTCCTGGTAACGTTCAACAGGAACGGCCTGGAGCTTATTATATCTATCCTCTATGAATGCAGCATCATTGGTACCAATTGCAATGGTCATGAGTTTGATATTGTCTCTTGCTTCATTACTTTCGGCTGCAAGAATACGCGGAAGAATATGGGTGAGGTGCTCGGAACTATAACCACTATAGCCACGGTTAATCACGTCCATTTTGCGAATGTACAACTCTTGTAGAGCCGCTTGGAATGTAAACCCTTCGCCCTGGTTGGCAAATTGAGTAAGAGAATCCCCGAGAAGGATAAACTTGTCGTAGGATAATCTCATGGTGGATCTACCTACTGCTTCCTTTGGCCTGAAATTGACAGAATGAATCCAGTCGTGCATGTACCAAAGAAAGTCTCGGACTCGCCTGTCAAAACTCCGTTGAGACCAACTTGTGGTTGTGCACACAGACCTATGTCTTGAAACCGATTTATCTCTGTTAACCTCGTCGAATTGGTCGTAATTCATGTAACATTTATCGGGGAAATACACGCTGGGATATGAGCTTCTCACCGGGGATCTTTCCTAAAGGAGAATTACCGAACAAGAAAAAAAAAGTTCCTGGGGTCCCCCACCTCCGTGGCCTCTGACGTTTTTCCGGGGGTCTGGTTACATTATTGTGTGCGCAATAATTCTCGTAACAACTTATTTTTTACGATCACGAATATTATTGCCCCGCATTTTTTCCAGCCATATAGATTGGGGCAATTGATTTGCCCATTATAAAAGGCTTGGTGAATATCCTCCAATGTTCCCAGCGGATCCAGAAATCTCACAGCAAAAACAGTAAGCGGCAAAAATGAGTCACGTCTGGTGGAAAGAAGCTTCAGTTTATCAAATTTGGCCAGCATCCTACAAGGATTCGAATGGCGACGGTATCGGTGATATCCCAGGGATCATTTCGACCCTTGACTACATTAAAGATTTGGGGGCTGACGTCATCTGGTTGAGTCCAATGTACGACTCCCCTCAAGACGATATGGGATACGATATCTCCAACTACGAAAATGTCTATTCAAAATACGGTACTTTGGAAGACATGGATACCTTGATTAAGGAAACTCACAAGAGGGGATTGAAGTTGATTTTGGACTTGGTCATTAACCACACATCTTCCGAACACGAATGGTTCAAAGAATCCAGATCTTCCAAGACCAACCCAAAGAGAGACTGGTACATTTGGAAGAAACCCAAGTATGATGCCGATGGCAACAGACAACCACCTAACAACTGGGGCTCCTATTTCTCGGGATCTGCTTGGAAATATGATGAATTAACTGATGAGTACTACTTGCATCTTTTTGCTGAAAGTCAACCTGATTTGAATTGGGAAAATGAAGAGACCAGAAATGCCATCTACAATTCTGCATTGACTTTCTGGTACGAAAAGGGTGTCGATGGGTTCAGAATTGATACAGCCGGAATGTACTCCAAGGTCCAAACATTCCCTGATGCCCCCATTGAGTTCCCTGATATTCCTTACCAACCATGTAAATTGTACCACCAGAGTGGTCCAAGAATTCACGAGTTCCACAAAGAAATGTTTGCCAAGACCACATCCAAGTACGATGTCATGACTGTTGGTGAAGTTGGACACTCTACAAGAGAGGATGCCATCAAGTACGTCAGTGCAAAGGAGAAGGAAATGAACCTGATGTTTTTGTTCGATGTTGTCGAAGTAGGTGCCAATCCAGCCGACAGATTCAAGTACAAGGGATACCATCTCAAGGATTTCAAGCAGGCTTTTAAGAACCAGAGTGATTTCATTGTTGGAACTGATGCATGGTCTACGGTATTTACTGAAAACCACGATCAACCAAGATCGATTTCTAGATTTGGTGACCACTCTGAAAAGTACAGAGTTATCTCTGGTAAAGCATTGGCTTTATTACAATCTACATTGACTGGTACTCAATACATTTATCAAGGGCAGGAAATAGGTATGGTCAATTTGCCTAGAGAATGGTCTATTGATGAATACCAAGATATCAACACCGTCAACTACGTCAAACAGTTTGATGAAACCCATCACAATGATCCGGACTTTGAAGAACAAAAGGTGAAGTTGATGGACAATATTAATTTGTTGGCTAGAGACCATGCTAGATCTCCAGTTCAGTGGGATGACTCACCACATAGTGGATTCACCACAGGAAAGCCTTGGACCAGAGTCCACGATAACTACAAAACTATCAATGTGAAATCACAGCTTGATGATCCAAACTCGTTACTTTCTTTCTGGAAAAAGGCTGTCAAGTATAGAAAGCAGTATAAGGAATTGTTTGTGTATGGTACTTTCGAGGTTCTTGACTTTGAAAATGATCAAACATTCACCTTCGTCAAGAAAAGTGGAGACAAGAAGGCTTACATTGTCATTAACTTCTCCAAGGATACTATCAAGTTTGAAAAATTGATTGACGAAGATCTTGAATTGTTGTTCGCCAATGTTGACAATGTCGATGAAGCTAATCTTGGTGCATACGAAGCAAGAGCTTATATTACTAAATAATAGATTCTATTGAAATAAATGCAATTGTTTTACAATGTCTGGGGTCCACTGATGTAGCCATCGTCCAACAGTTCGATCTTGTCGTTGAACCAGAAGCCGATAAGAACAACAAAGTAGATCAACATCAAGATGACACCCTTGAAATAGTTGGACTTGCCCTCAGCGTAGATGTATGTGAATAAATAAATGGAAATGAACGTGGCAATGATGTCCCATCTAGGGAAGACCAAAGAAAAGATCTGCTCGACATTGATGAAGTTCATGTAGATGGAATAAATGACCAAACTTGGAATTTGAATCAAGACAACTTGCAAAGCATAAGCACTACCAATTTCCATGGACAATGCTACGTTACCACTAATGGCAAACGAGATGGCATTCAAGAATTCGGTGGTGTTTGGAACCAAAGCGAAAACAGTCAAACCCAAGAATTTGGGATTAATTGGAAAGTCTGCCAACACTGAGTCAACGTTATCAACTAAAATCTCGGCAATCACAGCATACAATAACGTGGCTCCAAGTAAAATAATGATCGACTTGTTACGTGACCAGTTGGGGGCATCGTGGCCACTTCCACTATTCTCGTCCTCGTCGTCGTCCTTCAAAATCAAACTGGCCTTTCTAGTAGGTAATGGTCTAGTAGGAGTTGGTTTTTGTCTGGTGGATTCAGTTAGTAACGAGACTATTGGTACTTTAGAGCTTGAAGTTGCGCGGTTGCGTAATTCAGCTCCTGCTGCTGGAGGTGGTAGCTTTGAAAGCTGATTAGGAACATGTGTGGTATCAACAAGACTAGCAACACTAGGAGATCTGAGATAGCTTTCATCCTTTTTGGCTGTTTCATGCGAGTTTGTAGCCCAAATTAAAGATGCATGCGACCTTAAAGTGAAGTAAAGCCCACAAACATATGCTGCAAATAGAGCCATGGCAACAATGAACGAAAATGGCTTGATTATTTCGTAGTACAATTCATCCAAGGCAAAAGATGGCTGAATAAACCGGCATTTGGTGCAATCTTCCGATAAGACTATGTCCTTAACAAAATCACACTTCTTGCACTTGATTTCGTATGCTCCATAAATCTGGTAAAACAATGAAGGAGCAAACATGATAACCATGGCATACAACAACATGGTAGAAGAAACACCTGCCGATCTTGGGTTGTAACGCTGAGTCTTACGTTTCAATGCACCACCACACATCGATAAGCCTGGCAACAATAATACACCACCCAAAATGGAACCAATCATGGAGCCTTCCACCAACTTTCCCTTGGACTGGTTCAAAGCAACGCAATACAAGTAAATTTCAACAATGGTGGAGAAGAAGGCATTGATGACGGCACCAACTCCCATGGACGATTGCGCTGAGATCGATGCAACGGCCTGACCAATAAAGTATGCAAGAGGAATGATGGAAAACAAACAAGCACAAAACAAGAAAGACGAATCAGTGAACCAGGTGTCCCAACCCAACTTTTCCTTGAGGAGATAGTAGTCTAAAATGACAAAGATAACAGCAGCCAATAAGTTGATAAAGAAAATGTTGGTACCATCAATAGTGTACTTGTAGTAGTGCAGCCCACAGCACCTGTAGGTACATAAAATGATCAGCTGATGCTTCCGTTTCTTCTTGTTATCGTTCTTGTAGTACTCCTTTTCTAATTCAAAGTCAAGGGCCAATGGGTGACGTCTCAAATGGTCACAGATAGTGCTGCTGATATTAGCCATAGGAATGGTAAAAACAATCATCCAACATATCAAACCAAGAAGATAAAGAATTGGCTGCAACACACCATAAAAGAATAAGTAAAACACAAACCGTCCTGAAGACCAGCTTCCTCTTCCAAAAAGACGAACCCGGATATCGGAAATCTCTTCTTGTTCCTCAATAGCGTCACCATTTTCTTGAGCACCTTCAGTGTCACCTTCAGTGGCATCTTCCAACGACGAGTATGCATCTCTTAAGGGTCTTCCGTGGTGATCCTTCATCAATGGGCGCGATTCATTACTTGAAGTGAGTCTTCTAGGTGGGGCAAAGAACAACCGACCTTCTTCTTGCAATCTCCACCTATGAAATTCCGAGATCGATCTACCGTCAAGCTCATCTTCTTCCAAGTAATTTTGGTCCTTGTTCAAGAGAACAAATTTACCAAAGGGGAAAAGCCAATATCTGCCCAATCTAAAAAGGAGCTTGACATAAGGTCTCAGATGACGATGAATAGCAAAACCAGAAAGAACAAACACAACTGCTGCCCCAATTAGACAAAGGAAATACAAAAAGAGGCCCACGGTAAAGAACCATATGTAGTTAGTAACAGTAACCCCCCAGAATATTTTACCAGCTGGCTTGTGGGCAACGAAATCGTGGATATCTTCTTCAGCACGCGTGGCCACAGAACGTTTCTTCTTATACAAGGAAGGTTTCCAAATCTTGATACCGAATGGATGTGTTGAGTTGATGGCGTCTTGTCTTTCACGTAAGTTGAGGGATTCTACTGTTTCTGACGACGATGAGGACTTTACAGAAGCCGAATCTTGTTCTGTTTCTTCTTCATCAGCTTCTGGAATGGTTGTTTCTGTGTTTTCTAGCAATTCGGCCACGATATCTGTTTCCGTGTCTGCTTCGGGTTCACGGGCTTTCTGTGACGCGTCGTCGGTGGTCAGATCTTTGCACTTGTTGATAATTTCAGGAAAGTAGCCCGTAGCATGAGCAGTTGCACCTTTTAAACGTCTTTGGTGAAGGGCCTTCAATGCATCGTGGTATCCCTCCAAATAAACACGGTCGCTTTTCACTTCGAGATCTTCCTCAGAAGAAGCTTCATCAACATCGTTTATACCATCATCAACGGAAAACACCAACTTGGGATGATTCACCGAAAGAATACGTTTGAGATGAGGCCTCGACTTGTTATTTCTGAGCTTGACACCCAGCTTGGACTTCAAAACAGGAGACTGGAGCATGTTGGAAATGCTCGAGGCACGCGAAGGTTCCTCACTAGGAGCATTCGAATCTGCTATACCCTGCTGCTGAGACTGCTTGACAGAAGCACTATCACTAGCAGACATGTCAATGGTACGAGGGTAGACAGTAGAGATCAGGGGTTGGTAATGAGTTGAGGAGGATCTTATTTTTTATACAATCAATATTTTTCGCGCACGAGCCGGCTAGTATTACACGAGAAACTGTGTTACATTTGATAAGGGTGTGAGCCTATTGGAGCCACAAGCCCAACATACAAAATGGCACAATCAGTCACCTAAACGGTTCCCCTTACCAGCAAAAGGATTGGGCGAATTTTTGGACCAGAAGCTGCTGCTTGCAGTAGTCTGGGGTTGTTGCTTCTCTTGGTTGATTTTGCTGGGGTTCTTTCTGCGCATCTCACTGGCGTAGGTCGTTCTCTTGGAGGTATTGATGGGGTAGCCAAGCCATTCATACAACTTGATGGGAGCCTTGAGGTATCCCTTGTCAAAAACAGCATCTTCCAATATGAACTCTTGGGTGGATTCCTGGTTGAGCTGGCCAACTTTTTGACCGCGAGGAGTAGCAGAACCGTATGCGCCAGGCAACAAGTTGACGATGGGAATGGTGCCTGACTGAATGCAGAGATAAAGGTATCCCACGACAATGCCCACCAAGTAATCGTAAAACGCGTTCAGGGACTTTACTATCAACGAGAACCCCAACTTCAAGATCGGCAAGTAGTAACCCTTGATGTTGAAAAGCAACAAGAAGTTGACGGAATTGTTCTTTTGGTGGCGCGACCAGACGTATTCAAGACATGCCATCATGGCGTAATGGTGATTGTAATCGTAGGAATCAAACATCTTGTAGCGAAGCTTCAAGACGTCACAAAACAAAAACGTAAACACAATCATAGTACCTGTGACCAATGTGAACCACAAACAGTCTGGGAAGTTGCGGCGAAACTTGCCGTTGTAACTTTCCAATTTATTAGCAAACACATAGAACAGGTGGACTGTCAAGACCGCACCCATTGGATCACGGAGCATATCTCTTGGAAGCAAAAACACAACAAAGAATCTGTATGACTGAAGAAGACCTCCAATAGCCGCCAAAATCGACGTTATCGGTGAGTGGCCCTTTATTATGCCTGTTTTCACGTGGTGGTATTCTTCCATAATGAACTCCAAGTCCATGGAGAACCATTCGTTCTGCATGAGACGCATCGAAATAGCAAACCATACGACAAACGTACATATAGTGAAGAACCGAGTCACCGGTGGGATGTTTCTGATATTCTCAGCCAAGGAGTCCATTGGGAAGATCGAGTGCTTAGGTGTCTCTGTTGAGGGTTCAGGACTGGTAAGTTTGGTGGAGAAGTAATATGCAGTATGTGTTCTGACGTACCATTTGCGCTTCTCGCAGCACCATCGATTGTTGACCAACTCATTGATAGGCTAAAGCATTTGAAAACCTTTCGATGAAGCTCGTACGCTTTCTTATGAACTTGCCAAGTGCAACCAACCAGCCTGTCACCGTTGAGCTCAAGAACGGCAGTTCCATCAACGGCCAAATCATCACCTGCACGCCGCTGATGAACCTATCGTTGAAGAATATCAAACTTATACAGCCACACCAAGAACCACAGCTCTTGCAGTTTATCAATATCAGAGGCAATCAAATAAGGCAGATTCTCTTACCAGATGAGTTGAATATAGAGAGTGTTTTGGCCAAGAGTGTCACCAAAATAAAGGGCAACGGAGCTGGTCCTGGCACCAATCCTTCGACAGGAAGAAACCCAATAAGAGGTGGAAAGAGTGCACGGGGAAGAGGAAGACCGAGACAGTTTTAGCTTAGCGTCCACCGATAGTCTACATCATTGTATAATTAAACGATCATTACTATGTACATATGTAAATGCTGCACCACGACTAGAACCAGGTCTTGGCCCTTTGTTCTTTCTTAGCACGCAACTTCTGGTATTTTGGTCTGGCAGCAGAAATGGTGGCATCCATATTGGCAATGGCCTCTTCTCTGGCAGCAACCTTCTCTGGCAACTCTCTTTCCCACTTGTGCTTCTTGTGTTTCAACACACCCTTCATCCAGTTCTTTTGGTTGTACTTTTCTTCGTAGAATTTCTTGGGCAAAGGTGGCAACAAGTCTTGTATACCAAACTTGTAGGCCATCTTATATAAATCGGCCGAGCGTCTCAACGAGAACTTGGCTCCCTGCCATCTTCCAGTCTCGGGGTTCTTATTTGGCAAGAATGGGTTCCGCGTTGGATCACTGATGGTCGAAGGCTTTTCGGCGTATTGTGCAAAGGGACGTGGTGGGTACTTGATGAAGAAGTTGTGCAACTTCTGAGGAAGTTTGGAGAACGCTTCTTTAGCAGTAAGCGACATGTTTAACTATGCTATACAGCTTGGCTGTTGGTAAAGTACTTTGGCTAAAAAAAATTTCACCATAAATTGTGTGCAGGTACAGAGCACACCTTGTTGACAGCGACTTTATTCAACTAACAATACTCTTGTGTATACAGTGAGTCAACTAACAATACTTTTCTGTCTACAGTGGCTCCACTAAACCAAACTCTTTAGGGAGTTTGAGGGAAATGTCGGTAGAATAAATCTAATTATCTGTAGATTACTCTAAAAATGATCAGCAAACTATTTATAAGTTGGATTGAGGGCCAGGTCCGTCGATTATACACTTAACAATGTCACCGCCAGCTCTAACCATGTCGTAAGCCTTGATGGCATCTTCCCAGGAAAATCTGTGAGTGATGAGAGCCTCAAAGTCGATTGGGGCGTTGGCACGGCCATTTTTGTAGTTGTCATCGAGAATTCTGACGGAGGTTCTGTAGTCGTCGTAGCCGTATCTGAAAGAGCCGTACAATACCAATTCTTTGTTGCTGAACTCGGTGATTGGAAAGTTGACGTTACGACCGGCGTTTCCAACTTGAACATAGCGTCCACCAGGAGCAATGACCTCGACACCCAACTGGATGCATGGTTCGGCACCGCTGCATTCCAAAACAACAGAAGGTTTCTTGCCGTCAAAAGCAGCGTATAATTCCTTGACCCCACCGGTTTTTGAGTTGAAAGTGTGCGTAGCCACGCCGATTTGCTTGGCCATTTGCAACTTGGAGTCAAAAATGTCAATGACTATGATACTGGTGGCACCAAACTTTTTGGCAGCAGCAGCAGCCAAGAGCCCCACAGGCCCTGCCCCAAAGACAGCAACAGTATCACCAAACTTAACCGAGGCAAGTTTGGAGGCATGGACACCGACACTCAACGGCTCAACCATGGCGCCCAACTCCAACGAGACGTGGTCAGGCAACTTGACCAAAAAGTCTTCGGGACTCTTGAAGTATCTGCACAAGGTTCCTGGAGGGTTTGGCTCGCCCTCGGTAGAGTTGGGGGTGGCTGCAAATACCATGTGGGGACACAAGTTGTACTTTCCGCTCTTGTACTCGTCACTGAGTCTCGAAGGCACACCTGGCTCAATGGCGACATGGTCACCGACCTTGAGAGAGGTGACGCCCTTGCCCACTTCAACAACAACACCTGCCGACTCGTGACCAAGAACCATTGGCTTTGTCAACACAAACGGACCGATTTTGCCGTGGGCATAGTAGTGGATGTCGGACCCGCAAATACCCGTCTTTTTCACCTCGATAATCACATCGGTAGGTTCGGTGATGGTGGGCGAGGCATATGTCTCAAACGAGATGTCGTCAATCTTATTCAATACAAGAGATGGGTTGGACATTGGGAGAAAGAACTTTTGTGTATGGAAATCATATGTTCTCGTCGCCTCTTTTTATAGTGCAGTTTACCGCAGTTTACCCCATACGGACTTGTATCTTCCCATGAATTTTTCCGGGGGCGGCGCGCAGCAACAGCACAAACAATCGTGCCGAAAGTCAGTGGTGCTATTATTGGGTTTACTCGTGTAACATCGGACCGGCGGCAAATGCCTACAACTTTCGCTGGATATCTTTTCTTGTATTAAAGACTCCTCTACTATATGAAATTCATTATGAAATAATGTCTGGTCATGACAAAGCTAGGCAAGTCGATGGCCGCCCAACAGTCGCACAAATCAGACCGCGGCATGCTAACGGCCTCACCGTTTTATAAGCGCTTCGTATTCTTACTTGGCAACACCTTGCAAGGCTTCCAAGACTTCCAACTCGATGTTGGCTTCGGCAACAACAACTTCGTCGGAAGAAGCAGCTCTCTTTTGGGCATCAGCAATCAAGTTCTTGACGGCCTGAGCATCAAATTGGTCTGGCTTGAATGCTTCAATGGCAGAGATGGTCAACTTGTTGCCTGGTTGCACAGTAGCAATACCACCAGAAACAAAGTATTGTTCGGTTTCACCACCCTTCGAGATGATCTCCAACAAACCTGGTCTCAATTGTTCGACAATAGGAATGTGGTTGGCCAAGATACCCAAGTCACCGTTGACAGATGGCAAGTTAACTTGTTGGACTTCGGATTCCGAGTATAAGGTTTGGTGTGGCAAGGCCAACGACAACTTCAAGGCGTCGGAGGCGGTCGAAGCCTCGGTGGCGTAGGTTCTTCTGACCACAGATGAAGATTGCTTAGAAACCTGACGTAAAGCTTGTCTGAACATGTTGGCTACTAATGTCTATGCTTGTTTTTCTGGTTTAACTCTGAAAATTGAAAGCCGATTTTTTTTGCCAACGCTCGTTCATTCTATTGGTCGTTGTAGATTTCCTAATTAGGTAATATGTGCATTAATTCTATAAACGGCCACAACCTTCGACCTCAGTCACTTCCCCCAAACTGGTTCAAAAAGTTGTCAACGTCAAACTCATCGTCAACAGGAACCTGATCACTGGGATTGGTACCAAACTCCTGATCCAAAAGACTCATATTGAGACCGTCAAGCAACAGCTCATCGTTACCAAGCAAGTTATTCATGTTTACATTAAGGTCTGACCCTTCGTTGTTGAAAGGTTTCTGGTCAGACGTCGTAGCAGCCAGAGATTTGTTCTTGTCTTCCTGTTTCTCTTCTGTTGCTGGCGGTCCTGAAAGATCTGAATAATTGATGGTCGATAGTATATCACTAGGGTTGGGGTTGCTCAAATCCTTATTGTCGCCGCCTCCCAAATCACTGATGTTGAAATCAAATCCTGGCGACATGAAGTCTGTGAATGCATTGTCATTGTTCTGCTGACTTTGTTGCTCCTTTCTGCGCAACTCCTGTTGTTCTCTCTCACGATCAGCTTCGGCCTTTTCAGCAGCTTCTTTCTCGGCTTTAGCTTTGGCTGCCACTTCTTCCTCCATCTTTCGAGCTGCTTCTGCTTCCTGCCTCTTGCGTGCTTCCTCTTGTTGTCGTCTTTGTTCTTCTTCTTCCTTTAGTTTTCTCTGCTTCTCCAACTCTTCCTTGATTTTAAGCTCCTCCTGCTTCTGCTTGCTCTCCAACATCTGTTCAACACACCATCGTGCATCGTTAAACTTAGATATGGTGTCGTCTAGAATATCGTCGAACTTGGTTATGTGGCTCGAGAATTGCGCCGTGATGGCAGGATTGATCAACTGGTTGTTCGGTCCCGTTATCAAGTTGCTTTGTTTCTTGTTGTTGTTAAGTATCTCAAAGATGTATCCAGACGTCTTGAGTATATCATTGAGCGACTCTTCCAATTTTGCTTCCAAGTTCATTCTTAATGCTTTCTGAAGAATGATCTATCGTACTTTACGGAGATTAAAATAATACAGAGCAATGTACAGGACCGCTTGGTTCTGGTTCTGCAGATAATTGCAGTTAATTTTATATGCAAAAGGTTTTCAAAAAAACGCGATTCTCAAATTTGCGACGCGTAAATAAACCAAAACCATCTTTCAAGTATCGCTTTTCTTCTTCATCCCAATGTCGGAACAGTTGGTATCTAAACAAGGTCCTTTAGGATACGTGTGGCTTGCTGCTAACTACGACAAAAAGTTGTCCAAGCAGCAATTGTTAAGCACCAATATCGTCAAGTCTTCCGACTACATCACCAACCACCCAATACACGCAAGCCAAAGTACCCAGGATGCGAATTCCATCACCCTTAGATTGTCAGGACAACTCTTGTTGGGTATAGTGAGGATTTACTCGAGAAAGACAAAGTATCTTTTGGACGATGTCAACGATATCTTGTTGAAGTTGAAGACCTCCTTCAGGTACGCGAGTGGTGCCAAATTGGGATCAGATTTTGCCAGCCAGCTGGTCAATTTACTGCCCCAAGACACTATTATAGCCAACTTGAAGAGTATTACTTTGCAGGATCAAGTTACGCGTTTTGACTTGTTATACCAAGATGAACTTAATCTTGACGATGATGTTCCTCCGAGTCAAGGTATTTTCAGTCAACAAACCAGCACAGATACGACATTTGACCAATCCATTGAGTTTCCTCGTTTTGAAGATCAGCAAGAACCTCCATCTTTTGACAACGATTTGGATTTGGAGCTAGACTTTGACTTGTCTCACGACCATTCGATTGAAGAAGGTAGAAATGCTTCCCAAACCGCGATAGATCAAAACACATCGATTCTTGGCGAGTTGAACAAAGACGACGAGTTTGATTTGGGAAATCCCTTAGAGACAATTGACGAACCTGATTTAGAAATCGATTTGGGTTCGGAGGGACCTGAAGAGCCATTAACTCCACCAGAAACCACACCAGTGCGTCCTAGACAGAAACGTACTAGAATAACTGAAGAAGGAGAATTGATAACCAATAAAAGAAAATTACAAATAGATTCCTTGGAAGACCTTGATGGTATACCAATCCAAACGTTGAAGGACAATCAACAGCTTTTACTCAATGGACAATTGAAGGATAAATACATCACCTTGAACCTTAGTGAACAAGAAAAAATACAGCTTGTTTACGAACTTTCTGCTCCACTCCCCAGCAAAAGAAGAAAGTTGTGGGATATGGATCGCCTGCTCCAAGAAAAGTGCTTGGAATTATCCAGACAAGAACAAGAATTGGATGAACAACACAATTTGCAATTTGGAACAGAATTTAATGACTATGATGATAACTTGGACTTTGACTTGTCGCTTCCAGATTTCAGTGAAGCCAATGTCACCGTTGAAGAGCAGCCAGTGGAACCTGTTGAGGAAGAAGAGTCCGAAAATGCCGTACAGACAACAATCCAAATTGCTCAACAACTTCGTTCATTATTGACAGAAAATCCCGAATCAAGCTTGACCGAATTAATGGATCGCGATAGCAAAATCTCCCAGACTGTGCCCGACAGACGTCCTGTAGGAGCTGTCAATCGAGGCACGGCTCTCAATAACAGAAAAGAAGCCACAAAATGTTTCTTTGAATTGCTTGTTTTGGCCACCAACGACTGTATCGAGCTTGAGCAGCAACAGCATCAAACACAAATCTCCAATGACATCACCATCAGATCGAAGGACGCATTATTCCGCAACTTTGTTTAATCTTGTGTATACTACTAATGTACATTACTAATTATAATTTATAATCTGGCGTAGACTATCGTTACTGTTCTGTGGGAGCTGCAGAAGGTCCAGGTGCGTTTCCCACACAGTCAAGCTACCATCACTTAATCCAATGATGAGCCTTTGCCCATCCAAGCTGAATCTAAGAGTAGTGGCAGTTGAATCGATAGGGACTTGAAAGAGAGAGCCAAATAGCTTCTGGCTTAAATCCCAGAATTCAATGACAGAAGTCCGTTTTGCAGCGTTGTTGAACAAGCCCAAGGTCACAAACTGATACTGGTGATTTGGACGGATGGCTATCTGTACAACAATGCATTTAGTTGGGATCGTTATCAATGGTTTTTCATCACTCCACACTATCAACGACCAATCCATCTGGGCCGAAATATAAAAGACTTCTTTATCATTGGTCGGTAAGATTGCAATATCAGATATGGCACCATCTGCTTTGTGTGAACTGTTGATATATGCCTCTGCCTTGTTATCCGATAATTTGAAAATGGAACCATCGGGTGTCAGTACCACTACATTGGCCAAAAAGCTCAAATCGTCGAAATGGTTCGAGCCGTCTTCATCTTGAACAAATATGGTGTTTTGAATCTGGATCTGTTCTGTAGGAGCGAATTCCTTGGAGCTTGGTACGCTGAGGCTTAGAGTATCCAACTTTGGTGTTGCCAACATGTTTGTGGACCAGGTATTGATTATTCCTTCCAGGGAAAACGAGATCACTGAGTCATTTCCATTGATGTTGATTTGGTGTATGCCTGTAATTGGTAGTGTGTGGGGGATGTAGGTGGAATGCAAGGAGGAGGAGTACGGAGGCGTTGTAAGCAGCGGAAGCACCACCACGGAGCTAGGACCCGTATGCTGAAGGTCCCAGATAACAATCTTGCCATTTGACAAGCCTGCAATGACCTTTTTAGGGTTGGTTGAGTCGAACTTGATGGTCGAAATCGGAGCTGATGTTTCTAGAAAGTATTCAGGAAACAATGTGTTCGTGATACTGTAAATTACGGCCCGGCCCAATGACGCACGAGAAGTCAAGATTGAGTCGCAAGCATATGCAACAATGAAAAGATCAGGGAAATGGGGTGAAAAGTCGATCCAATTTGGTGCTGATTCGGTGTCCTTGTACTTTGTGGAGAGATGGAACGGCGACTCATGGCCAATTGTGTCACGAGCTTCTTCTGTGGTCGATAAGTAGTCTGGAAAAGAGGCCGGATCAATTGTTTTGATCTTGTTGAGGAGTTTGATGGACTCTTTGAGTCTATGATTAAGTTGATTTTCATCGTAGTTTGGTTCTATTTGTAGTGGTTGGGGGTCTGAATTGACTGGTTCTGGGTCCACCGCCTGCTTTTCCTCTACTATCTCCTCCTCAGTGGTGGCTTGGATAGCCTTGTCATAGGTATTTTTCTCCTTTTCGTCCCGTTCAATTTGCATATCGCTGACCACAGAATCCACCTGTATGGCAACGCTGACTTGACGCTTGGGTTCATTCAACCGTTCAAGAATCTGCTCCACTGGTGTTTCTTCACGTCCTAGTCGCCTTTGCTTAAGTTGCTGGAGTCTCTGTCGTTTTTGTTCAAGGAGTGTTTGGCGGTCGTGCTCCATGTTGGTGTGGTGGAAACGCGTTGAGTCTCATTTTTTTGCAAATAATCTAACAGAACCGCCATGGAGTTCGACGATATTCTCCAGGAGTTCGATGCTTCGCAGAAACCAAAGTTCTCGCCCTCAGATCTCTACAATGAGCTCGTGACCACCATGTTGAACGAGCGTATGGCGCCAGAGTTGCTCCCGTTCAAGCACGACTTGCTCAACCTGGTGTTGGAACAGCTCTCCAACCAGCAACAATATCTCTTGGACTCACACGAGTACGGCGATGTCAACGCGCAGTCTGGTGTTATTAGTGGCGACTTCAAGCTCCAGCTCATGGTAATTGAAACAGAAATAGAACGCTTGAACTACTTAGTACGCCTATATCTCCGAACAAGAATCTCCAAGATCGACAACTTTACCATTTATTACATCAACGAAACGGGTGACACGCAAGAGCTGGGCAATGGCCTTTTATCACAGGCAGAGCAAGAATACATGCATCAACACTTTATGATCTTGACACAACTATACAACAACTGTTTCCTCAAGAAGTTGCCGCATCTGCTAACGTTACTTGACGATACATCGGGAGGCCAATCGATGATTGTGAAACCCGACCTCAACCAACCTGTGTTTATCAAATCGGCGTCCAAAAAGCCTATAGTGGTTCCACTTGGAGACGAGGACGAACTTGAGTTGGTTCAAAACGGCATATACGTGGTGAAATACAGCTTGATACGACAGTACGTCGAGTTGGGCGACCTTGTACTAATATAGAGTTCTAAATACTAATAGAATAATCGCAACCTCCAGGACACTCGACGTTTTCGTCGACAATAAACCATTCCCGAAGGCACCCGAAATGTCCACGATGGCCACACTTCAAGCTGACAACAACCGTCAACCCCTTGCATGGTTCATTGCAGTAGATACAGTTGGGTTGTCTTTGCGAACACTCGTCACAGTACCAGTACCCAAACTGCTCTTTGTTCTGGCTGTACTTGCTCTTGGATGTCTCGTTAACCAACAACTTCTGGCACCGACAACAGAAAAACCGAAGATCAACTTCCTTGGTTGTCTGCGCCTTCAATTCATCAAAGATATCCGCTGGAGCAACTTTGATGACATGTGCGGCATTGACAAAGAGTCTCTTTCTTTGAAGAATATCGATATAAAGACCGAGCCACTCGAGCCTCGATGACCGCGAAACTGTATCTTGAATGACTTCATGGAAGAGTAAGCTTAGCGTGGAGCACAAGATTATGTCGCCTTGTGACGCAGCAAACTCCAATGCTTCTTGAATAAGGTGTTTGGTGGTCCATGGCTTATTGAGTCCCTCCTTGCAAGAACTGCTGTCTCTGTCGTGAAGTGCCTTGGTTAGCCCTGATTGAGGTTCTTCTCCTTCGGCTACATCTTTCAACTGGGTATCACTTCTTTCTAATGGGGTGCTTCTTTGTCTCTTTTGAAAGTAGATTGATGAATTTCTTCTGGATACCGTCGAAGAGCCCGATTGTTGATTGTAAGCAAACGAATGATGGTTTTGATTGAAATAATTGGGACTACCACTGAGTGGTACACTAGGTATTGCTGACGTTGAGAATGAGTTGGAATATGCGGCTGCGTTGTTCAAAATGTTCATATTCTCGTCATCAACGTCCTCATCAATAATGCCAGAACCTCTTACTGGTCGTTTTTGGTATGATTTGCTTAATCCTCTCTGTGCGTTTGGTGAGGTTCCAAAACTTGTTCTTTCCCTTTGTGCTACTTCAATAGGAGACCTTACACGTTGGGGAGAAAGCCTTCCTTCCAGAATAAGATCATGAATCAGCGATGCCCGTTCCTTTGCAATGCCCGAAACGTTTGAGGAAGTTCTGCGTTTCGTTGAGAAAGCATCGTCATCGGTATCACCGTCAGCAACAGCATTCTCGTTTTCGGAATTGAGAAATTTGCTCTTCAAAACGCTTTCCGTCTTGGTGGCAATAGGACTCGATTGACTGATGCTTCTTGTACGATTCTGGTTGATCATATCCATCAAGTTTGTCGATGATGTGCGCTTGGATATGTTCTCCTGTGATTGATTTGTTATTTTTGCAATGGAATCTGTACTTCCTCTAGGACCAGATCCACCGTAGTTGGTTGTCAGAGTGGAGTTTGAGTTGTACGAGCCGACAAAATTTCCAAGGTCTGACTGGATCGACTTGGTATCCTCTTGATCTGATTTCAAAACCTGTTCCACAACCTCTGCTTCTTCTTCAATCTCTGCTTCTTCAAAACTAACGGCAAGAACTTTCCACACGTGGCAGTCTCTAAATCTATTGGTACTTGCAGCAACGTTGGCATTCATCAAACAAACATCTATCAAGCTGAATCCGTCCGGGATAGCAATAAGATAATTATTGGCCAAATGCTCAAATACCATTTCATCGTTCAAGGGGAACTGTATCGATATTGGGACAAGATATGGTGTAGCATGGTTGACTTGTAACTGACGGCGATGCTGCAAGTGGTGGCCACTTGGAACTATTGGCGATCCACCCGAATAGTTAGATTCTTGTGTAGTTTGCGAAGAGTTCCTGTTGATTCTCGGTCTTGCCAAACCAGAATAGCCCTGGTCAAATGATTGGGTATGTGAACGGTGCTGCAAAACAGGAGATGGTGACTTGAATGTCATTGCTGCATTGGTATGTGATCTGAATAAAGGAGGTTTTTCAATGGGAGATGAAGTCAAGGACGTAGAGAGGGCCGAATTGCTTGCGATTGGTATCGAACCGACTTTGACTCTCCTCTGTTCTCCTAAATTCTCATTGGATTCGTTATCAAATACAGCTTGGGATTCGTTATCAAACTCACTTTCACCGTCATCGCTAATGAGCGACTCATTATCTGTCAATTCGAACTCGTGGGTTTCTTGATTGACAAAAGTAAAGTCACCAATTCCATTATCCCAGGCAACTGAGATCTTGTTTAACTCATCCAAAGGACGTGAAATTTCTGGATCGTCTCGTGAGTCCAAGTTATAGGCGGAAAATACGTTGGACTTGGTTAGAGTCCATATCGACTTGGCCAGATTGGCATTTTTTGCCCAGATAAAGTTCTGAAAGGGCTTACCAGAAGCTGAAGTGACAATCTCCCGTGGTATGTACTTTCTGTTCAAGTTGTACACCGTTAAGGTGGAGTCATCATTCAAGTATGAGCAGGCAAAATCGTATTGGAATAATGCTCTGTTTGAATTATTTGGGTTGCCGTATAAACCTTCCCTTTCATCGTGCGATAACTTGTCATCGTATCTTGAATCAATACTTTGCTGGTAACTGTCCATTTCGTTGTATGGATTGGAATATGGAGACCATCTCACCTTCATGACGGGGCCATACGTATTTATCATGTGGTCAGGAGCGGTTTTGTGGGAAGTTTCACTGTAATTAAACACACACATCTTTTGATCTCTCCCCCCCGTCAAAACGTACTCACGCGTCGGGTGTATGTTGAGCGAAAGAGCTGGACCCGAGTGGAGGTTCCATTTTCTGTCTGGAGTAAAGACATTTTGGCTCCCGTTGGACGAACGCATATCAAATCTGCATAAAGCGCCCGAATCGTGGGCTGAAAGAATGGTTATTTTGTTTCTGACAAGCGAATGTGCCGAGTATTGGCAGGATCTAATGGGGTCTGAGTGTGTGTTGGCTTGGATGGTAAGCATCGGTTTGGTAGATGAAGAACGGAGATCCCAAAGCTTGATGGATCCATCTTGGGACCCGGAAAGAAGTTGGTTGGGTGTTTCGTACTCGGAAGTCCCGCCTATAAAGTCCAACGAGTTTATGCACCGCTTGTGGTCTGAGTATTTCGTGATGAGCTTGGACTTACCGTTGGGAGAGATTTTGTATAGGGAAATAAGACCGTTGGAAAGGCCGCATGCTATGATATCGTGCTGACTCTTGATTGTGTTGATGTTGGTTAGTTTGTTTGGAAGGGCCCTCGAGTTGTAGGTTGAGTTGGACTCCAAGACGTTGATGTCTTGCACGATCGACAGCTGGTCTTCGTTCAACGCCAATATTCGGAGACAGTTCCGTCCCCCAACAATGGCATGATGTGCACACTCGTTCCCAGCTCTTCCCATGAGCGGGAAGTTCAACTCGGAAAGAGTGACTAGCTCACGGTCAAAGTTGTATGTGAGTTGATTGGAGCTGTAGATGCGCGAGCGGGTGGAGGCAGCCGACGAAACTGGAGATGTACCATCTTGAGACGGCGTGGAATTGAGCGCTCCGTAGATATTGAACGCGAACTTGGCTAGATTCGACGTGTTGGAGGAGGACATTGCTCGCGCATGCTTTTCGTGCGATAAAACAATAAATTGTGTTGATAAAGTTGACGCAGCCGGGATTGTTTACCACCTTCGTTCAATGTTTCTGTCGCTCATATTTGTCAAGCTCTACAAGTTCCTCAAGACGGTGGCGCAGATAGGCGTGTCACTAGGCGCGTTGATGTTGCTTGGGATCTACTCGTACCAAAACAACTTGATCTATCCCGCGTCGCTTAATGATGGCCACGGATACTGTGCCACACCAGACGAGTACGAAATGCCCAACCACGAGATCATTCACTTGAAAACAAATGACGGCGAAACTTTGCATTGTTACCTGTTGAAACACCCCGAGCTGTCACCCCGCTATGCCAACAAGACGATATTGATCCTATCACCCAATGCCGGAAACATCGGCCATGCCTTGCCTATTGTCTCCATATTCCACAAGACATTTGGTTACAACGTTTTTATCTATTCGTATCGTGGATATGGCAAATCTTCAGGAAAGCCATCCGAAAAGGGCCTCAAGATTGACGCCAAACGTGTCATTGAGTACCTCACAACAGAAGACGAACAGTACCAAAAATCATCCATTGTACTTTACGGAAGATCTCTTGGCGGTGCTGTTGCCATTTATATTGCCGCCACCATGTCTTCGGCCATACTGGGCGTCATATTGGAAAACACATTTCTTTCCATCCCCAAAACCGTGCCCCATATCTTCCCCATACTCAAGTACTTTACGTCATTTGTACACCAAAAATGGGAATCAGAGAAACTCGTGTCGCAAATCCCCACTACAATCCCCGTGCTCATGCTAAGTGCCCGTAAAGATGAGATTGTGCCACCTCAACACATGGATAAACTCTATTCGTTGGTGAAAAGTAACGAAAAGAGCTTCCATGAGTTTGCAGAATCATCACATAATGACACTGTTGTCCAGCCCCACTACTGGGCCATAATCCACGAGTTTATCCAGAACAAGGTAAACCCCGTTGGCTACTAGAAATAGAAATCACTAACATTTGCGTAAATTTATATGTATACAGAGAATATCAAGCTCGCATCACTGTACTTTCTGATGATTTGCTTGGTCAGCCAGCTTATAACACGATTTGTGGTTCAGAACCCTTCTTGTTAGAAGCGTCGTGGGACATGAATTCAATCTTTTGTTCGTCCTTCAATTGTAACACCTTCTTCAATCTTTCACCAACGGTTCTCAACTTGGAGTCATCGCAGTCCTTGGTCCAGATACCGACTCTGAAGGCTTGCTTTCTGATGTTCAACACAATACCGTTGACTTCGTCTTCGTTATCTTCGATGGTTTCACCAATAACAGACAACAATCCACGCAACCACAAGTCGTTGATGACACCAGCAGCTTCACGCTTGTTGTTGAAAGAATATTGCCACTTACCACCTCTGGAGTTCTTTTCGTCTTCCCATTCAGGTCTGATTCCTTCCTTAAATAAGTGGTAGTCTGATTTTAATGGCAATTGGTTGGCGACTGGGATCGAGTTGTAAATACCCCAGAACTCTTCGACGGAGGAGAAGGTAATGACTGGCTTTAACAAGTCGTGCCAGTTTTCGGTCTTACTGGTTTGTGGCTTGGTGTACCACAAGGTCCATCTGTTGTTTAAAGGATGCTTGGCATTGAATTCTTCCTTGTCATCAAATACAGTCTTGGTTTCCAAAGACAATTCTTCAGTTTGCTTGTTTAATTCTTCAGACATCTAAATGTTAGTACGGTTCCAGCGTCTAAAACACAACCTTTCAAATGAAGGCGTGAACAAAAGATTACACTGAGATCGAGCCAGGCTAAGCGTCTAGTCTAAATTCCAGACATCGAATCGTCTTTTTAAGACAATGGATTGTCACTTCTTCCACCTGACCATTGTGCCTGACAACTTGCAGGCCAAGTTGAGCAATTAATCAAATATACCGCGACAAAAAACTGGATATCGCTTGCCTGGTACTATCTCAAGTGAATCTTTCTCGTTAAAGGGACTTACCTTTGATTCAACGTGTAGTATCTGCACAAAAACCCTTCTTTACTTTGGTTCACAAGACTTGACGATGAAGGCCTCACAGAAAAAAGAGAAAAATTTTTGGAAGCGTAAATGAGAGTATGACCGTGTAAATCGCAGTCTTGCTGATTCCACATCCACCACAGCCATCAAGACAACTACCCCGACCATCGGGGTTCTACACTCCAAGTGAACCTGAAACTCTAGTAATTTAACATAAAATACAAACTGACTGAACTGAACAGTACTTCTAGCAGGTGAAATTAAAACAATCCGCCTGCTAAGATTGCAGCAACACCAGCAAGCCCTGAATATACACTGTAGCCTGGACCTGCGCCAGCTTGACTTACCGTGGTCTGTTGGTAAGATCTGATTCCACCAGCAGATCCTGTTAATGATCCAAGGCCAATGTTGCCCGATGGCACGTTTGTAGCAGCATCAGTGTATGTCAGCATGAACGACTGCGAGAAAGCAGTCTTCACAACAGTGACTACACCATCGATGGTAACAGTAACGTAGACACTTGTTTCTGAAATCGTGGATGACAGTGAAGATGATGCAGAGGACGACGATGAAGATGTAGTGGCTGCTCTCTTCCCGATTCTGGTAGGGGTTTCTTGAACGAAATCGTCTCTCTTTACTATGCCAGCAGACGTCGTAACGGTCTCTATGGCGTTAGCAACCACAGCAGTACCTAATGCCAAACCTGCAACACTGAACTTCATGGTATTTTAGTTGTGTATTAATTTGGCTCCACCAATCGACGTTTTCGCGTTTTGATCTTTTTTGGGGTAAAAACAGATCCCTTTGGATATTGTAGACATTACACAAAGTAACAATAATAACCATGACACATAAAATAAATCTATTTACGTAAAAGAAGTCTCACTGAGAACATGGCAGCCAAGTTGAGAACTAAAATAGTGATCACAAAGTAGAAAGGTATAGTTGGAAATCCATGTTTGAGTCCAAAGTTGTACACATTCATCAAAACCACGGGAGCAAAAATTGTGAGTGAATTGTTCACCAAAGATATAGCCCCAAAATATTCCCCCGTCTTGGAGGAAGGAAGCATCTTTAATACAGCAGCGGATGTGGCAGGTCCTCCTATTGATCCAAGCGCAGTCGCAGTCACTCCTGTAAATAATTGGTTCGAGGACTGGCTGAACGTAATCAAGCAAACACTTCCAAGATCAAACAAATATCCCAAGAATATCATAAAGACATCAATAATGTCGACCCTTTTTGAGTCAGCGCTCCAACCAACATAATTAGTAAGGAAATTCGTCATCACAGGAATTATCACAACCAAAGTTGTGGTTCTTGTAATCGAAAGAGCTGAAAATATGGATCCGATTGTTTGGGTGCTCCATTCAAACTTCAATATACCGTATTGAAAGTAAATCAATGCACAGCCCCCACCAATTGCTCCATATAGAACTGATGCGAGAATCAAAGACATGAAAATGTACCGATTTCTTTTCTGGTGTTGCTTGAATCTGTCGGGAACGATAGAGGTCGGGTATGTCAATAAAAGAAGTGGCAGGAAGATCTTGACCAAAATATCAAGCTTGCTTACCTTAAGAGAATCATCATTTGCCACCGGTGCAACTGTTGATAATGATCTTTCTCTTGCTTTCTTGCTTCTAGATTCTGGAAAGAAAAAGATGCCAAAGACCATCAAAAGACTGAGGAGAAGAAGCTCGGCTCTCAAGGGTGCAAAATCCTCAGTTGTTATCTTTACGCTGGTAGAAGGATCGGTTGGAACTCTTTTTCTGACAAAGGAAATCAAGAGATTTGCAAGAACTGGTCCTACTGTCATACCCGCACTCCACGAAGCAGTACCTAACCCCAAATAATATCTTCTTTTATCAGCGGGAACCACATCTGAAATATAAGAGTCTGACACAGCAAGTAATGCAAACATCCCACCAAAGATATTAGAAAGGGAATTGATGAAAACAAAGGTTAAAATGTGAAGTTTGTCAGACCAAGAAAACATGAGGTAGGTCAACAATTTGGCTATAAATGCAGATATAAGGAACAAGTTAACAAATAACTTTCTTCCGTACTTATCTGACAATTCCCCAACCTTGGCAGCTCCAGGCAATGCTACCACACTTCCAGCAACGGAAAGATAAAGACTAAGAGTCGAGACCAAAATCTGGGAGTCAACAGGATTGCACACTCCGTTAACAGCAACAGAGTTGCACGCAAGCTTGTTTGCAATGATAAGATTGGTTGGGGTAGCCCCACTTTCACCAAGACAGTAACCAAACAAGATAATACCAACCATGGTCACTGAGGGTCTTTTGGACCAATGCAACAACAGATTGCTGATACGGTACTCTTCGTCCTCATCTAGCTTATTGGGATCGTCGCCGTCTTCAACGGCTTCTTCATCTTCTAAATCATGATGAATTGATTGATAGGCTGCAGGGAGTATGGGTTCTAAGGTGGATTCTTCATTGTAAAGCACTTCATCTTCATCCGTAATCATAGTTTTCGGAATCAATGCTAACGCTTGTAGCTTTCTGTAAATTTAGCGATACCCTCACCCTTTATCTAATTGCTACTGACGAACGGCTCCATAAAATTTCCTAAAAAAAATTCTTTATCTAGAAGTCTATCACATTTCAGGCGTTGCCGTGTGGCTTTCACAAAAGAAGTGGCTTTGAGTGTTTGTTTGAAAAAAATTAAGCAGATGTAATCTGAGTGATTTGAATGCCTCAAACGTGCTCCATCTCTACCAATCAAACGGTGTCTGTTTTAGGGCTTCGTAATCACCACAAATTTTACTATTATTTTTTACGAGGACCCGCTCTTATCATAACGTACGGCGAACAAATTATGCCCTTACAGGGATAATCTAAAAATTCTTTTCTGTAAACAACCTTGTGCCTTATTCACTAACCCTTAATTCAGTTTCATCAATAGTCTAATTGTCCCCATAATCACCAAGTTGAAAATTAACACCACAGTCAAAACAATAAACGGAAGACTTGCGAAATTGTGCTCAAGTCCATAATTGTAAATCTTAACTGCCACAATTGGGGTGATCACAAGAATGATATTGCTAAGCAATCCAACGGCACCGAAAAATTCGCCAGTCCTTGACGAAGGGTACATCTTCAAAATGGCTGCGTTGCATGCAGGTGTAGCAAAAGATCCAAGTGTTGCAGTAGCAACACCAACTAACAACTGGGTGGAGGAAGCACTCAAGGTAACTACTAAAGAACTGAATATGTCAAGAGAGTAACCAAGGGCGATTGTAGTAATGTCAATGTAATCAATACGGGTCAGGTCATATTTGAGACCAGCTTCTGGTTAAAACTTTGGGGATCAATGGTGCCACCACAACCAACATGAAGATTCTGGTAACAGACAAAGAAGATTATATAATTATGGAATCTGGTATGGATTTAGCATCTGCAACTGGTGTTACGAGTGACGCAATAGAATTATATAATCCTAATTTAGATTTTTCTAAATTACAGCCTGGTCAACCAGTTTGTTATAGTATTGGATATCAGATACCAATGGTTTGGGTATCCCAATCAAACTTGAAAATTCCGTATTGGAAGTAGAGCATACCAGTGCCATTTGCTGTCGAGTTGAACAAACACATTGCTGCAATAAGACCTATGACAATGATCCTGTTTCTGACAATGTGGGACTTAAATCTATCTGGAGCAACTTCATCTGGGTATGCCAACACCTTGAGCGGTTTACACAACTCAACAATTCTCTTTGGTGAATATCATGGCAACTTAGAAGTGACTTGAGCGCCATAGCAACCGATGGTCGTACACTCCAATGCAAAAACAGATTCAGGAGACGGTATTTATCATCTTCTTCCTCGAGATTTAATTTCACGCCATCGTCGTCTATGGCGTTTTCGTCAATATGGTCATGATTTATCGCTTGGTAGACTTTTGGTGTTGAAGTTGTGAAGCTTGACTCCTCGTTAAAGAGGATTTCGTCCTCTCCGCTTAGTTGTGGCATTATCCCGATGATGGAAATTTGCGAATATTCGCAATTTTATACTTTTGACTTACGACGCCCGTTTCCCAAATAGTCAATCTTCAAAGAAAAAATTATGGCTCTGCCTACAGCTTTGATCATATACAAAATTAGCTCAAGGTTATGACTTATTTTCAGCTAGTCCATCATATGTTCACGGTCAGGTTCGGGATATATCTCATGGTTTGGGATTACTTTCATATCCCCGCCCACAGTGGAGATAGATTCGCGGCGACTGACTTTAAAAAATATTATCAGTGTCAAAAACAATTCAAGATTATTTTTTTTAGAGTACTGTGCCGTAGGTCCGATACCATATTCACTAAGCTTCCAACTCCGGTGCTATATATATTGCATGTGATTGAGTTAGAGTTTGTAAAATGGAAATCTTCACTTGAAATGAATTTTGTAGAAATGTTGAAGATTCTGAGAAAGTAAATTTGTATAAAACCGAATAATTTGGTGAAACCTTAAAAAAGTGCGAAAGTTCCAGGATTATTAGCATGTCAATTGTTACAAAACGCAGTCTTGATGTGTTCAACTATTGATCCTTTTTACTTTTTGAACTTTTTTTGTACCCATAACGGGTTTAAAATTAATCGAGAATGATCAAATGAGCTATCTGATTTCTTTTGTACGAGAAGTTCATGGTCTTTTTGCAAGAAAGCAAGTAAAGTGATCAAATCTAGGATCAGAATATGTCTGATTCTGATATCATGGAAATAGCAAAAATCATTCAAAATATAATCTGATAATCGCCTCAACTCTACCATTTTACTATGCTAAACTCACCCTACAGGTTAACAAAAAAAGTAGTTGGAGCTTTTAAAGGATCTTGGTTCATTTTCAGGTTCAAATCAATAGTTGCAGCACATTTGTTCAGCCTGCATATAATTCAAAGTACAATCGAAAATATTTCAGATTTGTGATGAGATGACCCGAGCATAACCACGAATATGGGTAAATCTTTGGCGGAGCAAATTGCTCAATTAACCAAACCACAAACAGAATATGACATCGAAGATAGTGAGTTACGTGACAATGTATTTGAACACGAAGAGGGAGAAAGTTCAGGCATTTCTGACAATGAGCTTGAGAACGAGCACTACGTGAAAGTTTCCAAGTCCAAATTGAGACAGAATGATATCAACTTAGGCAAGAAGTACACAGGGACTCTTACCAGTAGAAGCCAGTTGTACGATGAGCTGGCCGAAGAAAGAGATGAAGACGACGATGAAGAAGACGATGAAGTGGAAGAAGGAGAAGAACAAGTCGAAGAGGACGAAGAATCCGATTCTGGTGCCTCCTTGAGAGCAAACTCAGACGACGAAGACTCTGAAGAAGAAGAAGAAGACTTTGATAATCAAAACCAACTAGCAAAAGATGAAGAATTAGAACACAAACGAGGAAGAGTTAAGGAGTTGATGTCGAAAGAAAGAACACACATTGTCAACAGACTTTCACAATCAGCCACCAATGACTCTTTGAAAGGGTTTGCCATTTCTCAACAGCACAAAATTTTTGATAAAGTGATAGACAGCAGATTAAAGATCCAGAAATCATTAACCACTTCAAACTTGTTACCTCCTAATTCGGAAACATTAGCAGCTGATAATCTCAGCACCAAAAAGACTGAAAAGTATTTGGCCAAAGCCAAGGAAGACTGTTATGATTTGTTGGACAGCATATTAGCATTGAGATCGCATTTATACACTAAGGACCAAATAGTATCAGAGGCTCCGGCCCAGCAGCCCAAGAAGAGAAACTTTCTGCAATTCGCCAAAGCTGCCGCTAAGTTTGATTCTGTGTTGGGTCTGTACCGGTCTACAGTTTTGACCAAGTGGTCCGCAAAGGTTCAGAACTCGTCAGGCTCCACTGCTATCAATGCAGGAAAGTTCAAGTCTATTAATCAATCATTCGAACAGCAAGTGACCAACAACTTGAGTGATATTGATCGCTTGGTAAAGAGAACCAAACTTAACAGACGTCAAATTACCCCACTTGGATATGAGTACTACAAGAAACATTTCGAGGTAACTGCACATGACGAAGAAGAAGCCGAAGAAGAAGAAGAAGAAGAGAATCCAGACATTCCAAAGCAAGTAAAGAACAAACAGGACTCGGTAGCAGAATTGGATGTAATTTTTGACGACGAGGACTTCTACCGTGTTTTACTTAACGATTTGGTTGACAAGAAAATTCAATCGAGTAACCCAACCACAGGTATGACTATCAGTTTGAGAAGTGCTCAACAAGCTCAAAAGTTCAAAAAAAACGTTGATACAAAGGCTTCCAAGGGCCGTAAGTTGAGATACCACGTACAAGAACCAATTGCCAACTTTGAAACTCCAAGTGATGGTTGGAGATGGGATGACAATCAGATTGATGAGTTCTTCGCTTCGCTTTTGGGTCAAAAGGTCAACATGAACGAAGTGGATGAAGAAGGCGAACTTAATGGCGACGAGGAGATAGAAATCGAAGCCGATGGTATTAAGTTATTTGGTTAATAGAACAAAAGAACATTACATGTACAAAACGTTGTAGTTTTACTACTAGTAGCTTAACAACAAAACAAAAGGCTATAAGTTCCTACACTGGAGTCTTTCAACTCAAATTATTAGTTTTCTGGATGATTTTATTATTGACTATACAATCACTGAATGTTAGTAGGGTTCAAATGTAAGAACAAGATATCAGACAAAGTAAATAAGGTAGCTTGGGTTTTTCCACAGCGACAAAAAGTCTCGAGCCAAATGCACTCATTGTCATCATTTAAGTTTTTTGTTGGTACATACAATTAATGATAGATATAGCTCATAATTAGGTTGGTGAAAAGTTTTAGGCATCTGCAGCCTTTTTATAGTACCGAAAAAAAATGAAAAGGTTACCCGGTTGTGACTTAGTATATGTTACCCGGAAATTAAATTATCACTATGCGTCTTGTATAGGGTTACACGATAACGATACGTTAGAGCATAATAGAGCCATAATTAGAAGGCATGTCTAATGATAAATACAAATATCGTATAGAGATACAACAAATGATGTTTGTATCGGGGGAGTCTAACGATTCCCCCGTTGAAACAACGTCAATAATCGAGGACATTGTGCGAGGACAAGTCATGGAACTCTTATTGCAGGCTACTAGGACTGCTGCTACAAGAGGAACCAAATCAATTGCTCCAGAAGACGTCATTTTTTTAATAAGGCACGATAAAGCGAAGGTCAACCGGTTGAGAACGTATTTGTCGTGGAAAGATGTTCGTAAAAATGCAAAGGACCAGGAAAGTGGTGGCACAGAATCCTTGATGGAAGGTGATGCTGCCGCTGGAGGATCTGCTGGATCCAGCACTCAAGGTAATGACTCGTCGAAAATGCTTTCTCGTTATAAAAAGTCCAAGATCAGATTACCATGGGAACTCCAGTTTATGTTCAGTGAACAACATCTCGAGACAGCAGAGGAATCTGAGCAAGTAGATGACGACGAAAAGGCCGCAACCATAGCTTCGTTGAAAAGATTGAAGATGGCTGATGATAGAACTAAAAATATGACAAGGGAAGAATATGTTCACTGGTCAGAATGCAGACAAGCTTCGTTTACTTTTAGGAAGGCCAAACGTTTTAGAGAATGGGCACAGATAGCAGCCGTTTGTGATTCGCGACCAAATGATGACGTTATTGATATATTGGGGTTTTTAACCTTTGAGATTGTTTGTTCATTAACTGAAGAAGCGATGCAAATTAAAAACTCCGAAGAGAGATTATTGCAAATACAGTCAGAGAAAGAAAAGAGCCAAAATGCCATGATTCAAAAGCAACAAAAGAGAAAGTATCTTTTTGATAAACCAGATGAATTGGAAAACCCATTAATGCCCTACCATATAGAAGAGGCATGGAGACGATTACAATCCACCGATTTTAAGCACAAAGCTGTCAGATCGTTTGGAGGAGGAAGAATTAAGACAAGAACACGGTTGATCTAACTGGAAAATTGTCATGCAATGTTGTATTTCTAAATGCTATAGTAGAGGAATTGTTTCTAACAATTCGGTACGGCAATCTTGGAAGTCTCGGTAGTTGAGGAACTTTTTAAGACTCGATTGGCTCTTCTCAAGCGTGTCTTTTTCAAATTTATCTAAGGAAATCTGAAATGATACCCATAGCCGACAGAAGGGCAAAAGATCCAAAATCAACTCCCGAGAACTAATGTTATTTATGAATGAAGTATCAGGAACACCAGTTACCTCAGGCAACCAGAAGTTGGACGCCAAATCGGCCGAAGCACACCACTCTTCTGGTTGCGGTGTAGAAGTAAATGATCTTGTAGACCGTCTAGCAACTTGTAATTCCTGAACAAATTTGGTAAGTTTTTTAGAACGAGAACCAACAAACGAAATAACCATGTCTCGTAAGTGTCTGCTTTCGGTACGTGGTACTGGGGTTTTTGTTAGTATGGTTTCTTCGTAACGGGCCTCCAAATACCTTCCAACGTCTAATTCAAATGGTAATCTCGGTTGGGCTAATCCTACCTCACCCAAGACTTGAATATCTATGAATTCATTCTCGTGGAATGCATGTTCCAACAGCGATTCACTATTCGCTGAAATGACATCTGCACATGATAAGTTTTCCAAACCATCAGCCAATTCAAACAAATCGGTGTCGGAAATTATCTGAACTGACTCTCGTTTTGCCACATGAGTAATTTGGGACTTTTCAGTTGCTCCGCAAACAAGTTGACACTCCATTAAACACTTTCTTATATCATAGTTGTGGCCATTGAATGATACTTGTACAATCTCGTCAAGTAATTTGTCATCTAGATCAAAATTTTGCGAGATAGCACATAGCCATAAGTATTTTTTGACAAGATCTTTCGATATAACATGATCATCAACATTAATAATAGAGCCTTCTTCTTCTGCAAAATCTATCAACAGTTTAGGAATATTAAGAAGTGACTCACATGTCACCACAACTGGACGTCTCGATATATTCAATATATCCTGAATTGCCAGCCAAAAACTTTTATCTTGCTCAAATAAAATGTTGACTTCTTCGAGTAAGACTATACCTTGTTGAAATGATTTTGCTTCGTGTTGCTTGTGAACCAATTGGGTGGTGCAAAACTCTTTCAAGCTATTATATATATCCTTGCGGCCCCTATCCATGCCTGTATTTATTTCGTGAACATATCCATTGAGCTCACGCATAGCTGAGTATATCGCTGAAGACTTGCATGATCCAGTGGAGCCTTGTAAAATAAGGAGAGGAACAAATATCTCTTCCTCAGTTTCAGATTCTTCAAGAAATTCATCGTCCACAATAAATCCATTTAATGCCTTTCTTTGTCTCTTTTTCCTTTGCTGCTGTATCAAGACATTACGAGGATTTTTTAAAGACTGGGATTTCAAACGTTGGAACGAGTTTCTTATCCAATTGTCTATGCGCTTTTTGTTATAGTCAACCATGAGAAGATCGTTCATGTTATCTGGTTGGAAAAGTTGGATCCATAATGCATTTTTGTCAATTCTTTGTTTCAAGATAAACTTTTCGTAAATGGAGGTTAATTGTGAATGCTGTTCAAGTTCAGGAATTCTAGACCTCACCAAGTCTATTTTTGTAGTTTCCTTGTTGATTTGTTTTATGTATTTTGATGGCTGAATGCCGCAATTATCTGTAAATAATAGTAGCTTAGTCTCGGGCAAAATGCTGTCTGGATGGACCTTTGTTCTGGGAGAAAATGTATTAATGGTCGTAAAATCATGCAATAAAGGTTGAAAGACATGGAATAGGTCTCGAGTAGGAGTAGGCGGAAGAAGCTCCTTAAGTTTTTGAAGGGAAGTAAGGTTGACAGATTGTTTTGACGCAGACATCATGGATTCAAACAAAGAATTGGACTTGGTTGCCAGCTTGGGTGCAAAAAAGTCATTGCTTGGTAATCCACTAGTTGAAGAGTCGGCCAGAGTCCGGGTTCCTTTTGTTTTGAATGGATTGTCAAACTTTTTAATTTCCGCTAGGGCATCCAGATTTACATTCAAAGTAACAAATAATGACTTGGTAACCTGATGCTTCTTTGGCCCTTTTTTATTGAGTTTTGGCTCTTTAGACTTTAAAGACTTGAAGAAGTCCTTTGCCGTGGTTCGTTTATGATTATTGTTGTAGACTTTGGCTTCAAGTTGCTTCGTGCGATCAGTCTCCTCTTCAGTGATCACGATGGGGTCAAAATCAACAATGATTGGTTCAGAAGACTTGTTCATCCTACTGAATATATCCTTGGCCGAAACGGACTGGACTTCGTTGTTATAAATCTTCTTTTCGAGTTCCAACACATCATAATCGCGTCTGTACTGATCGCTTTTTGATTCGGTGAACGAGCAGTTAAATTCAGGAATGTCTTCACTGGTATTTTCAAAGCTTTCAGTTAACTTGATAGGAGGTGTTTCTTTCTTTTTCGCTTTCGTCTTTTTGGTGTTTCCTGACAAGATGGCACGCAAGTCTCCAGATCGTATTTTGGTTGTCAGTGAAAAGGAAGCCGACACGAGTTCTGGAACTGTTTCGTCAACGTCAGTCACTTCCGTATGGTCATCCATAGTGATATCATGGGGCGACAGTTGCTGAAGCATGTCCTGTGTGCCCTAGTCTACCGGAAGAAGTAGAGTATGTTTGTTGATAAACGCGTTTTTCAAACGCGACTCAAGTGCTGCACATTTTTTTTGCACCATACAGCGATGTCTGGGTTTCTGCTTAACCTCAAGCGAGCCAAGAAGCCTGGTGCTACTCAGAACGGTACCGGTAAGAAGGCAGTGGTGGGATTTGTTGATTCTGACTCTGACGACGAAAAGATCACGACTATTGATGGGTTTGACGGCCGCGGTGCTACGAGAGGCACGACGGTGGTCAATTCAAAAGCCAAACCGCTAGTAATAACGCCAGCCCATTTGAACAAGAGTATCCCCAAGATTCCAAACAAGCAGGGACTGGTGCTGGTGGAGGAGGTGGAGAAACACGAGCAGAAGTTGAAGTATGGATTGACCGAGTTTGAGCCAAATAGTGGCACCAAGCAAACGTTGGAGCCACAACCGTCTGAAGCACAAGAAGTGCTTTCTAAGGAAGATCAAATCAGAGCATCTATTTTAAACGGAGAAACGCTCGACAAAGATGCCGATTTTGTTATACCGCTTGTCCAAGGCAGCGAAGAAGAACCCGAATACGACAGCGTTCCTGTTGACCAGTTTGGCGCAGCATTATTGAGGGGGATGGGCTGGAAGCCGCAAAAATCAAAGGTGGCCAAGCCTAAGTCGGTAGAGAATCGACGCAAGGGCGTGTTACTTGGGATTGGGGCCAAGGCCGTCGAAGCTGATGTGATAGAAGAACTACAGGGAAAGCGTGGTGTCAAGCTCCAGGTGCCGCTTGTCAAGAAGGATCGACAGACGGGGGAAATCATACGGGACTCAGAATAGAAAATTCGTTAATGACATTATGTAATAAATAGGAGGGTAAATGAAACAACGTTAAACGATAACGCCCAAGCCCAACAATAACAATTGACTGGCTAGAGAATGTGACCACATCGACGACTTCTCGTGGATGATCCGCTTTTCGTCTAGCTTGACCAACTTTAACAACTCGTCGTAGACATCACCAACTATGGAGTCAAACAATCTGGCTTGACTCAAGTTCTCAATGCTGTGCAAATCAGATAGACGTTCAATTACTGTGGTTTTGATGACAATAGGAGCAGCTGGGCCCGTCGATGGAGATGCTGTGGACGAATCATCGCCAGCATTAATAAATGCAATCAATGATCTCAAGTCATGTAAAGAGATAAATGGAACACCAGAAGACGATGCCATAGGGATGTGTTGTGGAAGACTAGCTTTCAAATCACTGAATTTGACCTTGACGTTGACCAAAACGTATTCTGATGACAGAGTTTCATTGGTAGGGTTCATGCTGGGTTTCGAAAACGTATGATAAATGGCAGACAAAGCTCCCTTCAAGAGCGGATTGTTCTCTGAACTATCGTTTGGTTCGTTATTGTCATTAGGAGACGTTGCCGATATGATTTCATTGAAAAGCTCCGACATAACATGACTCAACCGTTTGTACTCATTCATGAGCTGGTACTCATTTTCATTAAGTTGGGGCAATGTTATATCTGCCACTATCTCGGCTTTCCCATTGACTATCCAATTAAACTTTGAGTGTGGATTGGACTTGTTGACCAACCCCATATTGATTCCGTCCATTTTGAACCGGATGATGTTGTCTTCGTCATTATCACCTTCATAGTGTCTAATTTGTTGACGTTTATGCAAGGTGAACATGGCGTCATTGATAGAGCCACTGGCATTATTGGCATTGAGGAAATCAACTAATGTACGATCACCACGGAACTTGGGCATTTCGCAGCCAAAAATGGTTACTCTCAATGGGTTAGTGGTTTGAGACTCTTCATTATAAATCTCAAAATACGAATCATGGATCTTGACATGTTCAAGCTGGTAGCTAGGATCAAAGGAAGTGCTGCTATTGGTGTTTTGTATGGTTTGGTGTTCATGGTCTTCGTGATCTAAATCAAACTGGTAGTGAATATTTTGATCAAATCTGCTATAGGTAAACTGGCGCTCATCGTCTCTAACAGCTTGTACTTGGGGTCGCGTATTTCTAAACACTTGTCCATGGACACCAAATAGTTCCATGTCGTAGATGAGCCCGTTACCCTCATACCATTTGTTGAACGAGAGCGTAATTTCCATAGCTTCAACGTATGCCTTAAAATGTGGGGACTTAATTTCTGGCACTGACTTCACCTTAAAGTTCTTGAACCTGAGTTTGCCATCTTTTAATTCCGGTAAGATGTGCCCCTTTTGAAACTCAATTGTGAGTCCCAACCCATGGGATAAAATAGAGCTTGTCAAAGATCCAAGAATACTGGTGTCGGAAGCAAATTTCTTTGCATCTCCATCCTTGTTGTTTTCATCGTCATCACTAACAAACAAGCCACGGATATTGTCCCAAAGGTTATCAAAGTAATGCACTGAGTACATGGTGACTAAACCAAACGTCGTTGTACCAAGAATGATCCAAAGCAAGTTACCCATGACGAGCCAGGAAATAAATGCAGATATCACGTCCAATACCGAGGTGGTACGTTTGCCGCGTAAAAGTGGCCATTTTATATGAACAAGGAGACGTGAAAACTTATTGTTTGCACTGGAGAGAAGCGTAGCTTTGGTGATGGCAGGGACCAAACTTTTATGCTTGTTCTTCTGGTCAGGTTTTTCAAGCTGGTTTAGAAGGGACCTTGTAGATGATAAGTTGCGGATAAGTATGCGGGAGGTTTGAAGGTTGGGTGAAAAAGTGAGACCCAAACCCCAGGAAGATGCAGCGGCAGGACGCCGTATTGGACTGCGCAAAACTGACCGTATTCCAAACATCTATTGCCTATAACAATACCTCAATCTATACAGCAGAGATTAGGCAACGGATTGTGAGATGTGACTGGCTGGAAATTTTCAACTGCGCGGAAGCTATTGCTTTTGCGGATGCATGAGACCTGGTGGTTTTGTGTAATAACAGACGCATTTGTCGCGACGACATTTTGCAGTCTTCGCAGAAATGTCGTGGTCTAGTCACTGAAAACAGCATCTAGCGACGTGATAACGGTATGGCTAGCTCTATCTTCTGCAGTAAGTGGGGCATTTCCTGGTCTTTCAACAATGAATGACTGCATGCCGGCCGAAATAGCGGCCTTGACTTCCAAAACATTGTCACTCAAAAACAACACTTCAGGTCCCGAAGCACCAATCTCGCGCAAGATGTGAGTGTAAGAAGCTGCTTCAGTCTTGTATCCTGCAGTGGTGATGTCAAAATAGCCCGACAAGTTTGGGTTCATGTTGACAGAATCGCCGTTATCTTCCACGTAGCCAAACAACAACTTTTGGGCCTTGATGCTACCGGAAGAATAGATGTAGACCTTACCGATATCCTTGCTGAAGCGTCTTATCCCTGCAATAGCATCAGGATAAACAGGCGCCTTCAATTCCTTTGACTCGTAGCCTGATGTCCAGATAAGGCCCTGCAAAGACTTCAATACTGGGTCTTTGATATCTTGCTCTACCAACGACCGCAAGTAGACTATCACTGATTCAGGCGATTCTTGCACATCCTGGGGCAATTGGGCCAAAATGGAACTGACTGCATCGCCGTTGTCCTGCAAAGGGAAAGTAACTTGGGAGATCAGCAGGGGTAATTTGTTCAAAAAGTAGGGGAAAAGTACATCCTTCACAAAAGTAATAGGACACACAGTTCCCTCAATATCCAAAACTAATGTGGTGGTCATAAATTATGTCGGTTGTCGGGTTTGGTGTCCAACATTTCCAAATCAAAACATTATTTGGGTTCGGAACATACTGCATACAACACATGATGCAAATTAAATAGTCACTCCCCAACATTTGGAGACCGATAGCAAATAAAGTAAACATCCGACTAAATGGCACTATTTGAGGAAGAAAAGGATTTTATCAACGAAGACCACATCCATGCGTTTGCCAAAGCCTTAGTATGGGAAGAAGATACCGACGACTCGGAGAGAACGAGCCTATCGTCGCCTACAGACTCGCAGCTGAAACTTTTGGATGACCCACTACTGCCACCAACAACAAAGAAACCCGATTTGATCACTTCCAAAAGTGACTGGTACCCCCTTACAAATGCCAGCACCACCAACAAAAAGTATTTGACCAAGAGCTCCAAGAAGCGCAACCATTCTGATAAAGTACGAAACGAGTTCCGTTCGAGCACGGCTTACACTTTGCTCCGTTGGCCGATTCTATTTTTCATTATGTTGTGGGTCATAGTATTGTGTTCCATCTACTTGGGGATCCGTGTTTTTGTGGCACTACTGGAATACTTTTTCACTTGGGTTGGAGAGCGCAAGCGCTTGAGAGATAAGTTGAGAGCATCAACAACATACGAAGAATGGGTGGAGAATGCAATGATTCTTGATAAATTCTTAAACTTGGATAAATGGTCTGTAAACCCCAAGTTTTCTTACTATGACTACAAAATGATCCGTCTCACTATCAACAGATTGCAAAAGTATCGGTTGCAAAATTCTGATAAGGATCTCATGTTATACCTTCAAGGCTGCCTCAAGAAAAACTTTGCTGGCATAGAAAACAGACAGCTATATTCCCATAGATACATTGGTGCTAAGGATTTGGTACAGGAGTACATCGAAGAAGTCGTGTTGTGTATTGATCAGATCATCAGCTCCGAGTCGATTGATTCAAACTTGAAGCGCAAGTTTTTCAGGATTGTCCTGAAAAACTATGGAAAATCTGCTCTCTGTTTGAGCGGAGGTGCCTGTTTTGCTTATACCCATTTTGGTGTGGTTAAAGCATTGATCGATAATGATTTGATGCCATCGGTGGTATCTGGAACATCCGGAGGCGGTGTAGTTGCAGCGTTAACTTGTACTAGAACGAACGAGGAGTTGACAAAGTTAGTTGTACCACTGCTTGCACGCAAGATAACTGCGTGTGAAGATCCGTGGTACGTTTGGATCCCCAGATGGTGGAAAACTGGTGCTAGGTTTGATGCCGTAAGCTGGGCCCGTAAGTCCAATTTCTTCACGAGAGGATCAATGACTTTTGATGAAGCATTTCAACGTACAGGAAGAAAGTTGAACATTTCTACGGTACCAGCTGATCCCCATTCACCTGTGATTCTTTGCAATAACATCACTTCGCCAAATTGCATCATATGGTCTTCTCTTTTAGCATCTTCAGCAGTTCCTGGAATATTGAACCCTGTCGTGTTGATGATGAAAAACCCTAGCAACAACGAGGTTATCCCATTTTCCTTGGGTAACAAATGGCGAGATGGATCCCTCAGAACTGATATACCCATTGATGCCCTCAACAACTATTACAATGTCAATTTTCAGATAGTATCACAGGTGAACCCACATATTTCATTATTCTTTTTTGCGCCAAAGGGTGCTGTTGGGCGTCCGGTGTCACTTCCTCGCAGAAAGACTCGCAAGGAACATTATGCTTCTTTAAGAGGAGGATTTGTTGTGTCTGCTTTGGAACATTTGTGCAAACTTGAGGTGAGAAAATGGCTCCAGATGATCAAATCCCTTGATTTATTGCCCCACTTTATGGAACAGGACTGGCTGAATATTTGGTTGCAACGGTTCTCGGGAACTATAACCATTTGGCCAAAGATCAAATTACGGGATTTCATCTATATTTTGAGCGACCCCTCAGAGGAACAACTCGGTCAGATGATTTTAAAGGGCGAAAGATCCATGTTCCCCAAACTATTGTTTATTAAGCACAGGCTCATGATTGAAAGAGCCATTGAACGTGGACGGAAGGCATGCAAGTTGTCGACATCATTTACTACGAGCAGCAGCAATAACAATTCGAATCTCCTTGATGTCCATAACGTGGACTACGATGACGACGACAATTTTGAAGGAGATATTTCTGATTCTGAAATCAACAAGTACAATGCAGGCATTCTTGATATTGATTTCGATGACGATGACCAGGATGATCCGAATTATGTGTACAATGAAGAGCTATCGAGCGAAGAAAGCGAGCCACAAAGAGGATTCATCAGCTCAATATTTAACAGCACATATACTGAGGAGAACAGTGATAGTGATGTTGACACCCACAAACATAGACGCAACACAGTTATATAGTTTATAGAAGCTAAATTAGATTAGCTTACAGTCGCACAGTAGATTCGTAGTAATTTGCACCCGCGCGATGGAGGTTATGTGCAGATAAAAATTAATTTGAGATGAGGAAAGAATTTTAGGATCAAACTCGATTCACTGGACATACAAAGCATCATGGCTGCACCAACTGCTATCAAGAACTTGACTCCCGTCACCAAGCCAGTTGAAGTAGAAGAAGATGAAGAAATGCTCATAGATGCCACTTCTGTGCCAGTAAGTGAAGAAAAGAAGGAAGAAGAGGAAGAAGATGAAGCCAAACAACCACAAGACTCCAAGTTGGTGTTGGATGAAAGTGGGAAGCCTAAGTTTGCTTCTGCTGCACAAGCAACTACAAAAGTGAAATTGGAAAGTAGAAAAGTTCCTGTTCCACCACACAGAATGGCTCCCTTAAAGAATGCATGGACCAAGGTGTATCCACCTTTGGTTGACCATTTGAAGTTGCAAGTGAGAATGAACTTGAAGTCGAAAACGGTCGAGTTGAGAACAAACAAAATGACAACTGATGTTGGTGCCTTGCAAAAGGGAGCTGATTTTGTCAAAGCATTTACTTTGGGGTTCGATGTCGACGATGCCATTGCGTTGTTGAGATTGGATGACTTGTATATTGAGACGTTTGAAATTAAGGATGTCAAGACGTTGACCGGAGACCATTTGTCCAGAGCCATTGGTAGAATAGCTGGTAAGGACGGTAAGACCAAGTTTGCCATCGAAAACGCTACTCGAACCAGAATAGTATTGGCCGACTCCAAGATCCATATATTGGGTGGTTTTACTCATATCAGAATGGCCAGAGAATCTGTTGTGTCATTGATTTTGGGTTCCCCACCAGGTAAGGTTTACGGTAACTTGCGTACTGTTGCATCTAGAATGAAGGAACGTTACTAAGGCCTTGTTATTATTCCATTTTGTACATTAATACATATTAGTCTAAAAGATCTTGTGACAAGTCGTCTTCGACGCCACTATTTACGTTGCTTGGAAGCAATTTATCCAATTCTAAAGTTAACTTCAAGGCATGTGCATCTTCTCCGTCTTGGTAGTATGAGTTTTCCATACCATTGAATTCAAAGTTCAAGGTCTCAGTGTACAAATGCATGGCGGCCCTGTTGGAGCTTCTGACGTGTAAAGACACATATTTGGCCCCAAAGGACTCACACATGGCGTACAATGTCTGACGCATCAACTTTTCAGCCAAACCCATCCGCCTATAGGTTCTCATCACCGATAACGAAGTAATGTGGCCATGTGGAGTCTTGTCTTCTGCACCAGGATCGTCTTCCATCTTTCCCAACACGTATCCCACAATCTTTTCGCCTCTATTCAAGTAAGAAGAGTCACCCTTTGGATCTGCTAGTATTTGCAGTTGGATATCCACTTCGCTGTCATTGACATCCAATATGTCGTCGTAGGTTGTGGCAACAAAACTGGCCTGGGGCCATGACAAAATATGATACATGTAATATTTTAATTGATAGTTTTCTGGTAAGTTCTGCAAGTTGGCATTTTGCATACCCTGTATGTCATTTATGGTGGCCTGTCTTATTGTTATTCCCATCTTTACCACTTCCACTACTACTAACAGTAGGATTTGAACTCAAGTGAAAAAATGTCGAGCTTTTCAAAATCAACGTCCTGCAGGTAACCTCACATATATACCGATACATAGTACATAACTAACACTCCCACTATGCCCGTAAGTTTTCTCTGACAAGAACCAGATCCTGGAATTTAATCAAAAAAACAGTTCTCAATGGATACCCATTGGTGGCAACGGAATGGGCACTCACGTTGGCGTATAAACCCGACGAATCAAGAGCTCCTTCTATGATACCGGCAATGAAAGCAGAACAATTCAAGTTTCCGTAATCCTTAGGGATACTGATAAATTTCGATACCAAGGGCACATTATCTGTGATCATGTACTCATTGGCAACATCTTGTGATTTCTCTAGTTCGTTTGCCGTTTTGCCAAAAATGGATCTCCAGAAGGGACCATGAATGAACTGTAATATCTCAATAATCTTGATTTCTCTCTTACTGCTTTTGAAGCCTTCACGTAGCTTGCTAAGTTCCAAGAACCGCTGGCCGATTTGGTACCCCAATCCGTTGAGTCTATGTTCCAAGTCCTGGATTCCTTTTGAATTGCGATGTGTCCAGTTGACTATTTCACCAAAGAGGAATGATAGCGAGGATAAATTAATTTCGCTAGCCTTTTTGCTATTTATGTTCTTATCGTAGATGGAATCGTCGGAATACGGCGTGAGTGCTATTGTTCTCTTATTCATTAATATGCTCGAGCTCTCCGCTGTTATGGCGTTGGACAAAGGTCCGATCGCAGGATTGTATCCAAATCCAGTTCGTGACGTATCTGAGATCGTTAATGTCGATAAGGAAGACGCAGAAGGTAGTATAATGTTGTCATTCGACATGATGCAGTTGTATATAGATCTCACGAACGTTGAAATAAATGTGACTTTAAAAGTCGCGCCTGCAAGCGCCAAAAACGCTTTCCACACTTGACATTTGCAACCAAACAAATGAGAAAGAAAAGAAGCATTAAAAGTCACACCGCCATTGTGAGAGTTTCTGAGAAGCCCAAAGTACTTCAGGAAGTCAAGAAACAAGTGTTGAATCGGCCTAAAAAAAGGAAAAGCAAAGCGAAACGTTTGGAGGAGATCTTTGCCCAGGAACAAAACGAAGACGTTTCCTTCAAAACCGCTTTCCAAGCAACATCGACCCCTCAAAATTCCTTCATTTCAGCAAACAAAGTGGATAAGGTCCAGCAAAATATAAAAGCTAATGTAAAAAAGAAGAAAGAAAGGTTTTACAAGCCTCCACCATTACCACCACGACCACAAAGAGTGGTTTCGAACCATGAAATAAAAGTGTATCAAGATCCAGAACCAGATATCAAAGATGATACAATCGTTGTTGAAGAAAACTCCAATAGCTACCAGGAGTTGTTGAAACTTTGTACTCCAGGGCCAGATACGCTTGATCTTCTAGATAGACTGCAATACATAGTCTACAAGAAAAGAGTTAAAAAGAAGTTCGATTCTATTAACTCAAAGTACTCCTAAGAACACGAGGCCGAAGCAAAATCTGGCCCTCATACAATTACACCAGGATCCCACTTTACATGAAATCGTCATCGCCAAAATCATAATCATCCATGGCTTCATCTTCCTTCTTGAAACCACCAACATTAGGTCTAACAAGTGGCTTGGCCTTCTTCTTACCAGCACCACCAGTAGCAGTTCCACCAGCCTTCTTTAATCTGGCTTGTCTTTCCAATCTTTCCTTATCCTTGATAACAACATTCAAAGTGGACAACACTTTTCTGAGGTTTTCTACAGATAATGGCTGAGCAAGGTCTCTAATCAAATCGATGGCTAAGCCAGAAGAGTAGTTCAACAAAGAGTCTTCGGCCAAGTTGGTCAAGACTGGACCCAAAGCCTTTCTTAATTGTTCAAATTCGGCCTTGTTGGCAGGTTGGAATAATGGATGGTTTTCGATCGGAGAATCTTTGGTTAATGGTGCTGGTCTTCTGGAAGCAGCCAAGGCAGCGGCCTTAGCGGCCCTTTCCTTGGGGTGTTCATTGATGTCGCCAGCAATTCCCAAACCACCAAACAAATCGGCGGCATTGTTCAAATCGGCACTCACTTCGGCTTCTTTCAACAATTCACGTCTGGTGTGCTCGTCCAAATCATCAATTTCTGACACGGCCTTGCTACCACCCTTCTTGGCAGCCAACTTCTTAGCCTTTGCTTCTTCTTGCTTCTTCTTCAACTCGTCTTTTTCCTTTTGCTTCTTAGCTTCGGCTTCCTTCTTTTGCTTGGCTACTTCTTCTTCATCAATGTCCCAGGATTCCAAGACAGGTTCTTCGTCTTCTTCGTCTTCCCAAGAGGCAGCAGCCGCATTGTTTGCCTTTGCTGGAATATCAAAATCTTCGTCGTCCCAAGACATTTTCTACGTTGTTAGTTGATGGTGAAAGCCTTTCCCTGTGAAGAAACTTTTTTCGGCATTACGGTCTTGGCTTTGTGTCACTTGACTGGATTGTAAGTCTTTATGTTCTAGCGAAGTTATGAACCTCTGTAGCCTTTCATGTGCTTGACAGTTACCAAGTATAGAACAATATAACGTGACGTATGTGATGGGCTCTTTGTTGCCAAGTCTTGACGTGCTACTTTTTACGCGTCCCACTGCATATTTACGTATTCAGCTAGGTATCTAGCCCTTAGAAGTCACAGCAGCATGGTTAGTTTGTTACTTTTCATGCTATGTGTCAAACAAAGCGTGTTATAATTGCATATGTCGGGGTAAAACTAGTTGCATGGAGCGACATGAAACACGTTAGATGTGAATTTTTGCGTCGACTAAAAAGATGATTGCTATTTTAAACAAAAATTAAATCTGCGACTATTTATCTTTTACCAGCTGTTATGGGACTTAGTGGTTCAAATGACTTGGTTATTCCAGGCGTTAGTAATAAAGAAGACTTCATTCAGTGGGTAGAGGGTCTTTCCATCAAAGTACATCCAAACGTGCAGATTTCCAACAGTAAGTTGGGAGGCGTCGGGTTAATATTCAACAATACAGAGACAAGAACACATGACTTGGAACTTCTCCGAATTCCCTACACATCTGTTCTTGACTACAAAACACTTTTGTTGACATTGAATGTGTTGAAGACCAGAGACTCATCCTTGGACGTACCGCTCAAGGAATCCGACTTGATCGTAGGCATTTTAACCATCTTTAGTCCCTCGAGTGAGACCGAAATTTTAACGTGTTATGTTCTTGCATTCCATATCTTGAAGAAAGAACGTAATCAATCTGATTACTTCAAACACTCACCGTTGGTAAAGTTTGATGTTTACCTTGATATATTAACGAATACCTCGACCTTAGCCTACCCTTATCAGGATACCAGTACGGATCCCTTTTTGCAAAAATTAATAGACGCTTCACGTGGCATCAAAGACCACTATAAGCACTTTTGGATTCAATTCAAAAACGCATTTCCAGCTCTTGCTGACAATATAAGCTTTGAGGAATACTACCAAATTGTCCATGCTATTCGGTCCAGAACTTTGGAAATTCCTCATGAAGACTTGGGAAGTATCGAAAATAAGCTTGCAGACACACATTTAGACGATGGCAACTTTGTGGTCAATGTTAGTCTTGTGCCTATGTTGGATTTCTGCAACCACAAGCACGACAACAATTCATACTTTGACGTGGATCGCATTACTGGAGACATTTTGTTGAAGTTGAAGCATGATGCTGAGGAAGTGGACGAAATAACTATCAGCTATTCTCCTGTGGAAAATATTCAAGACTTCATTGGGACTTATGGATTCATACCTGCGTGGGATTATGACGACTACCAAATCTTTGAGTTTAGTTTACCAAAAATTGAAATAGTCGATGCAAATTTGATTTGTAAATGGTTGGGAGTCAAACCGGCAATCCAATTAATAAGGGGAAAGGAAATCTACGTCAACACTGCTGACCTTCCTCTTCTATACGTCCCGAGCTTGGAGTTCAACCACAACTGGGAAGCAGACTGCCAGAAGCTAGGTTTTGCTGAAGATGACATTTTTGCCCTCAAGTACTTGGAGAACCATTCTGAAGTAGTGAGAAATATTCCTATCGGTGTCAAGTATAGAGGCAAGCCGCTTGCAGATATCGAAGTATTGGTTACGGCCGTTGATGAGTCGGTCACGGAACAATGTCTAGAAGACCTTATTATTCAGGCAACTGCAGTGGTCAATACCAACTATGAGTTTAAGAACAATCTGTTTGATGAGATGGCTGCAAAATACATAGCTTTACAAAAAGAGGTATTGGGTTTATTGATTACCAAATACGAGGCAGATGGCCACTTACCACTTCCCGATGGACCCAAGGAATGGGCCATCATTGAAGGATTCCGTTAGAATGTTCCAGCTCATGTATAGTAAGCATAATAGCAATAATTTTAATGAATGATGGTGATTAGTAAAACTGTGTTTAGCCGTGGCAGACGCGCATAGAAGTGACACGTGAATTAATAAGGAATTGCTCGTCCACAGTTTGTGATTTGTCATCGAAGAATCTAGAGGCAGGCGCGAAAATCCCGTATATATTGAGTACGGAGTCCGCCGTTGTCGAAAAAACTATCCCACTATTATCCACACACACACACAATGGTTGCCGAAATTACCTCCAGACAAGAATTAGACCAAGCTTTGCAACACGACGATTTGGTCGTTCTTAACTTCCATGCTACTTGGTGTGGCCCATGTAAGGCTCTTGCTCCACTTTTGGACAAATTTTCTAAGCAATACACCTCCGCTAAGTTTGTCAAGGTTGACGTTGACAACTTGTCCGACGTTGCTCAAGAATACGAAATCACCTCCATGCCAACTACTATCTTGTTGAGAGGTGGTAAGATCATCACCAAGCTCATTGGTTTCAACCCTAAGCTTATCCAAGAAACCATTGCTTCCAACGCTTAAATATCGGTGACTGTATGTACGTGACGTTTAAAAATAAAACAAAGTTATAGAAATTGATTTTATTGATATTTACCTATTAAATCCAGTTAATAATTGGCCATAAATTCGGCAACAATGTCTAGTTTAACCAAATCATCCCAGTGGGCAAAGTCGGCAGCGCTTCCCTGCGTTTCATCGTCGACGTCACCCTGGCTGATATAGTTCAACAAGACATCGTAAATCAAGTAGTACTGTCTCAAGTTCTGTACCATTGAAATTCGCTGTTGACGGAGATTATTCACGATTTGGTACACTGGATCTATAGGGAGGTTGTTGTTTCCATTGTTCTTCAAGAGGTTGATGACGTTATCAATGGTGCACAAAGTTCCTGTTCTCCCGCATCCCGCAGAACAGTGAATAACCGTAGGGTATTTTGAGTTGGTTAAAGATATGCTCTCCAAAAGCGTATGCTTCAATTGGATCAATTGGATCAAATCTAATGGTCTCATGACGGTGCCCATATCGGGCCACGACAACAAATGTATCTGAAGCACCTTATGATGAAGAACTGCCTCCGCCGTAGTCATGGAAATATCAAATGATCTAATCACAAGAAATTCATTCACTTGATCTTCCTGTGCCAATTTGACAGTGAGACTATCATTATAAGACATGTAAACACCCGATTTCCAAAATGGAGCACATTTCAACACCCCATTTTCAATTTCATCGGTTAGCGATAAAATTAAGGGCGTTTTCAAGTTGATGATACACTTCCAAAAGTCGCCAACAGTTTGCTGTAAGGGACCTTGTGTGGCAACAAATTTCAAATGCGATAAAAGTTTGGGGTTGACAGTTGTAAAATCTTCGAGATTGGAAATGGGATTTAAGTAGGATGCATTGATATAACTGGTATCATCGTAGTCCGGCAACGAGTCATTTAACTTAACTCTGGAGTGTTCGTACAAAAAGATATCCTTGTACCGATTTTTGTGGCCATACTCAATGCCACAACTTATAATGGGGGCCACTTCGTCAATTAATGGAGAAATGACCTCATTACTATTTTTGTTGAGGGAAAGGGCTGTGGTCAACCGTTTTTGCTCATACTTCTCTAGAGAGTAAAAGTTATCATTGAGAAGCTTATTGGATTGAGTGCCGTCTTCATCAAACAATGTATCTTTTATCCACCTGGGAAGATTTGTAGTGACTTGCGGAACATTATGCAATTTGAACAAATTGAAAGCATTTTTATTCAATGTCGTTGAAGAAAGATTCTCAAATGGATTGGAACCTGTCGTGTGTAGTTCTTCATTGTGTCTCAACTTAAATACCTGCGAATTAATTTTAGGGAGAGAAAAGTTGGACAATATTGGCGTGCTGCTAGCGATTTTCTCATCTTGAAGAATACATTTCTTTGGTTCAACATCCAATGGTGGTAAATAGTTGTTAAGTTGGCCCTGTGTTTGGCTTTCAGTAGCTGTTGTTCCACTTTCAAACAAAGAAGGGTATAATGTATGTATCTGGTCAAATTCACCATCAATCAATTTTATTGAATGCGATCCCGTAATCACATCAGATTTAACTATTTTATGGCACATGTGGAATAAAGTAGATGACGTGTTGAAGTGGTCGTAAATTAAGATGGTTCCTTGCCCCTGACTCAAAAAGTTGTGGATTAATGCCTTTTCGGAGGGGGGAAGTGAGTTGGAACACCTGGCAAATGTAAAGTTGGGTCTTTTGAGTAAAGTTGAAGGAAGACAAACATTTAATGCGTTTCTTAGATGTGACTTGACAAACTCTGCAAATGGACGAACGTCAATTATGAGCAAGTTTTTGTCATCAAGATTGATATCTATCAATTCTTTTATGGGGATGTAGGAAATGATTGGCGATAAATTTTCAATTTGGGATTGATAGTTTGTGGCCGGAATGGAATTCAATCGTTTCAACTGTTCTTGCTTAACGGAGTCGATGAATAGGTCAGACGAGGTTAGTTGTTTTTTCAAGGTGTGCATTTGTGGTTGTAACAAGGTCCGAGATAAGCGTTGCTGCCGAAATACCAATTCTGGAGTCACTTGATACTTTCCATCTGTTTGTAATGGTTCCACAGTGTTGGTAGGATGACCATGGAATGGGAACGATGCTTCTGGTGTGTGTTTGGGGTGGTTTGATGCATTGTGAAATGGGAAAGACGACTCTACTGCAGATGACGCCTTTGGTAACTCATCTTTTTCGTCACATGGTATCTTTCTGAAGTCATTTGCTGAAGCGGATAATGACTGGTTGAACCTGCGTTTGGGAACGTTTAGTTTCAAGTCAAACAAGTTTCTCGACGGTTTTCGAGGTGAAGGTTCTTGCAGGTCCTTGTTGGTAGCGTCATGCTCGTCAACCAAGGTATCTGTTGAAAACACAGAGTCGTTTCTGCATGCTTTCTTGTAGCTGGATTGTGGATGGTCATAAATGGTGAGGTCGGACGTGTTTGAAGTGATGGAGCTGATGGAGTCATTAAAGTTTTTATGGGCCAAAGTGGGAGAGGTGTGGGAGTACTTGAGTCTAGTAGAGTGTTTTTTGGCCGACGGGTCAAAGAATGGGTTTGTTTGTTTGATGGACTGGGCTGCGTGGGTGGACGAAGATGATGTGGAGGAGGCTGAAATGGTAAAGTAGTCCATATGAGGTTCCGTAGCAGAAGGAAATGTGAAGTTGGGAGAGGCACAAATCGATGGCGACGACGAGCTCATGGGTGGGGATAGCTGGTATTAATTTTTCAAGTAAACAATGGTGCTTGAGCAGTAAGTCACGACACAAGAGGAAATTTGTATTCTTTAAAAGGGATGCTGAAAATAGCCAAAACCAAACAGTCACGGAGTTGCAGCGGAGCTGAGTCTAGCGGTATGACTGCAGAGCAGTGGCAATTAAAAAATTGTATGACTAGGTTAAAGGTGGGAATATTTTCTTTTTTACGCCAGCTTCCACGAGGAAAAAGCCAAGTAAATGCTAGACACGTAAGGAGCCAGACGTGAGAAGCCAGACAATACGTAGACGAAATACGCTGGTGGAGAAAAGAACAGTCAATGACTTGTGTGGTGGGACACAGGGGCAGGAGGAATTAGGGAGAGGAAAATAGGTTGGCAGTGTCAGACGATCTAGCGAAATAGTGAAAAACGCGATCTAGACCCGCACAAAGAACAATTAAAAATAAAACTAGGAAAAAAGTAATCTGTAAATAACGTCATCCTGCGAGACGTCACAATCGTGATCGCCGGTTGAGGCCGGTGCTCGGCGCCGCGGAAAACCACCACCTACATATAAAAACCTTCTATATTTACATCCCTGGAATAATAACACCGACTGTGCATGATCGTATCTGACTAGGCTAATCTTTTTTTTTCTTTTTGCTACCATAATTCCGCAGCCCCCTGGTCCATCCCTTCGCTTCGCATAAGACCCTGCCTTGCAACAGGAGGCGCATCATTTGTTTGTTTGTAAACATGACTCGTACCGGTGCCAAGGCCGTGAGGTGTCGATCGTGTGGTGGCCATGTTTGTAGTGGGCACGGATTACGACGGGGACCATCTGGCCTGTATGCAAGTCCCACGGCCGGTGCCCCACCAAATCCAACAACGACTTGATGAAGCCCGAGTGCGACACGACCGAAACCGTCACGCTGCTGCGATCTTTCGAAAATATCTCCGCCAACAACCGCTGGGCTCGCAACTGGCGGTGTTGGCGGGTTTCGTGCACATCGGGCTGCCACCACGGGTCGAATTGGCTAAAGTCGGGCTCGAACTCGACAAATCCAAAGTTCCGCACTATGTACTCGCGGCTGTGACGTTTGCTGGCCGAGCTGATGCCATAAGTTTCGCGCGCAAGCTCCTTAACAATAGGTTTGTTGGCGGTGACGTTGCTCCACAATAACTGCCATGTTTGGAGCGTGCGCCGCATGGGAGATACATAGTACGAATGGGGTAACGGGACATTGGCCTCTGTCCATGCCCTTGAGAGATTGGCGATCTGCATGCGTCCAACGTCTGTCAATTCCGCATCGAACCACTCGACCGTTGCGTTGCCGTTCTGCGTGCGCCAGTAACACTCCCAGTCATCCTCGTCATAGTCGCGTGGCACAACATTGTGGAAGCCCTCGCCATGTCTCTGTAGGAAAAAGAGCTTGTACTGCACCAGCAGGTCCTCTGCATTGAGTGCAGTGAGGTTGTCAATCACCTGCGCCCACTTGTACTCGGGCTTGAGGCCCAACGCAGCCTCGTTCAAAAGATCAAACGTTGTATCGTTGGTTTGGAGATCGCTCTGCTTGAAGTACTGGTCCACAGCTTTGTAGTGCCATGACTTGTCTCTTGACTTCAACACTTGCTGCTCACCAATAACAACAGTGGCCAAACACGTTATCCACAACGCCCATACCAACATTTTTGGCATGTCGAAACAGAATTTCGGCCCGCTTAAGTACTGGTACTTTGGTGGTTACACGTGTGTTACAAAGGTCTTAGCGAATACTACAGAAACAGTAATATGCAACCCTGCACATCTATAGATCTCCCAGAATCTTGGTTTGTCATTGCCTCTGGTTAGGTTACCTGCTGTAGTCTTTTAGATTCATTGGTTTTTGCACGTCCATCTCTCCATCTCCACAACCCCATGTCACGAATAGTAAACGATTCACACATCTTCTGTCCTGAAACAGATACATCCAACCAGATCCATGATATCCTGCTTAATGACGTTTATCCAATAGCAGAATTGTACTTTTGTCCGTCGTGCCAGCTTCACAAATCGCCAGCAAACTGCTACTACAACATCGAGGGCCGCTTCTGCTCCAATTGCTTGACAGACTACTCACACTCAGATGTACGTACATGTACAAAGAACTGCTTTGACTGTCCTGAGTGTCTGTCACTCTTGAACATCACGGTGGCCGATGCGACCCTCACTGGCACAGTGGGTAAATTGTTCAAGTTCCGCTGCTTGTTCTGTACTTATACCTACCAGACAGGCGTCATCACGACCCCAACATCGATAGCTTCAATCATTGTTGCTGAGAAACACGCCAACAATCCCTCCACGCTGTTTCAACACATTAAAAGTACTCTCTCCAACCGCACAAACATCCATCACGATCCAACGGTTATCAAGAACCTCTCATTATCCAACATAAACAAGACTACCACCACCACCAAACGACTCAACAACCCTACAAAAGCGTACCCTTTGTCAAAACCCGTCACCATTAAAAAGTCCTACAAATGCTTGAACTGCAATACTTATCTACTCCTACCAAATGTAGACGCCAAACAATTGCCCACGGTCAACAAGTTCATATTCAAATTCAACGCAATAGAATACATGCCCACCATCAAACTAGCACCGTACGATGCAGCTGTGGCTGTGGGCACGAGTCATAATTTCATCATCAACTTCATCAACCCATTACCATCCAACTTAACCACAACAGTGTCAACCCTACCCAATATTCCCTCTTACTTCCTTAACAAGTCCTGTGAAGGATACAGGTTCGAAGTGGCACTTCCCAGATCACAATTTGTCATCAAGTCTGTCCAGTCAAAGTCGGCAATCAAATCAATTCCAACGTCCTTACTCACGTCCAATACTCCGCAGGCGCGTGCTGAACTCGTTCTTCGTGGACCCCTGGTTGCCCTGGCCACTGAAACTGAAGCCTTGGATCTTTTTGAAGAGGGCAATAACTGGTGCCTGGTACCTTTTACGTTGACAATCAGCCCCGAAGACGCGACACAGGTCCAGAACCAGGCCATTTCGGTCAGAATACCCATTTATATTGCCGTTTCGACCATATTACCCGACTCAATTCGAGCATTGGACCTTTCAAAAACATCGCTTACGTACGGTTTCTGGAATATTCTCCATCTTGAACTCTGTCTAAAAGTCCAACGTTAAAATCCCAGCAATTTTTGCCAAGTGACGCGAGTCAACCAGATCGCTCGTGTCGGTCTGTGCTTGTCTCAATTGGGCCTGGGTGCTCGATTCGTCTTCTGGAATTTCAATATCGTCATCAGAAAACGCAGCGTCTGCGTCATCATTATGTGTCTCAATGTTATCTATACCATCTACCTTGGTTAATGAATCGCCTTCCAAGATGCGTTCGTCGTTGGACCGGATGATAGCCTCATTCACAAAGAGCTTGATGTATTCCGATGCAAGCGCCAATGCATTCACGGTAATTTTAGTCTCTCTGTTCTTGAACGCAATCTCTCGAAAGATCCGTGCAATTGTCGCTGCTTGAATGCTCTTGGTGTCCATTGCTGCTACGCGTTAACGTTTTGATGCACAAGTAAATTTAACGCGATCGATCAAAACCTGTATATAAATATAGATTGAGCTCTATCTAATGGTCTAACGACCTGTGTTCTTCCGGATCTATACGGAAGATTTTATCGGGATTTAGGATTCTGTAAGGGTCCAACGCAAGTTTTATTTGTCTCATTAGAGCAACGGGGTTTTCTCCAAGTTCGTGCACCAAAAACTCACGCTTGCCTATGCCTACACCGTGCTCGCCAGTACATGTTCCCTCCAAGTCAATAGCACGCTGAACCATGGCATCAACGACCTTCTGGGCAACCTTGTGCTGTTCTGGACGGTACAAAATGAAACTGTGGGCATTTCCATCGCCAATGTGCGCAACAAGCGTATTTTGAAGGCCATGGGCATCGATATCAGCCTTGGTTTCAGTAAGAAACTGGGGCAATTTCGAGATGGGAACAGCGGCATCTGTTGTCCAGAGCTGCGTTTCTGGGTCGTGGCTGCGTCCTGCATCAATGGTTGACCAAAGAGCCACTTTTCTTGCTGACCAGAGCTCGGTCTTTTCGACGTCGGACGAAGCGTGCTGGAAATCCTGTGAATTGTGTTTTGAAACGATGGCCCGGATCTCGTTCGTCACTGAGTCAAGAACCTGCTGGTTGGAACCGCCCAACTTCATAAAAAGCGTTGGCCGCTCGTGCCACTGACGTTCGGTCTGGCCAGACTTGTTGATAACTGCCATCATCTTATCGTCCAAGAGCTCGATTGCATTCAATTGGATGCCCTTCAAGAGAATCAGATTGACTGCTTCTGCAGCAGACTTAATTGAAGGGAATGGAACAACAAGGACGGACTCTTTAGCAGGCTTAACGTGGAGCTTCAATGTGGCCTCAGTAATGACCCCCAACGTCCCTTCGCTCCCAATAAACAAGCTGTTCAAGTTGTAACCAGCACTGGACTTGCGTGGCCGCTGTTTTGTCTTGATGATCGTTCCATCAGCAAGAACCACTGTCAAGTTAAGGATATTTTTGTACGTTTCGCCATACCTGCTCGCATTCGTCCCCGACGCATTGTTGGCACAGCACCCGGAGATCGTGGCTCCTGGTCCAGGATCTGTTGCAAACAAGAGATTGTGTTCATCCAAGTAATCTGCCAATGTTTCCCAGCCAACACCTGCTTCAACCTGAATATCCAAATCCGACGTGTTGAACTCGAGAATGCGGTCCATTCCACCCATATCGAGCGCGATCCCGCCTCTTGTGGCAATAAAGTGGCCCTCCAACGATGATCTGCCACTCGAGGGCACCACTGGTACCCTGTACTTGTGGCACACTTTTAGTACTTGCGATACTTGTTCAGTCTGCTGCGGATAAACGACATACAGCGGTTTCTCGCCGTCAGTGGGGTGGTGCGTGTTGAAGTATGTATCTGAATGGGCCACCAAATCGCTGTTGTCATCTTTTACTTGGTCTGGACTCGGTAACAAGCGGCGGATTTCGGCTATGGCTTGCTCGAGCTCTCCTGCAGTGGCATATTGCGGTGGATCCAATTCGGCTAATGGAAGCGTCGATTTCAGTGGGGTTGCAACTTCTGGTTTACCAACAATCTGATATGTAGCCGTAGCACCAAGAAGCGTACCTGCTACAAACACTGCTGGTGCATAGCGTGAGCTTGAGCTTGTAGGTTTAGCTGTAGAAAACCTGCGGATCGTGTGAATCCGGGCGTTTCTCGCAATATTTCGAACAAACATTGTGGGGATTTACATGAGGAATACGGCTCGGTTTTAAATACTCGGAGTTACGAGCTCGGCCAAGGAATGAGATTGACTTTTTTGGCCAGCACCCATCAGCTGAAGAAACATTCAGTGAAGAGACTCAGATTTGCTGAATTTCCAACTTTTGTGCAAAAATGTCAATTTTCCAACTTTAAAGCGTTTGATTATCCATCTCCTTTACGAATTAGAAACAGAAAGGTCACCAATTGACTCATTTCTCTAAATGTTGCAATCGTTGCATTTGGTGGACTTTTGGTAGATGAAAACGGTGGCCGCACGTGACACAATCGCTCGCCACCTAAAAATACCACAAATTCCGTATGTTTCCAATGTCTCTCCTTTTATGAACCATGACGACATGAATGAGGAAAACGACAGCAGCAAACCGCGAAGCAACCAAGAAACGCGGCAACACGAACCCCAAAATGCTTCAACACCCAATGAGACGATTCTCAAGCGACTCCAGGAGCTTCCGCTTGACCAGCTCAAAGATATCCTCACCAACCAGCTCGACTTGGAGATCCGCTTAAAGCACAAGGAACTCAGCCTTACTGAAAAGGAAATCAGCAAGATCGAGGCACAGATGCTTGTGTTGCGCAAGTTCTTTGACATTCCCAATAACCTCAAGATCGACCACGAGCCCAGCGAGTTTACCCTCAAGTACTTTGATATTCTTAACAAATCGCTCACATTGAGCTACAATGAGCTACAGGGAAGAAACGACAACAAAAACTATAGCTTTGATCTCTTCAAACCAGAATACCAGGGCCTCGACCGCCAGAGCTCGACAAAATCAATCCCACCCCTCCAACAGGGCTACAGAACACGATCAACAACATCATCGCTCAGACCATCGATCCTGACTGCTGCAAGTACTTACGTGATCAAGAATCAGAGTCTTGGATGTTTGTACCGACGCACAGACGGCATAATTGTGCGACTCACATGTCCCGACTGCCAGCGCAGCAACTTTTCGTCGGCACAGGGTTTCTTGAACCACAGCAGAATCGCACACTCCAAAGAATACACGTCACAAGATGCCGCTGCTCTCAAATGTGGCGAGATCTTGCCGGAAATTAAGCAGGACCCTGAAGGCGAAGCTAGTCTCCAGCAGCTTAGACGCAAGAATCTCGACCCTAACAAGAACTTGAATGTCAACGAAATCTACTTTGATGGACTCAGCAATACGTTGAATACAGTGCACGATAGTATTCCATCTTTGCCCAATCGACCTACAAGTAACAGCACGAGTCCTGGCCCAACTACGAACGAGATCCATGCCAAACGCAACGCCGAAGCTTCTGATGCCAAAAGACGCGTCGAAGAAGGGACCAAAAAGGCCACAACAATTGCCAGCGGCGAACTCCTCAAGAAGTTAACCAAAACTGGCAAAATGAAGAAAGAAGAGTACGAAGAACTACTTGAAGATACGAGGAAACCCATTTTAAACGCGCATTTGTTCGATAACGAAGTCGAGGACGATACCAGTGATAAAACCGACGCTAACTCGCCTGTTGCGGCCGAAATCGAGCTTCGGAAACGCCGTAAGTCGCGTGGTGGAATCAATATTAATTTCCCTGCTTCCCAAGAGACAACCAATAACCCTGAAGACGAAGTACTGGATACTAAACGACGCAGACGGTAGATAATTTTAATGAAAACAAATAAATTAATATTTGGTCCTGCACAAGACTCCAGGCCCCATCGAAAAAATTTGTAAACCTCATCTCCAAAAGTTAGCACCATTATAGAAACACATTAACGATGTCAGGTCCTTTGATTTGTTCCCTGTTTGATCCGAGCAACACCTACTTGGCATCCGGTGTTGTTGCGTTGGACAACCACCAAATTAAGGTCCAGTCCATAAATCCCTCGCAGGGTTCGTTGAACACATCGTTCAACTTGGACAAATCATGCCGATTAACCAACATATCGTGGGTCCCATACAACGGCCACCAGGTAGTTGCTATGTGCTTGAGCAAGGGCTCTACCTTGATCTACTCACCGTTGACCAACGCAATCGTTGCTGAGTTGGTCAGTCCATTCAACTTACCCATACAAGATTTCCACGCCTCCAAGTACACCCAATCGGCATGGGCGGCCGACAACGGCGGCAATGTGTTTGAATGGGACTTGTCGACGTTCAAATTATTGCATAGCTTCAAAATTGGCGACATCTTGGAAAACGCCGAGTCTATCAGCAGAATAACCAGTATCATTTACAACGAGAGACCCCACTTGTTGTTGGGGTCCCACTCCATATATTTATACGACATCTTGTCGCAAGAGGTGGTGAAAACGTTTCCAGGCCACATCCACCCGATCAACTCCATCATACCTGTCGATAGCGACTTGTTTTTAACCAGTGCCACTGGGGACCGTTTTGTCAACTTGTACTCGATTGCCAAGTCGGCTACCAAGACCGTGTTTGTTGCACAGGCATCGATCACAAGTGTGACATTTGCTTCTGCCAACAACAGAACGGTTTTGATCATAATAAACGAAAATGGCCACTTGGAAGTGTTTAATGATCCGCTTGCAGCTGAACTCAAGGAACAACAGCCAGCTTCCAAGAAGAAGAGAAGACAAGCAGCAGCAGTCCAATCACGCACAGGCAACGGTTCTCTTAAAATCTCCAGACCAGAGGTCGAAATCAAGAGTCCTGCTGACGCCAACTTATCCATCCATTCGGTATCGATCAATGTCGATTCTGTCATATTTTCGTGGCTTGAAAACGGCAACTTGCCCTCGTTCAACTCACTCAAGTGGATCGACAATGCTGGCGAGTTTACCTTTACCAGCGACCAAAAAATCTACCAAGCCAAGCCCGAGTTTATCATAACAAGCCATTCTGACGGCGGCCACGATATCGCCTCGTCAAAACATTACAATGAAGGCAATACTATCGTGAGTGATGGTGCCAATTTCAGAGATCTTGAGATTGAAGGTGAAGATGACCAAGAAACCTTGGCCGAAAAGCTTGAAAAGTTGTCTGCCGACCAGAAGCCCCAGACCTCCAAGAAGAAGAAGCGGATTGGTGGGAAGACAGGCACTTTGACGATCATTTTAGCGCAATCGTTAAAGAATAATGACCATTCGCTCTTGGAAACCGTATTGGGTAACCGCGACCCTAATGTGATCCAAAACACCATTGCCAAGTTGGATGCTTCTCTTGCTGTGATCTTATTGGATAGGTTGTCGGAACGGATCCAACGCCAGTCGTCAAAGTTTGACCAATTGCATTACTGGTTAAAGTGGATCATTATTATTCACGGTGCTGTTTTGTCGTCTTTGCCCAATTTAAGCGTCAAGCTTTCCAATTTGCACTCCGTTTTGACCAAAAAAGCCAACACGTTACCAAGACTATTGGAATTACAGGGCAGACTTACAATGTTGAACCACCAAAACGAGTTGAGGAGAGAAATTTTGACCGTAGAAGTCCACGAAGATAACAAGGACGAAAGTGACGTGGAGTACGTTGAAGAGATTGACGACGCTGAGTTCTTGGGACTCGATGAAGACGACATGGACTTGGTAAACGGCCAAGATGACTACGAAGACAGCGATGTCTCTTCTGAGGACGATGAAGACAATGGTGACGATGATGAAGATAACAATGTTCCTTCTGCTCTCGATTTGGATGAGGAAAACTACAGTGACCTAGAGGTTGACACGAAGTAATGGTATAGACTAATGCATACTTACAATTCATTAAATATTTTTGTTAGAACGTTACCTAAAAGTCAATAACGGCTCTGATACAGTCACCGGCCTTCATGTCTGCAAAAGCAGTGTTGATGCCTTCCAATGGATGTCTGTGGGTAATGAATTCGTCAACCTTCAACTTGCCTTGCATGTAGTCATCAACAATGCCTGGCAATTGCGATCTACCCTTGACACCACCAAAGGCAGCACCCTTCCAGACTCTTCCGGTGACCAATTGGAATGGTCTGGTGGAAATTTCCTGTCCAGCAGCAGCAACACCAATAACAACAGATGTACCCCATCCCTTGTGGCAGGCTTCCAAGGCATTTCTCATAACGTGAACGTTACCGGTACAGTCAAAGGTGTAGTCACAGCCACCGTCAGTCATCTCAATCAACTTGTCAACAATGGTGGTACCCTCTGGCAATTGGGTAGGGTTGACAAAAGCGGTGGCACCAAACTTTTCGGCCCATTCCTTCTTCTTGTCGCTGATATCAACGACAATGATTTGAGCAGCCTTTCTTTCCTTAGCACCTTGCACTGCCGACAAACCAACACAGCCAGCACCAAAAATGGCCACATTGTCGCCTTCTTGAACATTAGCTGTGATGGTAGCAGCACCGTAACCAGTGGTGATACCACAGCCCAACAAACAGGTTCTGTCTGGCTTGGCTTGAGGGTCGACAGCAACAACCGAGATGTCAGCAACAACGGTGTATTGGGAAAAGGTGGAACAACCCATGAAATGCAATAAGTCCTTTCCTTTGCATCTGAATCTCGAGGTACCATCTGGCATAACACCTTTACCTTGGGTAGCTCTGATCTTGCCACACAAGTTGGTCTTACCAGACTTGCAGAATTTACACTCCTTACATTCTGGGGTGTACAAGGCAATGACACTGTCACCAACCTTGACGTTGGTCACACCTTCACCAATTGATTCCACTATACCAGCACCTTCGTGTCCCAAGACAACAGGGAAAGCACCTTCTGGGTCGACCCCACTCAAGGTGTATGCGTCGGTGTGGCAGACACCAGTGTGCAAGATCTTGATACGGACTTCGTGGGCTCTTGGTGGCAAAACCTCGATATCTTCAATGCTCAATGGCTTGGCAGCTTCCCAGGCAACAGCGGCCTTACAGGTGATGGTCTTGATGCGTTGTTAGTACTGGGTTGTTTTAGGATGCGAAAAGAAGCAATCAGTAACATACTTTTCCAACAGTTGATTCAGACATTGGGACTAACTAATACGGGTAGTTGACTATTTTCTCTACTTGATAACGCTGCACTGATAGTAGCAAAATGTTGTAATTTATAGCCCTTAAGGTCTGAAATTTTTGTCTCGATTAGGCAAATGATTCCCTTCGGTGGCGTACACGACTTTTAATGGCGCGGAAACCTTTGCGCGATTGGTAATTACTAACAATACATCTATAACACAGCACCGAATCCAAAGGTGATTTTGATAGACTTAATGTAATAGTCTTCAAAGTTGGCACGTACTCTGTCTTCTTCACCAATTGGGATGCCTGCGAATTTCACGACCATCTTTGTTTCGCCAGGGCCTTGCACCAACTGAATATTCAATTCAGCAAAGTGGCCTTGCTTCCAGTCGTCTAATCTCCACAATTGAACAATGCGTTCGTTCTCGACCAATTGGAGAATCTTACCGGACACGGAACCGCCAAACAATTTGTATTCAGACCCTTCGCTAGGTGGGAACTTTTCAATGAGTGGAGGAGAACGCGTCCAAGCTGCAATTCTTCCTTCGTCCAACAAGGTTATGTACAATTGCTCGGCAGTGGTGTTGAATGTAGGCTCCAAGTGTAAGGTGGACGTATTATACTTGGGAACAGACGAAGCCGATGCATTCTTGGGAACTTCAGCTTCAGCTGCTTTTTTGGTAGCTGGAGTGGTAGTGACTGGCTTAGAAGCCTTTGGCTTGGCAGGCTCAACAGAGCCAGACTTAGTGGAAGCTTCTTGGTTGGCCTTGGTCAATGTCGAGTTGACTTTTTCAGACGATAACTGAATATCGGAACTGTGAGTTCTGATCAAATCGGTACCGAACTGGGCCAACAACTTTCTTAAAGAGGGGACCAAGCTTTGCTTAATAAGTGCTCTGGCAGCTTCGGTATCCTTGTTTTCGTTGTAAATGCTCACTTCAAACTGTAAATCATCGGCGGTGGAATCGTACGCCAATTCAGGAATGGTGATTGAACCCTTCACTGGCTCGTCACCAAAGTTTTGGCCAACAACGTCCAAAACAAGCTTCAAGTCAAACAAAGAAATGACCTTCCCTTTTCTCTGACACACTTCAACATCACCCTCGACAGAAGAAACCTTGCTGACCGAAACGGTTTTGTCTCCATCTTTGGCCGATACTCCAGCGACGTTTTCGTCAAAGTAGTTTCTCGTCCAGTCAATGCAATTCTTGTCGACCCAGTGCCAATTGTTAGGATTGTTCACAACCATTTTGGTCTTTTTCTATAGGTCAAAGATTCGAGGATTACCTCCGGAATAATATATACTAAAACATGGAGGGTACAGAATTGTCTAGAAGCAATGAAAATTATTACACAAAAACCAAAATTTCTAATATACGTTTACGCTATACCTATTTTATTTAAGCATCAACTTCCATAGCATCATTAGTGGAGTTGAAGGTTATGACTTGTTCCTCTACGTCCAATATGTCGGTAACTTTCTGTCTCAACACAGCTGTAGTTCCTCTGGCGAATTTGTAAGTTCTTTGCTTCTGTGCTCTCACGTTAGGCGTCAAATAATTTCTGTAAAGCTCAGCATCCTTGCCAACTTCCATGACACACAAGTCAACATTCGAACCAGAACCCAAATCGTTCCATATACCAGATTCAATCGCATCAGCGCACAATTTCATGGCTTCCTCCTTGGTCATATCTTCCTTGAAATTGGTTTCCAACACAGCCATGGCAGCCAAAGAACCAGAACCCAATGATTGGTATTTGCCGATATCAGTAGATCCATGTGCCTGCACAGACAACAAGTGGGCCCCAGTAGGATCGACCCCGGCAACAATCAAGTATGCACCCAAATGACCCTGGTATTTGAACAAGTGCTGCTTCAACATTGTTAATGCAGTAATCACACGTGGTTGTCTATTTTCAGAAAGACCATGGAGTTCAAGGTTGGATGCTATCAACTGCGTCACCATTTCGGTATCGGCAGCGGTACCGGCACCAGCACACCAAATCTTTGGTGCTAATCTGTGTAACTTTTCACAGTTCTTGTCAGCAACAATGTTTCCTGCTGTTGCACGAGTATCGGCCGCAATAACAACACCGCCTTTGAATTTGCATCCCACAATAGTTGTACCTGTCGACGTCGCCGTTGGAGCACCAAATCCCTTCGTCGTCAAGTAATGGTTTCTTTGGTAGTTATCAAAACTCAAGCCTGGCATCTTTTCTCAGTATGTGTATAAAGAACCCAGACTCACAATTGGTAGCAGTAGCTGAAGTATACTCCTGTTGAGAAATAGCGTACTCTCAAACCTTGGTTTTGCCCTCGAGAAATGTCGTGTTGCGCGCACGACCTATGTTTACACTTTCAAAAATACACGCACACCATAATATTTCGATCCCATACAGAAGGAGGTATCTCGACTGATTCGCCCTTGGTACCTTATTGCAAATACAGACAGGACTAGTTTCCTCCTCCAATAATGTCTGATCGATATAGCTACATTGCACCAGCAAAAGTGAAGACTTTACTTGTCCCCATCAACGGCTGTTCTCATGACGACTTTTATAGATACGTTGATCTCATACGATTGAACTCGAAAGAAGTTCGATTGTTGGACATAACACCCGACTCTAGTCTCCGCTACTTTAATCCACAAACATTTCCCACGGGACGTATTTTCTACGATTTCTCCACTTCGTCTCCCGATGTTGACTCCATATTTTTGCACGACTTTGAACCGTTTCGAAAAACGTTTGTGGTTATTGGTATTGGCAAGTTCGTGCCAAGTCTCGACACCAACCTTGTACTAAGAGAACTCGAAAAGTCATATCCAAGCTCAATTGTACATAATATCATCCTTTTCGATACCCCATTCAAAATTATCGAGACGTTGAACATTCCAGCACACCATGAGCCTAAGAGAATATTTTATCATGAGGGTACCACCAAACATAACATCACTGCTTTGGAAACAATCATGTGTGATGTGAGCAGAAATTTTGTTATTTCGTTGGACAACTATGCTTCCTCATATTTGAGTATCACACTAAGATCACCCGTATCAATCACAGACAGCAATATTCTTACAAAAACCATCAACCAAGCACAAAAAAGGTTAAGCTCGGGCTCTACTTCATTTAAAGTCTCTTTTAATGGCTCATCAGCATCCAATTCATCTGATTCAAAATCAAAATTTCAACTAAGACAGGCAGGAAGACAATTAAAATTAATGGGTAATTTTTATTTACTTGCTGGTAAATATTCTGACGCTCTTCAGGCATTTATTGAATCACTTACAAACCTCAAGAAGTGCGATGACTTTCTCTGGCTTGGGAACTCCTTAGAAGGAATAGGTATTTGCGTCACGCTATTGCATTTTGTTGGTTCGTCCTACCAGCTACCAAATCAAATAATGTGTAACGTTCTACAAGTTTCAAAAAGCAAGCTTCAGCATATTACTTCATCCTCAAGTGAAGCGACTTCCAATCGATCATCCAACGATGGTGGTCATGGCACTGGCTCTTCCTATGTTACTAATGGGCATTTGTCTAGGCCAGCACCTAACACCAATCGTAATTCAATCCATTCACCCAGAAACTCAACTAGTAGCTCTAGTAGTTTCAACTTTAATTTGTCCCCCGATATTTCATCCCTTGCATTACCAGACTTAATCAAACTCATATCCTCAAGGGTATTACACTTTTATCAGTTGAGTACAAATGATTATGAAAATATGGTTCCTGATATCATCTACGTTGAGTCCATTTTGCGTATCATAAAGTACATGGTTGTTATTCATTTAAGTGGAACTGTTACGAGACTCGAAAATGCCGATCCTATTGTTTTTAGTACGTTAACCAAGAATTTCGAAGGTAAACCATTTTCAACTCAGGATATCTTGAAAGAGGTGGACAGGGTATTCTCCTTGCAGTTAGTCGATATGAGCATATCTGAACAGTGCCGAATCTACAGTTGTTTGGCAGCTGTTTATACCGATTTAGGATTAGAACGGAAAAAAGCATTCATATTCAGAACATTGTTGGTTGGAATACTACCTCAACTTGAAACTAAAGCTAATGAAATGAGAGACATGGAACCTCCATTTTTTGACATCACTCGATCTCGTGACTATGCCAATAGCATAAGAGACATGTTTGAGTTTTTATTTGAAATTTATCAGGTTAACTTGGAAACAGAGAGCTCTCGAATTGCTGCTCATTTTCATTCACAAGGAACGTGGACGAATTTGCATATTCTGTTATTAAAGCTTTGTCTCAAAATGGCTGAAGTGATCAAAGACTATGGCTATTTGCTCAAGGTATGCTCCATCCTTTTGACAAGATATACTAATTGCTTACCATCTGATGATCAAGTTAAACTTAAGGAAAAAATTGATGGATTGATCTATCTTTCAAATAGAAATAATCTAGGGTTGAGTTCTCCATATTGGGATCCATTTTTAGTACGGAATGCATCTGTCTTGAACAATAAAATGAAGGATGAATTGATATCATTTGCTGATTATGAGAAAAATTCCGGCAGTACTAAAGTATCACATTCAACTAGTTCCTTGATTTTTGATCCTTATAACAAGGCTGCCGTTGATACTTCAAGCAAAGACTCATTACTCATAAGAAACGAAATTTATCAAATAAGGGTACAACTTCAGAATCCATTCGCTTTTGATTTGGAATTTAATGAGATTGATATTGTAACCGAAGGTGAAGTTACTGTTCAAACTCTCAATAATTTGACAAGGTCACTGGCCTCATTATCATTTCAACAACCAGCATTTTCGGCACGGTCCAGCCTTGTAAATAAAGTACGGCCAAGTTTCAATATTAAAAAGACACCACAGCTTCCCAAAGCCGCTACTTTCAATAATCAACAAACCACTTCCTCGTATACAGCTGGTTCTACGTCACTAGTGATTTCCGGACGATCATATGATACTTTCCTAGTGGCATTCAAACCTCTACAGGATGGAGAATTGAAGATTTTGGGATTCAATATTAGAGTTGGCAATTGCAAGAAGCAATTCTTTCAAATTATTGAAGAAGAAAAATTTGTTGAAGAAATTAACGTTAAACCTTTTGTCAAAGAGCCATCAACTGACAAAACTCTTGATAAGGTTAGAAATAATTTGAAGGAAAATAAAGTCACTTCAAGAGCGACAACAAAAATATTAACGTTAAATGTTGTATCACCACAACCAGAACTTTCTTTGACAAATATTCTGATAACAAATGGCTGGATTCTGTTGTTGGAAGGCGAAAAGCATGAATTCTCAATTTCTTTAACAAATCATTCAGAAGAAATCATCAACTTTTTGTCTTTTTCTTTTTGGGATTCTACAATAGACCCATTGACAAAGAAATTGGCATCTAGTGTTGGTAACCAGACTTTACCTGCCTCCGAAATTTACGACATCGAATGGTATTTGTTGAAAAACAAGCCATTTAAAGTGTTGAACAAGGGAATTATTATGGATCAGTATAAGACAATTAAGCCAAACACTGATATAAAGATTGATTACCAATTAACGGCCAAGAGAGGAATGAAGGAACTGCAAATCATTTTGGAATATGCTAAAAAAGACCTCGATAGCCCTTTGAAAAGTTTTGTCAAATATGTGCAAGTCCCCTTGACAATTTCAGTTTTATCATCAATTGAAGTGGTGGGTTGTGATATTGTACCTTTGTTTCTGTCATCGTTACGAGGCTTTAAAGGAGATACCGGGGACCTTGTATCTCAGAACTTGAATAAAATATTGAAGTTGATAAAGGGGCTAATTGATTCCGAAAACGAAGATATAACAGATTACTGTTTGTTAATTGTTGATTTGAGAAATGCTTGCACTGACAAGTTGCTGAGCACTTTGCTGTATTCTCTCGGGGACAAAAATAGTTTTGAAGTGGAAGAAAATATTGAGCCTGGAAAGACATCAAGATTCCTCTTGCCAATGAAACGAGTATCCAAAAATGATATCGACCTTACGAGTCCAATTCCATCTCTTCGGAACAAACAATTTATCAAAAATTATTCTGTCACGGAACAAGAAGAATTGAATTTAAGAAAACAATTTTGGCTCAAAGAACATATATTGGAGAATTTGAGAGGATCCTGGAATAAGGAGAATGCTCGAAACGGTGACATTGACTTTAGAAACATAAGGTTAACTTCCAAATCGGCTACTGTATTATTTTACAGTCCTGTTCGACTCGTGACTTCGATTCTTTCTGAAGAAAGTCCAAATACATCAATTTCCAAAGTAGGAAATCAGTATCTACTTGAAGTGGATGAATTTTACATTTTCCGTACAACAATTATTAACGAGTCGGAACACGAAGTTAAAGGATTTTTAAGGCATTTGCCGTTCCCTCTGCAAATGGGAAATACTACTGCAAATTACTCTCAAGCAACCAATGATAGAAAGATGCTTGTAAATGGGATTTTGCAAAGTAATATAGATCATCCGCTACAACCAGGAGAACGAATAACCCTAGACATTGGTTTCGTTATTATTGAGCGCGGTGAGTTTGAATGGGGAACGCTCTTGGATGTCTTTGCAAAGGAGAACTTACAGGTAGCTGGAAGAGAACCTATATTCATATCAGCATCTTAGCATTATAAAATACATGATATTATTGATCAAATTTAGTATGTACAGATTGTTATTTACAAGAAGCCATTACTTTCTGTTGTCCAACTTGAATGGCAATGGTTGGGCACCTTCAGCCTGCAATTTTGCAATGTATCTTTCTCTCTTCAAGTCGTTGGTTCTCTTTTCCTGAAAGTGCTTGACCCAACTGGCAACACAACTGTTTTCAAACTCCTTTAAAAGGGCCCCGCAGTTGGTATTCACATTCTCTTGCTGCTTAGGACTTAACGAGTCATCGATGTTGTTTTTCACTAAGCAATCAAAGAACTTATCGCGTGCGTCCCAGCATTCTTTCCGCTTACTTTTGTTTGGGGGTAATTTAGGTACTTCCTCCTGTTTTGTGAATAAACCCATTTTACTTTGTTGGTTCCTAGGTTGGAAATGTTCAAGAGATGTATGGGATTTGGAGATCAATATTATGCTCAATGTCTCACGCATTTACGCGACATTTTACCGGTTTAAGTCAAAAAAATAAGCGACTTTTTTATAAGGCATTATTTAGTTGGGGTTTTCAAAAAGCCGTTGGAACTCCAAATTACATATATAGAGAGGAGCTGCCGAAGAAGATCTTAACTTCAAAGTAAGCTGCAATGTCACATTCCTCCAGCTATGTTCCTTTGTCGTCATTACCGGAACAAACTCCGTACGAAATTCATCAAGATGTCCATGACATAGAGCACCCCATCTTCAGAATTAAGTATAGAACAAACTCCATAGTTTCCACCAGTGGGTTTTCAGACAGCTCCACATACGATTCCTTGCCCACAATCAAAGTTTTAGGAACTGGTGGAACAATTGCTTCAAAGGGCTTGACGTCATCTCAAACTGCAGGATACGAAGTTGATTTGGCTATTGAAGACTTGATAAAAACCATCCCCGATATTTCCACCACGTGTATTTTAGAATATGAGCAAGTGTTGAACTTGGACTCCAAGGAAATTGGAACCACGGAATTGTTGGTCTTGTACGAAAAACTCAAGGAAGACATCAACAAGTATGATGGAATTGTCATTACTCATGGAACTGATACGATGGAAGAAACTGCCTTTTTCTTACAATTGACCATAAACACATACAAACCAATTGTCATGTGTGGCTCTATGAGACCATCTACAGCTATTTCTTCTGATGGGCCCATGAATTTATACCAAGCTATTGTTATAGCTGCTAGCAGAGAATCCAGAAATAGAGGTGTATTGGTGGCATTAAATGATAGAATCGGGTCTGGTTTCTACATCACCAAGTCCAACGCCAATTCCCTTGATACATTCAAGTCTATCGGCCAGGGTTATATTGGTAATTTTGTCAATAATGAAATTCATTACTATTTCCCAGCAGCAAAGCCATTGGGATTAACGTATTTTGATCTTAAGTTGCCATTGACAGAATTGCCAGAAGTTCCTATCATTTATGGACACCAAGGTTTGAGCGATAAGGTTATTGATGTAACGATCAAAGCATTGGACGCAAAAGGGGTGGTGCTTGCTACTATGGGAGCTGGTTCCATGTCCGATAGCAGCAATGCATTTATTGGAAAGATCTGTGCTGAGCGGGACAACACTTTTCCTGTCATTTACTCTAAACGTGCCATGGATGGTATGGTTCCAAAGGCCTCCCTTCCCAAATTACTTAAGAATGAAGGTGATAAGGCCAAAGTGCCGTTGGATTGTGCAATTGCTGGTGGTTATTTGAATCCACAAAAGGCAAGAATCTTATTACAATTGTGTTTGAACGAAGGTTTATCGATACCAGGGATCAAAAAGATTTTTGGTGGTGTTTACGGAGGTTAATATATATCATGGCATAATAATATTCAAGTTTGCAGCATAATTCAATGAGTGGAAGCGAAAATCTATTTAATTTTATTTTACAGCCTTTTCGAACACAGAATTGTCGATATCAGTAAAATAAAGACACTAAAAGTACCAAGTAGATCCTGGCCAATCATTTAAAAAAGTATTGTGGAAATGGTCTGGAAAGTTGTTCTCACTCTAATTTTCACACATTAATGATCTCTCCATTTTAAGGTTTTAATGAGTGACTAATGTATGCGCACTAATTTATAAAACTTTAATGACCAAGATGACAATATTCAACTAATTAACATATATCAAAGGGTTCCTGACGCCTTAATGGTAACTCCCTGAATGACCTGTGTACCCCACACCAAAAAGACAATTTTTACTCTTGGAAAATTGTAAGAGTTCGCCAAGGGTTTGGCGATGCCAAGGATTCTCTCTGTATTTACGGTTTATTTTATATCTATCGTATTTATTCGCTGGAATCACATATTCAGTAGACTATTGAATATGTAGCCTAAGAAATACTGAGAGATGTACCGAGGTGTAAATCAATAAAACTTGTGGTGTCTCGGGGTATTTGTTTCGCATGGCAAAATCAGCTGCTACATGCGTTGCTAACTACATTTTGCCCGAGGTCACCCCTCCCATGACGATATTACCCCACTTCCAGTTGATCTACAAACCCATTTCAGTAATAAATATTAATGAATAAAACATAGAGAAATATGATTGTTCCAAGATCTGCATCTAGGGAGGACTGACGGTGGTAAAGATAAATAAACGTGTTGATAAATAATAATTATAATCAGTCTTGGTGGTTACAGCCTCTAAGATGAAGCGTAAGCTTGGTCGACTTGTTCTTGGTTGGCGTTTAAAATCTTCTTTCTTTGCAACTTTTGAGCGGAGGTGACAAATCCGTTTTGTGGAGTCCATTCGTCATCCAACAAGACAACGTTTTGAATCAACTCAATACCCTTCAAGCCCTGGCTCTTACCAGTGGCAAGCAAAGACTTGTGAACAGCCTTGATGACCTTGCTTTCTTGAACCAAATGACTGAGTTCCTTGTGCTTCAATTCACTTTCAGAGTAGACCTTTTCGTCTACAAGGAATTGCGCAAGGTGGCTAACGTTAGGAATAACAATAGCAATTGGCTTGACCTTGGTTTGGTCGGCATAAGCACACAAATTGAGCACCACTGGGTTGGATCTGTAGATAGCTTCAAGCTTTTCCAAAGCAATGTATTCACCGTTCAATGTCTTGACCAAATTCTTCTTACGGTCGATGACCTTAAGAACACCGTTGGCAGCCCATTCACCAATATCACCAGTTCTGAACCAGCCATCTTCGGTGAAGGCTTCTGCGGTTTCCTTTTCGTTCTTGTAGTATTCCTTAGTGATACAGTTACCCTTCAACAAAATCTCACCTTGGTTGTTCTTTGCGTAGTAGCCAGCATCTGCAACATCAACCAATTTGGCGGTTACTGCACCGGTCAAAGTACCGGCAACACCAAATTCAAAGTGGTTGCTTTCAACAATGGTAGTGTTAGCACAAGTTTCGGTCAAACCATAACCAACCAACATAGGAGCAATCAAGGTAGTGATGAAAACTTGGGCATCTCTCGAAATTGGAGACCCACCATTAAGGACAATTCTCAACTCACCACCAGTGGCTTGCTTAACCTTCTTAAAAATAACATCAAAGATAGAACCACCTGGGATGTGGTAGTTGGTAAAGGTTGACTTGGCTTTGAAAGCAGCCCAGAAAACTCTTTGAAGAAGAGGGCTCAATTTCTTCACCTTGGCCAAGACACCCTTTCTGACAGACTCCCAAACAGCAGCAACACCAACCATGACGGTTGGTCTGAATTCCTGCAAGTCAGATTTACAGTTTCTGCACGAATCTTCAGTCAAGGTTTTGACGTTGGCGTAACCCAAACAGCCACCCCACCAGAATGTGATCAACTCAAACATCATTTCAAAAATGTGAGCCAATGGCAAGAAAGCAATGACACGGTCGCTATTCTTGACGACATCTCTGCCAGCATTGGTCGAAACACCACCAAGGGCAGATAACAAGTTTTGGTGGGAAATGACAACACCCTTTGGATCACCAGTAGAGCCAGAAGTGTACATGATACAAGCCAAGTCTTCCTTCTTTGGGAAGTTGAAAACGTTGGATTCGTTTTCGGAGGCAGCCTTTTGGCCCAATTCAAGAACTTCGTTGTAGGAGATGAACTTGATGTCTGGTCTGGCTTCCAAAATCTTTTCCTTTGCGGCAGCAGCATCCTTATAGAGCTTGCCACCCAGACGGGAGTCGGATTCCAAGATTGGTTCAGAGTGGATGATGTATTTGACAGTGGTTGCCTTTTGCAATGGCTTTATCAAAGTGGACAACAAGGCGTTATCGGTGTAGATGGCGCTGGAGTCAGTTTGGACGAGGGAGTGGGTCAAACCCTGCTGACCCAACGTATCGTAAGCAGTCACAATAGGAATGGATTGGAATGTGGCGGCCAAGAAGGTTTGCATCCACTTGTGGGAAGTAGAGGCGTAGACATGCAATTTGTGTTCACCGGACTTCAAACCCAATTGGGTCAAACCGAGCGAGTAGTTCTTGACCAAGGTCAATAAGTCTGGGTAAGAGATGTAGTTGTATGGGGAGTACTCGTAAAAGAGCCATTCCTTGTCAACCTTTGTCTCTTCGCCGTCAACAAACTTGGTGACCTTCTTGATATCGGAGTGGATTTCAATCAAGTTTCTCCAGCCCATGGCGTTTCTGGCGCCATTTCTGCTTACACACTCTTCCAAGAATTCCGGGATTGTAGTGGCCTTGGAGTCAAGGGGTCTGTCGACGGCAGCCGCCTTTTGGCTTGCCTTTCTTCTTGGAGCAGTTTCACCGGGTTTTGCGTCGCCAACTGGAACGTTCAAAAGCATGCTTGTGATATCTGGACTTGTTTAATTAAGAATAGAATTAGCCGACCTTGTTTTTGCGGAGAGAATAATTGTCCGGATGGTGGGAGATCTTTATATATGCGGGATGGCAAAGCGGAGGAGGGGCTGGTCAAGAAAGAAAAAAACAATACTACACAAAACCAAAAAGAAAAAATTCCTACTTTTGCTTCGGTCCCCGTATCTCGTGTTGTAAGAAGTTACACAAAAAAAGGTGGCTAATGAGCAACAATAATATACTTAATGTAGAAGGGTTCGAGATAGCGGGGCATTAGGCGACGGTAGCGACCAATTCTGACGAGAATATCCATGCGACCCTCGCTATTAAAATCCGTCTGCATTTAAAAAATCTCCATGTGCGAGCAATTTTAGTTGGGCAAATCTACTCTCCACTCAGTCTCTGCACAAATACTACATGACCAACATTGGTTTCTTGGGCTGATGCCAAATTGTGCGTATGGAGAATATCACGTTCTTCTTGAACGTCTTGACATATTTTATGTGCGACCTTCGCTATGGTTATACCAATTGTTCAAGGGCACGAATTGTTGGGGAAACCTTATTTCGGTGCAGGAATTCGGCATGTTGGGTAAAATGTGCTCTCTGCGTTCCTAACATGCAGCTGCAAAAAAATAGAGAAGGAATAATCGCAGCGGCGCGCGACGACCCTCACATGCGGAAGGAAAAAAATATATGTTGTTGTATGCTAATACCGTTATATCCGTTGTATCATCCTGCATTACAGTATGAAATATCCTGCACTACAGTGGTTGTATTATTTATCGTATTAATATTATTACTATGTATCGCTAACCGAAATTTACAACAATCTCTCTTCAAATCTCAACTCGTTGTTGATAGGTAACCCAACCAATAATCTCAACAAGTTTTCCAAAGCTTGTCTCTGCTTGTTCAAACCGTTAATTGGTTGGAAACCAGGCTTAGACAATGGGGCCTTCAACCAGTAACTCAACAACGTAAGCACGGCATAGAAGTCTTGGTACTTGCTGTCGTCCTCGGAAACCTTCTTGTATTGGACTCTTTGCAAGAATTCGGTAACAACAACCAAATCAATGATTAATGGAGTGGCCAATAATGAGTCCTCACAGACATTGTGAATGGAGATCTTGTTGTGTCCACCCAACATCAATTCGGAGTAGTATTCATCCATGGCAACCTTGGCATCTCCAACGGCTGGCAAGTACTTGATGACAATACAATGGTCAATCTTCTTTCCCTTTTCTTCATTGTACAAGATCTGGTTGGATTCTATGATATCATCAACAACAGATTGCTTGGAAATTTCCTTGGATCTGAATTGTGCTGGTGCCGACAAGTTGTAACCGTCGTTGTTACCCAAGTGGTTGTAGGATGCAATGGAAATTGGTCTAATACCGGCGTCAACCAAGAATTGGGCCAACACAGACTTAATCTTGGTTTGACCGGACTTGAAGTCATCACCACCAATAAAACTGTTGTGTTGTTCAGCCAATTCAATAACCCCTGGAACAAAGGTGTTTTGTGGAGAACCGTTGATGTATGGAACCTGCTCCAAAATAGAGGCAACGGCAAAGATGGTCGATGGTGCAATCTCGTCGTGGTTGTCCTTGATGGCCTGCAACAAGTTTTCGGAGTTATCGTTGACCTTAGGAACGATATCGGCATATCTTTCAGTGTTGGCAGTCCACAAAACAATAACCTTGTCCAAGCCGTTCTTGGCCTTGAAGTCTCTGATATCCTTTCTAACCTTTTCAACGTCAGCCCACTTGTTGTTGGTCAAGACTTCGCCGCTTTCACTAGAGTTGAAAACGTTATCGGCTCTTTCCTTTTGGTTCAAGGCGATAAAGTCAGGGTAGTAGATCGAAGACAATGGAGTAATGTCCTTCATGTATGGGGCCAACTTTTCTTGCAAAGAGACATCCAACACCTTGGCTCTCTTCATAGCCTTGTCCAAAGGCTGCTTGCTGATATCCCAGCCGCTGACAACCAAATCATTAGGGTTGACAAATGGAACCAACGAGTTGAATGGTGCGTAGACATCGTTACCAGTTTCACTGTCAATACCAATCTTGACAGTGGAAGATTGAGTAACAGAACCATAGTAGTTTGGCTTGATAACACCATCCTTGGTTTCAAAGGAAATGTTGTGCTTGTTGGCCAAAATAGAACCAACCAAAGTAGTACCGTTGTTACCACCAAGACCAACCAAAAGCAAACCGGTCTTTGGGGTCTCCAAGTCAAGCTTGAATTCGTAATCAACAGCAGTTGGAGTGACCTTCAAGCCGCCTTGAGCATCCTTTTCAACAACCGAGTTTTCGTAAGTGAACTTGGTGTATAACTTGTTGTCTTTCTTGACAGTTTTGTTGGAATTGAATTGAACAGACATTATAAGTCGTTTTGAGTCTTTGTTGAACTTAAATGTTGTCGAGGGTGGGCATTTGCAGCCCTATTTATACCCGAATTTAGGGGGCTCGGGAAAAGGGGATCCGCGTATTAGGAGTAATTACCGCAAATGTTTGCTACACCACGACCGCCGAAATTTCGGCGAAATGTTAAAAAATAAAAACGTACCGTGAAAATTGGAAACTCCTATTATTGTAAAAATCGGGTTTAACACACAATTTTTGAGACGTTCGGACTAGCTATGGTAAGCTTTTGTTCACTAGGTATCAGTTTCAGGAGCCATCCCCTATTAGCTACCCAGTCGTATAAGCGCTAATTCCTTTGCGTACTCTTTAATACAGACAGACTGCGCCGAGTAGTGTCGAGTCTCAACTTTTGGCCGCGGTTTTGGCTCCGTAGCATTGTTTTTCTGCCGAAACAAGTATATTATTTTCATGTGTTTGTTCAAGTATGATTTTGTGTCCTTAATTTCGCCGAAAGGTGTGTTTATTTTATGAATTGACGAAATTCCATTGGCTACTCCTGATCTCGTGTCCTGCAGTTTGACAAAGCAATTGTTTGTTGCTTGGCAACGAGTGTTGTTACGTGAGAGACTTTCGCCGAGATGTTGACTGGATGAATGTTTATGACGTAACGTAGTGAGGTCCATTTTCCGCTGACAAGAAGCGTGTGATAGCGTGTTGCTAGTTAGAAATAAACCCAAATGTTTAAGAATCCCTGAAGAAAAATACCAGCAAGTCGAAGCGGTCACAAGATACAACAAACCGCATAGACTTTGCGTTAATTCGGACCTTCCAGGGACTTTGCTTCTGATTCCGTTGATATCTGCTGGTCTGAATATAGTTCCATCATTTTCTTGGCCCATGAATCCAGCATTGTTACCATTGATGCTCAGACCATTGAGGAGCTTCCAAATGGAGTACCGTCTTTTTCTGTATTGCCTATCAGACCGTTACTAATTTTGGACAACAAGGATTGTGTTGTTGAAGACCAGAATTTCGGCCTACAACTTACTCAATGGTGAATTGACCGAATTGGATGCAAAAGTCAATACAACTACTGGAGCTAAAATATCATTGCTGTTGACTATATCAACAAGTTGATTTGTCTTGCTGACAATTACTACGATTTTGAATCTGAAGAGTCGGGTTTTGGTCTTCGCTCCAAGCTTTTGGTCTTTTGGCCAAACCAAGAAAGCAAAACGAAGATTTCCAGCCCGAAATATATTAGCGTGGTAAATCACACTATCCAAAATGCTAAATACTTTGAGGATTTTGATGCTATGAAGGTTTTGACATTTAAAAACGTTGAGGAAGCTAAGTTCTTTAAAAACATTAACCACATCCAAATTCATCGTCGTGCTGTTAAAAGGCTTGCAGAACACAGAAAGGAATTGATTGAAAACAGTATATCTCATTATCTCCTTCCAATTATTGAGCACTATGCTTTGACTACTGAAGAAAAGGACATGAGCGTGAATCTTGAAACCTTGGAAGCTTTTAGTTTCTTGGTTAGATGTGTGTGATGGAGTCACTTCAAAGCGATCTTCCCCGGTACATTGCCAATTTATTCCAAACCTGAAGTCTTGAAAAATCATGTCAACTTAGTTGTTGCAACTTCAAAAGCAGTGATGAGCTCGGTTCAAGCAAAATAAAATGACGAAGTGGTTGACATCATTAAGATTATGCCACCTCAGAAGAGCTGGACACTTATATTCTTAGGTACGTCTTCCAACCATTAACTAAGATTTTGGTAACTCGTGACGATGAGACTATTGTTTTGCGTGCACCATTATCAGGGGCCTTGACATGTTTGATTATGTGTGTTTCTCCCGAATTGATCGAAGCTGAACTTCCAGGTATTTTGACTAGTCCTTTTCAGGTCATGCGTTCCAGATCGGATGAGTTGAGAGATGCTGTCAGAAAATCTTTTAATAAGATTGCAATCATTTTGGGACCACAATACTTCCGTTTCATCTTAAAAGAGTTGAAAACTGCTGTATCAAGAGATTTGCAACTAAACCAATCCATGTCTCACAGCACAGCACTGTCCTTGCAGATGTCTGCCATTTCAATTCCTCGTTTGTTTTTGTTGATTTGGACACGCGTGTTGGGATTTTGCAACCATCATCTCCTACTGGTTCATCAGTGGATGAGACCAGTTGCTCTACTGTTAAGTGCACAACACAATCAATTCAGTAACCCTTAAGTTGAGTTTTGTCCAGATTTTTGTTGATAAATATTCAAAAATAAAGAATATATTGAGTATGCAAATTATTCATTATATTGAAACATAAAGTTGGCTCAAAGTTACTCCCAGTCTTCTAGACCACTCTTTACTGGATTCCAGTAGACATAGTACTAGGATACAAATCAAAATCGGAGGATCCGATGTTTACCCCGTTCTTAAGATGCGCTGTTACACCAAATGGTTTTACGTGAAAGAAGGCTAATCGCTAACAACGGATAAATAACCGGACTCCCCCACATGGTACCTTTTTGCCGTAATTCTAGACGATTCGTATCGCCGAATCGAGAAAATTCCATTGAGTGGAAGCCCGGGAATGCTACCAATCGCAAAGATACTGAATGAGGCGTTGAATTTGATGGCATTGTTGTTGACAGGTATTGTTCCCAAACACGTGTCAGCTGTCATAACCTTGGCTGTCATAACCTTGACATACTATTGTGACTCATTAACATTGTGAGTGGCGCTATGCTTCCATGCTCATGACCACTGAGGTACAACTTCTCGACAAACCCAACAGACTTGACGAGTATTCTAGAAAGGACAATAACCTATTGTTTTTTCGTATATGTAAAGAACACCTTTGGTGCCAAAATTTACATAAAGAATAAGGGCTTCTATTTGTATATACGTCAAGACGCGTGCATCCGTAAACACATAACCGCTTTTCTCGCTGTTTGTTCGAATTAAACTACTTGGTATCCGTCGCAATAATACCTGTAAACGTGCTGGCCGCAAGTCTCTAAATGCGAAAGAAAATCATGATTGGGAAGTCACGTGCAATATTGTCCAATTATCATCCTCGACATTTTTGGATTGGTCAATTTTTTAGACAAATTGCGCTAGGAAAGATTCTAGTAGCGATGAATTCCCATTTTGGACAAGGTTACTTGTTTTGGACTACAGAGTCAAAAACATGGCTTTGCCAAAGAAAATGCCGCGCATCCTTATGAGGGTTGCATTTTCAATATCTAAGACGCGACTTGGTGGTTTTAAGGAATTATGGTTGCCGAACTTCCATCAGTGGTTACTTTGTTACTGTTGGTATGTGGATGAGAATGTGGAGTAAAAATGTTTCAAGACGCGTTTTGGAGTTTTTGCAACAACAGACAAAAAGGGTTGGGAAAAATAAAAAACAAATGTTTAAAAAATATTTCAAAAGGTTAAGGAGCCAACGGCGAACTAGGTTGCAAGAAAACGCTTGTTTGTGTATGATAATCGCGGTTGCATTGGATTTTGGCCCAAATCATACCGAGGTAATCCTAATCGAATCGGATAAGCCAACATTCTTAGATGAAAGCTTTGTGATTGCTTGATGTCATTGAAAGTTTACGCGTGTCCTCGTCGTAGTGGTGGATAATACATCAAATTAGGCAAACCGTACCACTTGTTACAACACGTTTAGCCGTAGCATGATAATGCGCTTGCTCGACATGATCCGTGGCATTCTCAAAACACTTACTTTTTGAGTCGTGCCTCTCCTCATGCAACGATTAGTTGCATATACGATGTCAAGTTTTTTGCACCTTTTTCTAAATCTGCAACCTGAAATCACTATATATATTGGGCTTCCCCCATCACCATGATTTAGTTTCAGCAAGCAAGTCTTCTCATCATTCTTCAGCTTACACGCTAGTCGCTCCTTTCACAAACCAACTTCAATCAATCCTTAATTAAGCAATGTGGACCTCTACTGTCTTTAAACTCATCGCTGCTGTCTTCCTTAACTCGGTTTTGGGTGCCGCTTTCTCCGCTACCGGAAACAACAATGTCGCCATCTACTGGGGTCAAAACTCCGTCGGTGGCCAAGAAAGTTTGGCTTACTACTGTCAAAATGCATATGCTGACATTATTATTCTTTCATTCATGGACAACTTCCCCAACGTTGCCTTAAACTTTGCTAACCAATGTGGTGGTGCTGCCAACTCTGAAGGCGTTATGACATGCCCTCAAATTGGTGACGACATCACCACTTGTCAAGGTCTCGGTAAAAAGATCTTGTTGTCCTTGGGTGGTGCCTCCGGATCTTACGGTTTCTCCTCTGACCTGCAAGCTTCTGAATTTGCTACTTATTTGTGGGACAGATATGGTGCTGGTACCGGTGTCTCTGCTGACCTTAGACCATTTGGTTCTGCCATTGTTGACGGTTTCGACTTTGATATTGAAAACGGTAACTCAGTGGGTTACCCTGCTTTGGCAACTGGTCTCAGATCTCTCTTTGCTCAAGACACCTCTAAATCTTACTACCTTTCCGCTGCTCCACAATGTCCTTACCCTGATGCCTCTGTCGGTCCTTTATTGGAACAAGCTGACATTGACTTCGCCTTTATTCAATTCTACAACAATTACTGCAACTTGAACGGTGGTCAATTCAACTGGGACACCTGGGTCCAAGCAGTTCCATCTCAAATCTACAACAAGAACATTAAGTTTTTCATTGGTTTGCCTGCTTCTCTGGGTGCTGCTGGCAGTGGTTACACCGCCCCAGCTGATGTTCAAAATTTGATCACCAGTGATATCTTGTCCAGTCAATACTTTGGTGGTATTTCCATGTGGGATGCTGCTGCTGCTTGGAGTAATGTCGACAATGGAGTCAATTTTGCTCAAGCCATGAAGAAAATCGTCAGCACGTCTCCATCTAAGCGCTCGTCAGTTTCTGTTGACGTTGAGGCTCCTTCCCTCCCTACCACTTTGGCAACTGTTTACAAAACAGTTTCTATCAATTAATATCGCAACCGTCTCTGGCCAGCCACAATAGGTTATGCGATCAATAACAAGATACCCATTTGCGATCCAAACATTATACCCATTTGCGATTAAAATATGATACCCGTTTGCGATTAAAACATGATACCCATTTGCGATCAAAAATCTGATACCCATTTTTATAGTAATCAATGTTTTTTTTTTAATCTTCGTATTTAACGTACATGTAGATGAGTATCATTACAAATTCGTGTTATTCAAAATTTGTGAGTGTTGATTATTTTAGAGAAATTTTGGTGATGTTTTAATGATATTTTAGAGATATTTTAGTGATTCGGTTTCATATATTTTAAATTTTTCGCAACAATTCTACAGAATTTAAAAAATGTTGCAACTTAATTTTGTCTAGAAAGTCGAAGTTGAGTTTCTGGATTCAACCCTGCCAAAAGACGTTGAGCTGTTGGATTGAGATAAACTGTTTCTAGATTACCACCTTTCCAGTTTTTTATATCGTATATATCTGTGGTGTTGTTGTATTTGAGCGAGGTTAGCACGATGTGGACTGCTGCAAACCTTAGCGAGTTAAAATGTATGACAGCTTGGGGAGTTAGTGGTGCAGGACTGACAAGAAACAAAAATGTTGTGCTTTGAGCCTCTTTACCCTTGACATGAAAGTCATATATTCCGGATAATTCTCGAATTGTTTGGGCCCCCAAACGCCTGCTGAAATTTTTGCACTGGACAAGAATGCTAATATCATTCTCTAGCGATATAGACTTATTTCGAGCACCATCGCCGTTATATTCAATTGATCTTTTCAAGAGCGATGATGCAGGAGGAACACGGTTGTTGAATAGCTCGCTTGCCCGGCGATAAAAATGGTGTAGTCGCCACTTGCCCATGATATCAATGCCATTATCGTATGAGCCTCCCATCATGATCAACTTGTCGCAATGGAACATGGACTCCAATACATGCTTTGCTGTCAATTCGTACATTGTCCCTCGGAACACTGGGGACTCCAAGTCGATGCCATTGGTGCTGCAATGGTGGAGATATTCCTGAGGATCTCGTATGCCACTGGTACGTAAATACCGAACTAATGTGCTACCTATAACGCGTGGTCCACGTAGAACCAACATGGTTCCTGCTGTAAATGGTAGAAGCTGATCTGTAGTCGATGCTAGCCAAAAGACTGCGTACAAAAATTTTGAACCACTGCACAAAAATCTACACTCAAACACGAGCCCCATCAGAATGTTGTGGAGCTTCTATATCACAGCAGCACTTGTCAGCTTGTCATCTGCAGAACAGTTCACCTTGTTTTACAATGCATTGGAGACAGAAACCATCAAGGACCTTGCGGTCTTGAACTATGACCCCACCACCCAAACGGCAACTGTCGACATCGTTACGCCCGAACTCCCTGGTGGAGATTACTGTATTGGTACCACTCAATTGCCCAACCACGAGTGCATCACCTTTATGAGCAGCAATATTGGCCACGACTTCAACTTGAAGAACTACAACATCTACTTGAACGAAAATGGCGTGGATCACATATCAGTTGTGCGTGGAACGGGCGTAGTGTTGGTACATGAGCACGAAAAGGCTGCACAGCCCATCTTAAACCCAGAATCGTTGAAATCGGTCAAGAAACAAAAGAATGAACCAAAAACCGAGAAAGTGATGCAAAAGAAGATAGTAAAGGCCACTGATGCTGAAGGCAAAGAGGTGGATGTCGAGATTGAAGAGGAAGTAGAGGTTGAAGTTGACGAACGGTCTTGGATTCAAAAAAATTGGATGTACATTACGCTTCCATTATTGGTATTTATGTTATTTGGAGAAGAGAAGAAGTAAATAAAATATACTATCTTTCCAGGTTGGTCTGGGGTTCTAACTCTGAATATCGGAGCTGTAAGAAGAGACGTGCTGGATATTGAATGCAGGACTAATGGTAATTTGTCAGTGCACTTACCCGCCCGTAGACGTCAACGAATCAGAGGCCTATAAATTTCATTACCCAAGCGGACTGCACATAATCGGATGCACAGGAAAATCGTTAACTAAGACATTTACAAACAATTAGACAACTAACCCAAATAAAACAGCGAGAATTCGTCTTAGTGGTGTGTTATCGAAACTACTGATCCTTGAAGCTTAGTTTTATCTGTTCCACCAAGCTTTTTATCCATTGAAAAGAGCATTAATATCCGCCACGCTCTCCAACCACAAATCAGTTTTGGAGTTTTTGGTTTTTTTTTTCAACCATCCAATTGCAATTCCCAAAAATAATATAGATTTATACAACCTCTATATTCTTGGAAGAAGTTTTTATTTGTTGACAGAGACGTTATCTTCGAGTTCTAACCAAGATGTTGAGATCACAGATATCCAGACGGTTTATCTCCGCTTCCTCGAAGCGCTACATATCTGCTTCGTCCAAAAGATTGGCTGAAGTGGACGTCACCATCGATGGCAGAAAGGTGTCCATTGAAGCAGGTTCTTCTATCATCCAAGCCGCCGACAAGGCCGGTGTCACCATCCCACGTTACTGTTACCACGACAAGTTGGCCATTGCTGGTAACTGTCGTATGTGTTTGGTCGATGTCGAGAGAATGCCCAAGTTGATTGCCTCTTGTGCGATGCCTGTCCAGAACGGCATGGTTGTCAACACCACCTCCGAGAGAATCACCAAGGCCAGAGAAGGTGTTACCGAAATGTTGTTGGAAAACCATCCATTAGACTGTCCTGTTTGTGACCAGGGTGGTGAATGTGACTTGCAAGAACAATCGCAAAGATACGGTTCTGACCGTGGTAGATTCCAGGAATTGGTCGGTAAGAGAGCCGTTGAAAACAAGGCCATTGGTCCTTTGGTCAAGACCTCCATGAACAGATGTATTCACTGTACCAGATGTGTCAGATTCATGAATGACGTTGCTGGTGCCCCAGAATTCGGTACTGCCGGCCGTGGTAACGATATGCAAATCGGTACCTACATAGAAAGAAACATCAACTCGGAAATGTCCGGTAACATCATTGACTTGTGTCCAGTTGGTGCCTTGACTTCCAAGCCATACGCTTTCAAAGCCAGACCTTGGGAATTGAAAAGAACTGAAACCATTGATGTCATGGATGCCGTTGGTTCCAACGTCAGAGTCGATGCCAGAGGTATTGAAGTTATGAGAGTTTTGCCAAGATTGAACGACGAAGTCAATGAAGAATGGATCTCCGATAAGTCCAGATTTGCCTGTGACGGTTTGAAGACCCAACGTTTGACCACTCCATTGATCAGAAACGGTGACAAGTTCGAAACCGCCACCTGGGACGAAGCCTTGTCCACCATTGCTGCAGCTTACTCCAAGATAAGTCCAAAGGACAGTGAGCTCAAGGCTATTGCCGGTGCTTTGGTCGATGCCGAATCTTTGGTTGCATTGAAGGATTTGGTTAACAAGTTGGGTTCCGAAAACGTCACTACCGATGTCAAGCAAGCCACCGAAGCCCACGGTGTTGACATCAGATCAAACTACATCTTCAACTCCACCATTGATGGTATTGAAGATGCTGACCAAATTTTGTTGGTTGGTTCCAACCCAAGACACGAAGCCGCTGTGTTGAACACCAGAATCAGAAAGGTTTACTTGAGACAAGACTTGGACATCTACTCTGTTGGTCAAGAATTTGAATCTACTTTCAAGCTCAACCAACTTGGTAACGATGCCAACGCCTTGAAGACTGCTCTTGCTGGTGATGTTGGTAAGAAGTTGGCTGCTGCCAAGAACCCATTGATCATTGTTGGTTCTGGTGTTGCTGACTCTGCTGATGCTCAAGCCATCTACAACTTGGTTGGCGACTTTGCTTCCAAGAACGAAAACTTCAACACCCCAGAATGGAACGGTGTCAACTTGTTGCACCGTGAAGCTTCTCGTGTTGCTGCATTGGATCTTGGTTTCCAAACTTTGTCTCCAGAAATTGCTGCCACCAAGCCAAAGTTCATTTACTTGTTAGGTGCCGATGAAATCCACAACAAGGACATTCCAAAGGACGCTTTCGTTGTTTACCAAGGTCACCACGGTGACTTGGGTGCTTCGTTTGCCGATGTCATCTTGCCAGGTTCTGCTTACACCGAAAAGTCTGCCACCTACGTCAACACTGAAGGTAGAACTCAAGTCACCCGCGCTGCTACCAATGCTCCAGGTGTCGCTCGTGAAGACTGGACCATTATCAGAGCTTTGTCTGAATACATGGGCGCCACCTTGCCTTACGACGACCTTGTCTCTGTCAGAAGCAGATTGGGTGAAATTGCTCCACACTTTGTCAGACACGATGTTATTGAACCAGCATCTTCTGACATTGCCAAGATTGGTTTTGCCAGCTTGGTTTCCAAGAACAAGAGTGCCAAGATTACCGGTGAAGCTTTGAAGAACCCAATTGACAACTTTTACTTTACCGATGTCATCTCCAGATCTTCCCCAACCATGGCTAAGTGTATTTCTGCATTTGGTGCCAAGATCGATAAAATCAAAGATGAAAAGCCAGACATCAACTTTTAAGATCTGATGTCTCCTTCCAACTTGCATAAACCATTGTCATTATTCACTGCATTTGCATTGAATGTAACATAAAACTTCCAAAATATACCTGGCCCTGCTGGGTACATTCATTCTGATTGATGTTTAAGTACCAATCAACCTTTGTCTTGACTTAATATCTAGAACATATCGTATTTATATTTTTGTTCGCCAGCAGTATAGCTGTTTAGTTGAATAGCACGAATAGTATTTGTATTTATATAACCCGTAACTAAAACTTGAAGCTTTTGGCTGGTTCGCTCTCCTTCTCTGCACCCAAGTCATAACCTTTGTTGGGTGTAAGAATCCCCGTTCCCTCATTGGATCCAGACTCTTTAATGACAGTGTAGAGCGATTTGGGTTCGTCTGTTGACGAATCGGATGCATGTTTGGCTGCTGGAGCAGAATGTCCAACCTCATGAATGGGTACTTTAACAGGCTGATCTTCTCCTGTTTCTGCATCCTCTTCTTCCGCAACATTTTCAGGTTGTCCTATGTCATCATCTTCATCTTCATCTTCGTCTTCGTCGTCCTCGGATTCTTCGTAATCCTGCAAGTCACCCCAATGCTCTGTTATTTCGACCAACTCGAAATTCTTATCCTTGTATCCGCTGTTATTATACGGTGTATCCAACCCAGGGATTATCAATGACCTATACGAGGGAGACTTGCCAGTCTTTTGCATCACAGCGATCCACGGAGGTGCAACTTTGTAATCATTGGGCAGCATTTCCAACGCCTTTCGTAATTCAGAAGAAACCACACCGGGCTTGATATTCATAATAAGTTCCGAGTAATCATCTGTCGATTCTTTTCCTTCAAAATACATTTCCCCAAATCCAAAGAGACGTGGTGCTGTTTGGTGTTTAAAAAACGCATCGTGTAAACGCTGATAGTCAATATCGAGACGTCCCATCTTTGGCTGGACCCTGTCTCTTTGCAGTTGACGCAAGTTCTGTTCCTTGGTCTGTCTCATATCCTGAATGCCTGTATCGCGGATATATTTGGGAAGCTCATAAGGAACTCTATCCATACCTTTTCTAGATGACAAATATTCTCTTTTGGCCATCCAATGTCCGGGTACGGGAACCACATTGAACTGTGACTTTAATTTAACCAAAAAGAATGGATCTCGTGCATCAACATCAAACCACTCCACAAGCTCCGGTCTATCTGTCGAAGATTTCAAGGTGGCAAGGGGAACTTTGTTACGGATCCGCAACTGGCGTTTTGAAAGAGGCTTTTCTTCGGCTTCGGAGTCGTCATCACTTCCAGAGTCGTCCGAATCGCTATTATAAACATCTTTGGATACTTGTAAATCTGCATTGAGCGTTTCCTCTTCATCTTCTACCCGAAATTTCTCGAATATACCTTGATATTGCTCGAAAAGTGCATTGTTTTCGGTTTCTTGGTCTATTGTATTGTCATGATTGATTGGCTCTGATGTTTGTTTTGTAAGCTCTTGTTGCTTCGGTCCTTCGTATGATTTGGTTTGTTTAGGCTCATCCTTATTGGTTGTATTCTCAAGTTTCTGCTTCTTCAACCGCTCCCGCCGTATCTGATTCTTTGACCGTTTTGCCATGCTGTAGTGGAGTAGTTGTTGTAGATGAGATGCGTGAAAAATATACAGGAATGGCTTCACCGTTTATCAACACTACGATAACCAAAAATAGGCAACGTTGTAACAAGCTTAGTTATCATACTCTGTCTTGAGCTGTACTGTTTACTGACTCACTAGATCCTCTAGGTTCTTTATTTGTTTATTTGTCGTAATTGCGTTATGTAATTATCTCGAGTTGGAAGCTGCCGCCTCAAGCTTCTGGATTCGTTTCAACAACTTATCCATTCTATCATTCACTTCCTTATCATTCTTTTCAAACAGCTCTAGTAAGTTTTGTAATTGCTCTTCTAGTGACTGAACCACATCATGTATAGATTTTGTCTGGACACTGGTTGTAGATGTATTTGGTTCTTGTGATTCCGAAAACACTCCTGTTGAGTTTGTGGTATGTTCACCGCCTTCTAGCTGCAGAGTGTTGAGTCCGGTTAGAGAATTGTTTCTTGAAGACGAGGAAGACATTGTTTGTTGTCTGTTGCTGCTTTCGAATCGCAGATTGACGTTTCAGCTTTTGATTGATTGGGTTAAATTTAATATGGATCAGTTCACTATTGAACTTGGATAAGGGTTGTTTCCAGGTGTAAGTGCCCTTGGATCACTTTGGCTTATGGTGGTTTGTCTGTAGTGTGACTGTTGATTAATGTTACAGATCGCGCGTTTAAGTTTAAGATTAATTGACAACCACCACACTCATGATATTTGTCCGACTCATTCTCCACGCTTTACTAGCGTCGGCAGAAAGCCTTCGGTACATAACCCACTTTCACCAGTCACGATTATCTCTGGATGTGGCGCAAGAGTTAATCAATTCAAATAACGAGCACAACCCATTTGGATTTTATGAGCTTGTAAAGCTGGCCCAGACCGACTACTTATGCTTTTTCCCACAAGTGACCACATCCTCAGATGCCGAAAGCAAATCAGTGACCATGATTGATGAGTCAAAACTAGCCAGCAAAGGAGTTGAAATTCTAGAAGAGTTCTTCAACAGAAATAGCTGCGTGTTCGCCTACGGGTTAGGGGGCAGTTATTGGACTATTGCATACTGCTTTGGAGACAAAGTGATTCAGTTCCACCTCAATTCTCTCCATTTTGATCTTTCAGGAGAGCACTTGGCGCATTTACCAGAAACTGTCTATACCCTTGGCCGATTCCCTGGAGCCCCCAAAATACCAGCAGAAATCAAAAACCAAGCTTCAAATCTTGACAACAAGCTTGATCCACAAGATTTTACGATAGGTGAAGATGAGCTCAATGCCATTGACTCGGATGCTCCATACAGCTCACAGAAGGTCTTGCAACATACCTTAACCGATGGAGATATTTGCGATTTGACCAAGAAGCCTCGTACTGTTGATATCATCTACAAATGCGATCCTAGAAGCAGAGGCCCGGAGATTTTGGAAGCACTGGAGTTGAAGACGTGCAAGTATGAGATTGTGATAAGTGTACCTAAATTGTGTACAGTGGATGAATTCAGGCCCAACAGCACAGAGGGGAAAGTGGTGGATATTGCATGCAAACCAATAGACAAGAGCAAGGAAGACACACCAACAGAGCTTCAGGTAAAGACATATTTTGGAATGGATGACTTTGATCTTGCACCCAACTTTTTTGGTGTCGATCATGATTCGAAGGTGAATCTCGATGAGGTTGACATTGTGCCTTTTGGATCCAACTTTTACTTAGCCCGGTGGAAACACACCCCAAAAGAACAGAACCTTTACTGGAATGAAAGGCTTATTTTCTTTTACACAGCTGAGTACAACGCAACTGAGATACCCCGCCAATTTCATCGTATGTTCTCGTCTCAGCTAAACAGAGGAGTTATGATTCTACAAGATGTCTCAAACAAAGTAGCCATTCCCTTGTTATGGAATGACACGTTTGTCGCATGGTTTGAGGTGTATGATTACCACGGAAAGTTCCAATCTTTGATAAGAATGGAACGTGATGGATCACGCCAAGATAAGTTTTTGGATGTGAGGGTGGTTGATCCCACCACTTTAGTAGATCAAGAGGGTAATGTCTATTCTGTTTTGAACTACGAGGCCCTGTATGGAAACTGGAACTTTCAGCATTTCAAAAGACTGAACGAAGATGAGACACAGCAAGTCAACCCAGACTTGGCAACGTCTACTATTGTTCGTACAATAACCAAGGTTGTGGATCAGACGCAGCCCACGGGAGAGGCTGAATACACCGCAGAACTAGAGGCCAAATTAGCAAAGCTTGCAGCCAAATTTGGAGTTGACAATATTCAACAAATTTTGGACATGGAAGACGAAACTTTAAACGAAATCAGCAATGATAACAACAGGGATGACGACAACGAGATCGATCCAGCTCACTCTTACGAAGGTATTAACCTCTAGTATATAGTACTGTAATTACACTAAAGTGAGTTTCATTGCGAATATGTCAGCACGAAAAAAAACTGAAAATCGATTATATTATCACCAGCTTTGTAAAGTACACTCTTCCCTCAGATCTAGAGCCGAAACTTTAGGACAAGTGCTGAGTTTGAAATCTGCCCAAAGCATACACAACTAAGGGAAAAGGTTAGACGATACTAAAACAAAATGGTATTGATGTATAACTTGACACCACGGGCTTTGCTGTCTCCGATCCAGTCAATAAGCAAGAGAAACTTATCGTTTTTCTGGAAGTTATTGTCTTTGGATAACCCCAAAGAAAAGGAAGCAGAACGTCCGTTATACAAATGGGATGAGTCTCCCTATGAAGATATCCGTACACGTGCAGCCTACATAAGAACGAAGGCACTCTGCCCCGTGACTAACAAGTCAGTCAACTTTGTGTGTCCGTACTCGGGAATTCCTACCCATCATTCCGAGGAAGCATGGTCTCAGGACGAAGAGTATCATTCAAAGAAGAAGTACGAATTGTTGAAAAAAGTCAATCTTTACGAACATGATATCAGATCGGGCCGTAAGTTTGACGAATTTGTATTCCCAGGAGAACAACCGCATGATTTCACCACCAATTTATCCAACTGGGATACTTACTTCTATACAAGAGACTTTGCTCCTATGAACACTGAGTTCAATTTGGCTGCAGCCACCAAGGTATTAACTTACCCCATCACAATTGCGGCCATCTTACACAAGTTATCTCCTTACGGAGTTGCTCCAAAGGGCCCAATTACCATCGAAGGGTTAAGATCTTTGGCAGCTTTAAAATATTCTTTATACCCACCATACACCAAGTCCACCGAGGCCGTGAATTTTAAGGAAAGACCTCTTAGAATATTCATTCTTGGAGCCAAGATGGAATCAATGCTTCCTGGTTACGTCTGGAAGCAATTCGGATACTTGTTCCCCGAATCCCGTTTTGAAATACATTTGATTGGGCCTGAAGCATTCTTTGACAAGGAAACTAGATCCTTTGGACCCACTAATGAACCTTACGGAAGACCTTTGGTGACAAGATTTGATGAACAAATTACCTTGCACTACCATACCAAGTACTTCCATGAACTCTACAACCAAGGTGATTTATTCCCCTTTGATCCATACTTGGATATGTTCTTTTTATTCCATCCCGGATTCCAAACCGCCGATTCTATCTACTGGGATAAGGCGTTGCCGGGGTTGTTGGAATCTAAATGTCCTATCTACGTGACTGGTTACCATGAAAAGGACATTTCAAGAGAAGTGGCATGGTTGCAGAACCACAAATTGTACGACGAATTGGACATTTTGATGAACCCAACCGACAACCTGTTTGCATGTACCAAGCTTGACTTGGTCGATATCAACCCCACCGAGACTTTCAACAGTAACAGTAAAATGTTTGCCTTCAGAGGTAAGAGATATCATGCCATCAAAAAGTAAACTTCCTATTCAATAACACCCCAACAGGTTTAGATGGACAGGTACCATTATATTACGTATATAGTCTGTTCTCCTTGTAAATACACGATAAATGCGCACATTTACAGTTTATATTTTGCCAGCGTGACTTCTCCGCCATTTGGCCTGCGAAACCTTGTAAATACCAACCACCGTCATGGTAAGCCTGATAACGTTACCGCTTAAGGTACAGGAGATCAATTATAAAGATGCAAGTATCTGTTTAAACCGGGAGGTCTACAATATCAACGTCACGTTGGATCACACGATTGAACATATCAAACAACTGATCTGGCACAATTCCGAAAACTATACATTGAAGCCAATCTTCCTTACCATCTTGTACGAAGGCAAAAAGATCGAGAATCATAAACATCTCCGTGATATTTTCACCGAAGTTCCCTGGATAGGCGATACAACTTTGGTGATTGATTACACATTACTCGATAATCCAGCCATACCAAAAAGAGATCCTGAAATAGAGCTATTTGATGTCACTTTCTTCTGGAATAGTGCAAGATTTCACCTACGGGAATCTCTTTTCACCACTGTCTCTGTCTTGAAGGAGAATTTGGCGGAGAATATATCACGTACGAAGGAAGTACTGACAGCCGATTTGATAATATCCAAAAGAGGCAGCGGAAATCCTTCCTTACAAGACTCCGAGAACCTTTCGCAAGTATTGAAGTTGGATGTTACTCCTTTGGAATCAGTTGAGTTTGATGTTCTGATTTGGTATGCCAAAAACCGTTTCCATATTGTCCTTGAGACGGACAACCCCATCCTTCGTGACAGCAAATTGTTTGAGCTTCATTCCCAAATGTCACTGTCTGAAGTGAAAAGACTCATTATTGACCGTTTGGACTACAATTCGGTCAAGCGTACATATCCTGAACAACTCAAGCTATATTACAACAACACTGAAATACGCGACATTCAAGACGGCTATTCATTTTGCGATATCCTTAAGCTGTTAAATGCCATTTGGGGCAATCCAGTAAGAGTGGTTCCAATCAAATTGGTAATATCCAACGATATTGGCGGTCAGATATTTAGCCGGGAGTTTGCTCGTGATTTGTTTCGTCAAGGAAGTTCAAGTGGGGATCACTCAGGCGAGAGAGAAACTTCTGTGAATGCATCTGCTACTGGAGAGGATTTGCACACTGAAGAACCGAATTCTGAAGAAATTCATCGCAGTGGTTCAAATTCAAGACAACTGCTGGCGACCGTGGAAGGTGTGCGCGAAGAAGGGCAGCTAGACGGCATTTCTTTTGATTACAACGACCAAACATGGACATTAACGGGTAAATCATTCAATGAAATGGCGTCAGGGTCCCAAACTGCGTTAGTGAATCAGTCGGACGTGTCAAGTTACGAATATGAGTTCCAGCTACAGAACAAATCAGTCAAGTTAAACACATCCCAATGTATCATTGTTGACAATCATACAGGCGAACCATACGTGCTAATCAACCCTAGTGGATGCGCCAAGCTCAATCAAGCGTTTAGACTGCAAAATGGCGATACCATACTCAAAAAAACCAATGTTGTTCGTGCCACTCGAACAGTCCCAATTATGAATAATGACCAAAATCAAGATGACGAACCAGCAGGCAATGGTAATGCCGAGAATGGGAACCAAAACGAAGCAAACAACATCAACAATAATGGAAATCGAGGTGGAGTTTGGCGTACCCTTTTACGACTAGCTATAAGTGGATTGTCTACACCATTGGCTGTTACAATCCTCAGATTTATGATAGCAGCTGTCTTTATAGGAATGAGTGTGTTTGTTAACCATGTGGAAAGGGTGATTTTGTTCACGTCTGTGGCATTCTTCCTATACTTGATCTTTTTCGCTGGCGAGCAGATTGCTGGTGCTATTGAAGCGAATTTTGGAGGAGAAGGTCAACCTCAATATGTGGCATGGTTGCAAACTGCCGTTCGTTTACTTCGTATCGTGGATTTGAGACAGAACCACTTCATAAACTCCATTATCATGGAACTAATCAAGATTGCAGTGAGTCGGACGTATGACTTTGAGTACATTTTGCAACCTCGAGCCAACTGGTGGTTTAGGATTGAAGATACAGCTGGCAATCTCGGCAAAGATATGTTATTACTATTTTTGTGTTTCTTCCCATCATTACAAGACACGATTTTAGTTGAGTTGGAGAAGTGGAGAAGTGAAGAGGTCAATGCTTTGCAGCTCAAGGTTAATATGTTTGGAGAATTGATTGAGTTGTTGGCTCAAGAGTACAGTACCCGGTTTACGCAGGAATTTGTGCTTCCTGCACAATATGCAGCTCAGTTGGATGCAATTCGTGCTGAGCTAGAAAATGAGAAGAAGACCGACGCACCGGCTGCAGCAGAAGATCAAGGTCACAGACTCGGAGGAGCACCTGATGAGGCAGCAGAAGCTCCGGTTGAAGATCAAGTCGAAGAAGCACCAAGCGCGGAACTTTTACAACAGGAGAGCCATTTTTGCAATTTGATTCTGTACCACAAAATACTCGAAAAGGTATATGCCATTTTGAATGGGGCAATAATCAGCAACGAGCCATACATCGGAAATGGGAGGCGGTTATAAACAACCACTTACCGCATGTGGCACGCGCGCTTGACGAAACGGAACATTTGCATAATCGTCCGCGCGCATTGCGAGAGATGTAAATCGGCGTCCTCGCAACCGCAGCAGAGGGTTTGTTATTATTTTTTCCCCTTTATTTATTTGTTTACGTTAGATAGAGTCATAATTTTGACGTTGTATCAGAACTTTGGATTGGCAAACGTAAGGTAAGAATACCCCACAATCGGAAGATTTACACTCGAACATTACAAACTCTGTTTCTGTTTTACCCCCTCCTTACCTTCTTTTTTCTGAATCTAGACCTGTCTGGCTTAGTTCCATTGTAATTATCTTTGTGGTCAATGCAACAGTAACAGCATTACTCGACATTCCGTTTTCGTCGTTACAGTTCAAAGCCGAAATTACGACCCGGTGCGCACCTTCCTATCTGAGAAACACAATTGCCCGATTCAGTGGACGGCATCAATTCTAGATCAAAATTTTCCCAAAACAGACGCGGTCGGAAAATTTCACCATCGTCTAGCGCAAATGATACAACGCTTGTGATTGGCCTCGTGCTACATTTGTATTGAAAATTTTTCCATTTGGCAGCCAACCCAAACAATATAAATATACCACTGTCGGTGCCCCCTCTCTCTCTTTTTTCTTCTTCATCACTACAGATCCCTAACTACTAGTCTTTCGCTTATTTCACAATGCAATTCTCCACTGTCGCTATCTTCGCCGTTGCCGCCGCTGCTGTTTCCGCTGAAACCTTGACCGAAACCGATGTTTCCTCCACCTTGGTCACCATCACTTCTTGTGGTCCAGAAGTCACCAACTGCCCAGCCAGAGAACACTCTTCTTCCGTTGCTGCTTCTAACTACACCACCCCAGCTAACGTTACCTCTTACTCTGAAGGTTCCGCTAACAAGTTGGCTGTCGGTGCTGCTGCTTTGGCTGCTGGTGCTTTGTTGGCTTTGTAAGCTAATTTCCCCTAATAGATTGTGAGAGGCTTGTCCTCTTTTGTATATTAGCTGAAATATGAAGATACCCTTTAGCTACCAAAAATTGTAGACCACAAATGTGGTATATACAGGCTTTATTTTGAATATATTTTCTTATTTAAGACAAAACTGATTTGGCATGAAGCTTACTGACGAATCCAAGGCTTTCCATTACTCAGTGTACTCAATCGTACAGCAAATTCCCTATGGACAAGTCACTAGCTATGGTCATATAGCATATCTTCTTGGCAGACCACAAAACTCGCGTATGGTTGGTTCTTCGTTAAAACATAGTTCATATATCATTGGTGCACTTGCACAAGAAAATGATTTGCCGTTTGACTACGACTCGTTACCGTGGTGGAGAGTCGTTTCGAGTGCTGGTAAGATATCTCCTCGAGACAATTCTTCAAGTGAGCAGCTACAAGCAACAAAGCTCCGCAGTGAAGGAGTAGAGGTCCTGGACGGCCTTGTGGTGAGCATGAATACTTACGCATGGTTTCCTGATGATGTATAATTAGTTATCTATTTAGGGACTCCCTTTGGTTTGTTGGTTCGTTTATGAGCATTCGTTTTCTTCTTTCTATTAGCATTCAAATTGCTGGCATTGTCCACCTGTAATAAACCCATTTGTTTTTGGACTCGTAAGGTTTCTTCTTCCCACCACTTAGCAAACTCTTGTTCTTGCTGAATTTCAGCCAATGACTTGCGTTCGCTCTCTTCTTTTCTGGTTTGTTCAATCTTTAAAGATTCCTCAATCATAATTTCGGCTAATGTTGGTGCAAAACTCTCAGTTGCAATGGAAGTAGGCTGAGGTGTGGTGTTCAAGGGTGCAACAGGAGGTGTTACAACTTTGGGAGTGCTTGATTTCCGTCTTTTCTCCAACTTTGACGAGTTTCCCAATATAGGAAGCTCCGATGTTGACGATGAACTACCCAGTACTGGTGTTGCAACCCTAGCCCATGGATTGACTGGTTTCAGATACATCTCCTCATTGCTCTTGATTGTATTAAGCTCCGTGGCTGCCAACCGTTTTCGCTCCTTCTGAGAAAGTTTAGTCATTGGCTTAATCTTACCTTTGGCACCATTCCTCTTTGACCAGTCTAAATTGCCAGATTCTGTCCCGCTATTCAACCTAGGAAGTACAGGTGCTGATTTGTCCAGTAATATTGGATTTGGTGTCAGTTTGGATGCCCAATTGGAAAATGGACTTAACCCATTACTCAACCCATTACTCAACCCATTATTTGTCGGTACTGATTCAAAAGACTTTTGGCCCACTGACGGGAATAGTCCACCGTTTAATGATGTTACCGAAGAGCTACGCGAGCTTGTGGCTGTCATCGGTATGGAAACTGGTGGAGGAGATGGACTTGCTGTTTTCTCTGCTATAGACTTGCGCGTTCCATTGCGAGTAACGACTTCAAAATCATTATTGTCTTCAACAGCATTCTCAACATAATCAGGCTCGCTAACCCCAACAGTTTTCCTGAAAGCAGCAATTTCTGCATTAAGTGTGGAGCTTTTTCTTGACTTTTTGTTTTTCTTCTTCGTTTCCTTTGTTAAAGTTTCATCTTTCTTGGGGGTTTCATATTTGACATCAATTAATGGTTCAAATCCCATGCATCCCTTACGGTCACTGATAAATAATTCGTTAAATTCTCCAATGTTAGCCATGAACGTACCAATGAGAAAGTTTGATTTATTTTCAAACCAGTGATTTAACATTTCTTCATTCAAAACACCTTTTTCATCTGAAAAATCAATATATTTGCAGCTCTGAAAATAATTGACATGCTTTTCTAATTTCTTCAATAACTCATATGGGAGCTCGATAAATGAAGTATCAAACAATAATACTTCCAAATTATTATAAATGTACCAACAACAATTCATCAATAATTTTTGTGCCGATAAATGATCTGCGTGTTGCAATAAAATTATAACATTATCGAGCGAAATTAGATCGATAATTGCCAATTGACACAACGCTTTCAACTGAAACAATAACAATTCATCTGATATTTCAATTAACTCTAAAAGTTGGTTAATGAATTCATCACTCTCCAGGAATGAAAGAGCAAATGCGTTAAATAGATCATAGTTGTTGCACCCGTAAATATGAGCAAGAACAATCTTGAATTGACTTGTACTCAATCCACCAAAGTCAAGAACTCTGGATTCGTCATTATCCCATCTTGACGATAATATGGTTTCAAAAAAGGCTGAACGTACCGCTAAAACATATCCGTGACATTTGAGCTGTCCGTCGCTTAAGGAAATTGTGACGTCTCCTTCATTTTCTTCAAATCCAGCTTGGAATTGATTAACAAATGAAACTAATTTATTGTCTCGTGATGGTTCGTTGACTCTAAATATGTCAAGCAATTGATCAAGGTTATCTTTTATAGCTCGAAGATGAGCTGGGACATCATTTTTTGTGGGGAAGTCTCTCCAAAGGTCTAGTTTTTTTCCTGAATAAATATAGTGGATCAAGATTAATACCAGCACAACCTCAGTGTTGTTCTGGAAATGGAGTTTATCTTCAATAAATTGGCACTTTACCTTGCCCGAAACAAAGTATTCGTCTGGATTGCTAGCAAAAATTTCTTTGAATCTCCGTGATCGACTTTCCAATATCTTCTTGTGTACACCAATTGATAATTTAGGATGAGCTTCAAAAGTGATCTGACAGTCATATCCCTTTGCGTTATCTCCAAAAACGGCTTCGCTGTATTTATGGCTAATATAAGCGAAGTCTGACTTCAAGAACAGTTCATTAATAGTCAGATCTTTTTCACCCACTGTTTCAAACGTGTTCTTTATTTGAATATTTTTAGACCCATCATATCGATTGTTAAAAGTGGTAAGAAGTAGATCTCCGTGATTTTGGTCCAGGTTTTCAGTATTGTCTTCTTCATCTTCATCTTCTTCGATGAACACAGTCGGCTGAAAAAAATTAGAAATGTATGTCTCATAGGTATGGTCCAATTGTAAAAGCTGCTCTTGTTTTCTGTATAGATCAACCTCATTGACACAACTCAAATATTGAATATCTTTCAAGAAATCGTTCTTTTGTAATTTCAATGGCAAAGAGTCCACATCATCTCTAACAAATCCAAAAGAAAGAAAGTTTGAGTCACAAGAAACTTTCATAATTTTGTTTAAATTATCAATTCTTCTAAATTTGTTTTTGGTGATGGGGATGGGTAATGATGCTTCCGACATCGAGTTTTTTCGTTGAATCGTAGTACTTGACTTTACAAAAGTAGATCCATTTCTTGTGCAAAGAACAATAGAACCGTCGTTTGACACATCGATATCAGTGGCAACCATATCATGATCGTATGCTTTCCACACAGATGTATACTTTGTATTTTTAAAGTCCTCGGAACTAAATTTGAAACTCATAACATCTCCATCTTCTAATAACAAAGCACAGAACTCGTGGGTTCGAGAAACAATTTTTTTTATTGAAATGGCTTTTGTAAGTCTAGAGGGCTTGAAAATAAAAGATAATTCATTGCTTGTCGAATTCTTATCAGCGCCTTTCACTGGGATTTTGGGCAATTTGAAATGTTGAAACTGCGAGTAGACATGGATATCATTTTTATCAGTGACCACATATGTACATAATTCACATGTATCGACAAGCTTAATATTATCTCTTAAACTGATCATGCGAGGCGTTTGTTGAATTTCACCCTTGAATATTTGACTTTTCAATTTATATTCTTGGTTTGGACTTGTAGCAGGGAATCCCATTTGGCCAATATTAAGACCCCAAAAGTAAATTTCATTGTTGGTGTAGACAATTGAGTGAATTTTGGACACTGCTATGCCTTTGATGACTTGACTCTTTTTCCTCAACTCTCCACCCACCAATGTTGGTGAAGGCTCAAACAGTTCTAAATAACCCTTTGTTCGAGTCGAATTTAGGGACAGAAACCCCAATTGACCAAAATCATTTAAGCCCCACGAAAATATTTCATCGTCTGTACTTAAGGCAAGCGAATGATTGTTAGATATGACGATATCTTTAACCTGACTTTTGGAATCATCATGCATAAGGTCAACCTTTTTATAATAAAAAGTATCATTTGTCTGACCAATACCATGACCCAACCGACCACGGGATCCAATCCCACATGAATAAATATCTCCATCCTGCGATAAAACCACAGAATGGTTTTTGGAAACAACTACCTTTTTGTACCTCGGTTTTCTCATAGTTTCTTGAATGGAGCTATCGAGCTTGGTGCCTTTGAATGAAACATGCGGTACTTTAGTTGGGTTCAGACGGTCCTTGGAATCACCGAGTCCAAGCTGATGATTAGTATTGGAACCAAACATATATATTTCTGAGCCTCCTCGCCTTTGGTTCCATGGAACTTGTGGATTGCGTATGGGAGATCCCTTGAATCTGTAGGTTAAATGATATTCGTTCTTTTCATTGATATATTCTGGGATCCAGATCAAGTCCTTAAAATCATTATCCAATAATTGTAATGCTGTTGCTCCATTGCGATCCTTCGCTTTCAAGAGTTCTAAAAATTTGGGATTAGTTGAAAGAGACATGTTTTGATTGACACTTTGTACTTTGAAGTGGTCGATAATTATTTTGAAGCACGTCAACCGCTTGTGGAATATTACCAAATGCATACAATTCCAGGCATTCTCATAGTCAGCTAGGTATAAAATGGTTTTGACTTCCGGATTCTTCAACAAGTTCCGAAGCAAATCATATCTGTTGGTGAGAATAACCAAATGAAGTATGGTTCTTCCAAATATGTCGCGTTGAGATAGTTCATCTTTACTGAGCTTTGAAAGGTTTGTTCGTAATAGTGCTCTGGGTTCATTCATAATTGTTCCCACATGAGCTAGTTTGGTTTATGGAGGAATGCTGTTGGCAGCACACGTCTTCTGTCTCGGGGTACTCGTGGATCATCATGAGTTTATCTGCAGGTAAAAGTACTAATACATAATTATTATAGTTATATAAACCCTTAAGCCTCAGACTTAATCTGGAGCTGTTCTTCAGTCTTTATATGATTTAAAGTTCTATGGTCACCATTCATTTCAAGTTGCTCCTCTTCATCAGGCAAGAAAAAGGCACTTGAAACAATCTTTTTCTTAACAGCAGAAATTTTACCTGTAGGTGGTAATCTAGGTCTTATGTTTCTTTGTTTCAAAGGTAATTCTTCATCTTCAATCAAAAGCAATGAATTGTTCTCTGGTAGCTCTGTCGATTCCCCCTTCTTCTTTTGCATTTTTATAAAGTGAGCCTTTGACTTTTCAAGAAGCTTTGTGTAGAATGGACGCAACAAACCAACTTGTTTGTCAACATCATTAGCAACCAAATTAACAGGTTGGTATTCTTGTAAGTCCTCATACTTGTTGCGTTTGGTGTCATCTCCAGCATTTGTGTATGAGTTGTGTAACCTGGAATGTAACAAGTAGATGGGAATGGAAGAGCTTATCATCTTGAACTCTTTATCCAAACCTAACTCCTTAAAACCAAAGAAGTCATCACCCAACTCACTAGAAAAGTCTCCGGTCATAAATTGTTCACTATTATCTTCGAAACTTCTTTCATTAAAGTTTTTCAATCCTGGTCTCAACAATTCTTTCAAAAAGTTGGAAAGCTTGGAGCGCAAATCTTTAAGCTTATCTTGCTGCTTCAAAATCTTCTCCTTGACAAAGGTATACAAATCATCCGGTTTATCTACCCCATTTTCCAAAAGTGTCATGAGAAGTATCTCACGTGGAGCCCTTTTGTTTTCAGAATTGGTTTCTGAGTGCATTTTGAGTGACTTGATGAGATTGCTCATATACCTTTCGGCGATTTGGGTTAACGTGTTGATAGCAGACGACTCAGTGGTCTCAAACCCCGTCTGCATAGCTATTTTACACATGGTTCTCCTCAACACCGCAAATTGAATATCTTTGCTAAAGAGGTCATGATTATCGAGTTTGGAAGCTGCATCCACGTCAACTTCGCGTAACCTCTCAATCTCTGGCTGTTTCATTTGAGTATGATGAACAAACTGTTGGGTCTGCATTTGACGAATCAATGAGATTTTAAAACATATCTTTCTGATTTCCTGTATCTCTGAAATGTTATCATGGTATATCTTGTTCAAGCCAGTATCAGTGGGTAATATTAATGAAGAGTTAATATTAGACGCATCACCGTTAGCTTGTTGCAAAAACAAATCAACAAGTCGGTTCTCTCTCTTGTCTTCCTCTTCCTTATCAATACCCTTGTATATCAATCCGGGTAAACCACCCGTTATATCATATTCCATTAAGTATAACTCATCATTTTCAAGTAAATTATTACTTTTAGACATGACTTCGGTGTTGTCCAAATACTGCCCAAAATTTCTCATATCTTTGGGTTCCCTAATTATTGCATTAGCATCGGACTTTAAATGGTAGTTCTCATCAAATAAGTCTGCACGTTGTGCACAATAATTTGCTCTCGACTTTGCAGTTAGTGATCTCCATGCTTGTAATTCAGGATCGAATTCCTCTTCTTCCTCAATTTCGGTTTCCCCATTCGAATCATTTTCTCCTTCTTCGTCATCATCTTCCTCTTCATCTGCTGAAACATGATTGTTTTCCTCTGCTGGAGCTTCAATGACTTCTTCTATTGCGGTTGGTACGGGGGTATCTTCTACTACTGGAGTAGCAGGAGTATCAAGCGGAGTAGTTGGCTCGGTCTCTTTTGTGGATATTTGATCCTGTCTAGTTCTTTTACGGCCCTTTTTAACCGACTTTCCTCCACCTCCTTCAAGTGGAGTGTCTGCCTTATTCTCTGTTTCGTGTTCTTCCTCTTTTTCAATGTCTGCTCTATTTCTGATTGTTATATTCGGTATAGTGGGAGCAAGTTTCATAGTCTTTTTTTGCATGGCAATCGCATGAGCCCTTAAAAAGTGCTTTGGGTCAGCATTATAAGTTAAACAGTTGGACCAGATCAACATCAAGTCATCCACAAATTCCTGTTTCGAATTATATGATAAAGACTTCAATTTTTTCATAACAGTGTTCAAATCCATCGGCTTTTTGATGATCAATCCATAATTTGGAGCCTCTCTTTTAGAAACCTTATTTAAAAAAGGTGTAGAATGTTCAGTGTAGCTTCTCAACTCTAATACTACTTTTTCACAAGCCTCGTATAACTCTTCCTGGCCCACACGTTCATCATTTGCCCATTTTCCACGATTCTTTCTGACATCCATGAAAAGCGTGCGAAGTTCAAAATCATTTAATTGAATAGCATCTCGCTTTTGTTGAATTGTACTCAATAAATGTTTTAATGAATTGCTTTCAGAACCAAGATTTATTGGGATATTGGTAGGTTCACTCAAACTGTCTTCCGTTTCCTTTTGAGTCAGTTCTTCTTTGATAGCTGGCTTTTTGATATTTTCCAATTTCAAGTCTGACTTTTCCAATTTTCTCCGCTTCAGTAAAGTTTCCCGATCATATTCAAAATTGTGATACACTTTGTTGAATTCTTTAATGAGTTTCTCTTGATCCTCAACAGCATGATTAGAAGAAACACTTTTGTTGGTTTCCATGAATGTACTTTGGTCAGCATCTGGACCCACTGATGATGCTTGCGTGGAGTCCGTTGGGGATATGAATTGTTCAGATTGAACCTTTAATATGCTAATGGGAATTTCCAAGACTGCTTGGTTTTCTTCGTTAAATGTAATTTTGTCATCTGAAGTAAGTGAAGGCCCTATGGTAGTTTGTTTTGCTTCTTCTTCCTCGTCTTCGTCATCGTCATAATCATCCTCTTCCTCTCTTATTATAGGATCTGGAATAGGAGCATTGGACTGGATGGTGCCATTGGGTTTTTGATCGTCCTCTATTTCGTCCAACGAGTCAATTAGTTTATAATCGTCGGAAACTTCTTCTAGGCCATTTAATGATTCGTCCAAGTTCTTGGAGTTGAAGTAAAAATCAATTGCCTTTTCCCAAAGCAAATACCGTATATGTAATGCTAATAACTTGATCATGTTATTGCCTTCATCAAACAAGATGTCATTATCTGCAACTTCGTCGCCTTCTTTATTTAGATCTTCTTGGTCTTGATTCTCTGCCTCTTTCTGATTACTATTTTCTTCCTCAGAACTCTTATTCTCGACGACTTCACTTTCGTCTTTCAAATCTTCTTGGTCTTTATTGTTGGAATCGCTAACAATTTGCATGTCATCTCCATCTCCTGCTTCATCTTTTTGCAATTCTTGAGATTCGTCTGTGAGGAATTTGATGTAACAGTTACCTTCCAAAAAGTTAAACCAAACATCAAAATCATTCAAACTAATGATGTAGTTGAGGATCTTATACTGAGATTCATTGAGGAACACTTGGAAAAACTTGTTGGCATTCAAGAGTTTGGCCAATTCAAACAACTTTCGTGTGTTGTTGAATTGGAATGTAGATAGCTTCTCCATAATTAAATATTGAACAAAGTATCACAAGAAAGCATGCAATTTTTGCGCTGAAAAGTCCCACTTGCTAGTCAACAGCTTGTCAATAGTTCAAACACGACCTTTGTATTTAAAGAAATGAAGCTATGTGTGATTGATTGGCACTTTGTTACTTTGGTACTGGGTGAGGCAGCTTAGTTTTTTCACGCTAATTTTCGGAATGGCACGTCTTCCAAAATACTATTGTGTGTACCTATATTTGACTCTTGAAAGCTAAGAAATCCTAACTAATCTACATCAAAAGAAGAAACAACGGAAAGGATCATGCAATGCAGTTATTACAAAACTGAAGTAATGGAAATAGCTTGTAATAACAATAAAAAGGATTCCCTATCGCCATTCAACTTATTGTAAAGAAATACCAACATTTCCCAGATTTCAACAGACAAACCCCAGAACGGACAAATAGAAATATTATTAACATAAATTCATAAGATACAGTTTCAAATGGTTAGACTGCATATTTCTTAGTCCATTCCTTGGCCGTAGCTTCATACTTAGCTCTATCGTGTTTGTAAATATGAGCAATTTCCGGCACCAAAGGATCATCCGGATTAGCATCAGTCAAAAGCGAACAGATAGATAACAACACCTTGGAGATAGTAAGTGCTGGGGACCATTGATCCTTCAAGATATCCAAACAAATGTTACCGTTACCATTGATATTCGGGTGGTAAATTTTGGTGGTGAATTGGATCTTAGGTGGTTTGAATGGGTAGTCAGTTGGGAAGTGGATAGCAAGAAAGAAAACGCCGCCAGCGTATGGGGAGTCTGGAGGACCCATGATAGATGCTTGCCAGTGATATAAATCGTCGCCAACTGGACCGGCAGAGCAGGAGGATGGTGGGTCTCTGTTTGTGTTAGTAATCGATATTAGCTTGCAGAATGATTAAAGGGTGGAAACTTGGACAACTCTAGCAAGCTAGGACACAATGTCCATGCTTGTCCAAGGGCTTGTGTGACTTGTGTTGGATGGATTCAACATTCTCTGATTACCGGTGTGGTTATCCAACCACCGAGACCAGTTTCACCACACTTGTTTTGACCCTTAGGAAACCAAAGATACATACCTTCCTAAGTCGGCTAACTCCTTGTTAATACGTTTTAAAGACATGGTTGAAGGTTTATGTGAAAAATCTATGGATATAAATCTATTAGACAGATCGAGGTGTCGATTTAGTATTTTGAAGTGTGCCACTGGCGAGAGATCGTCTGGACGAAAATTTTCCGTTAACCTGCAAAAAGTACAACCTGCAATTCTTTTTACCCATGGAATGTCATGGAAGCAATTTTTATCGTGTGATTGCTTATCACGTTGGACGGTTATGGTGTATGCAGTCTGATCAGAACGATCAGTATAATAAGATTAAGCAAAAAGCAAACACCATCGTATAACAGTGGGATAGATTTACTGCAATACATCCGTTTATCTACATGTGCAGCCTTCCACCCTTCAAGTTTCTTTTCTTCTATTGTGAAAAAACTCGAAAACGAAAAAAGTACCTTAAAAATAAGAATCAACTTTTGGTTTCTCTCTTGCGACTCCAAAGTATTCGATTAATTGCTTTTTACAGGGGCGAACTTGGCATTGCTTAGGACTAATGGTTGGAAATCAGTAGATATTGTTCGTTTCTAAGCCCTCCATGCGTCGTGTGCATACCGCGATGATCTATAGGCCATGATTTTGTGTATGGGGTCAAAATCTGTATGTAGTTACAGTGCGTTCTCCCGCGGGTACGTACTAATCCGGCAATCCGCTAATTTTCAAGCTCCACATCAAAGTCTTGGGTTACATCCCAGTAAGGTTTGATATCTAAATAAATCCAGGCCACAAAAAAGACCCCACGTTGTGCTTCAAGGCTGCTGGTTACTTTGTTTACCATTTTTTGCTTTCTATTCTGAAACATATGTGTTAATGTTGGTAACCTTCAACTCCAAAAAGAAAGACGACTCGGCTTCATCGGACAACTCATCTTCCAGTCTGATCCAAAACAGCTCCAAGTTCAGGGTGCTGAAAATACCGACAGTCAAGCGCGAGTCAACTTTAAATGTACACACTGATAATGATAGTGAAGTACTTTCCGTTAAATTGGTTGATAATGCAACCAACTTTTACAAATTCAAATCGACCAAGAGATCAAAGAATGGATGTTTGACGTGCAAGATACGAAAGAAAAAGTGTGATGAAGCTAGACCTGCATGTTCAGACTGCAAGAGACTCAACAAAGACTGTATTTGGATAGACTATAGCTCTATGACCGAGCAGGAAATTCAAGAGTTGAAAGAAAAGGTTGAAAAGGAAGAGGAGACTCTGAAACTACGAAAAAGAAAGTCTAAATCGGCACTGACATCTCCACCAAAACAATATGTGCCACCAGAATCAAATACAGACAATATTATACATGACATTCCATCACCCCTGTCGAGTATCTCCAGCAAATCGCCGTCTGTGGAATCTTCAAATGAACAGCTCCGAGCGTTCCGATACAGTCAAACAGATCTCCGGTCTATACTCAGCAACTCAGCCACCCCATCACTCCGATTCAACTCAACCAATTCAAATCAATTCACAGACAACATGGAGAATACCATTCCCGCCACACCAGCTTTGGATGACTCCTACAGATCACCACCTACTCCAACTGCATTCCTTAGCTTACTTAAGGAGATCCAAAACCAGCAAGCAATTGAAGACGAAAAGATTACTTTGATTGGTTCCGATGATGCTGGCGACTTGGAATCTCATCACTTGGATGTTTTCAATAAGTCCAAAGATAGGATGGACCAGCCAGTCAAGGACTTTTTCAACTCCTCAAATCTTGCAGCGTTTGACGAAACTAGTACTAACGACCACCTGAGCCCAAACAGCTTTAATATCATGCTCCACAACTCCCAATCTTATGACAGCATCAACCATAACATTAATACATTGTTCACACCTCTCCCACCATCTCCTCCAGCATATATTATCGAACTATCTAATCCCACTTGTTCATATCTTTACAACTATTACGCAGAAACATTATCACAGAAGATTTCAATTGCTCCCGTTTCTCAAAACGAATCCAACTCATACCAAAATGTGTTTTTACCACTTGCACATAAAGATAAGGGGGTCTTGTATGGGATACTAGCATGGTCCGCTTTCCACTTAAGCGGCGAATGGATCAATGAGGGAAATAAACTTGTCGCATTGGCCCTTGATCACCTTAAGAAAAGTATAAAGGAGGGAAACGATAGACAATCTGCGGTTGTAAAACTTGCTACTCTTTTGATTCTTTGTGGGGCCGAAATATGTAAAGGGGATGTGAAAAACTGGTCCATCTTTTTGAATTGGGGGTTCAAGATTCTTAATCAGAACGGTGGGCTTGCAAATTTTAATAGCCTGAAAGAAGAGCATTGGTTGATATCCAATTTTGCATATCATGAGTTTCTTGCAAGCTCCTCGACATCTCGTGGTCCCTACTTTCCCAGAAATGAATATGACGTTATCTTTAAAGATAATGCAGGCTATTCTAAAGGAAGCTTGAGTCCCCTTCTTGGGGTTTCTAAGGTTCTTTATATGATTATTGGTAACATTAGTGCCTTACTATATGAGTCAAGGCAATTAATGAATCTGTATAACCGCGGCGGCTTGCGTAGTGGCAACTTTGTTCCAAGTACCACTACGCCTTCTTTAACAGTTTCCTTTGATCATGAGGAAGATAATGGAACGGGCAGTGACGACGTTTCCGAGGTTAGTGAACACAAAAAAGTGATTCTGATGTTATCTTCCATTATTGACAAAGCTAAAAGTATTGAAAAAGAGATTGATAAATGCCGTCCAAATCCTGACGATTTGATTGGATTGACGGATCAAGAGGTTGAATTGCAACTCACTCTTTTTGAAGCATTTCAAATCAGTGCCAAACTCTTTTTGATGCAATCGATAATGAAGTGTAATCCATCAATGTTGGAGCTACAAATTCACAACACAGATCTTATCAAATGTTTTGACATCTTGATAGGTACCTCTGTTCAGGCATCTTTGGTCTTTCCAATGTTCATATGCGGAATTCACTGTATCAGTCAGGAAGATCGTGACCAGATGGCCCAACGTATGGACCAGCTAATGACATTGTATGGTCCATGGAATATTCGCAATGCAAAGTTTGTTGTAGAAAAAGTGTGGGAGGCAAATCCAAATGGGGATAAGTATATAGATTGGCATTTGATATTAGAGGATCTCGGGTGGGACCTAAACTTTGCCTAGATATATATACAATGGTTTAAGTTGCAAAACTGTAAGCGATTTATAGTTGCAAAAAGAGTCCCACTTTGCTTGCACGTGAATCTGTGACACAAAACCGGTTCTGAAAAAAAAAGTTTTGGAGATGAGGAAGAAATTTTCCGTACGAAAGCGCTCTATAAACTTTATAGCGATAGAAGTAAAGACAAGAAGATGGCTGGTTTGGATTATCTTCTTTTCGAAGAAGCTACAGGATATGGTGTCTTTAAGGTTTTGATTCAACAGGATGACATTGCTTCCAGAATGAAGGAAGTGCAAGAAGCATCCAATGACTTGGGTAAATTCTCCAAGATGGTTGAATTGGTTTCCTTTGCTCCATTCAAGGGTGCTGCTCAAGCTTTGGAAAACGCCAACGACATCTCTGAAGGTTTGGTTTCTGACTACTTGAAGTCCATCTTGGAATTAAACTTGCCAACTTCTTCCAAGAAGAAGATTGCCTTGGGTGTTTCTGATAAGAACTTGGGTCCTTCCATCAAAGAAATCTTCCCTAACGTTGACTGTCACTCCAATGAAATTGTTCAAGACTTCTTGAGAGGTATTAGAGTCCACGGTGACAAGTTGTTCAAGGACTTGCACGAAGGTGACATTGAAAGAGCCCAATTAGGTTTGGGTCATGCCTTCTCTAGAGCCAAGGTTAAGTTTTCGGTTCAAAAGAACGACAACCACATTATCCAAACTATTGCTTTGTTAGATGACTTGGACAAGGATATCAACACTTTCTCCATGAGAGTCAAGGAATGGTACGGCTGGCACTTCCCTGAATTGGCTAAGATTGTTCCAGACAACTACTCTTATGCCAAGTTGGTCGTTTTCACTAAGGACAAGGCGTCCTTGACTGACGAATCCTTGCATGACGTTGCTGCTTTGCTCAACGACGATTCGGGTGTTGCTCAAAGAGTCATAGATAATGCTAAGATCTCCATGGGTCAAGACATCAGTGAAGAAGACATGGTCAACGTTTGCACCTTTGCCAAGAACGTTGTCGGTCTTACCGAACACCGTGCCAGCATATACCAATACTTGACTGAAAAGATGCACACTGTTGCTCCTAACTTGACTGCTTTGATTGGTGAAGTTGTTGGTGCCAGATTGATTTCTAAGGCTGGTTCTTTAACCAACTTGTCCAAGCAAGCTGCTTCCACCGTCCAAATCTTGGGTGCTGAAAAGGCTTTGTTTAGAGCTTTGAAGACCAAGGGTAACACTCCAAAATACGGTTTGATTTACCACTCGACTTTCATTGGTAAGGCTGCTGCTAAGAACAAGGGTAGAATCTCCAGATACTTGGCTAACAAGTGTTCGATTGCTTCCAGAATCGATAACTACTCCGACGAACCATCTTCTGCTTTTGGTGAAGTCTTGAAGAAGCAAGTTGAAGAAAGATTGAACTTTTACGAAACCGGTGCTGCTCCAATGAAGAACTCTGAAGCTATCCAAGCTGCTTTGGCTTTGGGTCTTGGTGACCTTGCTGATCAAGTTGCTGACGATGAAGACGAAGAAGAAGAGGAAGAAGTAGAGAAGAAGGAAAAGAAGGACAAGAAGGAAAAGAAAGAAAAGAAAGAAAAGAAAGAAAAGAAAGAAAAGAAGGAAAAGAAGGAAAAGAAAGAAAAGAAGGACAAGAAGGAAAAGAAGCGTAAGTCTGAAGACGATGAATCTCCAAAGAAGAAGAAGAAGTCTAAGGCTTAAGTACTTTCGCATTTCATTTCGCAAAACCTTTGAACCCATCTTTGTCTCTGTTGTAAAATACTCAAATTTTTAACGCATGTTAATATAAGAATACTCAGAAAAGTGCTTTTTGTAATACAATTCATGTTTATTCCAGTGATGGCACCGGCAATATGTTCAAACAAACTTTATACTTTACATACCCAAGCGAACAAACCAAATTAATTTGGGTTGGTGACGGCACCAGCGGCAACGGAATTTGAACCTGCAACTACAGTGTCATCTGTAGTAGTTGTGTTGCTCTCTGGGGTGGAATCAGTTTCTGTGTCTTGATGTTTGAAAGTAAACTTGAACACCAAGTCGGTGGCCACCTTGACCGTTGGATCGACAATAGTTTTATGGAAGGTGTCATTCACTTGACCTGCAGTGGTAATGGCACCTTCAACAGCTTTGTTGATTGGAATGGTGATAGGATCAGTGAAATCCTTCACTTCCAAAGTCTTCAATTGTGGCACAAAGCGATCAATTTGGGTCAAGGCGGAGTCAGCGGCTAACCCACCTTTTTCAACGACGATTTTAATGGGCTGGGTTTGAGCAACTTGTTTCAAGACTGGCTTAACCGTGTCATAACTCTTTCTTGTGTATGGAATTGAAAACACAACTTCAGTGGTGGCGTTAAAGAGCGGGTACTGTTTAACGTGAATCAAGAGCGGACATTCAGGTAATGCACCAACACCATCAACGTTAGTTGGGGCATCTGGTGGATTGGTAGCAGAAACAGTATCAGTTTGTTCGACTTGAAGGGACATTTGAAAAAGGATTTAATCTTAGCAAAAGACAGGTTGAAGAAATAAAAGTAGTTCATTTAAATTATGGCGCCTTTTTATAGTCGCAGAATGGTTGCAAAAAGAAGGTATCCACAAAAGCAAATATTTTTTGTTCTTCTCACAGAACGAATGAATAATTTTGAATAAAATTTTGAAAAATCTACAAATATGTGACTTTTTCACACCATTGCAAAACTACAGCAGTTGTAATAAATGAAAGTTTAGTTTATTTTACTAAATTTTGGAATATATATAAAACGATTTATTACTCAATAACAAATCAATCAGTCGAACATGAAAATAAGAACCTTTTTCCAGATTGGCGCCTTGTTGTATCTTTCCTTTTCCTCAAGGTTTTCCAATTCCAAGATTTCAGGGTCGTAGATAATTCTGTCCAGGTCAACGTCAATTTCAGATGCCTTTTTGTAAAGTTTCCAGTTTCTGGTGTAAAGCTTGTGGCCAATGTAGCACACAAGGAAGAACGGGAAGCCCAAGTAGTTTTCAAAGAAGGAGTTGGCGCTTGCACCATCACCTCCAATAGGGAACAATGCAACCCAAAACTGTCCAATTAAAATCAAAGAATTGATGATAATAGAGAGCCACGAACCAATGATACCGGTTGGAGAACGGTAAGCCAACGAAGATACGGGAATACCTCTGTGGCTCAAAGCTGCACGGAACCTGAGATGACAAACACTAATTGTCAACCAACAAAAGATGAAACTGAGGGCCGAGATAGACAACAACCAGTTGAAAACCGTTTCTTGCTCATTAAAAGTGGCAATGAAGGCAAAAAACGACGAAATGACAGTGACAATCAAAGCTCTCAAAGGTCTACCACTTCTATCGATGTAATTCAACCATTGTGGTGCAAGACCTTGTTCTGCAAGGGACTGGATCAAACGAGGACTACTGTACATGGCAGCAGTGGCCACAGAGGTAACCGAGACCAAGATGACAGCGTTAATGATGTGTGGGAGCACCTTGACCCCGTGCATTTCGGCAGCAATGACGTAAGGAGAGGCGTGCGTTGCAGCATCACCAGAACCCATCAATCTGTCAGAGTCATAAGGCACCAACAACCCAACAAAGGTCAAAGAACCCAAGAACAAAATGGTCACCTTGTAGAAAACCAACTTGGACGAACTCTTAATGGCAGCACGGACATTACCTTGGGTTTCACAAGCCGAGATAGAGATAAACTCACTACCACCAAGCGAGAATGCACCGGTGACAAACACCGACACAACACCCTTGAAACCCGTAATAGCACCAGGGTTATGATAGTACTTTCCTCCAACAAATCCTTGTGGACCACCACCCAAGTCAATAACAAGACCAAAGATAACAAACCCAGATAACATGAGAACCTTTACCAAGTTCATGGCAAACTCGGCTTCACCGTATACACTAACAGCACAAAAGTTTATCGCAACCACAACAACAAGGAATATCGCCACAAAGGCGTCAGGGTTGACCGAAGTTGTCCAGAACTTGATCGTCATACTTGCCGTCACTAGTTCCAACGAGATGACGGTGACCCATTGGAAGGCGTAGTTCCAGCCAAGAGCAAAACCCAAACTTTCATCAATAAATTTGGAGTAGTAGGACTGGAAACCTCCCGGTAAGTCCGTGTAGGCGATGGTCAACTCACTAAGGGAGTTGATGGTGGGAACCAACATGATGTAACCTGTGATAAAGTATGCAATTAAAACACCTGCGGGGCCTGCTGTTCTAAGTTTGGAGCCGGCCGCCACCAACAACCCCGTTCCTAGACCTGTACTAAGGGCTGTGAGGCGCAAATGGCGCTTTTTAATGGACTTATCCAAGCCTTTGTCCCCCTTTTCTGAGGGCGTAGCCCTTTTGAACGAGTCTCTGAAGTTGGTCCATCTCGTGGGCTTTTCTTCGATGGAGTAAGGTGAAAGGTCGGAGGCAACATTTTCTAGCTCAGACCTATCAACAGAACCTTTGGTAACATCAGACATGTTAAAGGCAAATAAATAAAGTATAAGGACGGCGAGTTGTGCTGGTTATATTTGCAGCTAAAAAAAAGATGAAGAAAAGTTATCTGCTTAAAAATTAGAGGAGGTGAGAATCTGGGGAAATTGGCGGCTTATAAACAAGGCCCGATCGGAGTTCACCTAACTCACGCATATCTACGAGCGACAGTTATTGATTGGGGTAGACGGCAACTTAGCTCATAATGAGCAGGAAATGACGTTGCCGCAGCTTAAAAATAATAAAAATTTTCCCGATGCGCGCCGCAAGTTGAAACGGTAGGGGGAAAGTGCAACATTTCCCAAGCCCGCCCCTCCTTGGCTTTTGGTCCCTGAGGCGTGGCTGAATTGCAGCTAAACCAGTAGAGAATATATGGAAAGTATAAGGTCTATAGCATGGTTAAACGTAAATCCACATTCTTCATTAAGCTGTACCGAACGTGGAAGACGCGCTAAGGGCTCTTTGCCGCTAAAATTCATATTATTCTCTTGGTACCGTTGGGCATTGCAATTGGATCGGTGGTTACGAGTCTGCCCGCAGACCTGAAAACGCCGCGCTTCCCGACACCACGCTCGCTTATGTTTACCCAAACCAATGCACCGTTGTGTCTAGCAGGCTGTGGGGCACCCCACATAGAAGCCAAGATCCTACAATTAGAAACCGGTTCCGGCTCACTCCTACATGGTGGGGCATGGTGCTACATTTAAAGGCGGAAAGCTGTGCATCGACCTGCGAAGTGGAGCTAAGGCGTGGAGGCTGCCATCGGTAGGTTTCACAATATTGTTAAGCTTCAAAACATGTAAAAGTCCAATCGAACGATCTTGCCATAAACAAGCATCGAGGGGATAGTGGCGTCCATGTTCCATGGAACCATCAAGCATGACTCGATCGCCTCATTGCAAAATTCAGTTCTGAAAATAGCCACAAAAAAAACCAGGGTTGTCCGCGCGCGCAACCTGCACACAACAACATCATCTAATGACGGAGTTTAGGATTATATGCCGGCACCGAACATCACCATTGCCAAATTTTCACTGCTTAGCAAACGGTAATATGTCAGCATTCGATGGTTCTCTTTTTTGAATCAAACCATGTGTTCCAGCACGATTTCCGCACTGCCAGCTTGGCATACCTCAACAGGTACCCCAACCCGTATGCCAGCCACGTGTTGAGCAGCGACACCATTGAAAACTACATCGACGACGACGGGTGTCTCCGACAAACTAGGTTAGTGGTCAAGACGGGCCGGTTGCCTAAATTCATCAAGCCGTTTTTGGGCGACAGTTTGCATTCGTGGATCATTGAGAAGATTGTGGTGAACCCCAAGACGAAACGGTTGTTGTCGTACACGTCGAACGTCGACCACCGCAAGTTTATCCGCGTCGAAGAGTACTTGAAGTACACCACTTTTGATGCCAACCAAACCGACGTGCTGGCCCGCGTGCGGTTCTCGTCCAACCTCATAGGCTTCAAGCAGAAGATCGAGGAGTGGAGCCATCGGCGTTTTGCCAAGAACATGCAGAACTCGAGAGAGGGCTTGAAGTACGTCATGAACAAGTTGAAGGAAGGAGGCGGGATGTGGATCAGAGAGCCGGTCTCTTGAACAGAACAACCTGCATTCTATCTGACCCCTGCAATGAACCTTTAACTTACACGAAATTACGCTCTACTTGTACATACATCACAATTTCATGCTCATATTTAGTTCTGCTTGCTCGTAGCTCCATGGTGCGAAATGGTCACCAGACCCCCGCGAAACGTAGCAGAAAAAGAAAGTTCGTTCCTAGTGAGATTTCTAGTCGCACCTATTTCCCGTTTGGGACATGCGTCATATCGGGTTGCTCCCTTAGATAACGCTTTTACTCTCCTACCATCCAACTCATCTTTTCCCTGTGGCGTCAAATCCATTCGTACCAAAGCACGGTGTTATATCTTGCCTTAAATGTCCAAAAGTAATAAACGCAACTCGTTCTCGTCGACGCTGTCGCCGTGGTTCCGGCGGAACTCGTTCCTCTCACCCGCCATGATCCTGAATGAAGACTTTAGCGTCTACGACTCGCCCAGTTTCTATGCCGAGTCTTCCAGCTTCAACATCATATCGCTCAAAGAATGCCAGGGCTTTGTGTTTAACCAGGATCTCTTTGCGTCGCCGTACCAGCAGCTGCGGTCGCTTGCCAACGAGCGGCGCATTCGGGCCCACAGTTTTCTGGCAAACCCCCGTTCACGGTCCTTCTGCCGCTCGTCCCAGTCCAAGTCAAGAAATAGCACGCCTGTGTGTGTGTCTCAAGTGCGAAGAAACACCTCGTACCATACAACGCGGCCGTCGCTTCTAGTCTCCCACAATGCTACCACCACCACCACTACCCCTACTGATACCACTACAACTTCCCAGGACGACAATAGCAAACTGGCACCAACATCGGTTCTGCTATACTCAGACAACGAAAATGCCATCATGGACGAAGACGACCATGAAAACAACGACAATGAAGACGACTTTAGCGACAACTTTAGCGACTACGACGACGACGACAACGAATTCGAAAATAGCGACTACGAAGAAATGAACGGATACGCAGAATTCTCCACCAGTGGCACATACAAAGTCCATGTGACCGAGATCGTGGTGAATGAAGACGACGACATCTTCCCTAGCTAGAGATTGTGAGTAGTTTTAGTCTAGATATTTTGTACAGGCGCACTTTTAAGCAAGACACAAAATTTTAAACCATACAAAGTAACCATGGCCACCAAGGAGTTTGAACAGCTTTCGTTGGATTTCAACCAGCAGCAGAACGACTTGAACGAGTTGATTGGTGCACGGTCTCAGTTGGAAGCGCAGTACCAGGAAAATAAGATTGTTCTCGATGAGTTCAACGAGTTGAACGAAGATTCCAAGATCTACAAGTTGACGGGTCCTGTTTTGGTACCACAAGAATATGGCGAAGCCAAGCTTAATGTGACAAAGAGAATCGAGTTTATTCAGGATGAAGTCAAGCGGGTGGAGGAAAGGATTTCGGCCGAAGAGAAGAAGATTGAAGCAACACGAGACAAGATATTGGCTATCAGAGCACAGATGGCTGCTGGCCAGTAGGCTTACGTCTACATACATTTAACGTCATTTACAACACACAATCAATACACCATCGATAATAGTTGCCTTAAACAGGCACGTTATTCACATATTTACACACTAACCACGTAACAACTGAGACTTGATCAAGTTGACAGTACTGATAGCATTGAACAACCCCCACTGTTCAACACTGTTGTAGGCGTATCCCATAGCGCGAAGCAGGGCCACCTTCGAGTCGACAAACTCCTTTGTCTTTGAAAATCCAGCACTCGTATCCTGTAACATGTACAACTCAGAGCTGACGTATACGGACGAAAACCCCAATCTCTTGGAGTACCAGGCAAAGTCGTGTGACTCATCACCGGCGTAGAACGCAATGTCATCGCTCAAGTTGTGCAATTCGGCCAATCCGCGGCTCAAGTTGTACGGAAGCACCAAGTGGCCGATCCCGTTGGATAATTGCTTAACAATGGGCTCGTTGTACAGCAATCTTTTCTTAAGCAAACAACTGGCCCGGTCATACTCATCAGCAATCGTGTGGAACTCAGACTCGGGGTCCATCACGTACTGCTCCAACTTCTGTCTCTGCACCTTGAGCCAGTGGACCATCAACTGTAACTCAGTCGAATTACCTTGAGAGTCACTGGTGATGGCTGACTCCAACGAATCAGGGTATCCCATGTCTCTGATTGCCTGTGTCACACAGATGCTGTTGAAGCCATGTTGAGGAATGTGCTCCAATGCCTTGGTTAAGATCTTGCTCTGGACCGTCTTGGTATTAACTATCGCATTCGAACTAGGATGGTTCACGGAGTGATATGCACGGTGCGAAACACGCCCTATAATGTTGAATGCTGCTCTCTTCATGTCGTTGTTGATAGCAGGTACTATATATTGCAAATCAGCTAACTTGAGTTTGGAATGAAAAATCCTGCACACCGCTGGTGAAGATACGTCTTGTCCATACGTCACAAGTACAACAAGCCCACGACAAATTATTACATCTAATTCGCCCAAGGCTTTGTATTCTGTTCTAATGGTTACATGTTGATTGTTACGGGTATAGTCGAAAGCTTAACATCTGTTTTCACTAACCTTTGTCCTATCTGGCCGAGTCTCTCGTTCTAAATAGCTCTCTGCAGGCCAAATCAAAATATTCGCCTCCATCAATACTTTACTCCACCAATGCTTGTAAGTAACTGCACTCTACTAAACCCACTCAGTACTAACTATAGTTCAAATTGGACGAACCTCGTGCTCCTCGACACATTATTGATGAAGATTCCGGCGAAGTACCGGCCCTTCCTACCATCACGACTACCCTCACCGCCCCAATAACTGCAACTCATGCTGTCGTGTTGCCATCTACACTAGCAATTCTAGCAGATGCTATACCAGATGTCTTTCAGATCGGTACCATACATATCCAATACACCCTTCCTGAAGTTAATTTAAGCGAAGAATACGATGAAGACGAACAATTATACGCCGCTATAAGAAATAAGGCATTCCACCACAAGTTCCCAACGACCGAAATCCCTGTTTTTGCCTCCAATGGCACCGTTACCATCACAGTGCCACATTTCACAAACACCGTGGCCACTAATCTCGTTGCCAGAGAAATTCTTCGGGTGTTTGCTGCCATCGAGTCCTGGGTCATCGTGGCTCCCTGTCAATTAAACAATAACTTGTCGCTCAGCAAATTGGTCGTTGATGATGCTGACACGAACCTTTCTCGCGTGTTCAACTCAATTCCTCTACTTAAGCCTCCACATGCCATCACTGGGATCTCTGGAGCTCTTACCTCACAGTTGAATGTGTCCTCAAAACAAACGCAAAGGGCTACCACTATTGTTTTGAATTCCGAGGGCCAGCCAGGGTTCGAAAAGTCCGATAATGACTCTATTATTGACACTGCATACGTCTTAACGACCATCTTGCCCGAACAACAACGTGATGTGTACTTGAAGAAAGTCAGCCAGTCTGTCAGAAAGTTCAACGGATACTCCAACTCGGGAATGTATGTCTAGGACTTGGAGTTTCTCATGGACAAGAAGCAGTTCCACAATACCGACACTGACGAACTGAATGGCACCTGGAAAGTTCGTGGCACCACCAAGAAGTTGAAGAACTGGACAGGAAACCATACCGAGTAATTTATCATCAACGTCTTCAAGTACACCTTAGTCAATTTTGCCTTGGCATCGTTCCAAGTACCGCTCTCTAAAACCATAGTACCGTAAGTAAAAAATGCAAACAACGACACTGGCGAGTAACACAACTGGTCTGTCAATACCTTACGCAACACCTCAATAAACTTGGGGTCTTTTGAGTAGATCTGAAGGAATTTATACCACCAACACTGGAAAAAGGCTAAGATGAACCCCCAACACATAAAGCCAGCAAGTCTGCTAAATTGGAAGTATGTCAAGTTGGGCTGTGGCGCTTCAGCAGCAAAATCACCTGGCAGAACATCTTCCTGTTCGACGTAATCAATAAAACGTTCAATTCCCTCGTCATCAATGTCACTGAGCTCTGCATCTTCCTGGACTGAAAATAGGTTTCTGATATCGTTTGAATTAAACGAGAGACCAACTGACAGCACGTTCTCATTGTAGCGGAACGTAAACCGCGGTCTTGTTCGTCTATAGCTGAGAATGGATTGGGCTAAAGTCTCGGAAATACCGTAAAGAACCAAGTTTGTAACAATTATAGTTATCAATGAGCTCTTCATATACAAATTGGTATACTTGGTCGTGAGTTTTGCTAGAAAGAACCCAAGGATGCCAATGATGATAAAGTTGATAACGGGAATATTGTGAACCCGCACGGAATTTACAAGTTTTCTAAAGATCTGAGTTCCATCTTGGTGTGCAAATGAAGTGTGATGGCCTTGCAAGTCGCCTGCAGCCTCGGGGTCTAGTCTTATTGGCATTATCGGGTTCAATGGGTTCCAAATGATCCTGAATAATTAGTAAAGTCACGGTACTGCAGGTAAGAGAGAATGGATTCCTAAAGTCTTATCGATTGAACCACAGAACCTTGTATTACAATAATGGCAAAAGTATTGACTAGCTATGTATACGCTTGGATTGTAGAAAAAGAATAATACCTTTAAGCTTTATGTAAATTGAGAAAGTCTTGAACATGATCTTTTGTACTTTTAAGAATTACTGCAAAATTTAGCACGATGTTAAAAAATTATAACAACTAGTTAACAAAACCGTAACCCAACTAATTGTGCATTACAACAAGTTGATTATCCTACTGAATATTACATTATAATCCAATGCTGTGTATATATATAAAAGAATATAGGAATCAATTTAAAAAAGAATTCACGTGATTGGTATTTACACGCACGAAAAAGCTTCCAATCAAAAATGAACAATTATAATAAAAAGTTTGAACTAGGTACTATAGCCATACACAATGTCTTACACAGCCAAAACTGAACCCGTGAGATCGGACCCACCATACTCCGACTACGAGCTTATTGATGTTGACCCTCATTTCAGCAGAGTTGTTTCGTACTTCAGAACATCCGACTATGGTGTCTGGGCTGCTACCACTGCTGGTCTCCCATTAGCATTGCAGTTGTGGGAAAAATTGGAGCCATCTGAAGGTGCCTTCAAGAAGCCAGGTAAGGTTCCAGCTGGTGCTTTGAGAACAGCCACTCTTTTGGGTGCCGTTGGTGGTTTCTACCTCGCCTACGTCAGATCCTCCAAAAGATTCTTGGGATGGTCTGAAAATGCCAGAGAAGTTAGCAAGGACAGATACGAAATCAAGAAATTGTTATCTCAAGAAAAATTGCCATACCATGAAAACGAATCCGTGTTGGACGACAGATTAAAGGATATTGCCAACAGAAACTCCCAATACTCGTTCACCACCTTGGCTATATTACCATGGTTTAATCTTGCCAACCACCCATACCACGGCGTCAACATTCAAAAATATTACGAAACTAGAGCTGGCGAAGAAGACTGGGGATTCAACTTGAAACCTTTCGAAGAAATCAAAGCCAAGTACGCCAAGCACATAGAGTAAACTCGTCCCTCCCAACTCGAAAACAAACTTCCACATTCTCCAATTTAAACTATGTATTAATTTCAGAGGTTTTGTCTGAGCTTTAAGTAGTCAATTATACATCTGCATTTGAATAGCTTTCGTTTATGTTAACTTTAAAACCAATAACGGTTTCGGCTAATATTAGTCGTGGCGCGCACAATTTTTACTGTTTACAAAATGCAAACATTTAATCACATAAAAACATCCACGGAAGCTATGTCTGAAGAACCCGATTTCACTACACTTGCGTTGGAAGAACGCTTGGTACACGCTCTGTGGAAGGCCAGACAAGGCGCCTACGAGGAGATTGCTACTCAATTTGAGAATTCACGCAATGAAAACGACTCGTGCTTTCAAGACTATAATCTGAAGCCCGAATTGATCAAGAAGTTTATTACCGATTCAAATGTTGTGGCACAAGAAGGTGCATACAATGCATTTGTTAAATATTTGAAGTATGGAGGGACGCCACAAAATGTTTCCAGACTCAAAGGCAGCGGCATCATTACATCTATTTGTGAAAAAGGTTTATCCTCGACGCGTAAGAATACCAAAGAATCAGCAATAGAGTCGATCTTGTTACTTACTGAAATATCACCAGAGCCAAACAGTATTGTTGAAGACATATTGCCATCATTAAGCGCCAGGTTACCAAAACTAGTGACAGGATGTGTCACGGCGTTGCACGCGATTGTGGAAAACTATGGGTGCCGGATCATTCTGCCAAAACCGCTCATACCTTGCTTGGTAAAATTATTTGGCCATGCTGATAGAAACGTCAGAGCGGAGACAACGAAACTTACAGTGGAAATGTACAAGTGGATGGGAGAAGCATTAGTCTCTGTATTATTCACAGACTTGAAACCTGTACAACAAAAGGATTTAACCAAGGCATTTGAAAACATCCTGGGATCAGCCAACCAGAAAAGATTTACTCGTGAACAACAGGCAGAGATGGAGTCAGCCAAAGAGGCCGAGGTTGTTGACCAAGATGGTGATGTGGAAATGGCTAATGATTCCGAAGTTGACAAATCGCCAATTGATCCATATGAATTTCTCGATCCAGTTGAAGTGTTGTCCAAACTCCCATCCGATTTTAATCTGCGTATTGCATCTGCAAAGTGGAAAGATCGTAAGGAAGTATTGGACGAAGTTTATGCGATCTTGGAAAAGCATAAGAAGATGGTTGTAAATGATGATTATGCGCCACTTATTAGGATTTTTGCCAAATGTATGAAGGACGCCAATGTTCAAGTGGTACAACTTGCAGCCAACTGTACAAAGTTTATTGTCAATGGAATTAAGGGCAATTTCAACAAGTACCAGTCTATCATACTAAGTGGGTTGATTGAAAGAACAAAAGAAAAGAAAGCAACAGTTGCCAGTGCATTGGAAAATGCTCTCGATGCTATTTTCAGTATCTCCAGTTTGAGTGAAGTTTTGGACGAAATCTTGACTGGTATGAAGCACAAAACTCCCCAAATCAAGATAGCATCAACCAACTATTTACAACGTTGCTTAGCAAACACTAAGGTACCCCCTTCATCTAGCGAAATTGATTCAATAATGGATGCCGGTGTCAAATTGTTGAGTGAATCACAAGAACCTATAAGGCAAGCATCTATCGAAATGATAGGAACTTTGATGAAGATCACTGGAGAGAGAGAATTGAAGAATTTTCTTGAGAAAATTGATGATATCAGAAAGTCGAAAGTCCTTGCCTTTTACGAAACAGTAGAGGTGAAATGTAAGGCAGGTGGAGCTTCTAATAAAATTGCGAAGGCTACAACAGCTCTGGCACCTGCTAAGAAACCTAGCATGCCTACTAAAACCACCAAGCCTTCATTATCTTCTATTCCAGCCAAGAGAGGTGCTACGTCCCCAGTTAAACGTACTGATGAAGCCTCCAAAGTTTCCTCATTTGGGCGTGGTTTAACGGCCAGATCGTTAGCATCTTCAGCTCCTTCAGCACCTTCAGCACAACCTTTGTCACCAGCACCACCAAAGGCTGAAGTTGGACTTTCTTCGGTAGAAAAAGAGGAGCTTCAAGCATTGCGCGAAGAAAGAAAACAGTGGCTTTCAGAGAAGGAAATGGGTGCCCAGATTCAAAATCAATTAAGAGAAGAAAATGGCTTACTCAAGCAAGAGATCTTATCGGTGAAAGCTAGAGCTGAAAGTGCCCAAAAAGATCATACCAATACTCATCTCATGGTAAAACAAAAGGAAACGCAGATTCTTCGACTCAATTCTGACCTTGAGAATGCCAAGCTCAAGATTCGGGATCTTGAACAGACTATAGAGATGATGAAACTTCAACAGAACCAAGTACCGACCAAGAAGTACACGAGCATTTTCTCAGACACCAATACTAATACCAATTCCAATTTGACCACCAAAACCAATTCATTCATATCTCCCGAAAAAGTCAGATTAACTCTGGGGGAACTCAATGCTCGTGTCAAGAGATTATCTATAGATAGTGAAACCAACTTTGGTCGAGACTATACGCGATTCAGTCCCGAGAAGGCGCGCGAACCACTTACAACTACGAAGGAAACATTTGAGATCGATTCCAATGATGACAGCTGGAGACGTGCAGCAGAAGTGACGTCACAATTGAAAGCAAGGATCGAGAAGATGAAAGCACGTTCGAGGAATAATTTCAGTTAATTAGTAGGATCAACCTGTAATGATACACAAGAATTTTACAAGTTGGCCGTTAACAGGACAAGAAAAGTTGTCAATATATTGTAGTGCACATAAGCTAAAAATGTACTGGCCCTCAAAATGCCGATTGCGGGACACTGAAAAATCGTAGTTGGAACTTAACCACTAACAAAGTGACTCAACCAAAACAATGTCTAAATTGAAGATTTTGGTTCCTGTGAAACGTGTGATTGACTTTGCCATCAAGCCTAGAATCAACAAGGCACAAACCGGAGTGGAGACCAAGGGGGTCAAGTTTAGTATCAATCCATTTTGCGACATAGCGTTGGAGGAATCTATCAGAATCAAGGAAGCAAACAAGGACCTGGTGGAAACCATCCATGCTGTTTCTATAGGTCCAACCAAGGCCCAGGATGTTTTGAGAACGGCCTTGGCCAAAGGTGCCGACTCCTCGACCTTGATTGATGTTGGCGATGACGAGATCGAACCATTAGGCGTGGCCAAGTTGCTCCAAAAAGTGGTGGAAAAGCAAGGCTCTAACTTGATTATCTTGGGTAAGCAAGCCATTGACGATGATGCCAACCAAACTGGACAAATGTTGGCAGGTTTGTTGAACTGGCCCCAGGCCACCAATGCCTCCAAGGTCGAGATCGATGGCGACAAGGTCACTGTCACCCGAGAAATAGATGGAGGTGCCGATACTTTGAGCGCTACCTTGCCTATGATCATCACCACCGACTTGAGATTGAACGAACCAAGATACGCTTCCTTACCAAACATCATGAAGGCCAAAAAGAAGCCTTTGGAAAAGTTAAAGGTTGCTGACTTGGGTGTCGATGTTTCGAAAAGATTAGAGACATTAAAGGTGACTGAACCTGCTGTCCGTGAACCTGGTATCAAGGTTGAATCAGTCACCGAATTGGTTAGTAAATTGAAGGAATTAAAAGCTATTTAGAGCACAACTAATAAACAATCAATAGTTCACTTCCTCATTGAGATCATGATGTACAATTTGCTGGACTATTATCAGTTGTATAAAATTTGTTGCCTAGTAACACGGTTCCTTATTTCCTGTATATTCAGTTTCCCCATATTATCATCAACTCTCACATCCGACTTTATCAACAATAATGACTGCATTGGAAAAGTCAGTGGAGTTTCTTAGCAAACGTATCAATCAGTACAACTTTAAGAGCCGCAGGCCATTGGTGTTTGGCATAAGCGGTCCCCAAGGATCGGGCAAGTCGTACTTGACCCAGCACATACAAGAACAGTTACAGAATGTGTATTCCCTGCTCAACATTGTTCAATTCCTGATGGATGACTTATACATGACTCACGAAGACCAGGTTAAATTAAGCGCTAGCACAGACAACCCACTTTTACTTGGCCGAGGTTTACCAGGGACTCACGATACCCAGCTTGGCTTACAGATCTTTGACCAATTACTAGGTGGAGAAAATACAGTTCAGATTCCGCAGTACAACAAGTCTGCATTTCAAGGAGAAGGCGATCGTTTGGGCTATAGGTCCGTGACGGATGTTCAAGTTGTTCTTTTTGAAGGGTGGTTCAATGGCTTTATGCCGCTTGACAATGACCAGCTCCGTACCAGGTTCCTTACATCTGGACCCACCGGAGCATTGCAAAGGCATCGGTTTGGAGATATAAAAGAGATCAACGACAAATTGGCACAGTACACAAAGTACTGGCACATCTTTGACCGCTTCATCGTCCTCCATACCGATAACATAGCAAACGTCTACAACTGGAGGCTTCAGCAGGAACATGCGCTCATTGAACAGCATGGAACTGGCATGTCTGATGTCCAAGTGGAGGCGTTTGTATCGCGGTACTTGCCTGCGTACGACTTGTACTACGAAGCAATGTGTAGCCAAAACTTGCCAGGAACACTCAAAATCTCGATTGACAAAGATAGAAGTGTTATAGAAACGGTAGAGTACTGATCCTAAGATACATAAAGGTGCAAATACGCTCACATAGAACTACAGAGAATATTCGCAGCAGTATCACCCAACTGGGAAATAAACGTCGGTCTCAGAAAAGCCCAGATTTTTAAAAAGGGTCAAGCTCTTCTAACATCATCTTTACAAACACACACGTAAATGTCGGACTTAACTCCACAAGAATTCCTTAGCATTTTGGGCGAAGCCACCACCAAAGTCCAGACCCTTTTGCAGGCCCAACCATTGTTGGCCCAGCCTAGAGTGTTGATCATTTGCGGTTCTGGTTTGGGAGGAATCGCCAACATCTTGCATAGCGAGCCCAGAATCGAGGTTCCGTACCACGAAATCCCTGGTTTCAAGAGCTCCACTGTTTCCGGTCATGTTGGTAAGTTGATTTTTGGCCTCATTGGCCCAAACAAGGTGCCTGTCGTGTGTATGGTTGGCCGTTTGCACTTTTACGAGGGCTACACCTTACAGGACACCACCTTCCCTATCAGATTGGCCAAGAACTTGAATGTCACCACTGTTGTCGTCACCAATGCTGCAGGTGGTGTCCGTGCGGGTTTTGTTCCAGGAGACTTGATGATCATCGAGGACCACATCAACTTCCCAGGTTTGGCTGGCTTCAACCCATTGAGAGGCCCTAACTTGGAAGAATTTGGTCTTCGTTTCTTGCCATTATCTGATGCTTACGACTTTGAGTTGAGAAAGCTCTTCTTAGACAAGGCTAGAAACGAGCTTGGAATCACCCGTAACATCCACGAAGGTACTTACTTCTTCGCAGCTGGTCCTACATTTGAAAGTAGAGCCGAGGTTAGATTGATCAGAACTTTGGGAGGTGATGCTGTTGGTATGTCTACTGTTCCAGAAGTCATTGTTGCCCGTCATGCTGGCTTAAAGGTGTTGGCTATTTCGCTCATTACTAACGAGGGTGTTGCTGAAAAGCCATCGTCTATCTTTGAAGAAAAGCCCAAGCCCTTGGATGCCGGTATCGCCAGTCATTTGGAAGTGTTGGAAGTGGCTGATGAGGCTTCCAAGGATGTACAGAAGATTATTGAAGCTACAATTAACGAATTATGATCAAGATAGACTTTTGTATAGAATCAATATAGTTGGTTGTCTATTGGTCAACTTCACCTGCAGATTCCCACTTTCCTTGTAAGTTTTCCTTCCACAAACTCACCTTGTTGTCACCTCCAGAGACAGCAAGGATGTTACCCGAAAGGGACCAAGAACATCTCCAGCAGACATCAGGAAACTTATCGTCAGTCAACAATTGCTTTTGCCAATTTCCCTGGGAGTCCTGGCTCCAGATCAACACGGTACGGTCTTGGGAAGCAGTGGCGATGAAGGAACGAATTAATGTAGATGGCGACCAAGCAACGTCACGGACCCAATCGGTATGGCCTTCTAACTTAGCTTCCTCCACATAGGTGTTGTTGGCAGCGTCATACTTCCAGATCTTGGCCAAGTTGTCGGAGCCACATGTGACAAATCTGCGCTGTTGCTTCAATGAGTTGGCATCCTTTACGGTAGTATTAGTTATTGGAGCCCACGAGGCAGAATTAACACCTATGGAATGGGCATCAAATATGACGTGCGAGGTGGTGCCGTCGTCGTTGAAATCGACAACGGAAACTTTTCCATCGGATGAGGTGCACAACAATACAGCTCCCAATTCATGTGGAGCCCAGCTGACAGAATTTACACTGGCTTGATGAATGTTGTGCTCGGCAATGATTGACCATTGTTGTGTTTCTGGTTGTTCTTTCCAAATGAGAGCCTTACCGTCGTACGAGCAGGAGGCCAATATGGAACCGAATTTTGGGTGTGCCCATGAGACTTGCCAAACAGGACCTTCGTGGCCTGTTAAAGTGGTGATCAATTTGTAGTTTTCTGTACCCTCGATCTCAAAGATCTTGATCGTTTTATCAGACGACGAAGTGGCCAATCTTTTACCGTAGTAATCCAATACTGCGTCGTGGATCAAGTCGTCGTGAGCGTTTCCAATTGTCACCATTATGTTTTCTTATATATTCTGTGAATTGGTTTGATGTACCAAGGGTCTAGGTGGTGAACGTGTATTGTAATTGGATCTGAGGTTTCCTCCATATACTCAATTTCACCATATGTTGATTTTACGTGTCAATCGAAAAAAAGGCGTTGTTACCCGGATTACACTTTTGATCTAACACATATTTGCAGTTACTTTTGTTAGTTTCTCCAGACACAATGAGCAGGGGTTACGACGAAGTCCAGGCCATAAACACACTTGTACAATCGGTGGCGTCTCAGCTTGACGACTCAGCTGAAAATCTCAAGAAACTACATAATTTGGCAGCAAGTCTTGTACCGAAAGACGAGTTTGAAAATCTATGTCAACCACCCCCACCAGACCTCGTCCAAGACACGCCCGAAATTGACCATGAAAAGTTGATAATCAACCAATTGGAGAAAAGAAGAATTGACTTAATCATGTCTCTCCAGCGCCAGGACTTTGTTTCGGAAAAGTTGACTGAACTAATTAGCCAACACCAAGACTTGTTCGACACCATTCAGGAATACCTCGAAACTAGAGATGCGATACGAAAGGAAGAGAAAGAACTTGATAACAAAAGATTTGTGAGCTATGTCGATAACCAGCTTCAGATCACACAGAACAAACTAGACTTCAGCTTACAGAAAATGAATACAGGGATCGATAAAGTGGTCACTGCAATCCCACAACGTATTGCCAATATTGACGAAAATACCAAAATTTTACTTTCTCCTGAATATCAACTGAAGGTCAATGCATTGATTAATAACCTTAATAAGTAGCAGGCTACTCTAAGATCTAAAATTAATAAACTCACGACATAGAAATTATCCAGATTTGCTCGAATCTAAACTGTCTAAAGATGCAATACTGTCTCTTGATGGCTCTCTGCCAACAAAGCTATAAGCCTTGTTAATCAAATTCCGATTAGGATCGAGTTTGACCCATGATTGTCTAATCCTATCCATATTCATGTTGGCCCTGTCAAACTTGAAAAACTCAAAGATGTAAATAAGCATTTCGTATAAAAAGACAACGACAACTTTGAAAATATTGCCGCTGCTCTCTTCAGGAGAAGATTTAATCGGAAGGTCTTGTCCAGTGAGTTTTTGGACTATTTCAGTCCTTTGTTTTTCATCTGAAAATACTTGATTAAACTTCTTCAGCTTAATAAGTGAATCGATAATGCTTACCAACTTGCTTTTACATTGGTCATTCAACTTAATGTCCATCATCTTGCAATTCTCTTCCAACTCCTTGATTCTCTTCAGCACAATACGAGTTTCATAGACTAAGCGGTCGATGGCACTTGCCAACTCGTTGGTGTTGTAGTCAAGATTGCCATTCAAATCCTCGTCAACAATTCTAACTTTCTTAGTTGTCATTTGACGGTAAACATTGTTAAGTTTGATCAATTCAAGGTTCATGAGCCTATAGGAGCGGCGAAGTTTGCCGTTGGTTATTATGCCATAGCTGTTGTTTTCCTTCTCGTACAAGCATTTGAGATTATTATACTTGACAAGCTTGTCCATGGCCTTTAAGTACTTGTTGGCAAAACCTCCAACTGTTACAGGTTTATTTCCTTCAGAAACAGAAGTAAAATCTGGACAACTCAAGCTCCGTTTGATGGAATATGTTTGATCAAGGAAAATTGGATTGATATGGTTAACCTTCTTGGAAAACTCTAAAGTGTTCAAGTTCCCTTCTCTTTCTTTTGCAGATGGAAATGAGTTTCGACGATTTAATGCACGTTGTAACATTTGAAACGGGACTTCAACAACGTCCGAACAGGTACTTTTTCGAGTGCCTACCTTCGAAAGACTAGGGAAGGTACAACCATCATTATCTATGGAACATGGCTCAGCTGGAATCTTGAGTAAGGAATCAACAACTGAAGTAGAATGATCAAAACCATCTACATTCATATACAAATATGATGTATCGTTATACCTTGGTTCCCTCGAATTGAATGGTGTAGCAGTTTTCTTGTTCAGTAGCCCCAACTTCATACGCGATGAAATTCCTTTGGTATACTTGGAAAGATCTGTCGAGGAACCAGACCCATTCTGAGAACTGGATATTTTGTCTTTTAAACTGAGAAAGACGTATTGTTTCGAGGAGAGATTATCCTGAATTAGCCCTCCACGACGACGAAGTGATTGGCCATGGTGATGGTGGTGACGATAATTGTCATGACTGTAATTATCTGGATGCAATATGTTGTCTTTTTGATTATTAGTTTCTGTTGCAGATTTACTGACTCCGTAGAACAAACGCGTTAATGTTTTACCCGTTAAGTGATTTTTGACCAAGTATTCCAAGTCTAAAGTCTCAACGTCTAGCGGACTGACTGTATCTGCGGCGAATTTTGCAATTTTATTTCTGAATCTGCCACCGCTTTTTGAATCTTCAAAATCCCTAGAGCCTTGCACGGTATTTTTCACCACATTGGTGAGTTTCTTCAATTCCTTACTGTAGTAGTTTTTACTCTTTTTGTAAACTTGAGGGCTTCTAGGATTGTTTGCGCTTGAAATAACTGGCGAATTCTCAAGGGAGAAGTCATCATCAAACATCTGACTTGTACTGGGGTAATTTCTATTTCTGTTTGGTAGTAAAATAGAGTTTGTGATTGTAAATAACTTGTTTAGCGTTTCTAGATCAAGCTTTCTTCTCTTATCCAATTTGTATTGTCTCTGAAACTGACCAATAGACAACATAAAGTTTTCAAAATCAAAGGGGTCTTTGGGGACATCACAACCACCAATTATGTTCAAGCGCAACCTTATGCTTAGTATCAAACTAACAATTGCTGCAACTGATCTCGATGTTAACACACCATCCTTTGGATTGGGCTTGATGTTAAAATGTGGCAACCCTATTAAATTCCACCAGTTCAAAATGGCTTCCTCAGTCTTACTACATAATAACCCATCACAGTATTTGGCATCAAGAAGGTCAAAATAAAATAAGGAGGTTTGAATGATGCTGACCAATTCTCTAATGGCGAATTTAATGGGGACACTGTCGTTCACTATCTTGTACATCTGTCTGAACTTATCTTCGTTTGCATCAGAAATCTTTTCTGTCGTTAGGAAAAGGGAACGACCACTGCATTGCAACTTTCTCAAGTTTGAGTTGATGATAAATATCTCCAAGAGCGGAGTGGTGTCACCATTAATGATTGGGATCAAATTAAGATTAGATGGCAAAGAAGTCAAATTTGTGACAAAACAAACTTCGCTTGCACGAAAGTCTTCGGAACTTCTTCTTGATATGATTTCGTTATTTACTTCAGGATGCGAGGATGATGTATTGGAGTGCTTTTCGTCAACGGTTTTTATTTTTGCATGATTCAATAAAAGTTCATTTAAATATTCTTGGAACCGTATGGGGTAGTATTTAGAAGGTTTCTTTAGTATTGTAAATCTTATCACATTGATTTTGGATGATATGTTCCCTGTGAATGTAGTCACCACCGTACCTATTTTACGGTCGTTGACCCACTGCTCCACCAAGTAGATATCAAAGCCTGTTACTACAGACTTCTCGATTACGTGGAACTCGTTGGATTCAACAAATTCTTTCTGAAAGTACCTGGTGGCATTAAAGTCGGGAAATATGTAGGTGATTAATTCCTGAGGAGATGAAGGTTCGGCTTGTCTGGCTACCTTGGAGGCAGTGTAAGTGCTGGTATTAGATGAATGAACGGTACTAGCAACGGATGGATGAGGTGTCAGCTGGGATGAGCTAGGTGTAGGCATTGCACCTTGCTGCGAGGCAAGTAACATGGTCCCCACGGGATATGGAGCGCTCACAGTTGTCATGGCTCAGCTGGGCTAAATTTAGAATAGCACTTTAGGCAAAAGCAAATCCTTAACAAAATCTTTCCCTAGATCAATCAGTTATTAATGAGTCAGGATATGGAAAGGTTAGGTATGCTTGGAATACATTTAATTGCAGATATGTGACAAGAGATACTTACTAAGCCTGGTGTAATTATGTTATTATGTACAGGAACACCGGATCAGCCACCGCTTGGGAAATAATAATTATGTTTATTATAGTACTATCTAAAATCTAAAAAACTTTTCAACAATGTAAAAGTCCGTGATAGTTTAGTGGCTAGAATTACCGCTTGTCGCGTGGTAGACCGGGGTTCAATTCCCCGTCGCGGAGCTTACATGCGCAAATGGTTTAGTGGTAAAATCCAACGTTGCCATCGTTGGGCCCCCGGTTCGATTCCGGGTTTGCGCATTCTTTTTTAATATTAACAACTCTACATTTTTTGTGAAGTCGTGGAATGGCCGGATGATAAAGACTTGACTGGACAGGTGATTGACGAAAGAGAAGTGACGGAGCTTCGGATGGTCATGATAAAATTAGAAAAATGGTTTACTTTTAGTGATACTTTATGGACGAAGTGCATATTTTTCCTCGGAATTAGTGCGTCTCAATGGTTATCACTATATTGAGATGCTTGCGAAACGGAGAGTAGCATGCCGGTTTTTCTCCTCAACGAGCCGGTTGGCCAAGGCAGACAAGTATAGGATCCCTCTGGACTTTGTGCGTGATACCACACTTGTCAAGAAGCTCTTGTTTTCCGAATCTTTCAACTGGTGGAAGAAGTCGTTTGCAACTAACCGATTACAAGAGCTCCAGGATGAATTGGTCAAGCTTATGGTTCCCACGGCAGGAAATGATATCAAGAGAGGCAGCAAACATGTCCAAATCGATAAGGAAGGCAACTATATCAACGAAGTATACTTTGAGATTGTCAATGACCCGAAATATGTCACTGAAGACATTGTATTCATCCACGGCTATGGTGCCTCTCTCGGGTGCTTTGCACGTAACTTCCAGCTCATCAACAAGTTTCAGGATAAGACACGCAACTACCGAATCCATTTCCTCGATAACATTACCTTTGGATTATCTTCAAACCCACGGGTCAAATCAGAGAATGCCAACCACTGGTTTATTGATAAATGTCCCGAGATCACCTTGATTGACAACAAGCCCACCATCAAAAGCAACTTGCATAACAGATACTATAAGCTAATCGAGGGTTACGAAGTTAATCTTTCCGAATTTAAACAGTATCAACAACATTATACCCCATTGCTCAAGGATCTCGAATCTTTTTATACGTCGGCCATCGATAACTGGCGTCAGGCCTCGGGGATTGACAAGATTGATTATTTGGTGGGACATTCGTTTGGCGGGTACTGGTCTGCGTCCTATGCACTTCGTTATTCTGATAAGTTGCGTAACTTGATTTTGTTATCGCCTGTTGGTGTCGAGAGACATGTCCATGCCGTTACCAACAATACGCTCAAGTCAGACTCAGACAAGGTCAAATTGGTTCCTTCATTAGACCCAACTTCTTACAAGTTCTTATCGCGTCTTCCCATTTTGTCACAAGAACATACGTACCGTTGGTACCATTTTGCACCCTACTTGCCAAGGTTTTTGAAATGGCTCGGTCCATGGGGAGTGAAATATTACCACAAGATGTGGTACGCCAAGTTGCACAAGATCAACAAGATCATAGCCAAACGTGGTGGTCCTGAGGAGACTTTTACTTCGGCCGCTGACTTGCATCTCGGGACCAAGAAAGAGATCCAGCTCATCATTGAGTATCTCTACAATTCCATCACCACTGGCTCCAACAGTGACATTTACGTCAAGAATCTACTTACACCGGCCACCAATAGCAAGTGGCCATTGTACGATAAGTTTGCTGCGTATTTCGACGGTAATCCGCAGCACGAGTTCGATATCCATCTTGTATACGGTGAGTATGACTTTATGAATGCCGAGGCTGGAGAAAAACTAGTGCAATTAATCAAAGAAAACTCTTCCAGTACAAAAGCCCAGTTCCATAAAGTCAGTGAAGGTGGCCATAACTTGTACATTGATAATCCGTTTGAGACCAACCAGTTGATTCATGATATAGTCGACGAACAGTCACCGAAATGATCGGTGCATTATTTATTAATATTATTATTTTAGAAATAGACAGAATAAAAAACTTGGTACAATCGACAATAGTAAACTATATTCTGCCGTATATGCAAATTGCGAAACTTTTGGGCAAGCTGATGCCCAATATGCAAAGCGAGCATCTAAAGCTTTGTCTAATTGGGCGGGCTAAAATTATTTTTTTAGCACCTTCCTATTTCGGCACAGCAGTACATCTTTTCTTCTACGGCATCGGACATTTGCAAAAATATTCATAATTTTGGGGAAATTATTGAAATTGCAGTTGTACGTCATGTAACCCCATCACATCCCCACTCAAAAAACTCGGGTCGACAAAAAGCTACCAACTAGTCTTTTCTTGCGTTCGTCATGAACTTTTCGTTTGTTTTCCTTCTTTGCTTGTTTGGCATTGCCCTTGCAAGGTCTCCCACAGGAGGCTACGCTCCAGGGTACGTCCAGTGCCCAGCAGGTAACAATTCGTTCCTCAGAGAGGGGAACTCCATTTCGTCCAGCGAAATGCAGTGGTTACAGGCAAGACAAAAAAAATCTAACGAAGCCTTGATCGACTTCTTGAACTCAGCCAACTTGACCAACTTCCAAGCCGAAGATTTGGTCACCAGCAACTCCAGCATCAATTTGGGATTGGCCTTCTCCGGTGGTGGCTACAGAGCCATGTTCTCTGGTGCCGGCCAATTAATGGGCTTGGACAATAGAACCACTATTGAAAATGCGGGGTCTTTGAGTGGACTTTTGCAGAGTGCCAATTACATCAGTGCGTTGTCAGGAGGATCGTGGTTATTGGGGTCCTTGGTTATGAACAACTTCTCGAGTGTTCAACTGATTCTTGATGACGAAAACACTCTGGACCTCTGGAACATCACCAAGTCCAGACAGTTGGTTAACCAAACCCAGGCCTGGAAGATCTTGCCATACATCATTGGTGGTAAACTCGAAACAGCATTGTCTCACTTGAACCATTTTGGAAACTCGACGTCGGGAATTGGCTACGATGTTGCTTCCAAGCAACAGGCAGGCTTCAACACCAGTATTACAGATTACTGGGGCAGAGGTCTCTCGTACGAATTGTTCCAACAGGGTAGTGACAATTTCGGTACTGCTACCACATGGTCTGATATCAGAAACATGACAGTGTTTGCTGATCAAAACATGCCGTTCCCTCTTGTTGTTGCCTTGGGCAGAAAGCCAAATACCGTCACTTACAACATTAATTCGACTGTGATTGAATTCAATCCGTTCGAAATGGGCTCTTTTGATAGCTCTCTCAACACATTTACCGAATTGCAATATATCGGTACTGAAGTCGACAACGGGGTTCCTGTTTCTTCAAAATGTGTTGAAGGTTTTGACAACGCTGGGTTTGTTGTGGGAACGTCATCGTCTTTGTTCAACGAGTTCCTCAGTAGCTTGGTGTGTCAGGATTGTACTTTACCATACAACTGGCTTGTCAAGCCAATTCTCACCAAGATCTTGAACACCTTGTCTTCCACATACGAAGATATTGCAGTCTATACCCCAAATCCATTCTTCAATTCGGAATATGCCAACTCAACCAACCTCACCACCTCCGAATCGCTCACTTTGTTTGATGGTGGCTTGGGTGGTGAACCTATTCCTTTGTCGTCGTTGGCAACTGTTGAAAGAAAGATGGACGTCATCATGGCTTTCGATAACGGCAATGACTTGCCTACAAACTGGCCTAGTGGTGGTGCCTTGACACGTACTTATGGAAGACAGTTTTACGATCAGGGCAAGTCCACCGTTTTCCCATACGTTCCTGATGAAGCCACCTTCCTCTCGGAAAACTTCACTGCGAAGCCAACTTTCTTTGGTTGTGATGCTTCCAACTTGACTGATTTGGTCAAGGACGGTGTGACTCCTCCATTGGTCATTTATGTTGCAAACAGACCATTTGAATACTTCTCCAACACGTCTACCTTCCAGCTTTCTTATACCGATTCCGAAAAAAAGTCGATGATCAAGAACGGGTTTGACGTTGTTACTCGTGTCAACGGTACTCTTGACAGCGAATGGAGAACATGTGTTGCTTGTGCTGTCATCAGAAGAGAAGAGGAAAGAAGAGGCATTGAACAATCAGATCAATGTAAGCAGTGCTTCTCGCGTTACTGCTGGGACGGTAAGATTGCCAACGTTAGTCGTCCATACTATCCTGCATTGAACTATACTGACGAAGGATTAACTAACAACAGTATGACGTTGACTAAGCCAGCACCTTATTCTTTCCTCAGCACTTTTGGCTTGAAGAAGAGATTGAACCAGTTTGTGGATGAAAAAATCACAAGTGGGGCATCTACTTTTGCAGCCTCTACAAACATTATTATTACTGCACTTGTTGCATTGTTGGCAACAGTTTAATATGGAATATTACATAATGTATTTTTGAACCAATAGCAAGTTAGTAATCGTAAGCAGCAGGTCGTGCACGTGGCAAAAGTTGGGGTCATCTAGAAAAATTCGGTCCCGACTCCGAAAAAGCGATAACTAATATATATATTTACCTTGCGTTCGCCAACATATTGTGAAAATTAATTGATCAAAATGTTGACTAGAACCATTTGGAACAGGCCAATGCGCTTGACGAGCTTATCAACCAGACTTCTTTCCTTCAAAACTTATCCCACCCCAAATGAGAATGCTTTAAAATTTGTATCGCTGGACGCCCAAATCTTACCAATTGAAAACAAAACCTTTGAGTTCACATCTTCTTTGCAGGCAATCCACTCTCCATTAGCATTAAAGTTGTTCAAAATGCCTGGTGTCAAATCAGTCATGTTGGGCCATGACTTTTTAACGGTCAATAAGCAAGATCACATTAACTGGGCCACCTTAAGACCCGAGGTAGTCGACCTTTTGGACGGTTTCTTATCGCATAAAACGGAATCGGTGGTGACAAAGGAGTTCTTGGATCAGATTGCGAAGGACGAAGCAGCTGCTGAACAGGATGACACAGAAGTGGTGACGATGATCAAGGAATTGATCGAAACTAGAATAAGACCTGCCATCCAGGACGATGGTGGTGATATTGAATACAAGGGGTTTGAAGAAGAAACAGGTACTGTTTTCTTGAAATTACAAGGTGCATGTAAGTCATGCGCCTCTAGTGAAGATACCTTGAAACACGGCATTGAGTCAATGTTGATGCATTACATAGAAGAGGTCAAGGAAGTGGAGCAGATTTTGGATCCAGAAGAAGAAATTGCCTTGAAGGAGTTTGACAGATTGGAACAACAAATCAAACAGAGAAACTTGGAACGTCAGGCTGCTGCCCCTCCATCTCTTTAATTATGAAATTTGCATTTAGCATTAATGAAATTACTATTTATTATTTATCTTGAGTTAGTAGCGTTCTCAATCCCCGAAAGAACCTGTTGCCTTAATTTAATATATTTTTCCTCTTCTTCATATCTGACAGTTAGTTCTTCAAGTAATCCATGTTCAATACAGTCCTTTCCCAAACATAACCTAACTTCTTCGTAAAGTTTACCGAGCCAAGTGGTGGTGACATTGTTCCATTGCTTAGAAACATGATTAAAACCGACAACCCAGCCCAACAATGCTAACGCAACAGCACTGTTGGCTGTGAAATCAAAGTATTGGTAAGAGAAAAATGATAAAATGGAAATTGGAAGTTGGTAGTAGATAAAAGCAGTGCCCAATATCTTATAAATATAAGGCTGGAGCTCAGACTCGATTCTGGTATTAATGAGTTTGTTTTTCATATCAAGCAAGGGGTTACCTGAGGTTGCTGATGGAGCATAATTGGCAAAATCTTGCTGTTGTAATTTCGTTACAATTTGGCCACGAACATAGTTATACTTCTCGATGCTGTGGGTCATGAAATTCTTATTGAAATAATCTTTCAAATGGTACTCAACATTATCATTTTTGTAGTACAATTTCCACCAAGATAAGTTTTTCTTGAAGTACTTACTGGTTTGAGGTATGAATTCATGCTGCAACTCACTATGCACTGCTTCGCTAAAGTTGATAGCGTCTTCGTTTCTGATTTTTTGTTCTGTGGCGACTAATGTCTCAAGACTGGTGTTTTTAGCCTGTAAAGATCTCTTGATTTCGGATAAAAGCCATTTAGTCAAATTATCTGTTCTGGAGTACCAACCAATGGCTTTGTATAATTCGTATATGTTACTGTTTTTGATGGTATTGATGTACTGCAAACCGGCTTTGGTATCATAAGTTAAGAAAGCTTCAACACCTTCGTATGCTTGTTTGGAATCAAATTTTATTACATGTTGCTGGAGTTTTTCAAGTTGAAATGTAACTGGAGTGTTTTCCACTGAAGGAGGTGTATAGTCTGTATTGTCCACCACATTTAAAAGTGTTTTACTCTGCTGGGAGACTGGGTTTTGGAGAAGATCTTCCAAATTATCAGTGACATTGATCACAAAATGCACATCGTCAACATTACCGTTGAAAATCTCGACCAATTCGATGTTATTGGATGCGTCAGGTAAAGTACCATCGAGGTTCTCGGTGTATTTTGGTCTGTACAAAGAACTGAGTATGGGTGACCAAACGTTGTAAGTGTTGGGACTAGAGGACTCAGTATCGTATTGAAATACATTGTTTTCAGTACGCGTACGTGATATCACTTTGCTGAACCAAATGTTATTATTCTCCGATAACGGATCGGCCAAAAGAGCTTCAATCAATTTCGAATTATTCCTTAACAATTCATTTTGGTATACCACCCCTATTCTGATAGTTTGTATGCTGTGTCTACCCAGATATAAAGACTGGTATGCATCGATATTAGAGTTTGTGGAGGAATCATGGAACCAAGTCTTGTAAAGATTGAAAACTTCGCTGAGATTTTTGGTGGAGCGGTACTTGTTTATTTCGCTCTGAGATGTGCTATTGAATCGACAGCAAACGACTCTTGTTAATGTCCATTTCCTTACCGTTGGAGCTATATACATCGTGGTGTGTGTAGGGCTTAATGGTAGAAACAATATGATCGGTTTAACCAAAAATAAACGCTAGTTCTGTGCAGTCCCGAGTCAATTAACCTCAATTGGCGCCGGGCTTTTACAGCGCCATCAGGTTACCCCCACTAATTTCGTTTGTTTCATCTATTAGTTGTTTTCAATAGTTAAATTCTGTTTGCATACAGCGTTACTAACTACACTCATTTTTTGGAAGTCTGTTGAGACATATCAAACGTTCTCTCGTCTAGATCAACTAGGCCTAATGATATCTGTCATAACTAAAAATCACTATGTCACACAGGCTACCAGGATTTTAAAGAAATATTACTCTTTCATTGGTCCTGGCCTTGTTGTAAGTGTCAGTTACATGGACCCTGGAAATTACTCCACTTCTGTTTCTTCAGGTGCCATGTACCAGTACAAATTGTGCTTAATCATTTTCATATCCAACATTTTTGCCGTTATACTTCAGTCGTTATGTGTCAAGTTGGGTACTACCACAGGCTTGGATTTGGCTGAAATGTGCCGTGTTCATCTCCCTTACCAGTTGAATTTAACTCTTTACATTTGTGCTGAATTTGCAATTATTGCTACAGATTTGGCCGAGGTTGTGGGTGCTGCCGTTTCTCTAGAAATTTTATTTGGTATCCCACTACTTTATGGTGTGTTAATAACAGTGTTGGACGTGTTGATTGTATTGATTGCTTATCATAAAGACGGAACAATGAAGCAAACCAGAATATTTGAAACATTGGTGTCGATATTGGTAGCTGGGACTTGTATCTGTTTTGTCTTGGAGTTGTTCAAGTGTGATTTTGAAGAAGGAGCTCTTGGCTCGATCATCAAGGGGTTCTTACCTTTGAATAAGGAAATCTTTAAGGAACAGAATGCATTGTTTTTAAGTTGTGGTATTGTTGGAAGTACTGTGATGCCACACTCTTTGTTCTTGGGTTCTGCTTTGGTTCAAGCAAGATTAAAAGACTACGATGAAAAGCATGGAATTTACGTTCCACCACTGGAAGAACAGGATCAAGCACAACAAGATAGATTGCCTGCAACCACAAACAAATTCCTTACTATTTCAGATGGTTCGTTCTTAAAGAAGAAATATAAACCATCGTACCAGGCAATCAAATATTGTTTAAACTATTCATATGCTGAATTGGTTCTTTCCTTGTTCATCATTGCTGTTTTTGTTAATTCTTCCATTTTGATCGTTGCTGGTACTACTTTGTTCGGTAAGCCCGATGCCCAAGATGCCGACTTACTATCCATCTATGAAATGTTATCATACTACATCTCCCCAGCTGCAGGCTTTGTTTTTGCACTTTCCATGTTGTTCTCAGGACAGAGTGCCGGTATTGTGTGTACAATGGCCGGTCAAATCGTCAGTGAAGGCTTTATTAATTGGACTTTCAAACCGTGGATCAGAAGAATCATCACAAGAACCGTTGCCATTGTTCCCGTATTGGTTGTAATATTGGTTTTGGGACGTGAAGGTGTTTCCAAAATCATGAATTCTTCACAGGTGATTTTAAGTTTTATTTTGCCGATTGTTAGTGCTCCGTTAATTTGGTTCACTTCCAAGAAGGAATATATGACGGTTTATGACACTTCAGCACCTACTCCAAATGAAGCGACATCATTGCTTGGAGACGAAAGCAGTCCTCAGGGCGAAGCAGGAAGAAAATATACTTTTGAAAACGGCCATTTCCTTCGCTATGCCAGTATAACAACCTGGGGCTTGATTACATTCTTAAATCTTTACCTCATCTACGCATTCGCCGTAGGAATTGATATTTAGCTAGCTAATATTAATTACATTTATATCTAACAAATAAAATACAGAAATTATAACATCCGGTTCTTCTTCTTGTAGGGACCTCTAATACTGGGGAGACGTCCAGCTGTCTTAGTAGTAGTGAATGCTGCAGAAGTAAGCTTGTTTGGTGCAAGTCCAGGCAAGACACCAGTATACTCGGCTGTTAATACTGGAATCTTTTTGCTGAACTCAATTGGGAATGAGCCAGGCTCAAGTTTGTACAACTGAATTGCATATGAAATCAACTTAACAATCTTTTTGTACAAAATGATTTCGTCGCTGAAGGGAGTCAAAGTATTTCTTGTGTCACCTGCAAGATATCTCTCCTGACGGATCTTGTTCAACTTCAAAATGTTTGTTGATATTAACCTTTGTAAAGCCTGTGGCGAGGAGAGTATGGATTCTTTATCCTTCTTCAATGCCTTCAATGCCGCAACCTGTTCAGGGTCCCAGTTCACCAAGTTTGCAACATTAATTTCGTCTTTTCCAGGTGTGTATGGAGTTTCTGGTTCATTCGCAAGTTCCTCATTTTCTGATTCGGGTTCAACCTTTTCCTCCTCTTTCTCTTCGTCGTCTTCCTTCATTTCAACATCTTTTTCATCGGATTCTTCATTCAAAAATTTCTTCCTAATGGCTTCAATTTCTTGCAACCCAACATGATTAAGCCAGACCTTTGCTTTAAATTCAGAAGTTACAATAGAGTCACGCAGGCTAAAGCTTGGTGCAAAAGATTTGAAAGACGTTCCTGGACCCTTTACTAAAGTGGTAAAGTTGGAAGTGAAGTCAGAACCATTACCTCTTTGTTGTAAAATGGATAATGTGGGCTTCGTAGTTAAGGTAGATGCACTAGTGCTAGCAGCACCATTTGGAAGAGAGCTTTCAGATTGCAGGGATGTGGTCAGCTGAGGCAAAGTTGATGCCTTGAGGTAGTTGGTTTTATAGTCTAACCAAGTAGGAACTGGGATAGTGTACCATATAGGGTGAAAGAAGTCATGCAATATCTCAGAGCTTGGTTGATCAGTAACTTGAGGAAATTTGCTTACAGCAGGAGACAAATGTTCCAACGTGGACTCGTTATGTGGGGTGGACTTGCTGTATGGGACAACTTTGGAGACTGAAAAATCTTCCGAAACAGTGGTTGGTAATCTATCCACCTCTGACTTTCCGTTTAAGGATGAAAATAATGGTTGACTGGTCAGTTTTGGTGTCAGAACTGTAGGTGGTGTATAAAGTGTGCTGTATGGCATTGGTTCTGGTTCTTCAGTCTTGTGTATGTAAGTGATGATTTCGCCATTCGACGCGCTGTAGTTGTAGGAGATGTTGTTGTAATCCTCTTTCAACTGCAATTCAAGTTCGGAAAGTTCAGCATCGGTTTCTTTGTTGTCGAAAATGATAAGGTTTATTCTACTTAACTCTCTTAACAAGAGCTCAGTGGAGAACTTGTAAAAGAAATCAATGTCTTTATATTCCTTCGATCCAATCTTATGCTTTGCAATCAAAGTAGATGCAGCAACCTTGATATCGTGAAACAAATTGTAAGGCAGGGAAGCATATTGGTGCTTGTTGTATTTGTTGACAATAGTGGATGTCGCTGGGTGTGAATTCTTCTTCAAAAACTGGTCATAACTTGACAATATTTGTGAAGGTTTCAGTTCTAAAAATTTGGTGGGAATATCCGCCTTTAAAACATGGGATATTTTGTCTGCTTCTTGATACACAGCAAAAAGGTCTTGCAAAACTGGCTCAAATAGGTTTGCGTTTGACATTATACAGCACTGAGTGTATGAAGGATGCCACTGTTGTTTTGAGAGTTTTGGTTTCCGGCATTTTTTCGGCCAAAAAAAAATTGGCGTTTTACATGTTGGCGCGTTTACAGATTAGATTCACAGAAAATTTTAACACCAATCTAAGGTTGCAAAATAGTTGATCAAGTTGCTCATTTGTTTATTTTGGGAATCACGGATTAAAACTATTTAGATAAAAGAATTTCAATAAAGCCTGCCTTATTATTTTCTAACTGCCAAAACTTTTATATTCCAGTTTTTGATGGGATAAAATGGCTTCTAAGTTGGTCACTTGGTTGCTCAATTGTATTGCCAAGTTATCAATTTCGCCTTCTCTTTCTTCGATACTGGTGTACTTATGCTTCCCTCTTAAAAACCAATATGTGATACAGTAGAATGAAAAGACACCAATCACCACACAAACATAGTTCATGTTACCGGCAGTGACCGGCATTTCTGGAGGGAAGCTATAAAACACGGTGCAGAAAACCCCCCACAAAAGAACGACAATGTTTGAAAAGAAACCAAGCTTCCCCATCCAGAAGGGACCGTGTTCAATATTGTCTCTTCCCTTTATTAATAAAAACACGATTGGAACACAGTACGACAACATCAAGAAAATAATGCATCCAATAACCATTGCATTGTAGGCCGTTGTCGAGCCAACATAAATACATCCAATGACAGCACACCAGGCACAGGACATGATGTGAGCATTAACCGGGATTCCTGTTCTCGAATTGACCTTAGCCCAGTATCTAGAGCCTGGCAAACCATTATCTCTTGCAAATGACCAACACAAGCGGGCCTGCCAAGTGTGTGAAGCAATGTTGCAACCAATGGCAGTCAACAAAATCAAGCATTCCAAGACAATGGCTCCAGTTTTTGACTGCAAAACTTGATAGAAAAGATCAAGAATCGGAACACCTGTATTTGAATTATTGATGGTATCCAAGTTCTTGATGCAGAAGAACATTGCAATCGAGTAGGGAAGTGAAGTTAAGAAACCAATGATGACTGTTCCAATGATGGCTTTTGGAATTTGTACTCGAGGCTCCAACAACTCTTCTGCCAAATGGGTTGCTGCATCCAAGCAACTGAACGACCAGTTGGGATTAATCAAACCAACAATGAATGCAATTCCAGAAGAGCTCCATCCGGTCCCATTGGTAAACTCAACAAACACAAATCTTGCCGATTGATATTCACCACTAGACTTGGCCAAAATCACAATAGTAATGACAACAAAGGAAAACAAGGAAATGTATAACGAACCCTTTGAAATTGTTGGTAATGGCTTTTCCCAAATGTTAAAAAATAATAAGAAAACATTAGCAATCTCGTAAGTAATAAACACTTGCCACGACTTGACCTCCTTTTCTGGATGGGTAAGCATGTACATGCCCACCACTGAAGTTGCAATGGAAATGGTAACTGAAGCACTGGTGAATACCGCGCCTGCCCAGGCAAAGGCTCCACACATATAAGACCAGAAGTTGGCATACTTTTTAGGTGCCAACTTCATAGTCCAGTAATATTGACCTCCAGCATTAGGCATAGCACTGACCAACTCACTTAATGAGATGGCAATGCACACTGAGATGCAAGCAACAATTATGATCCCATAGATAATCATCATAGGTCCACCACTGCTGATTCCGGTGATAAGAGATGCAGAAATACCAAACCAGGAATTGGTCAAACCAAAACCAACACCAAGTAACGATATGAGTGAAAAGTTACGACGTAACTCGGGCGTGTATCCCGTTTCTGTAGCCAATTGCAAGTTAGCTTGGGCCTCAGATAACAATTTTTCAGTATCCTTTGCATTTGTATGAGCGATTCCGTCCAAGTTGATGGGCTGGGTTGGACGTGCTGATAACTGGACCAGTCCAATACCAAAACTGGTGACTGGTTGCACAGCAGTCGTGTGATTCTCCTTATCTGTTGAAGAGAATGACATGTATTATTTTGCTAAACATCTTCATTGTTGGTGCCAAGTCGAGAAATATATAGAGTTCAACTCTACATTCTAACCAATTAAAAGATTGACTTTTTTCGGTCAACGATAGCGAGATTATGATTTTGGGGCAAGGCTCTGATAAGAAATTACCGCAAATATCAAATATTAGATTTAATAACCTGCAGTTACAGACCGCAAAAACTGCATATAAAAAATGACACAAAATTTCGGCCTTTTGCCGTTTACGGTATGTTTTACCATGTATATTTCTAGATTAGTGCAAATTTAGATCTCCTCTTCGTCAAGGTATTGCGAATTTAATATGCCTGCTTTTGTAATGATTTCATCCCAATCACTGAACAAGATAACTATGGTTTCGCTGAGTCCAATAAGGATCATTCCACTGCCGACACCTATCCACAACCCAACTAGTTTCATGCCCACCACTTTTCCTAGATATAAAGCCAAGGGTAGCGCAAATGCATAGTAAGCGGTGAAGTTAATATAACCACCAATCTTTTGTGATCCTTGGGCACGTAAAATTCCACCTGCAACCGAGGAAATCCCATCAAATATTTGGATAATTGAAACCAATGGGTTGAATAATTGAATGATGAGTGCAATAACGTCCTCGTCTGTCGTGAATAAGTTGGCAATTTGTTTTTTGAATGTGAACAAAACCATGCAATTAGTCGAAGCAACAATAATAGCAGCAAATAACCCAGTGTATGTTGCCTTTTGGGCAGCCTGAACATTCTGGCCCCCAATGAAATTGGCTATTCTGGTAGACGAGGCAATACTAACTGCAAATGGCACCATGTATGTGAGTGAAGCAATGCTTGAAACGGTACTCTGGGCAGCTAATTCGATTGTTCCAAATTGTGAAGCAAACAACGTCATAATCTCGTAAGCCAAGTATTCAGACTCGAGCATGATGATCCCAGGTATGGCTAAATGTGAAAGTTGGTCCCACTGACTGAATATCTCCTTACTTGTTGCAAAACCGGACCAACATTTACTGCCATCGATGTAGATGACGTAAAGAACAAGAAGAATGGCCATCAACCAAAAGTTGATAACTGTAGCTATTGGGGCACCTATGTAACCCAATCCAAATTTGGGGTTCCATACAAGAAAGTAGGAAAGACCCACGTTGACGGGTGCACTCAAGAGTAAGACACCGGTGCCTGCTTCAAAGATACCCTGGGCCTGCAAAAATCTCTTTGCATTTTCAAAGAAGATATATCCCGGAGCACCAACAATCAAGATGCGCAAGAAGTCTCTGGTCAATATCAATACTTCTGGGTCGGAAATGATAAACGTCAAGTAGAAAGAAGAGTACCACCAAAGGAAGGCACATGGAATAAATATTACCCATGAAAAAACGGTACATCTTTGCACAAACAAACTCATCAAAGAATAGTTCTTGGCCCCATATGCCTGTGGACATAAGGTGTCAAGGGCGGTAGCAATTCCTTCAAAGATGGCAAAAGTAATGGTCGATAACATGGTAGCGAGGGAAACTGCAGCAAGTTCGTTTGTACCAAGATGACCCACGACTAAAAGACACACAATGGAAAAGAAATGCTCCAACACAAAAGTAATGATCAATGGAAGCGAGTACCGTAAAAGCACTTTGGCTTCGATGATGTAGTTGGTTTCAAGGTTAACAAAGTCTTCTTCTTCATTGTAAGAGCTTGAAAGTGATGCAGAAGTATGATGAGATGACGCAAAGTCACTCACTGATGCCGACGAACGACTGGCATTGTCATCATCGGTAGCCGAGTAACGTCTTTGGTGTTCCTCCAAGAGCCAGCTGTGAAAAGATTCCTGGTCATCATTGGTGTGAACCGAGTCAAGTGTTGATGGAAGTGACCGCGATGTACTAACACTGGCAACATCACTGACATCATCTTCTTGGTCAATCACCGACCCGTTGTGGTCGAGCGATAAGAACGAGCGCTGGTCGTCTCCAAACCCATAACTAAATAGCGGATACTGCGTTGATGGCGGAATAAAAAGTCTTCTTCTTCTACCACCTGCCAACACACCACCACTGTTGGGATTGGCAAGTTTGTTAATAGTCGTGAATAACACCATTGTGGATGCTTATCGGCTATCTGTAACCAGCAAGATGCGATGATACAATCGATAATTTGTAGAATCTTGGGTGCAGGATAATCAAAAAAACCCAAACGCTTAATTTTATTTTGTATATATATATAAAGTTTGTTTAAAGTACCATCCAGACAGAACCAGCTAATATAATAACCAACCCCACTGCCGTAATTATACCAGCACCAGCCTTATCCTTTGCTGTGACCGTTATGGTATTGTAGTTGACATCGGTGTTGGTGTTTAATCCGGCATCAGGGTTTGATAACGTAGTACCACCGTTCTTCATATTGTAAGGACCAGGTTCAGAAGGCACCAATAACGCTTGAATAACCTCCAACGCACTCATCTGTTCACCTAACCCGTAGACCAGGTCCCAGCCAGTCACAGACCAGTCTAACCCACAAGTGACACCGTCTGAACCACCCGAACACGATTGGGCAGCAGCAGCAGCACTGGCATCGATATAGGTCTTGATTTGGCCGCTGACAGATGGAACCAATTTGGAAGTTAAACCCAAACAACGAGAAAATAACGAACGGAACGTTCTTTGATCATTGTTACAGTGCGAGGGGGCACAGGCAGTTTCTTGCATAATGTTGCCAGAAGAGAAGAAGTAGGAGGATGCCCCTACCAAATCTTGAACTCTAGTTTCCCATTTATCGTCACCGGTAAAATTGTACATGTAGGCAGCACCTGCCATGAACACACCATAGGTGTACGACCACTTTGTTGTAGTGAACTGAGAACAATTAGAATTGACAATCTTGGAACCATCGTAAATAACAGATTCACCCCCTTCCTCAAACATAAAGCCAGCACTTTCCATCCAGTCCCAAACCTGTTCGGCAGTGTCAGCGTACGTCTGGTTACCAGTAAATCTTGCTAAACGAGCAGCAATGTGAAACAAACAACCGTTGGAAATGGAGTTCTTGTAATCGTAACCAGAGTTCCAGGTGAAAATTTGCCATCTCAAACCACCACCGCAGTCGGCAGCGTCCCATCTGGAGTTCATGGTGTTGTAGACGGCCTGGGTCAAACTCAACCAGGAGTGGCCATCAGGATTGGTAAAATTTCTTTCGGCAGCTTGTATGATGGCCATACCCCACACACCTTGATCATCGTTACCTTCCACCAAAGACTGGTTAGCTGGAATGTAGTTGTACTGTGAACCTGCTTGCCAAATCATAGCATCCAAGATCCATCCTTCCAACGTGCTGTTGGTAGGGTCACAGAATGTATAGTAGTCAACAAGACCTCCAAAGGCTTCACCTGCGTTCCACCAATAGTAGGGGGGATTGAACATCCCAACGGTACCACCTTTTTGGAACCCCGAGTAGTAGTTCCACTCACCATCTGCAATCAACTTGGCAGCAGCGCATATGGAGTCTTTGTCTGTGATATCTAGGGAGACGGCACCTGTCACAGCAGTGAATGCAGTGAGTGCCAAATATATAGAAAGCTTCATTTTGAACTTTGGTTTATAAAGCAGTCCGCTAGATGAAAATGCTGATGCCGAGCTCTCAAGATGTGTCGTCACTCTAAATCAATGTTTTGACATTGCCTCCTTTTGGTATATGCAGGTGAAAAGACTATCAACTTGGTTCTTATAAGGAAGTAATAGTTGAGACGTTCCAATCACAAGAGAACTGCCTTATATATATCTACTTCTTTATATAACATATACACCAATTGTTGAACAGTCATGTCACATTAGCGATGTCTGCGTGTAATGAGTATAAAATGCAGTAGACCCTCACTGGATATTTTTAGATCGTTTAGGCGGGGGGACGCGGTGTAAACACAAGAGGCTGGTGTCGCGAACAAAAATGTACCTAGTCCAACTCGTAGATTGTAAGCAATTGTGTTAAGCTGCTTATAACCACTCTATTGTTAGCAATGAGAAGCAAGTCGTCGCTATCTTTGGTCTGCAGTGGCTGATGTGCGAAGCAAGCATCGATCTGCGGCTTCGCCTTGGCTCTTCTGGCGAAAAACTCGCTTGTATGGTCTCTGTCTAATAACACACCGTTCCAGCCAGCCTTGACCGAACCGACAAAGTCCTGCAGCATGCTATCTCCAACATGCCATGCCCTCTCAAGAACATCAGCCTTGGGGCCAGGAAACCGTAATTTCTTGTACGTTTGGTCGAAAAAGCTCTTATTGGGCTTGCAAGTGCCGAGGTCATAAGACAAAAACACATTGCTAGCGTTGAAAAACTGACCAAGTCCCAAGTTTTCAAGAATTTCTAGCACACGCGGGTCTGAGTTGCTTGACGCTATAAACCTGACGCCGCTTTGCTGTAATTTCGTCAAGGTAGGCACGACGTCGCTGTAGAGGTGGTACGCTTCAGCTTGGGTGAAATGGTGCAACAATCGTTCACAAAACCGGTTGGAATCTTGACTGATGCTGTAGTGTTCAAGCCCAAATACTTCGATGATAACCTCTTTCCACCATGCATCGTAGTTTGACAATGTTCCCTTACCGTAGTTGGGGTACTTTTGCTCGATAGCAGCAAAACAAACGGGGAAGTTCTTATTGATCTCCTCTTCTGACAAGTCAATTGCAAACTCTTTCTTGGCTATGTCATGATATTGTTTCCCCACAGAGGCAGAGGGGGTGTAAATGGTGCCGAATAGGTCAAAGGAAATCACGGCTGGTTTGGAAAACTGCTCGGCAGTATCCCGGATTTTTTGGGCATTTTTGGCATTAAATGGATCAAAGAGCAATGAAGATGACCCTGTTGACAACCGACGGATGTTGCACACGCGCGGCACGATTTTCTTCCACATCAAGCAACAAGTAGTATACGTTACAAAATCAACAGAGATAAATTTCGCGTCGATAAGAGATAATAATTTAATCGCACCTAATTCTAAGCCAATAAAACTTCCCAACCCCACTCTTTCATAATACTGTTCCAGTGTAACCGGGAACATATGCCGCCATGTACATCACTAAGAACACTGTGGCTCTGGTTATTGTTGTTGTTAATCACTGCCATGAGCCCGCTGATTTGAGCCGAAATGTTCCGTAACTTGCTCTCATCTTCTGTCATGACACCTCCGCCATCGCTATCGTTCATCTCGTTCCTTCTCATATTACGAACAAACTCGTCTTTTCTTCTCCAGACTTCTTTAACAACCTCTAGAGCACGATCTACATTACCAATCCACATCTTTTTCGAGAGCAACGCCCACCGTTGCTCACACCAATCTCGTTCTTCTCCCCGCAGAGCCTCGCACGATGCAACCAACAACGGGAAAATATGGATCACATACAAATGAGACGATGTCGGGATCGATGCTAATAAGATGAATATTTTTTCGGCAATCTGGTGGGATGTCAACAGCGGAATCTCGGGAACCGCCTGATGCAAGTATAAAAGAGTTGCATACCGGTACGCTTCTGCGGTCGCAATACATGAAGAAATGTCCCAGGTAGACCCTGAATCCTCTTCACATACCGAATTCGCCAGATTGATCATTGAGGCAGTGATTGTTGGTTTCCAGTTCATCAAGTCCTGTTTCAATTGGGTGGCCAATGTAATGGAACTAAGTGAATTTCTAAATGTCTTTGATGAATCATTTCGTCTGCTCTTTCTAATCTTGGAAATTACGTTTGCAATTTTGCCCATAATCAGAAATAGCGATTGTGCACAGCCTAATAACGGATCAACATACTCTGTGTTGTAACTAAATGAGTCCAAATTTTCAAAGAAATTGAATGCATTTGGGTAATCCCCAGCACCTTGACTACTTGTCTCAGAATTGGAACCAGGTGATCCTATATCGCTGCTTGATTGAGAAACACGGCCTTTTATACTCTTTTTTCTGTTATTTTGCAAGATTGAAGTAATACTAGCAACCAAATCGATCCCCTTTTCATCATTATTGTTATCTGTGGTCATCTGAGCTAAAACTTCAAAGTATATCCAGATATTGAAAAGAAATTGTAAGCTCTTGGGAATGGCAATCGCCTTGACTTTATCGTTTTTATTGAGCTTTAACTCACTCTCTTGTTCGGGAGCATCTTCCACCATTCTATCCCATTCTTCATTATCCACTAAAACTAGCTTCTTTTGCAAGTCAACCTTTTTAGATTTCACAAGGTTTTGAATATCCCCTTCTGAAGACCCTGGTGATAAACTCAATTCTCTTTTCTTTTCTGAGATTTGTTGCTGTTGTTCGCTCAATAGACTCAAAACCTTTTGAATCATGCTCTTTGCACCTTTTAAGTGAGCGATTCCACTGGAAGTATGCGTATCCCATGCTTCCCCTACTGCAAGGTTAAGACAGGTAGCCAATGCAATGTCTGCTGGAAGCTCGCTAGATACATCTTGGTTTGATCGACTCAAGCCACTGGCTAACTCCAAGATACACCGTTTCATATATGAATAACCTTTTGCGCGTAAATCATGAGATGTCGAGTTCACAAGCTCTGTATTTCCGGCCAAGTGAAACAATGTCATTGATGCTATCGAATTAAAGAGACATGAATATTTTGTGGCCAATGGTACAATCATCTTTTTCCATGGATTTTCGTTGGCACCGTTTTTTATAGACATAATGCAACAAGTGTATTGCGAATATAAATGCAAAATCTGCTCCTGTTCGGATGATTTGAGCAAAGATCTACCGGATTCACTATCTGGAATTGAAAATGGCGTATCAGCTGTGTTCAATGGAGATGAAACAAAAAAATCCTGGGTGCTGGATACTAATGAATTTCCTGCTGAGGCCATAGGTTTGGCTGCAATTAATGATTTCAACTCATTTGGCGATTGACTCAATAAAAATGGGCTCAATGGTATTTCTTGAAGTTTGAATAAATCTGATTCAAAGGGGGAGCCCCTGCTTTCGTCACCGTTAACTGCAAAATTGATAATTGCAGATAATGATGGTGTTAAATTAAGGTCATATTCCTTTATGGATTGAACTCCTCCGGACTTTGAAGTAAGCTGAAAATCATTAAAACCTGGCGAAATCGCAAGCTGTGAACTTGTCTCGGATTCAGGTATGCTGGCGGATGGCGATCGATTTATTTCATCGATTGCAACTTCTGCCAATGAATCCAAAGCGTCTTTCTTCTTAAACTCTCTCCTGAGGTTTGCAATTTCTGATTCATTGTACGAATTGGTGCTATGTGATCTTTGTAATTTGGGAGAAGTAGAGATCGGTGTAATTGTTTCGATTACACTATTGCTTCTTCGCAACAGAGGCGATGTTGATTCAAGCATGTATGATTCTGGATTTAGGCCCTTTGAAATAAGATCATTTTCAATTTTTATGTGTTCTATAGATTTTCCGGTGACTGATAATGATGCTAGTTCAATGTGACGTCTAAGGGTAGTGTCCTTTAATTTATTTGCTGGTTCTTGGAATTCATCGTCGGAGGCGGAATGCTTTCTCTTGTTGGCGTACTGCTCTGACAGGTTATCTTTAAAGGACTTCCATTTAAAGTTAACAGCATACCCCCCACAAATTATCTTCTTTTTGACACAATTGGCACACGACGGTTTGGTTTCATCGCACTTTAGCCGTTTCTTTCTGCACGTTAAACACCCATTTCTTGACTTCGTTACTTTCTTCTTTTGAACTGGGGTCTCTGATTTTAACATTTCAGGGATTGAATCATAAATTTGCTCGTCATTTGACGTTTATCCCGTGAACAGCATAAGATTCCATATTAATAAGAGAGCCCTTTGCCCAGATAAGAAGACGCAGGAAAAAATAGATGTGGGATCGATAGGACGGATTCCATTACCAAATCGGGAATTGTTTTCCAATTGGAGTATAGTCCGACGCATCCTTTTTTTAGATGGGGAGCGGGCATATTTTTTCTAGGTAGAGAGCGGGCATATATTTTTCTTATCATTAAGCCCCTATTAATGTGGGGGAGGAGCCCTAATGCATGCGGACCTGGTTACATTATATAATTTCAAAGCACAGCATGCCAAGTTTGAATCGGTACGCACAGTTGCTTTTCTGGTAATCCTTCATATCAACAGTACTAGCTTCCTTACTGCTTCTCGATTCCGTCACATAGCGGACCCATGGGAAACATGTATACTTGAGCTTTTCTTCATCGACTCTAAGATAATTGAGTCTGAGTCCGGAATAAGTTAGCATCGGTATAGTGAAACTAAGATTAATGTCGTTCATATTATTTTTCAGTCTAGCCGATTTCAAAATTATCTGTGCCAGCGATGATGACTGTCCATTGACCCCATAATATCTATCCAATTCGGCAATTTCATTGTCGTCATCGGAAAAGTCAAGTTCATTTTGTTGTTGATGGTCCAATTTGTTATTAAGAATGCTTTCCAAAAGTGTTGTGGTGAGGTCATCACTGGACTTTAGTGTTAATTCTGCCATCATTCGTATTGACTTCTTCCCAGTGACATTGTCAAGTGTCCAAATGAGTTCGGAAGTGTCAAGTTTAAAGCTGACCTCACCAAGCTCGGCTTTATATTTGAGTTCATTCTCTTCATTCAATTCAGTTTCAATGTTGAATATATGAGGGTTTATAGGAATTCTTACCACTAAGTCGCGGCAATGAAGTCGCCGCTTGTAATTAGTGGATAATATGCATAAGATCTGTATCTTGTTGGATTCTTTTAGTATTCGAAAGGTTGGTTTGAGCATGATTAATGGAAGTTTTCTCTTCTGCTCTTGTTGCTCGACATTATAGGTCATTAAAATGAATTTGTCGTCAGGTGGTGTGAAAGTTACTAAATTTTCCTTGTAAACCATTCCCAACTCAATACACTGGTGGAATTGTATATTTCTGATCGGAATTTTGTGCTTCTTATGTTCAACAGACTTTTTCCCGTCCTCTTCGTCGTCTTCATCATCCTCTGCCTCTACTTTAAGCTGGTTATCTGGCCGGTCTTCAAGGATATCATCGTTTTCAATACCTGAGATTTGGGACTCGTTAAACCCTAGCTTGCACACGGGCATTCCGGATAAATAGCACTTGACTGCACAAGTTCCTTGAATTTCATTCTTTTTGATAAGATTGTTTTCCAAGTCATAATAGAATTCACAGTCTTCAACGAGATCAATGTATATTTCATTCTTTGCATAAAAAATACCCTTCGATCTCCAGTTGACAGCCAGGGAATAAGTTCTAAGAATAGAACTATTGACAACAGAAGTATCATGGGTAATTTTATCTGTCGTAATTGCATGGTTATGAGTGGATGTGATCTTTTCATCTTTCTTTTTGCTCTTCTTTTTCTTCTGTTTCTTACTGCTTGCTCCTGTTTGACTTTGACTCTCGTCTTCTTCGGACAGAGATTCATATTCGTTTTCAGCTTTTATTTTGGGGAGGTTTGGTTCAACTTTGATGTACTCCTTTAAAAGATTGTAGTCAGTCAATTGGACAATTCCAAAATCCATGCATTCATCAAGAAGGTCAAATACAAGATTCAAATTATCCACAATCGTGTCTCTGTCCAACTGCACTTTTTGTTTGTCCGCTTTATCTTTAGCGTTTTCAATGTAAAGCGTTAATGTTTTGTAGAAATTGTGGAGGAAAACCACTGTCAGCATGACATTGATATTCTTCATGGTCACAGCAACAAGCAATATGTCGTTTTCACCACGAAAATACACGTAACTCAACCCTTTGTGGTGTAGAATTGGCACGGATTCTGCTGGGCGCAGCCTTCGATATACTTCATCAAATGTATGAAGAATATGCTTGTTGCTCGGCAAATTATTATGATATCGTCTATGGAGCAACAATTGACCATCATGATATTGTAGATCCCAATATGGCCAATGTATTATGTAGAGTGCTGCAACCATCGCAGGTTTGTTGGTTTACACTGAAGCCATTTTTGATCTCAAAAAATGTTCGCGTACCAGTAACCATCCAACAAGCCACTATGAGCAAACCGGTCAAGTCTATATTAGTACTAACAGAGAAGTTACTTCAGGAACAAGTGGAAAGGTTGAATGCTACCAGTAGAATTAAGTGGACTGTTAAAAGTGAACCTTATCAGCACTTGAGTGTGGATTACAAGTTCAAGACTTTTGCTAAAACCTGGAAATTTCTTAACACGATTGTGGAGCCCATTCATCAGCTCAAACATCATCCTACGATAACAACTACATACAACAAAGTTAAGATTGAGTTGACCACACATGATTTGGATAACACTGTGTCATTTAAAGATTTGAGATTGGCCCTGCTCATCTCAGAGATATACCATTCACAAACCACTGACAAAGATGACATACCGCAGAAAGAGATCTCACTTTCGGAAGCAACCAAGATCATCAATGAATTGGTTAAAAACTAGGTATAAATTCAAAATCTATTACTATATTACACTATTTTCTTGTTGCCCTACAAAAGGCGTCTTCAACCTCGATGGCTTCATAGGTTCCTTCCAAACTGGCCAAAATGACTAGTTCGTAGTCCCAAATATCTTCAATGGTATGGTTTTCCACCACTTTTTCCTTGACACGGCGCTTCTTGTTCTCAACTTCCACGGTACGGGTATAGGTAAGCTTGAAAGGAGGTACTCCATCAAACGTGAATATCAATTCTGTCTGGTCTCCCTCGTGAATATCTTCAACCAAGTAATCACCCTTGTTGATTTCAACCGATGGTAAGTTATGCACTTGAAGCTTCAATTCTTCCATTTTATCGTCGAGGTTGGTAAAATTAACCAAACACTTGCTTGCAGAAGAATCCTGAATTGCTTCGATTTCAAGTATTCCTGCCCTAGATGCCAATCTTTGGAATTTTGCGTTCAGTTCAGCCTTCTGGGATTTACCATTAAACTTGTAATAAACAGAAAATGGTGGAATACCAGTCAAATTGTAATGAACATGATCTCCGACACAATAATGTTTCTTCTTGGACTTTATTATGTTGGGTACCTCTGTAACAAAAACCACAAAGTTGTTGGATGGATCAAACACCGTTTGCTTGCACCCATTTCCGTCTGTCAATTCCTTAATGGTGAGAACATATTCGCCCACACCCATGGTTTGCTTGGAAAACAAATCAAACTTTGGCTCCTGAATATTATTCACCTCTATGGTTTCAAGCTTTCCAGTACGTTCGTGTTTCAAAGTAGCCTTCAAATTGAATGGATACTGGCCGGAGAATTTCACTGGAATTGTGGATACTGCGGAATCATCCTTCTTGAGCTTGTTTTCACATATCTGGGTAAATTGATTGTTAGAATAAAATGTGGCACTAGGGAGCTTCTGAACTTCATATCTCACGCTTTGCAACTTCTGTCTTCCAAGTTTTTGCTTGGAGTACAAACTATCGTAAACACCAACAAAGTGGTGCTCATATGTACCACTGGATTTGGTGGGCATGTCTATTTCAACTTCGTGATTCTCAACAATCATCGAGCGTGATTCAGTATGACCATTTGGCAGCTTAATTTCGTAATCAATTATAAAAGGCTTTGCACCTTCTAATTTCAATTTCAATTTGAGTTTCTTGTCACAGTTTTGACATACTGGTGTGAGATGTAACAAAGATTCATCTGTATGTTGTTTTAATACATTTTCACTTGTCACAGTCAAATTTGGCTTACTGTGGAAAGAAACAATCACTTTTTGCTCTTCGTTTGAAATGATACCAGGGCACCCGTCGTTCTTGAAAGAAGTTAAGGAATAAATACCTTCCTCTTTAACCTTGAGTGACGAACCACCTTGTAATACCCTCTTCTTCGTTGAGGAGGCATCATACAAATCGCGGACCATGTATTCAATCTTGTCATTTCCAGTTCTTCCAATTGACGACTTAAGAGTTAATGGAATTTCAACTGCATCTCCTTCTATGATTTTGTACTTGAGTTTACCTCCCATCTGGACTTCTGGAACATCATCTCTGATTCTTATTGTGACGCTCTCCTTCTCATCAATAGAGGCACCACATGAAAACTTATCCACCACATTTGATAATTTAATTCTATAGGTTCCACCACGAGCTTTTTCTGGAGTCTTGATCGTGAATGACTCCACGTCTTTGATGTGAACAGTGTCAACAAGCTTATGTCCGGTGTTAACATCAATGATATCGTAATCAAACGAGTATGGTCCATTGCCAGTGAAGTGCAATGGAATTTCGGAGTTATCTCCGAAACAATTCAGGATTGCCTTTTGCAAAGATGCTTTCGACAGGAAGAATGATACTGATGATCTTTGCTTGAAATACGTCTGGTAGGTATAACTAGCCTCATCCAATTTGACTGGATTCTTGTGGTAATTTGTATCTTTGAGGGAGTTAAAAACTATCACGTAGTTGCCCTCTGCATGAGGACTGAACTTGAACGAGTATCGTTTTTCAAAAGTTTTCAATACTCTTTCAATCTTTCCTTTTTCATTAAGAACTGGTTTCATGGCGCCATTCGATTGATTTTCATAAACTTGGTACTGTAAATGGAACGGAGGTTTTCCGTCAAGCTTAAGATCGAATGTGTAACCAGTTGTTCCCAAACACTTATCAACAATCGGCTGGGCAGATACTTGAACACTAGGAGGTTGTGCTACGGTGACAACAACTTCACTTGATGGTAATATCTCACAATTACAGGATCGTCCTTTCCCGGATTTTAGACTGTAGGTACCCGGCTTGCTGATCGTAAACGCATGCTGAAGTTCACTCAACTTTTTAAATGTTTTAGTAAAGTTTGAAGACAAGATTTGATCTTCCTTGTTGATATAATCAACAGTAACTGTAATCGGCAAATCGGACTCTTTCATCTTATCAACACCCGAAAGCTTAAGTATTTTAGTACCATTGATAAGTAATTGAGAATTTGGATCTGTATCAACAAGGCCAATCTTAGGTGTTGGCTTCAATTCATAAGAAAACCAGATGTCGTCATCCTTGGATGCAGAATTATACCTAGTTACACTGCCCAAGAAGTCTTTGACTTCAAGCAAGTGAAATTCTAGGATCCCCTCTTGAGCACCGGCAAGAATTGCTGGATAATGTAATATCTCCTGTTCAAGAGTATTCCGAGTCATACTCTTTGCATCAAGCCAAGAAAGATTCTTTGTTTTCTTTATATTGCTTTGATTGATGTCATTTTCGCCAACCGTCACATTGAGCGTTTTATATGACTTTTTGTTTAATTTGATGTCAAACTTTAAATTTAAAGGACCCACTCCAAAGAAGTTGAGCAATGGAAAGTTAAACTCTTCTTCATTCACATTTGGAGATAGGCACACAAAGTTCTTCCTAGCATCATAAGTGGGAGGGTATACGAACTTGGCTCTTGGACAGTAAGAAATGAAAAATTCCGATTTGTATGTTCTGATGTTAATGTTTTTGGAGTCGGTAACTTTGCTAATACGGTAACGACCTGAATTTTTAATGGGAACTTCGATATAGTAAATGTTTTCTTCCTTTTTGAAGTCTTTATATTTTGACAAATGACTGTAGTCCTTCCTTAATAATTTCTTTAATGAGTTTCCCGTATAATTGAGATAATTTACCTCGTTGGCAGTTGTTGTGTGCTCCAATTGTAAAAAGCCCAATTCGGTTGTAGTATTGAATTCAATTGGCATGTCGAGGATTTGATTCGTGCTTTGATCCAAACAAATCTTATCAAAATGGAAGGGGTTAAATTTGGCTGATGAGTCAGGTAAGTAGTGGATCGTGAGTTTACCCTTAAAATGTGAATCAATGTCGATTAATTTGCTCGAGCTGACGGCATCCCCCGCAATTGTCAACTCTCGCTTTTTTGCTATACTTTTCCACAATGGTAAAATCATGCTGCTGAAAAACGGTACAGTAGTACTGTTGATCAAGAATAGAGTTATACCATTCATCAACAAGGTCAATATCAAGGTTTTGAAGGGTGAAAATCTCAAATATTGAATATTGAAAAGTGGGAGAAGCCATAAAAAGAGGCCATCTATGAATGCATATTTTATCACAAACGAAAAGTTGTTCAATGGCGTTAATGGCTGTGTGTCTGGAGCTATCTCTGAGTTGAGTAGTATGACATCGTAGATCTTCCAACTCTGTATTAGTATGAATAACGATATTATGAATCTTCTCTGCGATGCCTGATCTAGTATATTCAGAGGAATGAGAGGTTCGTGTATGTGAGTAGGCTCATCCTCCTTACTCTTGGGTGGTTTCTTATCATTACCGGGCATAGTAAGTGACCACGGATGATGTGTCTCTTCTGTATGGATCGTAAAAGATTTTTAACAAAACAAAAACAAACATCGATCGCATGCTCAAATTCCGGTATATAGTACGTGCATCTACATATACCAGTTGCTGCAAAATATAACTTAATGACTATTGTACATATTTATTCTATAACCCAGGAACCTTGCTTTTTAATCTGGTTTACCTTGATGGCTGGTAAATCCCAACCTACGCCACCAGAACCAATTGCTGCACCAAAACGGGGCACGACATAGCACTCACGCTTATTGGCAGAAATGAGTTTTGGAGCATAGGGATGACCCAAAGGTTTCGAGTATGTTAAAAGAGGAGAGTTCTTGGAGATATTGGCAAGCTGTTTGGCCTTAATTTCAACCAATGGTTTCATTCTAATCTTGGATGGTTTGCCGTCCTTTTGGTTAGTTGCGAGGTTCAAAGATTGATAAATCAAGTATGACCCAGGCATGCTACCCAGCTTGTTCAAAATCGAGTTGGGATGGATGTAAACATATGGATCTTGATCAACAGCAAACTGGCTGGCAGGAAAGACTGGTGAAAACGGTATGTTGATAATACCAGTTCTGTTGGTTATGGAAACATCGGAATCAACCAAATCAGCCTTGATGGCAATTTGATCAATGAATCCAGAAGCAATCATTTGCTTAATGGCTGCAAGCTGCTTTTTGTCAGGAACACCCAATTTGATTCCTTTCAGCTCAGAAATGTGTGCTATAGAGTCTGGCATAGTATTAGCTTTGACAATGTAATCGACCTGTTTTCTCAACTTGACAATTTCTTCCATCACTTTTCCTCTTAAAAAGTTGTCAGAAAGGAATGCGTGCTTCTTTTCTTCTGGAACATGGTCAAAAGCACAAACTGCCGATAAGAGCATCAAGGCATCACTTGTTGGGTCCAATTGGGAAAACAAAGCTCTGGACTTGTTGTATTTGGATCTCATGCTGCGTCTTTCTTCTGCGTCCACTTCATCTTCGGACTCTTCCTCTGATTCTTCGTCACTGTTTTCTCCATCATTGGCATTTTGTTTCTTTGATTTCTTCGAATTGATACCAAGTTCATTTTCTCCGATAAATGGTTCACCAACAGACAATGCAGAGACAATAGCAATAATATACGGAAGACAGCCATGTTGGTTACCAATGATCAATATTTTGGCAAAACGAGGACTCAATGGGAAAAGAGCCATGGTCTTACCCAATTCGGTGATGTTCTTCTCTTTATCGAGAGCACCCAAGATGCTCAATAGTTTTTCAGCCTTGTGAAGGGCTAATCTATCTGGCGGAGTAGGGAAGGGGAAATTTGCCACTTGAAGGATACCCATGCTCTTCATAGTTAACACGACACTTTCAAACGGCATTCTCAAAATTTCAGGTTTACTGAATTGCTCAAAGAATGATTCGTAGATGGCAGACGAGAAGAGTCTGTAACAATGACCTGGACCTGTTCTACCAGCTCTACCAGCTCTCTGGTCGGAGGAGGCCTTGGAGATCCAGTCAATCTCAAAAGATTGCACACCATTCTCTTCATTGTACTTACGTTCTTTGGCACGACCACAATCAACAACATACCTTATACCTGGAATGGTAAGCGAGGTTTCAGCAACGTTGGTGGCCACCACGCACAATCTACTTCCCTTTGGAGGTTCTTCAAATACCCTCATCTGCTCCTTTGTAGGTAAAAGCGAGTAAAGTGGAAGTACGAATAATGGGTCCTTGTCTGTTTGATGCTGTTCCAATGTTTCTTCAAAACCTTCTTCCTCTTCTGAATCCGTTTGGTAGTCATCATTCTCCTCTATTTCTTGCATGTTGACTGCAAAATCAACGTCTTCAGCTTCAGCGTCGGTATTCTTATTAAGTCTGATGATTGGACCTTCTTCTTCTTTATAAATTTCTTTGGTATGTGTTTTGTTAGGAAATGGGAAAGCCTTACGTAACTTCTTAACCGTGGAGACAATTTCGTTTTGACCGGTTAAGAAAATCAAGATACCTCCTGGAGGTAACTTACGGTGGATCTTTGATGCTTTCTTGTAAGCTTCTTCCAAGTAATCATAATTAGTACGACGGTTAAAGTGAACACTGACGGGATATTGTCTAGCATCAACCTTGATGATTGGAGGTGGTGTTTTGAATAACTGCTTGTTTGCAGAGAAGTCTGAAACACGCAAGGTAGCGGACATAATAATCAACTTCAATGGCTTGCAGCTATTAGGATCCTTGGTAAAGTTTTCTCTTCTTAACTTCAAGACTCTGCTCAACATACCTATCAAGATATCCGTGTTGATGTTTCTTTCGTGTGCTTCATCAATTATAATTGACGAATACTTGTTAAGTAGAAAGTCAGCCATCATTTCTCGTAATAAGACACCATCTGTCATAAACTTCATGGCAGTTCCGTCTGCTGTTCCTTCATTCTTTATTGTATTGTCAAATCTGACTTGGTAACCGACCCTATTTCCGTGGTCTCCAAGCTCATTGCCCACACGTTTTGCCATGGAAACAGCTGCAACTCTTCTAGGCTGTGTAATACCAATCATACCAGGATACGTGGGATTTTCACAATTCCCAAACCCTGCTTCGTACAAAAATTGAGGAACTTGGGTTGTTTTACCGGAACCAGTCTCACCACAAATCACTATGCAATCATGATGGTTAACAGCTTCCATGATCTTGTGTTCTTCTCCAAACACTGGTAAGTTGATTCTCAGTTGCTGGATCTCTTCTGAGCGCGTCACATAAACAAAGAATGCTTTTCTCTTGAGCTCTTTATTGATGGGAATGTAACCTTCCTCATCAGATGAATGGTCGATGTCCTCTTCGTGAAAAGTTGGTTTGGAATACAATTTCTTAGTTTCCTCTGAAAGGACTGGCATGGCACCTTCTTCATGACCATCCAACTTTTTCATTTGTTCTTCTGCCCAACTCTTGAATGATTCAGCGATTTTGGAATGTTTTGGTTTGTTTTTTAAAAGTCTTGGTTCATCTTCGTCTGATTCTTCTTCAGACTCTTCTTCTTCGGAATCTTCTTCTGAATCGTCTTCGTCATCTGAGTTTTCATCGTCTTCATCGTCAGTCTCGATTTCAGCGTTCTCGTCTTCATCGGCTATTTCGTTATCTTCATTTTCCTCTTCTTCTTCCTCTTCTTCCTCTTCTTCCTCTTCCTCTTCCTCTTCTTCATCTTCACCGTCATCATTATCCACCTCTTCTTCATCTATTTCAGCGTTCTCTTCTTCTGATGGTAAAAAGTCATTGTCGTCCTCTATCTTATTTCTTTTCTTCTCTTCCTTTTCAACCTTTAACCTCCAACTATACTTCTTTTGGGCTGCTTTTGATGACTTTTCAATCTTTGGCAAATTTCCAAATCCAAATCCAAACCCACTGCCACCAAACTTAGCTGGTCTATTATCCACAAATGAAGACTTGGTTTCGGTCGAGGGATAGGAATCGTCACCATACTTGGCCATGTCGTCATCTTCTTCATTATACAGATCATAATCAGCCTTTTGGAACAATTCTGGTTCGTCTTCCCAATTTTTGACTTCTCTTTCTTCGTATAAGACCAGTCTTGTATGCTCATCGCCTCTTCCCTGACGCTCCAACTCCAATGCCTCGACCATTTCTTCTTTACGGGTCTGTTTTCCCTTCCCCAATAACTTGGATGCAGTAAGTATAGTGGTATCTATCTTCGTATGTGACAATTTTTCAAGTAAAGTTTTCTTTTCTTCTCTCTTCAACTGGTGCTCGATGTATTTATCCAACCGTTTCTTCTTGGATCTGGACATTTTGGATTCCTTTTCGTTGGCAGTATACAATTGTTCTTCGAGCTTACGTTTTCTTTCTGCTCTCTCTTCATCTGTCACTGGTTTAAGAATCTCTGAGTTGGAGTTTTCGTTGTTAAACAATTCAGTCAACTTCTCAGGTTCCTGGTCGTTGCCATCTTCCAAGTGCCGGGTAAACTGCTTGTTACGCACCCGTTTAAGTTCGGACTGCTTTGCAAGCATCCCTGCACGAGCCTTCTCATTGAATCTCTTTCTGTACTTCCCCATGGCCGCTTATTCAATGTGAGTTGAAGGTGGTAAAATATTAGCATTTGGCATCGGGGACTGCATATTGAGGTGGGAAACTTTTCCGATGAGATTTACACGTGTAGTTTATCACGTGTAGCTTTTTTAGCATTTCTCCGGCTGACGTTTCAAATATGGGGAAGTCAAGATTTGCCCTCCACGGATCCACCATGCTTCAACAAGATTTACACAGGCGATGTACGTAGTTTTATGACTTTAAAGTAAAATCCTTCTAACCAGTATTACAGTGATTCATACCACTTTGACCCTCAACTCAACCACCCTATACACCTATGAGAACTACCAGCTTGTTCATCTCATCAACAACCTCAACTGTTCTGAGATTATATCGCAGGAATTGGGTCTTATAAATGCTTCAAAGACATTGGTGGGCTCCATCCCCATTGCCACGTCCAAAAGCATCACCAATACGAAGCTTGCCCTTTACTTTATGAAAAAGAGTTTAACCAACAGCGACGGGAGTAGTGATTTAATTACGGTTGCCGCAATTGCCCACTCTCAGGTGAATAAGACGTTGATTTTGACCATGTTGAAGAAAATTACCGACAAATACATTGAGTTTAGGCAGAACAATGCTGGTAACGACTCTCTGCCTGACCATAAACTGCTCGGTGAATTCAAGCTCTACATGAACCAAATCATTAAATTTGAAGAAATGAATTACGAATCTAACCTGCATATCTATAACTACTCCAGTGCCCAGGAGAGCGCTGAAACTGATCCTTTGTTGCAGCCGGATGTCATAAATCCGAATCAGCTATTGCTTGCTAACGAAGAAGTTGACGAAGTGCGTGAATTGATGTTGGAAAACATCAATAAGCTTTTGAGCAGAGGTGATAAGCTCAATCTGTTGGTTGACCAGACCGACAGGCTCACCACCTCGTCGCTGATGTTTCAAAAACGGGCCCAACAAATCAAACGTAAGATGTGGATCAGCAAAACCAAGTTTGCGCTCATTTTGGTAGGGTCCGGTCTTTTGTTGGTGTATTTGGCACTTGGATCCCAGTGTGGGTTCTTGTTGCTTGACCATTGCATATAGAATAGATATCAATCCTCATCCTCCTCCTCTTCTTCTTCTTCTTCTTCCTCGTCATGTTCCAGCTCAGCAGGATCCACACCCGTTAATTCGACTTCTTCTTTGCTTAGAGCTTCAATTACATTGACTTCAGCGACTTCGGGCTCTTCTGCTTCGTTGTCAACGTCTTCCTGTTCACTGGCGTGGGAATTGGTATCTTGTTGTTCCAGCCTCACTCCTTCCGAAGCTGTGGCCTGGTTGGCCTTTTGTTGTTTCCTGACCGCCACTGTAGCTTCGTATGACGCCAATCTCTGTTTGACCTGCGGTAAAAAGCCAGCAAACTCAGTTTGTTCCAACGCAGCCATCACATCTTGGGTGCTGATGTTCTTGCGGAACAGTTTCTTGGCAGAAATACGTGAATGGAACAACATGTGCGATACAAACACCGTGGCTGACCTCTGGAGCGCTAATAACGAGTCCTTGGCAATGATCATGTTGGACGCAGCCTCGTCGTCGCTGAGGATGGTTTTGGCAAGTTTCTGGACGCTGCTGCGTGGAAATAATATATCGTCAATGGAAACAAGCTCTGTTTCTTTCATGGGCTGAGGGTATTGGCCATCAGCGTTCTTTCTCCATCCCTTTGGTGGCATTGGTGTTGATTGTGTAGATTAACCTGTTCAATTCTCAAACGCGTCGTTTTTTTTCTCTCTGTTTTGGAGGGAGCGCTCACCGTTACCAGGCACCTGTGTTGATGTCGCCTGAACACGATGAGTACTATGGCGTGCTAACACGGCGAAATATCCGTCGTGTAACGTGGGGACGCTACGAATTTGATACGTGGTACGGTAACGCGGCCTATTTCAGTCCCCAGGACCAGCAGCACAAGACGTTGGGTTACGGATTCGCTGCTCGGTTGGCAGCAGACCCGTCACTTCGCCGAAAACGTCATCTTGAGGAGTCTCCTGAGGTTGATCCTCCCGAGTACTGGTTTGATTTGCTTCATGTGTGTGAGTTTTGCTTCAAATACACGGCGCTGGCGCAAGACATGCGTGTCCATACGGCGCTATGCACCATGAACAAAAGCCGGCCAACGGTGGGCAAACTCGTGTATCGCGACGATAAGTTGCACTACGTGATCAGACATGTTCGTGGGTTCCGTCACCAGTTGTTTTGTCAGAACTTGGCTCTTTTTGGTAAGCTTTTCTTGGACGACAAATCGGTCTACTATAATGTCGATAGCTTTGACTTTTACATTGTCTACGGCAAGCAACAGCTACAGGATAATGCTGATCTGTTTTATCGACCAATGGGCTTTTTCTCCAAGGAAATACTTTCTTACGAAAACGATAATAACCTTGCGTGCATCTGTGTGTTCCCACCCTACCAGCGACGCGGGTTGGGATCGCTCCTAATTGAGTTTCTGTATGCTGTGGCCAAAGTGACTCCTGGTCAGCTCAAAAGTGGGCCCGAGTTCCCGCTTTCGCCCTACGGTAAGCTCAGCTACCTCCGTTTCTGGTCTAAACGGATCGCATACTTGCTTCTTCTGCAGAGTGCCGAGTCTCCCACAGTTACCCTCAATTCGCTTTCAGATATTACTGGATTCCGCAAGGACGATATCATGTTCTGTCTCCAGTACATGCGGTTGATTCGAAAAGATACTAAGGGCTTTGTTGTGGCCATAGACGAACTATCGCAGTGGTGTAAGGACAACCGCATCGATCCTACGCAGAATATGTGCATGTTAAACCCAGCATCGTTATTGGTGTGAAACGACAACGGACATGGGACTGTCCGTGTACGTCTTCTCTTGTATATTACTGTATTATTATGTCATCATTATGTCAACGTAGCTGCAGAAACGCATCCAATAAAACCAGCGACGGCGTATCGTTGTTCCTGTTTTTCTCAAACACATTCCAGAACCGGAGAGTCTCGTCACCGGCACCGGTAACTATGGTCTCTCCATCAGGGGAAAGCGAAAGGTAAAGCACCCGGTACGTATGTCCCGTCAATTGGGCAATCTGCTGCATCGAAGGATACTTCCACACAATGATTTGGTTCCGTGAGTATCCGTGCGTCGATACAAGCTCGTTCGAGTTCTTGGACCATATCAAATTGCACACCTGTGATCCTGTATTGACATCGTGGACTAAATTGCCGGTGAGTGTATTCCATGTTTTGATTGTCTTGTCAGCAGTACCACCGCCAGATGCCAAAATACCTCGCTGGTGGGGCGACCACGCTATGGCCTTTACCGCGGCAGTGTGATCAGTAAATTGGTGGAGTGGTTTGGTATTCAAGGCGTCCCAGATGATAAGCTTATTATCGTTCCCGCCACTTGCCAACTTGTTGACCTCAGAATTCCACTTCAATCCACACACCTCTTGCTTATGTCCTTCAAACTTGTTGACGTAATGGCTCTCGATACGAACATCACGGTTAAGAATCGTCCGGTCTCTGGACCCACTTGATAAGATATGCTCATTCCACGCCAACGAACTTACCCGAAGGCTGTGCCCTGACATGGTACGAACGCACTTGATCTTGGTGGCATCCCAGATTTCCACCAACCCTTTCGATGTTCCAATAGCCAAGTGGGTTCCTGAACCTATCCAGTTCAAACTGGTGACTTTGTCCTTGTTCGTTAAGTTGCAAAGACGGTCTACCGATTGTGTTGAGCCGTCCCAGAGGTACACACTGTCCCCTAACCCTACCGCTAAAATATCCTGTTGGCCCCAATCCACCAAATTAAGGTAGAAATCATCAGATAGTTCGGGTGCATCTAGCACACGATACGGTACTTTCAGGATATTACGGGGCTTCTTTTGAGGAGATAAAAGCAACTTTTGAGACTCTTGTCGGACAGGAGAGAGCGAATAGAGCTCATTCTGGAGATCTCGCGAAATGGGACGCAGTTTCTGCGGAGATTGGTATGTGAATAGATTAGTTTTGCGCCGAGGCGTGCTTGTTACGTCGTCCGTATCGTCTCCCATGCCACCGGTAGTATTAGGTGCGTTTGTGTTGGCAGAGGGCGTGGTAGCGACGCGGGGTGGTGTTGCAGTAAGGGAATCGGATCGTGACAGTACTGCTCCCGTGCTGTAGGGGCGAGCAGAATTCTTAGCGGTGTTCCGCAGACCTGTGACGTTTGAGGTGGTCAAGTTAGCAGTTGTCATGGGCACGGCATCGCCAAAAAGCTCGGCCTTTAGCACAGTGGAAAATGTCCTATTGGCTTCTTCCTCTTTACGGATTTCTATCTCGTTGTCTGCATTCTTTGTGTTTCGGAGGTCTGGCAATATGTCCTGGTTGGTTAAACTGAAAGCCGCCTGTAAGTCGATTCCAGTTCTGTTGGGAATATATCTGTCACTGAAAATCGACTTTGGGTTTCTTCGCCTGGGTGACGATGACGGTAAGGGGGAATCATTCAATCGGGGAGGATCTGATTTCCGTGTGGATCGTGACGGAGACTTGGGTGTCTCCAATATATGTCGTGTGGGGTTCATAGATCCTGTGTGATTATTGCTGTTCATGTAAAAGTCTTGTTTTAGCTGCGATCGGCAAAACGGATTTATTACCTACTGTTTTCACCTTGGGACTGTGAACGATAAGGCGTGCTTACCTTGGGGAGGGTGTTCATGAAGGAGTTTGTTCTGTGAGTTCAACCATGTTATGTGCAGGATATTCATTTTCAGCCAGCACAAAATAATGAAAACTGGCCGTTAAGGTAAATTGACGATGTGGTTAGACGATTTTTCAAAGCAATTTCTCTTAGGTAAATTGGATTTAGTTTATAGAGAAAGATCTTGATGCAAACTTTTAATATTTACATTTTTCGCCAAATTTTTATCGCCGACTCGGTGGTAACACAAGAGCTGGAAATGCAATGAAACAAAACAGAACAATGTACTTGGAATGTTTCCACACTTTTGTTGGCAGTTGAGAAAGCTGTTTAAAACATTAACCTATTGTCTCGTCTATAGTTTATTGTTTTGATGAGCCGATCTTCACCTCAGCAAACTATTTTTTTTGTGATACTTTTGAGATTTTTTGCAATCATTGTAGATCCCCAATGCGGTAATATGATCAAACAACCACAGTAGAACCACCAAAGGGTAACTCGCAAGGGTAGGCGTATATAACTAGGAGAAGATGGAACATGTATCTTAAAACACAAGAAAAGCAAAAGATGTCTATTTTATTAATTTTGATTTTTTTACTTAAAGTTGCAAATTGTGGAATTGTTGAGTTGAATCTTGTATTCAACGATGGAATTTACTACGTTCAAGACTTTTACATCGGAACACCACCCCAATTGGTTTCCAATATTCCTGTTGATTCTGGCTCTTCTGATTTAATCATTACAAGCTCAACTTTCTCTCCCAATAAGTCGTCAACATACTCGAGCAGCGGACAGCAATACCAAACTAAGTATGGATCTACTGAAGTTCTCACGGTTTTGAAATCTTACGAAACAGTCATTTTTGCAAACATAACCATTGACAACTACACTTTTGGATACACCCAAGCTAGTCCTGATGAGTTAAGTTCGTTTTCTGCTATCTTGGGTATTGGATATGCCACACCCAATGCACAGGCCTTCGGTCCGTACCCCAACATTCCCGCTCGCTTAAAAAGTAGCGGCGCCATCAAACAGAATATTTACAGTATTGACGGAAGAAAGCTGAATCCGTCAGTTCTTTTTGGTGCAATTGAAGAGAAGTACAAGGAACCGTTGTACAAAACCCCCATTATCAAGGACATTGGACCCACCGCTTCAAGACTGGACTATACTGGAATCTCAGTGACGGTTAATTCCATTGAATTGGGTGGACAGGTGATCTCAAGCCAGAATTTGGCCTACAATGTCGATACAGGGGCTGATGTGTTTGTCATTCCCCAACCGGTTTACGACAATATTGTCGCCGTATTGGGCAAGCACGAAAACTTTGAAGGAATGGACTATTTCCCATATGACAGTGTTGACGGAGTATACTTTAAAGTACTCATCACCGGCATCGAAATCAAGTTCCCGTTGGCAGATCTCATTGGTGATGTTCGCTACTATGACCAAACAAAGTACGTATTGCTCAATCTTTTTGGTGTTCCAATTGGTGGAAGAGGATTGTACACCGGTACACTTCCCAATACCATCTTAAACTACTACTATGCTGTTGTCGATTTGGATGAGAACCAAGTTTTGTTGGCAGAGTATGACCGCAGCTCGGGACCAATTTTAGAAGTGGAAGGCTCGCAATATCCCGTGGCAACACAAGAACTGCCTCAGTACGATAACACATACAGTGTTTTTTACCAGACCGCAGCTGAAACTACCGTTCTGGCCCAAGCTTCGGCCACCGCAGTTTGCAGCCAATAGTAATTTTTATAAACGTTTCTAGTGCGACAATTAAAACAACTGGAAAAATAAATCTCGAAGTCTCTCTTTTGTCTCCTGTATACAAATATAGCCAATCAATTATGTTCAAATGTCTATTATACATACAAGAGAAAGAAAAAAAACTTTGCCAGACCGACTCCACCGTAGACAGCAACCACCAGGCAACTAGCCAAATTATACATAGACGGTGTCATCACAAGCATTTAGCTAGCATCACCAGCACATACATCCCTTTACCGAGTGTCCGATTCCGAAAATCTGTCTGCTCGCTTCCCCGTCACTCATCATATCACATAACATAATGCTTCGTTTTGCCAGAATCGCAAGACCGATCTCCTTGGTGAACAAGAGATACTCTTCCATCATCTCGGTCCACAGAGACATCAAAGAAGACAACGCTTCCATCCCATTTGAATTCACTGCCGAAAACTTGAAGAGAGCCGAAGCTATCATAGCCAAATATCCACCACAATATAAGAAGGGAGCCACCATGCCATTGTTGGACTTGGGTCAACGTCAATTAGGATTCACATCGATCTCGGTGATGAACTACGTTGCTAAGATGTTGGATATGCCACCAATGAGAGTCTACGAAGTCGCTACCTTCTACACCATGTTCAACAGAAAGCCAATGGGCAAATATAACATCCAAGTGTGTACCACCACCCCATGTCAATTGTGTGGTTCTGACGGTGTTATGGAAGCCGTCTCCAAGACCTTGAACATCAAGCCAGGTGAAACCACCAAGGACGGTTTGTTTACCTTCCAAGAAGTCGAATGTTTGGGTGCCTGTGTTAATGCTCCTATGTTGGCTGTCAACGATGACTTCCATGAAGACTTGACTCCTGAAAAGACCGTGCAATTGTTGAAGGACTTGCAGGCCGGCAAGGAAGTCACCATGGGTCCAGTCAGTGGCAGAGAAAGTTGTGAGCCATTCTCGGGCGCTAAGGTCTTGTTGGGTGCTGAGCCTCACAACATAGCTAACGTTACCAGAGCTGACTTGTAAAAAGTATAGTAGCAAGATCTATTTAATATAAAGCATTTTTCAGAAGCGGGTTTAGTCAGATTTGCACGTTATTTTGTCACGCGCAGTGATAACATCCTCGTTTTGACACAAATTTTGACTCACTCTATCATTAGTGAAAAATTGTTTTTACAAATTATAAACAGTTATCCACAACAGAATGGCCAAAAAGTCATATAGCGTCGAAACAGAGTTAGTGTTTGCGAAATCCACTGACCAGTACCAGGCCTCCGTGCCTCCTTTGTACCAGTCTGCCACATTCAAGCAGCCATCGTTGTCAAACATGGGTGAGTACGATTACACAAGATCGGGGAACCCTACAAGAACCCATTTGCAGAACCATATGGCCAAGATTATGAAGGCTAATCAAGCTTTTGCCGTCACTTCTGGTATGGGATGTCTTGACGTTATTACGAGATTGTTGAAGCCTGGCGATCAAGTTATTGCGGGGGACGATTTGTATGGTGGTACCGACAGATTGTTGACCTACATGCACAAGAAGGGTGACATCAACGTCGGCCACTATGATACAACAAACACAAAGTTAATCAAGTCCAAGATTACGCCTAGCACGAGAATGATCTTTTTGGAATCGCCAACTAATCCTTTGATTAAGGTGGCTGACGTTAAAGCAATTGCCGAACATGCCCACAAAGTTAATCCAGACTGTATTGTTGTGTTTGACAATACCATGATGTCTCCTATCCTTATGACACCTTTGGATTTGGGTGTTGACATCCAGTATGAATCTGCCACCAAGTACCTCAACGGTCACCACGACATTATGGCCGGCATCATCGGTACGCGCTCCGCCAAATTGGCCGAACAGATTTACTTTGTCATAAATTCCACTGGATGTGGTCTTGCCCCATTTGACTGCTGGTTGTTAAGCAGAGGATTGAGAACACTCGCAGTTAGAGTTGAAAGACAACAGCAAAACTGTTTCAGAATTGCAGAATTCTTACAAAACATTGGCTTCAAGGTGAGATATCCAGGCCTCAAGTCTCATCCCCAATACGAAATTCATGCGTCAATGAGCAGAGGGTTTGGGGGTGTATTGAGTTTCGAAACTGGCAGCATCAAGACTTCAGAAAAGATTGTGGAAAATACTGAAATCTTTGGCATTGCCGTTTCGTTTGGCTGTGTCAACTCGTTGATCTCCATGCCATGCAAAATGTCGCATGCATCCATCGATGCCAAAACTAGAGAAGAAAGAGACTTCCCTGAAGACTTGATCAGATTGTGTATTGGTATTGAAAACTGTGATGACTTGATTGATGACTTGACCAAGGCTTTATTGAAGAGTGGTGCAGTAAAGATTAATGAGAGAGACGAGTTGTTTAACGCTGTGGGTGTCCAGCCTAAATTATAATCTCAGACACTAGTTCGAATTCTAGAAGAGTTCCATTCCAAATCTCCTAACGGTGCTGGTTCAACTCCAGCTATTACTAGCCGTTAATTTATATCATATTCAGTTCAACATTGGTATCTAAATAGTTTTTCTTGTAGCTTATTATAAATGGTTTAAGATTTCGTAAATCGATCGTCAATGTCCCACACAGAATGTGTTAATTCAGTGGTACTGCAGATAACAGTAAAAACGCAGACAAATATCAAAACGCGTCTATATGTGTTGGTGGCGCGTATCATTCACAAATCTTACTTCTTCTTCCAACGATGTCGTATACCCTCTCAAAAGGAGCACTCAAAGATTTGTTTTCCAAATCATCTAGAGAATCTATCAAGACTCCCCTTGTTGTCCAAATTACCAACCTCAAGCCAGTGTATTTGAACAATGAATTGAAGAAATTTAGAATTTTGGTCACCGATGGTGTCTATTTGGGTCACGGTTTAATCGACGAGTCGTGTATTCCTTACGTTAATAACAACAGTATTGACAGATACAGTGTGATTCAAATCAACGATTTCAACACATTTTCCACTCAAAAACACATAGTTCTCATTAAGTCACTTGAACTAGTGGTTTCCGCTGGAGAAAAAGTTAACCCAAAGGACTTTATCAGTGTTGACACTTACTTTGCTGAGCACTCTGAAGAGGATAACTTGCAATTGTCTAAAAAGAGTCAGTCTCCAGCATCAGGTTCATTCACTGATAACCAACAAGTTCCTCAGCAATCCTACCAACAGCAGCAACAACAACAACCACAAGTTCCCAATCAAGTAGGTAAGCCACCAGGAAGAATTGCTCCTATTGAAAGTTTATCCCCTTACCAGAATAACTGGCTTATTAAGGCAAGAGTTTCATACAAGGGAGATCTTAGAACTTGGTCCAATGCTAGAGGCGAAGGTAAGTTGTTCAACGTGAACTTCTTGGATGAATCCGACGAGATCAGAGCAACCGCATTCAACGATCTTGCAGAAAAATACTACAAGTTTCTTGAAGAAGGTAAAGTTTACTATATTACAAAAGCTAGAGTTCAGGCTTCAAAGAAAAAATTCAACCATCTCTCCCATCCTTACGAATTATCTTTGGAAAGAGATTCGGAGATTACAGAATGCTTTGATACTGCCAACGTTCCAAAACTTCATTTTAACTTTGTTAAATTGAACCAAGTCCAAAACCTAGAACCAAACGCCATCATTGATGTCATCGGTGCTTTGAAGACAGTGAATGAATCATTCCAAATTACAGCAAAGTCAACAGGTAAGGCTTTTGACAGGAGAAACATCACTATTGTTGATGAAACCGGTTTTGCCATTGACGTTGGTTTATGGAATGGAACCGCTCTCGACTTCAATGTTCCTGAAGGATCTGTTATCGCTTTCAAGAGTTGTAAAGTCCAGGATTTCAATGGAAGATCTTTGACACTTACACAAGCTGGTTCTTTAATTGCCAACCCAGAAACTCCAGAATCCTATCAGTTGAAGGGATGGTATGATAACGAAGGTATAAACGAGAACTTCAAGAGTATGAAGGTCGAATCTACTGGTAACAATCAAATTGGCAATCGTAAGTTGATTGCGGAAGCTCAAGAAGAAAATTTGGGTAAGTCTGATAAGCCAGACTATTTCAGTATCAAGGCCACGATAAGTTTCACCAAGCATGAAAACTTCAGTTACCCAGCATGTCCACAAACAGTTCAACCAAATGTTTCGCAACCTGGAAGATCTGCCCAGCAATGTAACAGGAAATTGGTGGAGCAATCAGATGGCACTTGGAGATGTGAAAGATGTGACACTAATTTTAGTGAGCCTACATACCGTTACATCTTTAGTGTTTGTGTGACTGATACCTCCGGTCAACTTTGGTTAACTTTGTTTGACCAAGAATCCAGAGCCTTATTTGGAATAGATGCTGGTGAATTAATGAGATTGAAACAACTCAATGCTGAAGACCCAAGTGATCATTCTTTCTTGGGCAAGATTAGCAGTATTTCATTCAGAGAGTTTAACTTCAGAATCAGAGCTAGACAGGATACTTACAATGATACCATAAGAGTCAGATACCAAGCAGTGGGAGTTGATCCAATCAATTTTAACCAAGAAGCTGAAGCTTTATGCAAGGAATTGGATGGATTATTGAGCTAGTGAATAAATGTGTTTTCGAGCTCTGTGTATATTTTGTTTATGGATATGAATCATATTGATATTATTTTCGATAGTCTATTAAGCCGTTGAACTCCAACCAGAACTGTTTAAGCACGTCGTTTGCTTGTCTTTGACCTCTGGTAAGCATTAATTTATTGATAAATTGATCAGTGTTTGCCTCATTCTGCTTCTGTAGATTATCTAAACAGACTTTGAGCCATGATCTTAATTGTAATGGGAACTTTCCTATCAAACGACGGAATACTTGGAAGAATTGATCAAGGTTGGAGCGAGGGTTATCCAAGAAAGAAGACAACAAAACTTGTGTAAATGTGAAGCCCAAAGTTTCATCACCAATCGTGTGTTCAAGGAATAAAGCTTGAACCGTAGCTGAATCTTCAGCATTACCACGTTTCAAGTTGAGTAAATTGATCCAAAATTTACCAGCTGCCTTGATTATAAATGTTTCATGATATTTGAGTCCCAATAAAGCAAAATTAATAATCTCGTTTCTAAAAACAGGGAGATGTACTAAAAGGCCAGGATATCTCTCAATTATTGTTGCAAAAAGTTCAATGCTTGCTTTAATTAGATCTATGTCTTCCGCAAATAAATGCATTTTCTTTAAGAAAATATCTTGCAACAAGCCGTCAATTGCATCTCTCGAAATTAAATTTCCATTCGTAATAACAATAGTTTCCACCAATTTGTAAATGTATGTGATCGATTCTGGGTTGCATTTGTTCATTTTTGTTGTAAGATATCCGACAATGGCCTCCAATGTAAACTTAAACGGTCCATCCACAGCTTCAGTTAAACCGTTTTTCAAAATGTTGCAACACTTTTCTGTCACCAAGGTGTTATTAGCCATTGGCTCAAAATTTATTGACAATTGGTTCAAACTCATTAAAATGCTTTCTTTGATATTATGCGGGTCTTGTTGCCAATAATGATTGTTTTCGTTCAATTGTTCTGTGGTAAAATAATCCAGTATCTCTTCGGGTAATTGGGAAGCCTTTCCAATTTCGTTGATGCAAGCAAGAAGACTAAGTGCATAATCCTCTAATTGTTCAGATGCTTGTGATGTATTTAGCCCCTCTGGTACCAATGATGATGGGTTGTTCATCAAAATCACCGCCATCTCATTAATTTGGACTAACAATTTGTAAGTCATATCTCCGAATTTAACGGGATCTTTAACAGAATGGGCAATTGATGTATAGGAATTGATCATGCGTTCACGAATTAAGTTGTCCATCTCTATGTTTGTTAACATCCCTTTGAGGATAACTTCCAAATTCGGAAGAAACACGGCCAAACTCTCTTTTGAATTTTGACAAATTTTCAAGACTGCCTTGGATGCAATCAATGCAAGATTTCCTTTGCTATTTAAAATGATTGAAAACAAAAATTCAAAAGTGCTAACCAAATACTCTTGTCCGGATGGCGTTGAAAAGAAGAATTGAACCGAAGTAAGGTAGTTTAACATGGTGACATGAATTTGGTGAACATACCAATCGGCTGACACCAAACCAATTGAGTGTTCAATAGTTTGAATTGGTTGATATTGGAATAACCTGAGAATTTTAGGTATTAAGGCATTGGTAGAATCGACATCGTAAAACGTTAAATCGTCAGTCACTTTGAAAATAAAGTAAAGGGTTGCTTCAATGTCAACTAGTAATTCCAAAGTTGGCTGTGTTTGACAGAGTACTAATTTGTCAAAAATATGCTCAGTAAGCAACATGTAGAACTTTTCACTAAGTAAGGAGTATAGTAAAATAAACAATTCTGCCACTTGTAACCGATAGCGAACAAATTCAGATGGTGCATTCTCGTAAAGATGAGATTTCCTCCAGTATATAAAAGCCGTTCTCATTAATAAATCATCTCGCTTCATGATAAAACTTTGATGCTGATCACCTAAAATATTTTGAAGTACTTCAGCGTCATCAAGAAATGTGTTATGAACTTCTTCCCAAAAAGCTAAGAACTGTTCACTAATCTTTTCGTCAGCGATAGCTAACCCTGGATAATCTGTCAATAATAGTACAATGTTGAAGATACGAAACACTTCGTTGTTAAGAATGTTTCTTGTTAAAAATACAATATTCCAGTTAAGATATGCAATAAGCAAGTTGATATAATTGCCCACTTCATCCGAGTACTCTTCAAATTTTTCTGGATTTTGAACTATTTTGCTGATGAAGGTTAAACCAAAGTTGTTTTCAGCAAAGAATATTTCGTTGAGAGCCGCTTTATATTCGTTCAACATACGAGGATTCGTTTCAAGAACTTCCGTGAGTACCGTGAAAGTATTTTTAAGAGTGTCAATGGATTCGTCATTAATGGCAGAGCTATTCAATTCTTTAAGGATGTAAAGGACTAGATTAGATACATTGGTGTATCGCTGATCAGACTTAGTTTCTGCATATGAAATGTATAATACCCAGGAATTGATAGAATCCAAGCATAAAGTATTGGTGAATGTGTTGATGCTAGGCTGGTTAAGTAAGTGTAACAAAATTGTATTAAATGTAGGGAAAAGGCTGGATGCAATGGATTCGTGGATTTGATTTGGAACACTTTCTTTTTTGCAAATGTCCTCAACGACAATGGAACTAAACATGATGATAAGGTTTAGATGATTTTCATTAAGGTAATGGATACTTTCATTCAATGGTTTGGGAAGGAACTTATTGGTTAAAAGTGTCACTGGATTTTGTGTTTTATGCAACACATATACTAATGATAAGTTACTTAGGAGTTTCTTGATAATGAACAAGTTTCTGTCATATTCATTAGGATCCTCAAATGCCAACTCCAAGACAGAATCGAGTAGATGATCCACTATCAGGTCAACTTGTTGCTGATTGACTTGTGTATGAGTGGTTATGAACACGGCGTACGTCAAAGCACCAAAGTATTTACATTGTTTGGAAGGGTGCTTGAGGAGTAGTTGAGCAAGATGATCTGCATTGTTTGATTTCTGAACTGGAAGAAGAACGTCTTGTAAATTTTGGACTTGTTTGGAGTTATTGGTTGAGTAAAGGGTTTCAATTGCCTGCTGTTAGTTAAAACTCTTCAAAATCCTTCAAAACAGATATACATACCTCTATTATGTGATCTATTTTCCATTCACTCATGTCGGGTTGGAGAAGCACTGTCTTAAGTCTTGCAGTTAGCTGGTATAGTATGTATACAGGCGTGTGTAGTGTATGCACTCCCAATCACTTGGCTGACAAAAAAAAATACCGCTCTATTCAATTTCCGCGTGAAGTTGCTGGCTGAACAAAATAGATGACATAAATTTAGTTGGATATATGCAGGATATCACTGTTCTTCTTGCTCCCCCTCTCCCCCCCCGTCAATAATCGCTGATGAAGGAGATAAACTATCGTACGGCACCAACACGTGATGATACTTTTTTTTCTGTCTCACCCAACCAGTCACTAAACTTTAGAATTGGCTTACTTTAAACTTATACAAGCTACAGCTCAATATGTCTCGTGTATCGAGAAGCCAATGTCAGAACTGTACCTGTTCGCCTGGGTTATTATCCAGAAGCAACAGAAGATCTTCTTTGTTTATGCAAAAGATTAATATCATGAGAACACACGGAAGCATAGGAGGCTCCCGTCCAGGCTCAAGAAAGCCATCTGTGATAGACGTCAGTTCGTTGTGTTTACCAGAAACCAAGGAAATCAACACTTCTGCGCGTTTGCAAGCTTTGAGAACCCAAATGGCAGAACACAACTTAGCCGTCTATATTATCCCCTCCGAAGACCAGCACCAGTCCGAATACGTATCAGCTTTTGACCAAAAGAGAGCTTTCATTAGTGGTTTCCTGGGAAGTGCTGGTATTGCCATTGTTACCAGAGACATTACCAGTATGAATGATTCTCCAGAAGGTTTGGCTGCCCTTTCTACTGACGGAAGATACTTTAACCAAGCTACCAACGAGTTGGACTTCAACTGGTTGTTATTAAAGCAAGGTGATAAGGAACAACCAACTTGGCAAGACTGGTCTATCAAACAGGCTATCCAACTCAGTTTGGACAGCGGTTCCAAAGTCCAGATTGGTGTTGACCCTAAATTAATTTCCTTCCAACTTTATCAAAAGATTCAAACTACGTTGAATGCTGCTCTTCAAAAGACCAACGGTAAGGCAGAAGTTGAGTTGGTTGCTGTTACTGAAAATTTGGTTGATAAGATATGGAAAGATTTTGAACAATTGCCTCCTTCTACTGCCACCAAGCAGATAGAGGTTTTGGACTTGAAGTTTTCGGGTCAGCAATTAGCAGACAAGTTACAAAACGTTATGAAGCAAACTTTTGAATTCCCTAATGTTGAAGGTTTGGTAGTCACTGCATTGGATGAGGTCGCATGGTTGTTAAACTTGAGAGGTCAAGACATTGAATACAATCCAGTGTTTTACAGTTACATGATAATTACTAAGAATAACGGTACATTTTTGTTTGTGGATGAAAAGAGATTGATTCCAGAAACGTTGGCCAGCTTAAAGGCAAACAACATTCAAGTCTTGCCATATGACTCTTTCTACAGCCATTTGCACACCATATCCAAGGAATTCAAGGGATCCAATAAGCAATTTTTGGTTCCAAGTAATTCTAACTGGGAAACTATTCGTAACTTAGGGTGTGGTTTTGTCAATGGCTTATCCCCTATTGAAGATCTCAAGTCTGTGAAGAATGAAACTGAAATTAAGGGTGCTAAGATTGCACACTTGAAGGATGGTAGAGCTCTTGTTAAATTCTTTTCTTGGTTAGAAGAACAGTTGGTGGAGCGTGGAGACTTGATTGATGAAGTAGTTGCTGATGACAAGTTGACAGAATTCAGACAACAAGAAGAAAACTTTAAAGGTTTATCGTTCACGACTATCAGTGCTACTGGTGCTAATGGTGCCATTATTCATTACGCGCCTACCAGAGGATCTTGTGCTACTATCAACCCTAGCAAGATTTATTTGAACGATTCTGGCTCCCAATTCTTGGAAGGTACCACTGATACCACTCGTACTCTTCATTTCGGTACTCCAGATAAGGAAGAGATAAGAAATTACACCCTTGTTTTGAAAGGACACATTGCATTGGCCGATTTGAAATTCCCAGAAAACACCACTGGAAATTTGATTGACTCCATTGCTAGACAACATCTTTGGAAGTATGGTTTGGATTACGGACATGGTACATCTCATGGTATTGGTGCATTTTTGAATGTTCACGAAGGCCCAATTGGTATTGGTCCAAGACCAAATGCTGCTGCTCATCCTCTTAAACCAGGTCAAATTTTGTCCAACGAGCCAGGTTACTACGAAGATGGCGAATATGGTATTCGTTTAGAAAATGTCGTTGTGATCAAGGACAGTGGTCGTATCTACAATGGTAAGAAGTTTTTGGAATTTGAGTCCATCACGAGAGTTCCATTCTGCAGACGCTTAATTGATAATTCGATTTTGACTCATGATGAAATCACTTGGCTCAACACTTACCACAAGACCATCTGGGATGAATTAAACAAATCTTTCGAACCTTCGAGCTACACCTACAAATGGTTGAAGAGAGAATGTGCCCCTTTGAGAAAATAGTTATTTAGATCTATTAAGTTTTATTCTTCAAAAAGTATCTGTATTTCCTCGATTCTTCTCTTTCTTCTTTCCTCTTCTTCGGCACCGACCGCTTCACCAATTTGCTTCTTTCTTTCTTGTATCTTGAGCATTTTGGTCTCAATACTGTTCTTCATTATAAATCGAGTAACCTTGACGCTTTCGTTCTGCCCTATTCTGTGTATTCTGTCAATAGCTTGATCTTCAACACTGGGTGACCACCATGGATCCATCATAAATGCTCTGGAAGCAGAAGTCAAGTTTAATCCGACCCCACCTGCTTTCAATGAAAGAAGAAGAACAATAACCTTATCTGCTTGCGAGCTATCTGTATCGGCAAACTTTTCCAAGAGTTTCTGGCGTTCGTTCATGTGTAGCCTTCCGTCAAACTTGTACACGACAAAGTCCTTACCACCTTGCATTTTCAACTCATTTTGTATGATGTCCAAATACGAAGAAAATTGAGAAAACACAATAACTCTTTCGCCAGGACTTTGAGCCTTAATAACTCTAAGATGTGATATCAATGCCTGGATCTTGGACGAAGTTTTTTCAGGATCAAACAAATAAAGCTGGAATGGAAACTTTTTGCTGGGATCGTCCAATTCTTCTCGAGTGTGAAACTTGATTTCTTTACTTGATGTTTCCTTCAGTCGAGTCCGGAAGAGCTTGTATTTGGAAATTGGTTCTCTGCAAATTGGGCACAAGGTTTCGTTTTTAAGGTCTGTTTGGAAATCAATGTGCTCAAGAATACATGTCAAGCAATAAGTGTGCCCACATGGAGTCACAGTTAGTTCCCCAAGCAAAATCGGCGTTTGGGTGCAAATTGAGCATTCGGAACTATCAATGTCAACTTTTTCGTATAACCTGTACATTACTTGCTTGGCTTCCGTATCGTTTTTGAACCCTTCCAATTTCTTCTTTGCCTTAAAATCCTTAACAAGCTGTTCATCATCTGTGTTTTCTTGCTGACCATCATCTTCTTCCATTTCATGAGCTGTACCAACCAAATCCATGTGGCAACAAATTTGGCGTAATCTAAGAATGTGGGTAAGAATTTGAGTATATTGCTTTAGCAACTGACCACTCTTTAATCCTTCTTTAAAAGAAGTGCTGGCACGAATTTTGAACAATTTGTACAATTGCTCTTCTCTTTCGTTGAAATTTATCTCTTCAATCTCGACCTGTTTAGGTGGAAGTTCCACAAGTGGTTTTCCGTCAGGACCTTTCATACTTTTAGTTCTTCTCAAGAAGATTGGCTCTAAAATGGATTTAATCACATCTAAAGTCTGACTGAACTTCTTTTGTTCAAACGGAAGAGTGACAAAGGTTTTCCAGTAAGAAAAGTTACACCAAGGATCCAACTCCAAAAACTTTGTGAGTGAGTACAAGTCATCAAGACGATTTATGATTGGAGTCCCCGTCAAAATCCACCTTCTGTCCAGCTGAATTTCGTAGAGCGACTTGGCAGTTTTGGTATTTCTGTTTCTTATGTTGTGGCCTTCATCAAGGATAATACGGAAATAGTCAACAGAATAAATACCTTTTGGCCTTAATTCGCCATTGGCAAGACGTGAACGGGATAAGCGAGTATACTCATTGACAACAGTACCGTATGTAGTGAGCATAACGAGTGGAACGTCCTTTGATTTGTTGCACAACAAATGAGACAAGTTGGATTCGGTCGAGTCCCCGTAGTAAATGTGACAGAAATGCTTTTGGTTATTATTGGCTTTGTCAAATTCCTTGCGCCATTGTGATAATAATGACATGGGAACAACTATTAAAGTGGTTTTTGAGGCATAGGGTCTTGATGAAAGTGCTTTGGGATGAGCTTCGTGGGCCAAGTCATAAGGTACCGAATTGATCAAGGATAATGCAGAAATGGTTTTACCGAGCCCCATTTCATCCGCCAAAATACCACCTTTAAGCATTGATTTTATCATGGGTTTCTCTAGTGACATCTCTCCATTGTACATGTTTGCATAAAAGTACTGCTCGTTAATATCATTACTGGATTTGGTCACAGAAAGATCAGTGGGCCACTTGTATCGTCTCCACAATGGATTCATTATCCCTTCCTCTCTCTCTTGAATATTCTTTTTAGACTGGGTAGATAAGGATTGCTCGGTTTCGGAAACTAGGCTTTCCAAAATGTCTATTTCTTTCTCTCTCGTGAGCATCCACGATAACCCATGCCGCTGGTACTGTCGGAGATCAAGCTTGAAGTTTGACGACGGAGGTTTTGTTGTATCAGGTAAACTAGTAAGTAATTTAGACTCGTTATTCTCTTGGTAAAACTCCTTCAAACGGTCAAGATTCACGTCTTCACCAGGATTTATGTCTTCACCATCACTATCAGACCCAATTGATATGGTTTCATTACTGGTATCTTCTTTATCGCTGTTCAATCTTGTTGGTTTTATGGATAACCTTTCAAAGAGTTTGGATAATGCAAATTGACGCAATCTTAAAACGGCTTCGTCTTGAGTTTCTGAGCTAAATTTAAATCCGGTCTTCATGGAAACATTTGGTTTTTTAGGCGATTTTGATTCAATTTCGGCCATGTTTGTTGCCTTGAAAGCTGCGTCATTGAGAAATATATCTATTTGGATAATGAATGAGTCTCCGGTAGATAATCTGCGTTTGGTGCCTTCAACAATAGTGGTGTCAAAGCTGGCAATATTCAAGTCAAATAACGGCGAAAAGATCCGCGTAAGGTCTTCGGGGATTCTTCCTATTTCTCTACCAGGATCTTCTTCATAGCGGGGGACGGTGCAGAGTCTGATGATGGACGAATTATTCATTGACGAATTACGCGGTATAAGACGCTTGAGCACCATCTTTTCTGCCTGCTGGAGCGGTTTCATTGACGGTCTCGTTGCCCATGCCTGGACCACCATGGAGCCTATAAATTTGTGCCATTCGATCTTGTTTGAGTCTAGTTTGATCCGTTTTGACTCGGCAGCTATGCGAGCAGTCAAGTCCTCGATCTGGGAACTTGTATCGATCTGTTCCTGTGTTCTTTTCTGTGGTGTATCTTGTTGCTGCTCATTTGTGACTGTAGTAACATCATCATCACTATCTTCAACAAAGAGAGACGGTGCAGGTTCTGGTGCTGGCACTGGCAATTCCTGCTTCTGAAAGAATCGCTGTTTCTCCACCATTCTCTAGATGAGCCAATCTAATTCTTGATCTGGAAATTTACGCGCCATCCAAAAGTGTGCGATAAATTATGATGAGCCTACGCGTCATGGTGGTTATCTCCAGAAGTTGCCGAGAATGGCTATTTGGAACACTTTATCTCCAGTATACAATACCAACCACGCGGCATTTGCGGCGTGGTACGCGGAATCTCCCCTCCAGACAATCTTCCGTTTACGGCACCGATAACGGTCCATGCGGCGTCAAACCCCGACTATACCCAGACCCTGCCTGCAGGAAACGTCAAAGATAGCGGTTATTGTCGGCCATAAATGCGCGGCACCAATGTCGTAGATTACTCATCCACCAGTATTTTTAAATTGTGGAGAATTCCCAGCGGTTTGAAATTTTATCTACTTCAATAATAGACACCACACACACCATGACCACCAAACCAAGTTCCAAAGACTTGTCCCACTTGTTATCTGAAGAGGCCAACGCCAGAAGGAACTCTCCGTTGAAAGGCGCCTTCAAGTACTTCAGTCAGCCTGGCATGACGTTCTTGGGCGGCGGCTTACCGTTGGCAGACTACTTCCCATTCCAAACAGTGACAGCCGACATCCCCACCCCCAGCTTCCCTGGTGGCATTGGTGCCCCCATCACGAGCGAAAACAAGACGGTGGTTGAGATCCACAAGCGGGCTGCCGACAACGTCAAGGCCAACAACGACATTGAGTTGGCCAGAGCGTTGCAGTACGGCCACACCGAGGGCCAGATTGAGCTTGTCAACTTTTTGAAGGAGCACACTGACCTCATCCACGCACCTCCTTATGCCGACTGGGACCTTATTCTCTCGATTGGTAACACCCAATCGTGGGACGCGACGTTGAGAACGTTTGTCTCGCGTGGAGATGCCATTTTGGTTGAAGAATACACCTTCCCCTCGTCTTTAGAAGCAGCCAATGCCCAAGGGATCACCACCATTCCCGTCCAGGTTGACGAGTACGGTATTGTTCCCTCTGCTTTGGCCAAATTGTTGGACAACTGGGTCGGAACCAAGCCCAAGATGTTGTACACGATTGCGACGGGCCAGAACCCCACCGGGTCGTCGCTTGGCTTGGAGAGAAGAAAGGAGATCTATGCACTTGCTGTTAAGCATGACTTTATCATCATTGAAGACGAACCTTACTACTTCTTGCAGATGGAAACGTACACCGATGACAAGGAAGCAAGAAATACCAAGTTTGTAGGCACCAAGCAAGACTTCATCAAGGCCATGGTTCCTTCGTTTTTGTCACTCGATACCGAAGGAAGAGTCATTAGATTGGACTCTTTTTCAAAGGTATTGGCTCCTGGCTCCAGAATCGGGTGGATTGTGGGGCAACAACGGTTATTGGAAAGATATGTCAGATTGCACGAGGTTACGATCCAAACGCCAGCTGGGCTTTCCCAAACTTTGATCAATGGGTTGTTGCAAAGATGGGGCCAGGACGGATACCTTGACTGGTTGATTGGGTTGAGAGAAGAGTACACGATCAAGAGAGACGTTGCGATCGATGCCATTGCTGAGTTTTTCCCGCAACAAGTGACTTCGTTTGTTCCACCTGTAGCAGGGATGTTTTTCACGGTCAACATCGATGCTTCGAAGCATCCCAAGTTCAAGGAGTTTGGTGAGGATCCCACCAAGGTCGAAGAGGCAATTTATGAAGCAGGAATCGAGCACAAGACCCTCATGATTCCTGGTTCGTGGTTCAAGGTCGAGGGCCAAACCAATCCTCCGCAAGAGATTCCCGAAAACCCCAGCCACAAAACACACATTTTCTTTAGAGGAACGTACGCTGCTGTGCCATTGGACCAGTTGAAGCATGGGTTGGAGAAGTTTGGTAAGGCCGTGCACAAGGAATTTGGTCTCTAAGTAAATATATATATTCAATGGAAAATCACTTTTCGCGGTAATTCAGTAATATTTCAATCAACAGTAAAAAACCAATGCACATCCTCAAACTACCGTGGTTTGGGCACAAAAGTATGTCCCTGTTTGTTAACCAGTGTCCATATACTAACAGGCAGCCGACAACAAGCAGATTGAGTGTTATTCGGTGACGATCAACGCCGACGGCACGCGTTTGGCCTCGGGCGGCTTGGATGGCAACGTCAAGATCTGGGACACGCACACGGTGACGGCGTTTGCGGGCAAAAACGACGATTTGCCGCCCCCCACACTCAGACGCCCGCTCTGTTCCATGAGCAGACACAACGGTGTTGTTACGTGCGTCAAGTTTTCTCCCGACGGGCGCTTTTTGGCGTCAGGCTCCGACGACAAGATCTGTCTTATTTGGGAGAAGGACGAGGAACAAAACAGACCGAAGCAGTTTGGCGAAACAGAGGCAGACTTGGAGCACTGGACGGTCCGCAAACGGCTTGTGGCCCACGATAACGACATCCAGGACATATGCTGGTCGCCTGACGGCTTGTTGTTGGTGACGGTTGGCCTCGACCGGCTGATCATCATATGGAACGGCTTGACGTTTGAGCGGATCAAGCGGTACGATATCCACCAGTCGATGGTCAAGGGGATCGTGTTTGACCCTGCAAACAAGTTCTTTGCCACTGCTTCCGACGATAGAACGGTGCGGATCTTTCGGTACTACCGCAAGCTCAACGGAGCCAACAATGTCGAGTTCCAGATGGAACATGTGGTGCACAGTCCGTTCAAGAAGTCGCCGTTGACGTCGTACTTCCGACGCATGAGCTGGTCGCCCGACGGACAACATATTGCCGTGCCCAACGCGACGAATGGGCCCGTGGCGTCGGTGGCCATCATAAATAGAGGGACGTGGGCGACTGACGTGTCTCTCATTGGCCACGAGGCTCCGTGTGAAGTGTGTGCCTTCTCCCCACGTCTCTTTAAAGTCAATGACAAGAAAGATGAGTCGCTTGCTACGGTGGTGGCCACTGCTGGACAGGATAGAAACCTCGCCATCTGGAGCACGGCACGCAGCAGACCGCTTTTGCTAGCGCAGGAGATTGCATCGAGCTCCGTCACCGATATGTGCTGGCTGCCTGACGGCACGGCGCTCTACTTGTGCTGTTTGGACGGGTCGATTACGTGTCTTGTGTTTGAGACCAACGAATTGGGCGTGGTTGTTGAAGGTGATAACCTTGAAGTGCTCAACAAGTTTGGTGCCGATCGTGAATCGGCCATTTTCCCCGAGTCGATCCAGCAGTTACAGTTGGAAGAACAGGCCGACGACAGGCCAGCGCCCCGAATAGCGCCTCCGCAGCCCAAGAACGAACAAGTATTTGATAAACCGCAGGTCAAAATCAATACTCTGGCACCCACAAAGATCAATAAGCTCACACAGAACATCACCATCACCAAGAACGGCAAGAAACGCGTGGCTCCGTTGCTCGTATCGGCCACATCCAACAAAACCAAACATGTTTCGGTTGGAATAGCGAAACCAACAAAGAAAACAAGCTCCAAAGTGTCACAGCCCTCATATTACTTGCCACGACTCGGGATCCAGACCGCTGTCCACGGTATCAAGCCGCGTACGGTTGCCAACGAGTACATGCCCAATCACGAGAACGAGGATCAGGATAACGACAATGAAGATATGGGCATAGATGAAAGCACCGTGGCGCTCTCGAGCAACGTTTCTGAAGCCAGCTTGAGGCGCCAGCGCAACAAGCTCAAGCGGAGCATCATTGAGGTGCGGTACCCCAACTGTTTCAAGGTGGTCTCGAGTCTTCCAGCAGTGTTGTTCAACAACCAGGGCGTTGTGGAGCAGCAAATCAACAGTATCTTGGCCACGGTGGTGACGGGCTCACGCGAGTACCAGGCGGATCTTTCGAGTTTCTCTGCGGTTGACGTTGACGAAGACCTCATTTTTCTGGTTGTTTTCAACAGTGTTGCCCACAGCATAGCCAGGAACCTGTTGGTTGGAGTGGAGGCCGAGGGCGACGTGGTGACGACCATTGAGGTGAGAAACGGCCAGCCGTGGCCCAAGTACGAGGACGAAACGGTTTACTGCGATAAAGTTGACTTTAATGATGCCACGAGGGTGATTGTATCCAACACAAGCGAGACACAGAACCGTCAGTTTGTCCTCTACTTTCCCTACAAGATTCAGCACGCTGTGCCAGTTGTGGTGGACCACAAGTTGGAGATGTTTGTTCTTGTTTCGTTCCACGGAACGGTGCAGCTTGTTTCTGCCACCACAGGCTCGATTGCCAGTCCCAGTTTCGAGTTGGGGGCCAATGTCGTTACTGTAACGCATGTGGATGGATACTTGATGGTGATGACGAGCACGGGATTGATCTGGACGTGGAATATCCGCCACGGAGTGACGGGGGTGTTGAAAGGCGTTTCTATCGCGCCCATTCTCAACAACTACGATATCGGTGACGGTACGGTGCCGAGTGTGGGCGCCATTGAGCTCAATCCGCGTGACGGGAGCCCGTACGTGAGTGTGAACCACACGCACGATGTGTACAACTACAGTGTTGGGCTTGAGTGTTGGGTCAAGGCCGTGGATTCGTGGTATTTCCATATAGACAAGCCGCCGGCTGGCGCCAACGCGGCACTTGGACGCATGATAGACGCGGCGTTTGCACGGTTCCAGCAGGATATCGAGCGGCAGCACATCAACTCGTTGGATTTGGATACCAGCAGCGAGTTGTACGGAGCATTAGTTGGTGGCTTTAACGGGTTTGGGCACAGCAGTCTCGAACGGGAAGGTAATGAGAAAGAGCAATGAGGCCACCACATGGTTGGCAGTAAACATCCATATAGTCAAGCCAATGCCGCCAGTGGCCACAAACGGAAGGGCCAAGAACCATTCGACGTAGTGGGGGAGCACGCCTGGCGGTAAGTAGAAAAGCACGGTCTTTCTGTACCACACTCTGGCGAACCAGATGGGGAGCGTAGTGGCGAGCATAAGCACGAGGTTGACGGCCTTAGCGACGGATGCCTTGGTGCCAGCGACGTCTGCTTCCAAGGATTTGATCTCTGCCGCCAACTTATCGGCGCTGCGGTTCAATTTCGTCCACTTGGCGTACTCGTCCTGCGCCAGCACTGCCTTTCTCTGTTTGACAACGGTGGCCAACTGTGTTTTGGCGGTGGTGAGCTTCTTTCCCGCTGGCGAGAAGCCCAGCGCCGCATACGTGGCAAACACAGTGTCCACGATGGACTGCTTCCCCACATGGGCCACCAGCGCTTTGGCAAGAAGCACAACAAGCACCGCCACGACCAACGTATATGGATGGAGATTAAACATGGCTTGACATTAAAAATTTAAAAAACGAGCGCGAACAAATATAAAACATCCACAAGACCATGCCCAGCGAGCCGGAAGAAGACTACGTTCCGTGGATCCAGCAGTTTGTGGAACTGTTTGGGCACGACTACTTTGTGCCTGTGGCGCAGGACTTCATTGAGGACGACTTCAACTTGACGGGGTTGGCGCTGCAGGTCCCGTACTACCGCGAGGCGCTTTACACCATCTTGGACTACCAGGTCGAGACGGCCGAAGACCACGACTCCAACACACGCCTGGCGCTGAAACCCGAGTTGCCCAACAAGGCGCTCCTTGCACACTCCGCAGACTTGTTGTACGGGCTCATCCACGCCCGCTACATCACGTCGAAGGCCGGCTTAACGGCGATGGCCGCCAAGTTTGAGCGCAACGAGTTTGGCGCGTGTCCGCGCTACTTGTGCGACGGCATGCACTTGATTCCGGTCGGCGCCACCGATGTCCCTGGCCAGGAAACGGTGCGGTTGTACTGTCCGTGCTGCAACGACATCTACTTGCCGTCGCTGTCGCGGTACTTGAACATCGACGGGGCGTTTTTCGGCACGACCTTCCCCGGTCTCTTGGTCAAGATGTTTCCTGAGATCGAGAACCAGTGCCGTCTCCGCATCAACAAGGCGAGCCACAGCGACTTCGGGCTCAAGTTGTTCGGGTTCCGCATCCACGAGACCAGCGCCAGCGGGCCCCGTATGCGGTGGTTGCGGATGCACCCGCGCAGCGCGGGCGAAAAACGCGAATTTGCGGCGTGCGAGTACGGCGTGCCCAGCGACGGCGACGCCGACAGCGACAGCGCCATGTCTACGTAGTGTACATGGAAAGATATATATATTTGAATCAATGCGTCATGTGGACCTCTTTGCCTGGGTGCCAGTCGCGCACGGCGTTCTGGATGTTGACCCAGTACTTGAGACGCACCGTTTCCATGAAAATGGCGTCCCAGTCGACGTGGGGCCACGGCGCGACGAGTGCGTCGAGCGCGGCCTCGCTGGCGGTGATGCGCGCGTCGTTTTCGGCCGCGAGTGCGTCCAACTCGCCGTCGTGCGTCGCCAACTCCAACACCTCGTGTGCCTCCATCACTGCCATGAGCATGTCCTTGTATTCTAGGGAGAGCTGGGGTGAGGATGCCTGGAGGCTCGCGAGTATGGACTTGGCCACGTCGTCGCGCGTGAGGTCGATGTGCTGCTGGTGGTGGAGCTCGATGAAGTGGGCAGCGCGGGCGTACGGGTTGCGGAGCGTGGTGTATGCACGGTTGATGAGCGCCAGAACAGCGCCAGCGTCTGTAGTAGTAGTGGAAGTGGTGGTGGTGGTGGTGGTGGTAGCACTCTCTAACGCCGATGCTGTAGCTGCATCTGGATGGTGCTGGCTCTGCAAATGCCTATACTCCCGGCGTAGCAGCTTGGGATTGGCACGGAACGCATCGCCAGGCGGACCTCCATGCGGAAAGTTCTGTGGAAAGAGCGCAAACAACGAGGGCCGCGTGCTATAACTGCGGAGCTGGCGGAATAAACGCATGGTGAATGGTGATGCTGGAGGGTGGCGTCCTGCAGATATTTATCATGCGAACGGTAGTTTTCCATCTCCTACTGGCGATGTTTAAGAAGCGCGTGGTAAAGTCCCAGCCAAAACGGCGTCTCCTGGAGCCAGAGGAGGAACATGTGGAGACAGAGCCCAAGAAACAGAAACCAAGTCGCCAGGTGACACGCTTGGCGAAAGAACCCAACCACGAACCAAAGAATGAGCCCCAGAACCAACCGGTCGACAAACCCAAAAAGACCGCCACGCCCGCCAATGTCCAACTAACAACAATCACAGACTTCCAGCCTGACGTGTGTAAGGACTTTGCACAAACGGGCTACTGTGGCTACGGCGATACGTGTAAATTTCTCCATGTGCGTGGCGAGCTGAAGAGTAAGCCGCGAGCCAAGGAGTGGAAGTTGGAGGGGCCGAAGAAGGAAGAGGTGCCTTTCCGGTGTGTTCTCTGCAAGAACGACTATACGGCGCCAATACGGACGCAGTGCGGCCATATCTTCTGCAAGGCGTGCTTTCTAGCACGGTACAAGAGCAAAAAGGGCTGTTTTGTGTGTGGTGAAGATACAGGCGGCATTATGTTGCCGGTAAAGAAGGCAGACCTCCCGGAAAAGAGTGATGTAGATAATGATAGAGATTAGGTGGGATTCTACAAGAATGTGCGAATCGACTAATAGAAATCACTTGAGGAACTGTAGAGAAAAGTGAGATTGCAGAGATGTCGTGAGGTTAACAAAGAGATGATGAAATGAACAGAATTATTGAGACTATGAGGAATACTTCACTGGTAGTAAGCAGAATTAGTGTGATGAGACGTAATTGTAGAAAAATACTGAAATTCTGAAAAATGGATAATGCTGCGAATATACAACTATTATCAACGACCGCTCGTACTTGTAGAATATTCAACACCACTACCACAAACAACTGTTTTACTGTGTTTTATAGACTCACTTTACGTTCTACTATTCCTGCTTTGTTTCTGCACTGTTTCTGCACTGTTTGCTGTCACAGCTCGCAGATCGAACCATGGACTTTTTTGTAGCGAGATCAGCGAGCGACGTGCGAATCGATAATTCTCGCACTGCGAAATTGACACCACGTTCTCCATGTACGCCAGACCAGAAGGAATCGAAGAGTGCAAGATCTGGATCGACGGATGCTTTGACTTTGCCCACCATGGCCACGCGGGTGCCATGCTCCAGGCACGCCAGTTGGGCCGTGAGCTCTACGTCGGCGTCCACACCGACGAAGATATCTTGCACAACAAAGGTCCCGTTGTCATGAAGCTCGACGAACGTATGACAGCAGTCACAGCGTGCAAATGGTCTACTGAGGCTGTTGCTGGTGCACCATATGTGACGCAGCCGCTGGTCATGCACCAGTACGGTTGCAAGTACGTTGTGCACGGCGACGATATCACCACCGACGCCGACGGCAACGACTGCTACCAAGAAGTCAAGGATCTCGGCATGTTTGTTGTTGTCAAGCGGACTCCCAACATCTCCACCACCGATTTAGTGGGCCGCATGTTGTTGATGAGCAAGAGCCACCACTACAAGCCCATTGCACACGCGGACGCCTTGTTCACCGACGAAAACGTGGAAAAGTTTGCCAAATACGCCAGCGACGAGTCGGGTTTAAAGCCAGGCTCAGCTGTGTATGTGGAGCGTGAGCCGGAATTGCAACAGCTTGTGGCTGCAGCTGAAACCAAGGACTTTTCGTCGGTAGTTTATGTCGATGGAGGGTTTGATTTGTTCCACCCAGGCCATATTGAAGCTTTGAAGATAGTCAAGGCCAAGGCTGACGAACTCAATGCTGCTGTTGTTGTCGGTATACACGATGATGCCAGTATCAACAAGCACAAGGGCTTGAATTATCCCATCATGAATTTATTGGAAAGATCCTTGTGCGTGTTGCAGTGTCGCTACGTTGACAGTGTTGTTTTGGGTGCTCCCTTCACGCCCACAAAGGCATTCTTGAACAAGTTGCCCGGCAAAGTGCTTGCTGTGTACCATGGACCTACACCAATTGCCGACTTTGATCCGTACGAAGAAACAAAGAAGGAGAGTTTGTTCCACGAAATTGGGCCCCACAAGTACGACGACATGAACACCGAGTTCATTGTCAACCGTGTTCTCGACAACAAGGCCGCATACGAAGAGAGACAGAGAAGAAAGGGCTGGAAGTCTGAACACGAGTTAAAGTTGAGACAAGCCGAATTGGCCACCAACAAGGCCTAGGTCCGGTACCTACTAACATTATATTAAATCATCATCATCATCGTTCGTTTATTCGTATTTTTTTCGTTATTTCGTAGCACATATACTCGTCGGCTCATCTAGGCAGCATCGCTGTACTTCAGGTCACACAGCTCGTCCAACATGCGGAGCTTTTCGGCGTTTTCGGAATGGTTGGAGTTTCTTCTTTGGGACTTGCCAAAGAAGTTGTAGTCCTCGGTGTCGATTTCGTCACCGGGCTTACCCCAGTTGTGGTTGCCGGCACCGGACTTCTTGATCTTGGTGGGGTCGGTGTTCGCGTGGCCGTTGTGGGTGAACCACTTTGGCTGGCATTTCTTTTCATGGACGGTCCATTTGTTAGTTCTGGTCATGTTGGTGTTAATGTTTAATTGATAATCTTGTTTGTGTTTGTTGGCTCCAGAATGGGGGTCGATCGGGGTCTATTTATATTGTGGGGAGCGAACCCCACGAAAAAAAAGCAATGACGCAGTCGTGTGACGTGGGGCCAGCAGTGCGCGGCGCGGGGGTACAAATGGCGTGGCAATTTTAGGGCGATCATTACTTTTTAGTGACGTCTGGCGGTGGCCCTTGGCGCTAGTTTTATGACTCATGGCGGTGGTCAGCGACACTTTTGTGAGATTTAGTGAGGTCACCCCTATTTCTCGTTAGGTTCCGCCAGTTCTGGTGCAGCACAAGTTACGTCAAACTAGCGTGTATTATCGAATTTATGTAATCTTTCTAAACCATAAACAGAATTTGTTCTCGCTTATACTTTACACAGGCCTATTACAATTGCTGTCGTTTGGCTCGTTTTTTGTTGGTGGTTCGATATTTAATTGGTATTTGTGGACGAGCACCATTTCCTATTTGGGAAGCGGCTGCTGTGCGGTTGCAAATTTTTGCACCCAATCCACAAATACACACTATAAAAGCTCACACCAACAGGCGCTAGAAAGTTTCCTTTCCACACCACATTCTTTTCAATGCTCAACACACAACTCATCTTCACGCTCTTACCATTGGCCATTGGTGCCTACGCTGGCCAGGCACCTAGAATCAACAAAAACCCAAAGAACATCCTTGCCCACGCCGACTTTCCTACCGGAGGCGACCACGTTGTTAAAGGTAATGTCATCTTTAGTGCTCAGGATGGCAGTCTTGTTGATGTCAATATCGACATGACCGGTTTGCCTAAAGAAGGTGGCCCCTTCCAGTACCACATTCACGAATTCCCTGTTCCTGAAGACGGTAATTGCGAGGCTGTGGGTCTCCATTTCAACCCTTACCACGCGCCTCCTGACTGTGACTCCCAAAGGGCAGACGCCTTCTGCCAGGTTGGTGACTTGTCTGGAAAACACGGTTTCATCAACGCCACCTGTTTCCAAGCCCAGTACACCGACCCTTACTTGTCGTTGAACAAAAAGTCCCGCTCCAACATTCTCGGCAAGTCGATCACGTTCCACTTTGCCAACTTGACCAAGTTTGCCTGTGCAAACATTGTTCTTCCGACCAGAGAAAGATTGGAAACGTTGCAGCTGGAAGTCGACAACTTTACCATCAACGAAAATGTCAAAGAGCTGGCTCCACAAAAGCGTCAAGAGGTTTATGTCTTTGACGAAGACGAAGCTCTCACCCACGAGGAGTTTGAGCCAGCAGAATCGTTTTCTGATGAAGTTGCCAAAAACTGGTCCAACCAGACATATCCCGCCAACTACACCAACAACAGTTTTGGAAAGTTTGAACATCCCGACTGTGAAAACGGATCTGGTGCCAAATCTTTTGGCTATGCTGCTGCCTTGGGAGCAGTTATTGGATTTCTCATTTAAGCCTTTTCTATTGAACAATCTTAGCATAGCTACTTCTCAACTCAAATATTAAACGATAATAATTGACTCCAAGGTTTTGGAAAGACCAAATAGTCTTATGCAAGAGACAACAGTAAGTTTGTGTTCGCTGCTCAATTTCCCAAATGTCGTCTCATTCATTTGGCTTATCATCAAGTGGAAAATGTTCACGGGGACATCATTGTCCAAATAGCCACCCTCAAACCAATCGAGGATTTGAAACATGGGTATTATCCCAGGCATAACGAGCGGTAACTTTTCAGTTTCTGCAATTCCACTCCCATCGCTTAAACCGTACTTTTCTTGAAGCACCTTGTAGCTAGCCTCAGCAATCCCAACGACTTGCTTGTTGTTATAAATCTGTTCTGCAATATTCTCACACGTTGTCTCTGCCGATCTGGACTCTTCAAAAGAAACGGGCCGGCCTGTCTGTTCCATTTCAAACTCACCGTTGTCATCATCTTCTCCCAATACAAACAACCTTCCGTCCTTTATATATGGCAGAGCTTTTTCAAGTGGTACATACACCTCGTTGCACAAATCTAGTAATTCTCCGCCAAATCTCAGCTTATACTTCATCTTTTCGCAGTCGTCAACATAATAGCCCAAGTAGTAGTACCCCAAGCCCAACTTTTGACACATTAGTATCTCTCGAAGACCGGATAACGTGCCTAGCGATAAATGAGCATAGTCAGGGTCCCAAATAAAATAGATCGATGATACTCCTGATGGTAGAAAGTCCATCATTGAAACAGCTATAAGCTTATCATCCAAGTAATAGCATTCGTGAACAGGTCCCACAGGTTTTGGTCCATCGGTAATCGAGTCCCAATTCTTGATCCAGTTGTTTAGCTTGTTCCATTCACTGGCAAACCCTTCGACTTCTTTCTCTGGAAATGGCGTGTCACACAAAAATCGTTTAAACAGCCTTTCCGACACTTCCTCAGGCTTATCATTATGCACACTGACCTGGTACTTTTTGTACAATTGGAATTTTTCCTTCGAAAACTTTGATGGTTCATAGCGGGTCCGGAACCGCGTTGATTTTTGCTGGGCTTCAAGTATGCAACTCATCAGAAACTGCTTGTTTTTCAGGTGTTTGGTCATATCTTCTTCTGGGAATACTTCACGGACAAATCGATTCGCAACTTTCCGGAGTTGTTTGGTGATTTTCAATTGATTTATGCTGGTTCTGATGGTATAAAGGCGGCAGCACGAATGTAAAAGGTCAGGCCGGTAAAGAAAAGTTCCCGAGCGTCTAAAACCTTGATTTATAAGCTCGTCATACTGGCTACACGACATCTGTTCGACTGAGGTGCCAATGGTGAATGATTTCGATGGAGACGGCTGGCTTTTCATGGACAGTAAGGCATAATGGTCTTCTTTGCTCCCATGACAATACCCACACAGTGATTCGGATAAATAGTATGGTTTATATAGAACCATTGGCACATCATTTTGTTTCATTTTTCGTGGTAAATGTGTTATTTGAAAATTGGTTTAGGCGTTTGTTATATATTTTGTTTGAGTAAAAATTCAAGTGAGAAATCAACTCCTGACCCGCCATCCAATGAGTTCACTTAAAGCCAGCCCCAAAAAGCTCGACAAACCAAGTACCACTGTTAAAGAGGAACTAAAGAGAGACCCGGAAGACCCGGACCACTCAATCTTGTCGGATCCAGAAGATTACTTGGAGGAAAATGAGTCTTTGGACATGAACCTCAGTCGGGGCCAGCAAAAGATTTGGCTCGTCAAGTTGCCTCGTTACTTGGCTGAGGCGTGGAATAAGCCAGCAAACTTGAACGGGAAGCGGTTGGCCACCGTCAAGATTAAAAAGAACACTGGTGGAGGCAAGCTCCAGGTCAAGTTGGTCCTTGACTCTCAGCAGCAGCAAATCCAAGATATCCCACAGGAATACGATATATCTATGCTTAACACACAAGTCCGTAACTCATATGTGTTTAGCGAGGAGAACTTGAAGAAGTTCAAGCAGGAATTGACTGAAATTGCCAACATGCCCGAGCAGCCGGAATTGCCGTCTATTGTCGACCAAAAAGACAAGTTCGCTCCTCCTGAACAGCCACGCAGACCTTACAAGTTCTTTCGTATTCAAAAGGATGGCGAAGATGGCCAGCCTGTAAAGAAATTCATACCCTTTGTCAAGACGATTCCCAAAAAAACCGCTTTGATGGGCAAGATCTGCCATGATTGTCAAATAATACCAGCTAAAAACGACTCTCGATACAACCAGATGTTGATGAAGAGACAAAACATTACCAAGGGACCTACAAGGCCGAAGGTGACGCTCTTGAATGAAATTCCGGGGGTTATTCAATCGAATGCGGGGCCCTCCATCAAGGGGAACAATACTTCTGTGTTCTTAAAGTCAACTAATACAAGAAAGAACATTGATGGAAGAGCTATCAGAATGCCACAAAAGGATTTATTGGACTTGTTGTTTAGACTTTTCGAAGAGTATGAATACTGGTCAATGAAGGGATTAAAGGAAAGAACAAGACAACCCGAATCATACTTGAAGGAATCGCTTGAGTCAATTGCCAATTTAATCAAGAAAGGTCCATATACATCCAAGTATAACTTGAAACCTGAATACAGACGGTTGAGAGATGCGGAGAGAGCAGCTAAATTGGGCTTAAACGCTGCTGATGACAAGAATAGCGATGATGACGATGACGAAGATGAGGAAATGGAAGATGCGGTTTAGTCCTCAAGCCCTGCACTCCACGGTCCCCACTCGACTAATTACATATGGTAGATTTTGATTTCTAATAAATTTCCTTTCATAAGATGCCCATGAGACTCCTATTATATATTAAATATACAAAAGATTAATCAAACCCCAATGACTTACAAGTTCTTGATGGTCAAAGTTGGTGGCAAGGATTGTTGCAACTTCTTGGCCTTGGAAGCGTCGTTGACAACCAAGGTGTATTGGTATCTGGAACCTCTGACCTTGAACTTGGTTTGCTTGAACTTCTTACCGTTAGCGTTGACCTTGTTGTTGACCTTGACAACAGCGGACTTGATGTCGGATCTTCTAGCCAATTCGACGAATTCCTTAATGTCTTTGATTTCACGAGCCATCTTTATTATGTATAGGTTTAGTGGTTAGTGTGAGAAAGTAGCAGGAAAATTAGATGTCGCTCTTGGTCAATGAAAAATTTGAGAGTAACGAGCGGGTGCGTGTGCAGGTGCAAAAATGGGCATCACGCATAAATTAGGGGTGGAGCCCTAAGCAAGTCACGTGCCGCATTTTTCCCTATATGTTACAAGACGCTTGATACTGGTGATCCAGCGTCTTGTACGGTCGTCAATCATGATGTTGGCGGTATTTGTCTCACCGGTGATCTTCAGGAGTGCTGCTCTAGCATGGATCCCAACGTCTCGGATCCCAATGGGCCACGCAACGTTACCAATACTGAGCTTCATGTAGCTCTCATTGGCATGGCGGTAGTCCTGTTGCTGGAGATAGTAGGTGATGGTGGCCAAAGAAGTGAGCATGTCGTCGGTGAGTTTATGTGTTCTTAATTTGTAGAGTAGGACAACCAAATCACGTTTTGTTTCTGTAAGAAGCGACTCGTCGCCGTTGTCGTCGCCAAGTTCCCATTCCTTGGCGATATCCTTGAGGACAATGCGGATTTGGAGGTACAAAGTATCTCTGTGTGCATCGATGTTGGTTATGCTGTCCAAGGAGATAATCTTAAGAGTTGGGTCTTTGTAGAAGGGCGCTTCTTTCTCGATTTGGGCCTTATACTTGAGTTTCTTTGTGTCGTTATTCACGAGGATCTGGAGCTTCGTAATCTTTTCGAGCTTGGAAAGATGCGGCTCGTTGTCTAGCTCGTTAAACTCAGCAAGCTTGTTGTCAAGCTGAGTATCTGAGATCGACGCAAGAAGCTCTTTGTGTTGGCGATTTTGCTCATTTGCAGCTATTCCATCGGGGCCGGGAGCAGGTGCGATGGACTCCTGTTTCGCACCGCCGTGCTCAGACCGCCTTTCGATTTTTCGTATCTTCCGCTTCCCCTCACTCTTCTTACGGTTTATCTCTTCGCTCAATATACTCGAGAAATCCATGTCACTTTCCCCAACCTTTTGGCCTGCTTGTGCCCCAGATGAATGTGAAAATGGAGACGTTCCCCTACAAAAAAGGGTGTTATCTGCAGGCCGGCGCGCACCGTATTTTTCTCCATTCGATTCCCACAGCTTGCTACACACACCACACACCTCCACAGTGTTCTCGGTCCACCATGTCAACAGAGCCGGAACACGACGCCCACACGGCGGGTCCCATCAAAGCCACAGATACTGAGACTGGCAGGGATGTGCAAGCTGAGCACGAAAACGCTCTGGCCGCGGCTCCTCCAGTTCCGACAGCCGCACTCACCAAGGACGATCCTGACACCACCGTCGACGACCACGACGTTGAAATCGACGATGATACGGCCGAATTAAGAGCAAACTTTTCGCACCCGATTGAGGTCCCTGGTCCTGAAACAAAACCGCAAACATCGCCACTTCTCTCGGCAACGCCCCCCACGGTGTCGAAGGCGTTGATCAAGGCATATCCGTACCTCTTGATCGTCAACAAGCTCTTGTCGATTGCAACATGGACCAATGACGACTACTGGGTCAATGTCATTGTGCTCAGTGTGTACTCTTTAGCGGTGCTTTACTTTGAGAACCTCGTCGTTTGGTTCGGCCATATCATCATTGTCGGCGCCATCACCTTGTACGCCGTGGCCAACAACAAAATAGTGCAAGAAACCAACTTGCACCCTACTTTGGATGAAGTCGTGCAGGCATTGACTGCTACATGTATCAAGGCAGACATGTTGTTAAATCCAATTACATCGCTCTCGCTCTCGGCGTACGATATCAAGAGATTACTCTTTACCACGCTCTTTCTCACACCAATTTACTTGATTGTGACCTTTCTCATTATCAAGCCTCGTTACATCTTGCTTCTGACGGGCTTGTACCTTCTCACTTACCACCTGAGCTATGCCAGAATTACCCGCAAGATGATTTGGAAAATCAAGCTTGCTCGCTTGCTCTGCTTCTATCTCACAGGTCTCGACTTTTCACAAGCCAAGAACCATTCGTTGTTTGCTGCTGCGTTTGCCAAAGTGCAGAAGAACGCTGTGTTTGACTCCAAGACGTCTAGCAAGCCCGTTAGGTTCACCTATGTCATCTATGAGAACCAGAGACGGTGGTTGGCGATTGGATGGACGCTGAACCTCCTTTCGTACGAAAGAACGCCGTGGACCGACGAATTCTTGAACGAGTCGCTGTCGATTGATGCATTCAAGCTTCCTAATACCGGAGAGGGCAACTTTGACAATCCGTTGGAAAGCTCGAGCAAAATCAACGGTGCATCGTGGAGATGGGTCGATAAGGCATGGCGTCTTGACCTCACGAACGATGGAGCCATCACTTTGCCCAACAATAAGCGTTCCAAGACAACAGCCAACCCTTCTCCGGACGAAGGTTTCATCTACTATGACAATACGTGGAAAAAGCCCGGCACTGAAGACACTTTTTCAAAGTATACACGGAGAAGAAGATGGATCCGCACAGCTGAGTTGGTTTTTAGCAACAGTGGCACTACGACAGCACCTGTTGTTGAAGAAACTGAGGAAGAACATCTCGACGAAGTTGCAGAAACGAAAGTTCTGGGCCGCGACGAGGCAAAGGCCGTAAAGAGAAAGAGCTTGCGGTTTGCCGAGCCGGAGGAGACCGATAACTCCAAGTAGCTACGATATTTAATTAATGAGTTCCAGTAACGAGCAACAGTGTAAAAGGGTCGGGGTTTGGTTTCGGCCAACTATGTTGAAATGGCGATGGGTCTCGCAAATGGCCGAAAAATCGGCTGATCCCGCGCGGAAAATTCCGAGCTGATAAGAAATTCGCACACCATAAAAAGGTTGCCTATTCCCCGAAACAAAATTCCCCATCCAACAAACATCATGTCCACTATTATTGCATCATCTTACGGTAAAGCTAACGTCAAATTCTTGAAGGTCAAGAAGAACCCACAAAACCCCAAAGTCCAGGAAGTTTTGGAAGCCAACGTCCAGGTGTTATTGAAGGGAGCCTTTGACCGCTCGTACACCCACGCCGACAACTCGTCGATTGTGCCCACCGACACTGTGAAGAATACCATTTTGGTCGAAGCCAAGACTACTGATGTGTGGCCTATTGAGAGATTTGCAGCACACTTGGCCAAGCACTTCACCAACAAGTACAGCCACGTTTCCGGCATTGAGGTGTCCATTGTCCAGAGCAGATGGACCAAGTACAAGTTGGCCAACGGCGAATTCCACGACCATTCTTTCAGACACGATGGTCCTGAGACAAGAAGAACGTTTTTGACCTACTCCAAGGCCGGCAAAAAGTTGTCCATCACCTCGTCGATCAAGGACTTGACGGTGTTGAAGTCGACAGGCTCACAATTCCACGGCTACCACGTGTGTGACTACACCATCTTAAAGCCAACTACCGACAGAATCTTGTCTACTGACGTTTTTGCCTCTTGGACATACGATCCACGTGTGTTGACCACGCTCGACTCGGTGTTTGTCCAAGCAGACAAAGGGTTGTTTGACTTTGCGTACAACACTGCCCGTGGCACCACCTTAGAGTTGTTTGCATTGGAAAACTCGGCCTCCGTTCAGGCTACCATGTACAACATGTCAAAGAAGATTTTGGCCGGCGTTCCTGAACTCTCCACCATCACCTACGAGTTGCCAAACAAGCACTACATCCTCTTCAACTTGGAATGGAAGGGTATCACCAGCAACGACGACTTGTTTTATCCTGCTTCTGACCCTAACGGTTTGATCAAGTGTACTGTTGGCAGAAACGACTCCAAGTTGTGATTATAGTTTATTTCTTAGATCTGCCTGGATATCGATATACGTTTTATTATTTTTTTTGCACCCACCTGTATACAAACAAGCTGAAAATTTTATTGCAACTAACCATGTCAGGACGAGGACTTTGGCCAGCCATAGTGGCCACTGCGGTTGTAACGGCGGGTCTAGTAGAGTTTTATCATGCTTACTACAAAAAGCTGACCGTACTGGCCAAAGAAACGCCATCTCTGCGTTTGGAAACCATCGAGAACTACCCGCAAGAGTTGATCGAAGAACAAATGGCACGCAACATCGCCTTTTTGACCCCCGAGGGCTACGATAAAGTCCGCAAGCAGCGTGTGGTGGTCGTAGGTGTTGGTGGTGTGGGCTCTTGGGTTGCTTTAATGTTGGCACGGTCGGGTGTCGAGCACCTCCGCATCATTGACTTTGATCAAGTATCGCTCAGCTCGTTGAACCGTCATGCCGTGGCAACGTTGAAGGACGTGGGGATCCCCAAGGTCGAGTGTTTGCGCAACCACTTGTTGCAGATTGCTCCCTGGATCCATGTGGATGTCAAGAACAAGCTCTGGAACATCGAATGCGCTCACGACTTGATCTACGGCGACGACTTCAACCCAACATACGTGGTTGACTGTATCGATAACATCGAAACCAAGGTCGATCTCTTGACTTTCTGCCACGAAAACAACATTCCAGTCATCTCGTCCGGCGGTGCTGCGTGCAAATCAGACCCTACCCGGATGAATATCAGCGATATCTCCAAGACAGAAGAAGATCCGCTCTCGAGATCGGTCCGGATCCGATTGAAAAAGCGTGGTATCACTGGAAATATCCCCGTGGTGTTTTCTGCAGAGAAACCAGACCCACGTAAGGCCAAGCTCTTGCCCCTTGCCGAAGAAGAGGTGGCCAAGGGCCAGGTTGACCAGTTGGCCGCATTGAACCGGTTCCGTGTCCGTATTTTGCCTGTATTGGGTACGGTTCCAGGTATGTTTGGTCTCACCATTGCTACCTACCTCCTCACGCTGGTATCGGGCTATCCTGTTGAGCCCATTGAGGGTAAAAACAGATACAAGATCTACGACGATATCTTTCAGAGTTTGGCCGGACAACAATCACGTATTGGTGAGCTAGATCAGCGTGTCCCCATAGCTCTCTCGGATGTCAATTATATCTTGGAAGAGATGTACCGTGGCAAATCGCCCATCTCTAACTATTCAACCCGTCTTACGTTATCGAGATGGCGTGCTGACCAGGAGCTTCTGACGCAGAACATTGTTATCATGACCAAGCAGGAACAGCGAGAACACGAAGAAAAGGTTTTGAAGGGCGGAGCGGCTCCTGAAGACGTGTATCCACAGGAAGTTATTGATCGAGTCGAGGCCCGTTTTGCGGACGATAGATACTACTCTCAATTTAGATAAAAATAGAAGTTTGGCCAAAGACGTGGGGTTCCATTTTACTTCTCCATTTGAATAAAGTTGCAACATTTTGAGCATCATTCTGCGTTCCCAAATAGGCAATATTGCATTTAATTGATACATTTTATTTTGCAGCAAGAATTAACGTAACAGAAACCTGGTGCGTTCTGCGGTATAAAAGAGTAGCTGTTGCCTCTCGATTGCAATTGTTTTATCACTACAAACATTACAATTACAATGGCCGCTCAACAAACTTCTTCCGCTTCTTCCAAGTCTCAATCTGCCACCAAGGACAATGGTGGGTTCAGAGTTCCAGGTGGTTTCGTTCCAAACAAGTGTGTTATTGTTTAGTCAGAGACGTTAGCAATTGACATCGAGCCATAAGAATACTATTCGACGGTTAGCTGCTGCTATTTAGACTTTGGGTATAGTTTGTTCAATATATTCAGAGTTTAAGATAATGTAAGTCAAGAATACCAATGATTGCACAACAGCAGCTACAAGCTACAAGATCTCTACAATTATACCATTTAAACCTTGACAGTCGGGGTTTGAATCTTGGTGTGGGGCAAAGCATCTCCACCAGAAAGAACAATAAATGGTCAACCATAAAGAATTTGCAGATACCAATTAAACAAATCCTGTAAACTCATAAACCACTTAAAGGCTTTTGCTCTCTACGGTAAGACCTTCAGTTGTAATTTGCTCGTCGACAGCAGACTCGCTTCGCTCGGCATAGTCATTCTGTTGATGTGCGAAAAATTACTTGCCACCACTACACCAAATGTACAGAACCTGGAAAAGCTTTGTGGGCTCTGTGGGCCTCGGCATGAGGATGCAGCCAATGAGAACGTTCCGTCAATCCTTTGTTCGGTTTCAGTCGACAAACAAGAGCGCCAAACCCGCAACCGGCCTCAAGGCATTGGTGAAGGAGTACGGCTACTCGGCATTGGGGGTGTACTTGGCGTTATCGGCGCTCGACTTGCCCCTCTGTTATGTGTTGGTCCATTCAATGGGTAAGGAGAAGATTGAGTACTACGAGAACCGCGTGAAGCAGCAGTTTGGCTACGGGGTTTCGGACGAGGAGTTGCAGCAGCGCCAGGCCATCAACAAGATCCAGCAAGATATCGAGAACGAAGGGGCCCCACAACAACAACAGGAAGAATCCAGCAACATCTTCTCGTATGCCATTGCCCAGTTTTCATGGACAGAGTTTGCGCTTGCGTACGGGATCCACAAGTCGTTGATCTTTATCCGTGTCCCCATCTGTGCTGCCATCACGCCCGGTGTGGTTGCCATGTTGAGGCGGTGGGGCTTCAAGATCGGCACCGATAAGTTAGCAACGACTGCAGCTCTTGCCACCGAACAGATCAAGGACTTGACGGCGCTGAGTGCCAAGTTCGGGACGCGGCCCAATGCCCGTAAAAAGTGGTTCAGCTGGTTCTTCTAAAACTACAGAAGGAGGCCTCTAATCCATATATGTACAAAGTCTATGCAATAAATAACATCATATCCCAAGCATCAACTTGGTGCGTTCGTAGACGTAGAACGAGCACGCCACCATGGGAATCACCTTCATGTAGCCAATACTCAACCCCACGAAAAACCCACGGAACCCGCTTTCACGCAAGATCAAGAGCGCCGTGGCCTTGAACGAAAGAAACTGGCCCTGGCCAACAGCCCCGCCCACCTGCATTCGGCGTCGAATCACCTCAAACGGATACGCTGCGGTCTGCGAACACATGCCTGCCAATCCGCCGGCGATGAGCTGGGCATATGCCTTCAACGGAACACGGGCATCGCGTGAGTTGATCTGCTGCTTGTTCTTGACCACGCTGGCCTTGGTTCCAGGCTCGACCTGCCGCACAGTGTACTTGGCCAACGGCTTCAGCCGAAAGATATCGTGGATCAAGTCGTGCGTGTAGAACGACACTCCGGCGTACGGGACCATGCCCATGATGGTGGGTGCAAAGCCCCGGTAGAAGTTTGAGATTGACACAAGCAGCGGTGGCAAGATCTGCCTCGACCACTTGAGCCACCGGGGGTCGCCCAGGCGATGCGGCGGTTTCTCGTGGAAAATGGACGCAATGGTGGCCGGCACCCGTCCGCGGTGGTGGCTAACAAACTGGTCGTGAGTCGGGTGGGTGGCCTGGTGGGCCAAGTTGCGGGTCTCAAACGCCATCCGCACCCTGATCAAGTCGAGTGGATACGTCAAAAACACCAGTGAAAGGCCCAGGAGCGACCCGGCAAGAAACCGCCGCACAGCCGTCTCGTGGTCGTCTGTGGGGATCAACATGGTCCTGATCTGCTCGTAGGCAACAAACTTGATGGCTGCATAGGGGAAGATCCGCAAAAGCGTCACTGAATGGCCCTGGAACAAGCCCCACACGCCGTCGCTGACCCAGATCTGGCGCGAGGCCCGAAAGAGCCCCAGAAACGTGCCGCGGAACTGGAGAAACTCGGGGTTGGATGTCTGGAATAGGATTTTGATCCGGTCTAGTGGTGCTATCAACGTTTTGGCAGCCAGTCCGGCCAAACCGCCCGCTATGCCTGACCGTATCACGTACTCGAGCGACTGCTTGTCAATGACGCGAACATGCTCGATTGGCGTCGACTGGTCATTGCAGTTGGCCAAAGGCCCCACCTTTTCCGTATCATAGAAGATAGCCTTGAGCGTGGACGTTGTGCTGTTCGCTTCCTTGGCCATGCTACACAAGCGGGAAATCAAACGATCTAACTAGTGATGACCGTTTGCTTGGATTTTGTTAGGCGCAATATTTGGCAAGGACACGACAAAAAAATTTATAGCTGCAAAAAGCTTATTTTCACAGGCCATAAAATCAGGAAGGTATTGGTGGAATGGATGGTTTGATAACTTGAATGGATAGAAAGTGATAAAAACAAAAGAAATAGAAAGTAAAGGTTTTTATTAAAACTGTTTGTTCGTTTTGGCGACCATGTAAGCTTTTCGTAATATCAGTTAACCGTTTGGTATTTATAAAATTAAAAGAATCAATTCGTTATCAAAAATGGGAAAAAAGAGTCTCAACTTATTCTTTCATATTACACTACTTTCTACATTTACTTATTACCTGAGGATCCATGATTAATTTAGGTATTACTTTATTATATGCAGGTCACTTGCCTCAGAAGAAATAGCCCGATGAAAAGCATCAAAACCAAGCGAAATGCATGATTATTTGTAGCTGGCCTAATTCTTTGTTATTATTTGAACAATTTGAGCCGTTTCATGGCTTTATTTTGAGCTATTTTAGTCCATATTGATTATATTGTACAACCGAAACCGCAACTATAATATTCTCTTATATGCATGATACCAGCTCTACATCAATCCAATACCAGTAGTAAGTTGATAATTTCCTCACATTTTGCCTACAATTACTTATCAAGTGCCACCAATACTTCTACACTTTCAATATTCGCTCCCAATACAAGCATTTACTATTTAAACATTTTTTTAAAGTACATTTAACACAAACGAGCCCAGGCAACACTAATGTGCAAGGTGGCCGCGGTAGCCCGAAGTTCTCTCCTTATGGTAGTTGGATGGAGAACGCCCCCGAACCACAAGCGGTGGCGTCTCAATAGAACTCAACAAGATCGGTTGGATCTGCAAGTCTTCATCCTCAATTATCCCCAACAACTCGACGTGGAGAGTAAAGTACCGAGAATTGGCCGACGAAGACTTGATTCGAATGGAAGACGTGAACTGGATCCGCTCAAATCGCGCTATACGAGCAATTGAGTCGCTAGGATAGTTCTTGAGAATCAGTTCGTCCTTCAACGTATCAAGATTCGTCTCATGATAATATTCGCCGCGATCAAAGTAAAAGACCTTGTTCATATTCTCAATCTTACTGCGGTTTCTTTTGTTACACGATGCCTTTACTGTTTCGTGATCGGGTAAATCTCCTGGCACCGCAGGATAAATTGGTGGTGGGAACTGTGGTCCCTTGTCTCTCTTTGCTGTGTGCTGAACCAAACTAATGGAGCTTTCGTCGTCTGAAAACTTGGCTACAAGTCTAATGGCAAAGTAACTGATTTCTACTTTGTTTTCGCCCACCAACTCGCCATTGTTCAGCGAAGCCTTTTCAAACGTGTAAAACTTGTTGGAAATGAACCGGTCGAAATCAAAATTCTCCAATGAAAAGGAAGCCACCAAGGTAAAGTAGTTGCGCTTGTACCCGATCCATGTCCCATTTTCGCCAATTTCAAACCCACGGTCGATCCGGGCTTCCAAAACAGGATTGACGTCCAAATCGTTGCGCTTGCAATATATATCCTGGTGGTGTCTGGTTTCACTGAAACTAGGTCCAACACGGAATAAGTTACTTGACCGTGGAGCCACTTTTCTATTTGCAGAATCGAGTAACTCGCTTTCGTTGGCCTGTGCAAGCATTTCCAAGTGGTGGGGATGCGTCAACTGGTGAGGAAGCTGTTGTGGTGATGCTTGCTGGCCTTGAAGTTGTTGGTGATGGTGATGACGTGTCTGTTGGTGCTGCAGGAGATGCTGTGGCTGTTGTTGGTGTTGTCTTTGTTGGTGAAAGTGCTGTTGTGCCAATTGCTGGGTAATCTGGGCACTGAGGTGGTCCTGGTCGTGTTGCGAGTGTACGTGCTGCTGTTCATGTGCTAGCTGAGCAAGATGGTGCTGAAGCTGCTGATGCTGCAGATGGTGAAGCGGCGGTTGGTGCTGTTGGTGATGGTGATGGAGCTGCTGCTGGCTTAATTGGGCAGCCTGGGAGTTCTGCACCGGGGCCGCCGTGCTGTGCAAGACTTGCAGATGTTGTGGAAGTTGCTGCTGAGCATTCTGCACCTGGTGCTGTTGTTGCTGTTGCTGCAAATGACTAAGGTGGGTTTGATGGTGCGGGTGCTGGAACTGTTGCTGGTGCTGAACGTACTGGTGGTGGAGCAGTTGTGCTTCGTCGTCCTTGAGCAGCGAAATGTTGGCTACCACCGAATTTGCAGCAGCAACTGCGGCAGCCGCATCCTCCTCGGTGATGGGCTCGTCATTGGGTATTGTCATCATGACTGGTTTGTTTACCGCAGAGACTGGAGGGGGCGAAGGGTAAGGGATCGTAAGGGTGCTGCTCGTTTATTTCGGACACGTTCTCGGAGATTGGCGTCAAAATCTTGCTGATGCTCTGTCTCCACGTAGCTTCTGTCTAATCTCCAAGTTACTGATAGTGGAGTTCAGTTTTGTGCTATGATCTATTTTGTGTATTTGTTGAAGTTGAAATTCGGTCAGCGTCGTGGACTGCACATAGTGTGTGGCCGCTTGCACATTTTTTGCTTCCACTGGTAGATGCACGACACCGCGACTACCTTCAACTGACGCCTGTTTAGGAGCAGCGAACGCGCGTCGCGCGGCCAGACCCGCCATCCGGGTTCATTGCGCGGGAACGAGATTTTGCTCCTACGTGCGTGGCAGGCGATATTATAAACTGCGCGGTTTGTAGCGCAAGCTCAGCGCTTCCGGCTCATCGCCACGCTATTTTTCTCTATTTATCTAGTATCGGTTAGTCTTTCCCTGTAAGGCTTCCAATTGTTTTCTGAGCAATCTAGAACCGCGAACCCTTTGTTGTCTTGTGATTGTTCAGTGAGGTACCGCGAGACATCGCGACATTTATTTCAAAAAAAAAATTTTAACTAAGTAACTTTATCCATACGATCGAACCCATCACCAACAACCCAATTTTTTTGCCACCCATCGGTCTGAAGAATGCTCTTTGTAGGGACCACAGGATGCACAACCAACTGAAGACTCATCTTCAATCCCATCCTGTTCAGAGACCGCAGAACTCGCCGTCGTCGGCTCTCCACTCTCATCACATTCAAAAACTACAACAACCTGCCAAGCACCACCACACAGCTAAAGACACAATTGACCACCAACACAAACAAGACAACGCAGTGGTTCCAGTCCCATCCTCCAACACTCAAGCTGAAGATGACGCCCGCCACAAGTACTACCACCAACCCCACCTCCACAGCAACTACCCGCTCACGCCGTCGCTATCGGTGTTCCCTTCCTCCTCCCTTAGAGACATCCTTGCATTGATTTTTGTACTTTTGTCCCTTCCGCTTTCTGTGTCCTTGGGTCTTCTGTTAGTCTACATCTTTTTAGGCTCGAATTTCATGGGCGGCAAGTTCATCATTCTTAGCTACCTCATGAGAGAAAACCCAAAATTTTTCAACTACAGAAAGACGTTGGTGTCCTTTTTTAAGATCTTTTTTGTCAATTCAGGAGTGTTCTACGTGCTAAACATGTTAGTAAAGAAAAAGAACTACTTCAACTACGTCATCATCCTTTCCAAAACCATCATCTCATCGGACTTGCTAGGCTCTTCCTCCATCAATCACATCAACACCATTTCTAACAAGAAGATGACTACCAAGATTGAATACGACGAAAACAGAAAATTTCTCAATAGAAACTTGCTAAACTCGGCCGTTTGTTTTGTCATCATCTACTACATCACCTATTTAATGAATCGCATAAATCTGTCTTTCAGTCTCTTTGATGGATACAATCCTTTGGAATACATTACCAATTACAATTTCAGCACTATTAAAAAGATATACCTTATATTGTCCATTCACATCATAAATTCCTCAATATTCAAAAAGTCAACCATTATACACAATATTATTCCAAACACGTTTGATGACATATCCATTAATTGCGATTCCAATAAACCTTTAGACGTATATCTAAAGGATCGCTCGCTTTTCCAAAAAATTTCTAAGCATACTTTAAAAACAAAGTCGATAGCTATTAAAAACTTTGAGAACTTTATCATTCTGCCTTTTAATAGCAAATTGACCATATTGAAAAACAAGCTTAAAATTAATACTAACGAAAACATTACCCCATCCAGTGCTTCTGTGTTACAGTCCAGTTCCACAAACACAACATCCACCACCACAACTTCAACGTCTACGTTCACTTCCACCTCGTTGACCACAACAACAGTGTCCCCTCATATCACTACCATTGAAAACACGATCATTATTCAGCCATTTTGGTCTATTGTTGCTGCTTCCAAAGCTATTTTAAAGAACCCCAACTTGTTTAATGGTGAATCAACCAGATGCAAGAATAATGGTGGCAAATTTATTACCAGCAATGAATGTAACCACGATGTAAAGATGAAAACAATGTTAATTGATGGTTCCAAAATTGTTTTTGGTTTCTGGGATAACGTTCAACATTTGAATTTCAACAATTTGAAAATTAAGTTGAATAACGTCAACTGGAACTACTTTAAAGTTATCGATGAGTACTTGGTTGTCTATGGATTGACGTCGTTATTCCAGTATGAAGTGGATATTGTTTACAGCGAAGGTAATGATGTCCGTGTTTTAAACCATTTTATTATCAATACGACAAATGATGACAATTTGGTTTTAAACAAATCATTAGCGGAAACATCTTCGTTGAAGACCTTGCAGATTTCTTTGATTTCCACCATGAAGAACTTGAATTCCTTAAAGGCCAAGTATAAAAAGCTCAAGAAGGAAGAGAATAAAAAATTGACCGAAATCAAGAATAACATTGATAATTTGAAGAGCAAGATTTCCAAATATACCTCGAAACAAAACAACGACAATAGGGTTTTTGGGAAACTTAAGGGTCTCAAGCACTCTGTGATTCAATTGGAAAATGAAATTGAACAGTTGAACAATGCCATCAGCCAAGTGACTCATAGTGAAGATGAAAGAAAGAGAAAGTTTGACACAGATGAACGCGAACTTTTGAATGAAATTACGTTACAAGAACAAGCATTGAAGGATTATGAATCACGGATTGCTGAAGTTAAGATGAGACTCAAGGATGTCAATACAGAGTATCATGCCATGAATTTGAAGCACTCGAAGCTTTTGAGCAAGGAACTGGGTAGAATCGAGGAGATCAAGAACTTGCAGAATGACTTGAAAAATATCAAGAAGAACGACATTGTCAGCAAATTCACCAAGAAGATGAAGAAGACAAATGAAAAGTTTGAGACGATATTGCCGAAAGTTACGCATGAAACTGAAATCTTGCTAGAAGAATGTAGTAGAGTATTAAATGAATAGTATTGCTTGCTATGTACATTGTAGATGCTAGTTGTAATCTTTTATTCGGTAAGGGACTTGCCAATTTTGTGGAACCCACGATCAAAGTACAACAACCCACCAGACTTGTTGGCATACTTGTCATTCTCAATGATTTCTTTGACTTTAACGGCCCATATTTCGTGGTCATCGAGCTGAAAGTTTTGGTATGCTTCACATATCAATATTCGTTCGCTTTCCTTTAGTATGGGGACGCCGATGGAGTCGTTAATGCGGTGGATCTCCCAATCGGCTTGGTCAATCTTTGTGAATGGAGTCGTCATTTCATGGAAAGGTTCACCGTCCTTTAATTCTTGAGGGGTTGTGGCTAAATGTAATGCTTTGCTCTTTTCGTTTCGCTTAACGCCACTGGCAAATGTTCTGCTCAAAAACACTGACTTGGGTGTGGGGGGCAAGAGATGGAGTGCCAAGTATCTGTGTTTGTGTAAAGCCAGCGACGTATAAGAAGGAAGATGCAAATTGAACAGAAGTAGTGGGTTTGGAAATACTGAGAGTGAGCACACTGACGAGAGTGTCATTCCATGCAAATCGACATCGCTATGGCCAGTGGCGGACGTGAGGATCATCGCTTGCGACGATACGCAAGACATCGTTGACCGGAAAAGCTGCAGGATTGTCTTGTTATGTAGTTGTCTGAGCATTGGCAGCGGCCTCATGGTGAAAGGAGTGTAGTTGGTAGCGAGCCGGTGGAGTTAAAAAAAATGTGACTAGACCTATTAGTTTAGGCCATTATTAGATGTTTTAATGATATTGCGAGATGTAATGAAAATTCAATTAGAAAAAAAAGCTCCGCGACGGGGAATTGAACCCCGGTCTACCACGCGACAAGCGGTAATTCTAGCCACTAAACTATCACGGAATTTATTAATAGACAAATGTTTGTTATTTTTTTATGGTGCCGTAAGTGCAGTAAGAACTTGTTAATGCATGATAGTTGTTCATGTATTTAAAGCTTGAATAGGTTCTATTGGATACACCATGTATTTTTGTTGACAGTAAAGAATTTTCACCTTTGCTGCAAAGCCTATCTGGGCTTAGGTGAAAAAAACACGTTTCTGCCGTCCACAGCTAAAAGCCAAAAATAAGAGGCTGCGAACTAATGGCGCCATCTAAGTTTTTCTTCTGTTTGCTCAGATCTCCTTCTGCTTCTACTCCGTGCCCAAGCGCCAAGATATCTGTGTTATATCCAGGGGCCGATACTGGTTCTGGATTAGGTTATTGTGGCGAAACTGCATGGGTTGTGGGTGTCAGTATATCCGCAGCCACAAAAGCCCATTTATACGTCATTTCCATTTTTGGCGATGGGATGCTTTGATTTTCGGCATTTACAATACACCGCCCCTTTCTCATAACGCGAAATCGACACACCAGGGTATGTTGGTTGCTGTAATTGGACTGCAGCTACAATATGGTAAAATATGTAGATATTGTGCGGAAACGCCGCTTAATGTTGTCTTTTTGGCTCCGCGCGGTCTGCACTCGGCAAACGGCTAATCTAGAAAGCCTGCTGCGCAATGCGCCTGGCCTAAAAATAATCCGCAGCAGCATATAAAACCTATTTGATCCGCGATTGTTTGACGAGGGAACTAACCATCTCCACCATGAAGCTTTCTTTTCTTGCCTTATTGGCTACTGTCCATGCTGTCAGCCACAAACGAGCATCCGACCAACAGGCAAACGTCTTGCAATTTGAAAACTTTGGCTACCTGGGAAGATACAACTTGGTCCTGGAGTTGAAAAATGTTGACTCCGACTCGTGTACCTGTGAGCTCAGCTCCACACCAGTCGAGTTTAGTGGTGTCAACAGCCCCCTTGACGAAGAAGTGTCTGTTCATTTCAGAGGGCCCCTTGTATTGAACAAGTTTGCTGCCTACGTTTCACCAAACTACGTACATGGCTCCAGCAACGGTACATGGCAAAGAAACGCCTACTACGACTCAAGTTCCGGAACCACCAACAACGTCACCTTTTTGACCAAAGCTGGAACCAACTCCTCGTGTCTTGGTCAAGCACTTACATTTGCTGACTCCGATGGGATCTCAGCTGCCAAATCAGCTACACCATTGGGCGAGAACACCTTGATCAAGTCGAATGACGAATATGTCATCTTTTCCAATATCACATGTGGCAAGTCGGGCCTCAGTAACGACTGTGGTGTTTACAGAAGCGGCATTCCTGCGTACCATGGATTCTACGGTGTCACCAAGATGTTCTTGTTTGAGTTCCAGATGCCCAAGGAAGACAGTGTTAGTACCGATACATCCAACTACAACATGCCAGCCATCTGGTTGTTGAATGCCCACATCCCCAGAACGGCTCAGTACTCCATGAATGCCAACTGTTCGTGCTGGAGATCTGGATGTGGTGAGTTTGATATCTTTGAAGTGAAGAACACCACCTTGGCCAACAACTTGTACGCCACTATCCATGACTACCAAGGTACTGGTGATATCGAGCTCGGTCTCCAAGTCCCTGGCTACATCTCCAGAGACTACGATTCTACCTACAAGGGAGGCGTGAGCTTTGACTCTGACGGGAACGCAGTTGTGTTTGTCTCCAACTCGACGACGTTTGACGAAACCATTTCTGGATCGGACTTGAACTCGTGGATCAATGGCGCAGGCACAGCCGTCAAAGACGAATTGTCATCGGTCAGCTTGGCTCCTCTTCCAACATCCTCCTCCTCAAAGAAGAGTGAAGGGTACAGTCACCAAGACCAATCATTTATGACCAAGTTGTGGGTCGGAATGGTGGGATCCATTCTCTGTTTCTTGTGATTTGGCAGCTGATCTTGTGTGTATATTAATTATAAAATAACGTATGAATTACGCGGTGGGGTGAAGTAGTGCTTCTGAGGCGGGGGGCATCCATAAATTATTTCTATTTTGGTCGACCACCGGCATGGAACGTTCGCTAAATCGAGGTTCAACGGTGCGAATGACAGCCCCGAGTGCAAAACGCGACCTATTCGGGAAGGTGTTTGGACCCCCGGCCCGCGACTCCTTTCAAACACTGCTGCTGCAGTTGGTGACAACAGGTACGTGACGTTGTGTCATAATAGCAACAACTCTGCCAATAGTTGCTACTTGCATTGTTGATGTCTGTGTAGATAAGCAAAGGTATAAATTTGCAGCTCATTTTTTTTCAAATAGCAAGCACACTATACACGTTCACAGCATTGTTGATTAATGTCAAGTGCTGCCCTGTACCTGCAACATGTTGTGGTCAACTCAGGTGCAGTTGCCCAATAAGGAAATTTGCCGGTTTTAGCTCTTGGCTGTGCGTTTTCCAGATTGGTTTTTTGCTGTAACATGTCCAGTTCCAAGCCCATACGATAAACATGTATAAAAAGGGCTTCTGCTGCCGGATCAATGCTGCTCTTACTGCAGCGATCGCAAATCCCTCCTTTAAATGGTACAACCAGGCTTGCTTGTCTTTTTTTCGTCGCTCCTCCATAACTATGCTCCCACAACAGACACTCCGAATGGGCCTACTGCAGCTGTGGCATCAGAAGCAGTGGCGGTACCAACTACTTCCAACGTCTTGGGATATACACAGACTGCTGGCTTTGACTTTACCACATCTGTAACTTTGGCTCGCTACAGAACCCTGTTTTTAAGCACACCTAGTGTTGTAGCAGACGATGCTGTGGCCGACACTGATCCGCTGGCAACAGCTGCTAATCCCACAATTGTTGCCGCAGTACTGAGTACTAGTGTACCTGTTGGTGTAACTGATGTGCCTACAACTTCAGATGCTACTACTACTACTCCAATATCGCAGAGCGTTTCTGCTGCTGCTTCAACTGTTGATTCGCCAAGTCAGATTGATCTGGAAGCATCTGCAGCCCAAATTGTATCTGTGCAAACTGAATCACCTGTTGTCTCGACACAAACCGTCTTCAACCTGTTGGCTGCAAATTTATGGAACAACTTTTGGACAACAGCCAAAAATTCCTTTACTGATCACTGCGACAATACAACAACGCCAGTACTCTGGGACTTTTCGGTTGCTGGAATTGCTGTGGTCTACACAGGGAACCATGACAATACCCAACAAGTGCTTAATGCCATTGCAAAGTACAAGAGCAGTCTGGTTGGAGGGTACTCTGCCACTACTGCTGGTGATACAGATATCTACAACGATGACGACTCACAGGCCCTGTGGGTATTGACTGACGGTGCCCAGCTTACGGGAGACTCGCTTTCTAACGCTACTTCTCTACTTAGTTACCTCCAAACCCAGCAGAATAGTGCTATTGGGGGCATCACCTGGAACTATAACGGCCTGTACGTTGCTCTGATTTCAACCTTGGAAGCTGCATTGGCTGCTGCAAAACTATACAAATACGATAATAACCCAGCATACTTGTCGTTCTCCAAGTATTGCATCAACTGGATCTTGGACAACTTGGTAGACCCCAAAGATAACTTCATATACGATGGAAAGAGCAGCACCACTGGTACCGTGAACAAGGGTAAGTTGACCTACACCATAGGGGTTGCCATGTCTACCTTGGCATATCTCTCCCTCTGGGATAACTCCAACGATTGGCAGGCCATCGCAGTGGAGTTTGGTGTCAAAGCTCTTGGTTCTGGTAACTTGAATACCCAATTTTTCACCGACGGATACATCAATGATTCTCTTGATCATTCCCATAATTTCTATACTGGATTGGCCGACTTGCTTGTATTGACGTCTCCAAATTCGACATACCAAAACGAAGCCTATACTTTGTTCAAGACTGAATTGGTTAGAGAAACAAGACACCTCTATGACGAGTACTCGTCTGTCATCAATAGCAATGCTTGTTCCAAGACTGATGGTCTTAATTCATTGTTGAATTTCGGATCCTTGACGCAGATTTTCTACCAAGTGAGTAGAGTTGCGGACCAAATCTAGCCTTTATAATTAATTAGCTTTATTACTTGTTCACATAGACTCTGGTTTGCTCTGTAGTCAAGATAAGATTCTTCAAACTCAAGGTCGGGAATTAGTTTCTTCAAGTTGATGACAGGAGTTTTGCCATCAAATGTTATTGTAGGGCCTATTTTGGAAAGCACAAGACCCCTGCCTTGTTCAAACGGAAGTACTGTTGCCTCAGCTAGTCTTTTGCGGATGCTCTCTTCGTACTTGTTTTGCACAAAGTCAGCGCAGTCGGGAATGAACCCCGTTTCTCCCTTCATGCTCTTTGCGTTCACTTGAAGTAGTTTCCGAGGAAAGAAACGTAGTCCGTTTTTGGTATCTTTTGTCATTGCCTCGACATATCTTCGGTTATTGATAATGTAATGCGACGTAAAGAAGTAATCTTTGAGCGAAACGGAATTATCTATGATGGGTATGATCCAGTACGTGTGATTCTTCGACTTCTTCGACTGAACTATCGGTTCAGCTTGCTGCTTTGGTGCTTGTTCGATTGTGAGATGGATCATATCGCCATGGGGATATCGCACACCAGAACCATCGGCTCTTGTACCAAGCAAGGCTGTAGCAAAGGGATTGAATGCAAGAGCATTTGTATCGTATGCATCGCTTCTATAAAGCTCTGCAGCATGCACTTTACGTCCTTTAAACCATTGTGTCGGATTTACAAGGAGCGGATGTCTCAAAAACGTCTTCAGCATGTAATCAATAATTATAAGTTTAGTGCGACTAAATCTCTACAAAACATTTCAACAAAAATATATGTCTTTTACTTAAACCTCCAAGATCTTGTACTTTTTCCGGGCCTCTTCAAGCGAGAAGTTTACTTCTGCCTGGTGCCATCTTTCGTGTAATCTTCCGTACAACAAAACCAAGTTGGGTTCGTCGGATGCGGAATCATTGACGGCCTTCTTACCAAAAAGACGTCCCTTTTCGTCATCCCACTGTGCAAACGTAATCTTCTCCCATTCCTTTGGCTTGGAATAACCCAAACGGCGGAGTTTGGGTGAGTTCAAAGGCTCAGGATCCAATAAGCACGAATTTTTCGGATCGCAGAAGTAAATGATAACCAACCGCTTGAACTGCTTCTGGTCATCTGGTGGAGAAACAACGCGATGGATTGACGACTTGAAGTATCCGCCCGAAATGAACTCCATTGCATCTCCAATGTTGACTATGATTCCATTGGGCGTGTGTCCAACGTACTTCCACTGGCCCGTTTGGTAGTCTCGAATCTGCAATGATAAAATGGGCTGCGACGTAATAAAAGTGAAGGCAGTGCCGTCGGAATGGCCCCGCAACCAGTTCTTGTCGGTCTTTTCTTCGTCCTCTGGCTTCATTCCATGGTACATCATAAGTCTGCCGAAGCCACCACCCGAGTTGTTTAAATCGCCAGCAATCACTTTAAAGTAGTTCTCCCACAAGTATCCTTCCGGTAACTCACAAATGATATCGCACAATATCGTCAACTTGCGAAGTACTACCGTGTGCAAGTACCGGTAGTACTTGACTACTTGAGGAAGATAGGCACGAGCTATCTCTGGATACTTTCTGTTGGGATCAAACACTTGTTCCTGCTGTAAATCTCTGAAGTTGTAGTGGTCAATGGAATCCGTCACACCGTTTTTCATAGTCCAGTAACCCCTTGGTTTAAATCCAGCACCTCTCTCGCCTCCTAAAGATACGGTCCTATCCTCAGCATCTGCAGATAATGCTCCTGCAAGAAACTCACGCTTTGTTTCTTCTGGTAATTCTAGCAACGATTGGGCTACCGATCTTAAGAGTGTCAATTCTTGTTCATCGTAGCCATGATTGATGAGCGAAAAGAATCCCACGGTCGAGAGTGATTTTTCCAACTTATGTGCCAAAAGTTGCCGTTGTTTTAAGGATTCGGGGCCTTCTTTAAAAAGAGAAAGATCAATCGCATCTAGCTCAATCTTGTCCACCGCAGCTGTCGATGGAGATGCTTCTATAAAGGGACGGACGTTGTACTTTTTGTTGATTTCTTCAATTGGTATTGACATGGTTAAAGTGCTTGATCTCTCCTTCGCAACATATTTGTAATCTTTTGTGGAGCTGTGTAGATTAAGCAATAAATTGACTCGGCTCGGGTGATATTTGCAGCCACAGTTGATGACGCGACTGATAAAATGAAAATTGACTGCGCCGTATCTGCAACTAATTTTTGCGGGAAACAATATCCGCAACGAGGCGCACAATAAAATAACCAATAGAATAACCACTGATCCAATCAGATCTCGGCCCCGGGCTGGAAACCACAGTTTTTACTAAGTTGATGACGATGGTGGTGATGCAAGTACAGCATGCCTTGTGATGATCCACCGTTTTCCATCATAAAGATATTTTATTTTTGCACCCAGATTATATATTTAGCTGTCAACGCTGTCAAACGCGAAAACCATACACAGTTAATCTTAGTAACCAAATGGAACCATCTTTATCACAGGGCGTCGGCTACGGCTTGATAGTCGGAGGTGGGGTTTTTTTCGCTGTTTTCATGAACTTGTTTACATATATCCAAAACAGGTATACCAAATTCAATTCAAAAAAAATCGATGAATTTGTTTCGAGTAGCAGATCGGTCAGTTTCGGATTACTACTCAGTGGGATTCTCTCCAATTGGACATGGAGTTTGACTTTATTGCAGTCGGCAGTTGAGTCGTACAATATAGGCTTTTCGGGAAGTTATTGGTATGCAATTGGTGGGTTGTTGCAGGTTTCGGTGTTTTCTGTCATCTCGAGTAAGGTGAAGAAAAATGCCAATCTTGTCACAACTTTCCCAGAAATGGGATACTTCCGGTTTGGAAAAGCAGGTCACTTGAGTTTCCTCTGGTGTGGATTTATCTGTAACTCCATCGTGAGTGCCTGTATTCTTTTAGGTGGTGTTTCTGTATTCACTGCAGTTACAGGCATTAATTATTATGCAGCATTATACTTGATTCCATTTGGTGTGGCTGTCTATGTTTCTTTTGGTGGATTGAGAGCCACTTTTATTTCCGATGCTACTCATACCTGTATTTTGCTTGTGTTTATCATAGTCTTTGTTTTTGAAGTCTACGTTACCAATGACAAAATCGGTTCTGCTGAAAAGATGTGGAAACTTTTGAGCCAATTGGATCCTATTGAAGATAACTTCCATGGCTCCTACCTTACTTTCAGGTCAAAGCAGGGGGCAATTTTCAGTGTCATTAGTGTTATCACAGGATTTGGTTTGGTTGTGAATGACCAGGCTTATCTTTCTAGAGCTGTTGCTGCTGATCCCAGATTCACGAGTCGTGCTTATTTCTTTGCTTCAACTTGTTGGTTTGTGATTCCCTTTGCCATGGGTGCCTCCTTAGGACTTGCAGCCAGAGCATTAAGTGTATACCCAGACTTCCCCCAATTGTCCGCAGCAGATGTTGGTGCTGGATTGCCACCTGTTGCTGCTGCAACTTATTTGATGGGTAAGGCAGGCCTGGCCATGATTTTAGTGATGGTTTTCTTTTCGGTTACTTCTTCTTTTGCCGGTGAACTCATTGGTACGTCAACTTTGATCTCCTATGATATTTACAAGAGATACCTCAATCCTCTGGCAACTCCTAATCAAGTTGTAAGGGTTGCAAAATATTCTGTCTTTATTTGGGCTATTTTTGCTTCTTCTTTGGCTGCAATCTTTTATGGTGCTGCAAAGATCTCAATGGGCTGGTTGTTCAATTTCCTTGGTGTTGCTACTGCGCTGGGAGTGTTTCCAATTGCTCTCTCTTTCACTTGGAAGGACTTGAATAAAGCCGGTGCTGTGGGTGGCTCTGTTGGTGGAATGATTCTTGCTTTTATTGTCTGGCTTGTTACTTGTAAAGTTTATTTGGGAGAAATCAACATTGACAACTTATCAAGTCAATGGGTTTCCTTTGCTGGTAATGTTGCAGCCTTGTTTTTTGGTGGTGCTATTTCCATTACCCTTTCATTAATTTGGCCAGCTAATTTTGATTTTGATGAAACCAGAAACAGAACATCTCTTCTTGAGAACTTGAAAAAGCCAACGTCTGAAAAGTTTGAAGATTTGGGTGCTGAAAAACCTGAAAGTTCCAAAAATCCATATCATGAATCATCTGAAGCTATTACTGACCTGGAGTCTCTGTCGATAGATAAAGATAGTGAGTTGGATATGGACTTGAATGCGGTTATAGATCACGCCCATTTGGATAGACAGTTTAAAAAATACTGTGGATTGGTCGCATTACTTGCCTTCATAGCTACCATTGTCATTCCTGTTCCTTTGGGTGCCAGTCCGTACGAATTTTCCCCGGGATTCTTGAAGGGTTTTGTCATCATTATTATTATTTGGTTATTCTATTCTTTCACCTTTGTTATATTGCTTCCTATCGTGGAAGCTAGACATGGAATATGGAAAATATTTACCAAAATCGTGGGTAGAAACTAGAGTGGTATAGGCAACAACACATCTGCCTGGTAGTGGTATTTAGTGGAATAGATAAGTAGATTGAAACCATAGCTGCAAAATGCCTATGAGAATAGCTCGTTTAGGTCAATGACATCTTCCCTCTTTTTAATTCCTATAATATACATCTCTCTCAGCTCATTGCGACACGCTTCTGGCTTAGTTCTGTATACTTTCTCAAACATTTTTTGCATCCGTTCAAGAAGCAACTGTTCCTCCTTACCGGTGTAAAACTTCATTACCAAACTTCCACCTTTTTTAAGTAACTGACTCGATAGTATCATGGCTCCGTCGCAGAGCTCCATGCTGGCAAAATGGTCATTGTCTCTAATACCCGATGTATTGGCCATCATATCACTTAAAACTAGATCTATAGGGTACTTCTGAGCTTCCAGTTCGTTGGCATAAAAGGCTCTGATCTCCTGGTGTGTCTTTCTGCTTAAAATATCTCCCTGTATAAAGTGACTGCCTTGTGGAGGACTACAGTTGATCAAATCAACACCTAAAATAGTAGATTCCGCGTTGATCTTCTTCATCCGCTCAATGGCAACTTGTGTCCAAGCACCAGGGGCAAATCCCAAGTCCACAATATTATTAGATTTCTTTGAAAACAATCGGAACTTCTGGTCCAACTCTATCAATTTATATGCTGCTCGCGAGCGATAATGTTGCGCTTTGGCCAGTTTGATATGTGGATCCTTGGTTTGCCTTTCTAGCCATCTGTTTGATGAATTGGATTTACATCTTACTGATACTTGCCATGCTCTTAGGACTGGCTGCTTTGTTATCAGTTTTATCATCCTATGAAGGCGATGTCTTCAGTCGTAAAGCTCTTCTCAAATCCTGCAGGTAAAATTTTTAATCATCTCTTCTTGATTTTTCACATTGCAAGCTAACATCTACATTTAGCGATGACAGACTTCTTGCACGTTTTAAAAGAGAAGCCAGAGGACATATTTACATTGTTCAAGGCTGGAGATGATGCTACAGACAACTATTTTAACCAGTTGACCAAAAAGTTTTTGGATCCCATCACCAAAGATCATTCAGTATTGGATGAAATTTATGTCGATGGATTGGATTCAACCCAAGTTTTTGGTCAGACCAAGATGGTTTTGGACGGCGTTGGTCAAAACTTGTTAACTCAGATAGCCGAATTGAGAGGCCCAAGTGATGACGAAGAGGAAGTGGATGAAGATGAGGATGAAGTTGACGAAGATGAGCAAGAAGCATTTGAAGATGAGGAAGAAGAAGTAGGGGAGGATGAGGACGACGACGAAGAAGAAGAAAAAGAAGTAGAAGACGGGGAAGCTGAACATGAAGAAGCTGAAGATTTTGGAAGTGATGGTGAGACCTTTCATGAAGGAGAATCAGAAGCCGAAACCCAGGTCCCATCTGAAGATGAAGAAGCACAAGTAGAAACCAAAAAAGATGCCTTTGGTTTGAATGACGGTTTCTTTGATATCGACGAGTACAATAAGCAAGTCTTGGCTCTTGAAAATGAGAACAATGACGACGATGAAGAAGAGATCGATTTCTTTGGAGACATGAGCGGAGATGAAGATGACGAAGAAGAAGACATGGCTTATTACGATGACATTTTTGAAAAGCCAGGATCTGTCAGCACCAAATCAATCTCAAAGAAATCTGAAGTTGCTAGCGAAAGCGAGGATGAAGAAGAAGCAGAATCCAAGTTTGACGAAAAGGACTATGACAATGCTGTTGGCTCAGCCATGTTGGATTTATTTGCTGATGAAGAAGAAGGCACTCCAGAACAAAGTAATAAACAGTTGTCGTCATTTGAAAAGCAACAACAGCTGATTCAAGCCGAAATTGCCAAGTTGGAAGCTGAATTGGTTGCCGATAAGAAATGGACCATGAAGGGGGAAGTCCAATCCAAGGACAGACCACAGGATTCGTTATTGGACGATGCTGAAACAGCCAATCTTGAGTTTGATAGAACATCCAAACCAGTTCCAGTAATAACAGATGAGGTAACGGAATCATTGGAAGACTTGATCAGACGCAGAATCAAGAACGATGAATTCAACGATTTACCAAAGAGAATAATATCCGATATTTCCAAATTTCATAATAGACAAAAGTATGAGCTTTCGGAACAGAAGTCTACAAAGTCTTTGGCTGAATTATATGAGGATGATTACAAGGGTATTGATCCTAATCAAGAAGTGAGTGATGAGATCAAGAAACAGCATGACGAAATAACCGAGTTGTTCACCCAAGTTACTCACAAATTGGACTCTTTATGTTCTGCTCACTTCATCCCTAAGCCACACCAGTATAAGTCAATTGACATCAAGGTGAACGATACTGCAGCTTCGATCAACATGGAGGATGCCCAACCATTGCACGTGTCAAGTGAGTCTAGATTGGCCCCACAAGAAATATACAAGATTGGAGACGATGCTGTTAAGGCTAATGGAAGACAAGGCAAGTCGCAGGTCCAGTTGAAGTCTGGTTTGTCATACTCGAAGGACGAATTATCTACTGAAGAGAAGCAGAGGTTGAGAAGAGCCAACAAGAGAAAGAGAGCCAAGGAGTTCAACCTGAGAAAGGAAATCGAAGAACAGAAAAACAAACAACAGCCTGCTTCTACCAACAAGCGTCAAAAGGTTGGTGAAGTTATTGACACCTTGTCGAAGGCCAAAAACGTTACGGTTATTGGTAAGAAGGGTGAGTTGCGCGATGTCAGAGGTGAGATCAAGAAATCGCAAGGCACGCAGTCATCCAACAGTTTCAAATTATAGAAGCCCCGTTTATAATTGTATAATAGCATAGCTTTTCCATGGATTTGCAACCGATACCCGTTTGGGAATCTCTAAAATTAAGCCTCAGGGCTCGTAATTGCACTATTGCGCGTCAATTCTCGGTGAGTTTAACTAAAACTCCATATTATCTCCAGATAATAAGTACTGCATAAGTGGGATGTCAAGAAATTGTTTAGAGTTGAATACTTGCTCGTATTACGATGTTTATTGAAAATGGTTGCTGAAGTTGAGTATTTTCCTGTTCTATATCTTCTTAACTAATTGTGTCGGTGACCTTTTGGAATTTTCAGGAACTTGCATTGACAAGTGCACATGACATTGAAAACGGGCTTTGCAGCCAGTTGAAATCGGTGATCCATATTGCATTTCAATACTATGACATCATAACTGTATTTAACCTGCGACTATAGTAATTTAAAACTGAGGAGGAGTAGAAGTGAAAGTTTTCTCCGGTGGGATCTTGCCATGTATTCTTCTCTACAAAGTTTTGGTCATCGAACATAGCCACACTTACAATTTAGGTGTCTGCCACTTAACTATTTATGGGGCTTATGTATACGATTTCTATTGGCTCTTCATCACGACTAACTCCTGTTGCCGCTTTAGCCCTGTTGAATGGCTAAGTTTTGACTTTGATAAGTGACGTGAGCATTCGTAAGCTTTCCGCAAAGAGTTGTAAAGGGGGGTGCAGACGGGCTTTTATTGGTCATATCGCAAAGACTTCGCCATGATGTGGACTGACTAACGGTTCAACTTAACTCGTATTTATGCCATTTTAAGATACATCGTAATTGAACAGCGTCAAAAAAATAATGTTTCAACTACTCTCCGCAAATATGAAAGCTGCTCAACAGGCGCCAAAACGGTTGGTAGACAAGGTTGTTGGCATAAATTGAGAGGCGTTGATGCGTCCGAGGTATGCAACAAATCCATTAAACCTAAATTGGGCCATATTCCACGTTAGGAAAACTACTGAGGTTGGCCTTGTAAAATGGAAAGATCATAACGAATTTCAGTGAAATAATGGTGCAACCAGGCAAAAACGCGTCAGACACCAGACCATTTATGTAGCATGTAACCATGTGTAGCGTTAGATACAAAATATTGGCCGATTGTATACCCTGGTTATACCTACGAGGAGCTCTCAATCGCCGAGGGTGCCCCTCTGCTGATGACTTATTCTCCAGTTGCTTTCCTGTTTGGCCAGGGGTGGAAAAAAGTAATTTATCGCATTAGGAAAAAACTATTGTTGTGCTACAAGGTATTTTTTGAATCAACTAAAAAATATTACACTGCCCACAAGTAGACATGGGAAGAATTGACACGCTGCCGCCGGTTTCTGACGATATCTATTTCTTGGGTTAACGCGTACAACAGTAACAGATCCACGTCGCGTCTCTACACAACTGGCTGACCAAAAGATACAGCTGGATTAGCGTGGTCTCAACGAATCGAATGCAGGCTATGCAGTTTTTTTAAAAAAAGAAAGCCCTGATTTCGATCCCCCTTCGAGTTTTCTCGTCCTCCTATTTGCTTGATTTCAAGCTAACATCAGCGGTTGGGTTATTTTTAGAAAATAAATTGCAAGTCCTCTCTACCAGGACAGAATAAACTTTCCAGAAAGAGCACTGGCCTTGACGTTGGTTGACACAGCACCGTATTCACCCATCTGGAAGTATGTTTATGTAAGTTATTTTTACCCTCGCCCCTTCCAAAGAAGTGGTGACCACCATGAGCTGCTGAACAATATATAATATCATAACTTTCCCCAATACAGTAATTTTTGAAAGCATAGTGTTTCTCCTCCACTTTAATTGCATCTCTAGGTCATTGATACATACCATAGTGGACTTCGTTTTAGATTTTTAACCTACTAAATAATGAAGTTCTATCACTCGCTTTCTGCTTTCGCTATTTTGGCTTTTGCTGAAGCCGCTACTATCCCATCCGAGCCATGGACAACTTTAACTCCAACGGCCACCTTGCCTGCCTCAGCTTCGGCTTTGACTGATTTTGATGGATCTTTCGCTTTGTCCATCAAGACTTTTGCGTCTGGTTCTGTTACTGCCTCGGCAACTGCCACGGCCTCTTCCTCTGTAAAGGCAAAGAGAGCCGTTCAACAAATCGGTGATGGTCAAGTCCAAGAACAAACTACCACGACTGCTTCGGTTTTAAACCAAATAACTGACGGTCAAGTCCAACAACAAACCAAGACTACTGTTGCTTCTGCTTCTGTTGTTAACCAAATTGGTGATGGTCAGATTCAGCAACAAACTACTGCTTCTGTTGTTAACCAAATTGGTGATGGTCAGATTCAGCAACAAACTACTGCTTCTGTTGTTAACCAAATTGGTGATGGTCAAATTCAGCAACAGACTACCACTACCACCGCATCTGCTGTTAACCAAATTGGTGACGGTCAAGTACAACAACAAACTGAAAAGGTTACCGCCACTGGTGTCGCTAGCCAAATCAGTGATGGTCAAGTTCAACAAACCAAAACTACTGCTGCTGGTCAAGCTACTCAAATTTCTGACGGCCAAGTCCAAGGCACTAGCGACCCATCCGACAGTCCTGATGTCTTGGAAACTTGTGTTGACTCTAATGCTTTAACTGTTACCTTAAAGAATGGTGAACTCCGTGATTCCAAGGGCAGAATTGGAGCTATTGTTGCCAACAGACAATTCCAATTTGATGGTCCTCCACCACAAGCTGGTACCATCTATGCTGGTGGTTGGTCTCTTGTGCCTACCGGTGAACAAGGTGGTTACAAATTAGCTTTGGGTAACAGCACTGTCTTTTACAAGTGTTTGTCCGGTGACTTCTACAACTTGTACGACGAAAGCATTGGTGGCCAGTGCTCTCCAATTGAAATTGATATTTTGAAGGCTGTCCAATGTTGATTTACCAGCACATAAACTTTGAAAGTGATATTTTGCTGCTGCTTTGCTTTATTTTACATTGAAAATTAATGGTAAATATTGTTCTTGACGTCTATTTGTTCTGTTTTTCTTTGAATTCCATCAATAGCTTTTGAATTTGATATCTATGTAAGGTTCTTGTCTGTGATACAATAATCAAATATCAAATTTATATAAACATATAAGGCGTGGATGATTATTATTGGCTGCTGGCTTTGTAAATCAAAAAGCACTGTAACTTCAACAATTGGTTCTATGGTCTAGCGGTATGACGTCTCTCTCACTCAGAGAAGGTCTCGAGTTCGATCCTCGATGGAATCATTTGATTTTTTTTCAATTGCCACGAAGTTTAATTTTTTTTAAATTGTTCTTTTCTTCTTTTTTATCTACGAGTAAACTTAAAATCTATCTTAATATTAACTATAAAGACATCTTATTTAATCATCATCTTCCTCTTCACTTGTTATTTCTTCATCGCTGGTCATTTCATCGCCATCTTCATCAAGATGACTAGTACTATCTTCGTCTTCGTCGTCCTCTGTGCTTGGGTTTACTTCAGCCCACTCAACGTAGTTCTTGCTGACTATCAGTTTACTCAAAGGTAATACCAACGGATCAAAAGGGAAATAGGCTTCCAAATCCAAAAACTCTTGCTTTTGTCTGAAGTTCCCCACTGCTGATGGCATGGCTATTTGACCATTTGTCTGCAACATTCTTTCGCGCTTGTTATGTTCTATTATCGAGTACGGGTAGCAAACATTGAGTTTAGTAGCGATCTTGGCAAAGATGGCAACGACAGTTTCATCGCAAAACTTCAAAGGGTTGAACTTGGCAAGGATCACCTTTTGGAAAAATTTGTCCAAGTTACAGTCCCATTCAGCTTCCTCCAAGCTTTGAACATTGGAATCTTCCTTGTATAACGACTTGTGTCTAAAACAAAAGATATAAAGCAATGCTTGGAAAGCGGCGTAGAAAAGCTTGAATCTTTCCATACCTCCGACTTGTTTGTTGCTAGAATTGTTTCTGGCAGACGCAATATCCAACACTTCACATTCTCTTTCCTCGATGTACTTATCTAACCACCCGGTCAAATATGTAACCACAAATACAATCTGGTGCCTGGTTAAGTTCTTAGCCCTCGCCACATAAGAGGATAAGTATTGCATAGCCTTCAATCTCTTTTCCAAAATTTCGCTAGTGTTAAAGGCAACATCTATAAGTAACACCAAAAATGATTCAGATAAATCGGTGTGATACTGGGAAACATGAAAAATGGTGAACTGAATCAGCTTTGTGAAGTGGGTTGGTAAGATGTGGGATCTGAACAACGATGTAATGGTGTTGAAAAGAGAAACCCCGTTTCCGTGAAGAAGCTCTTCCTCACTAAACGAACCAGCTGTGTTGGTTAACAACAAATTGATTATGGCGTCCAACTTGGTCGAAAGTCTCTTGATATTGACAGTGGATGTGATTGGATTTATCAAGTAGTCGTCGTCGTCTTGATCTTCCTCCAAATCGGCAATGACATTTTCATCAGCAGCCTTGTTGGCGATTTCATCTTCACCATCATCGTTGTCGTCTTCTTCTTCTTCCCCGTTGATTAATTCTTCAATCTCGTCGTCGTCCAAATCGTCCAATTCGTTCTGTAACTCAACATCGAGTTTGATACAGCATTCAATAATAAGTTGCCAGATACTAAATTGTAAATCGGGACAGTACTCGACAATCTTCATCAAATTGTTGACGTAGTGAGATAACTCAGAGGATGATGACGAGAGATGGTGTGGAAAGTTTTTCTGTAATGTTTGTGGGAATGTGTTAATGCAAGTGGGGATGTATCTCATGATTCTCAGCAAGATATTGTGGTGCTGTATGAGATCGTCATTGATATCTATTAAGGGGAACTCAGCAACGAGCTTATTGGTAACAGCCGATAAGTATTTAGGTAAGAAAGATACCAAGACGTTAAGGAAGTGGGAATATAACTCTGTGAATTGGACGTACGAGTCTTTACTCTTTGCAGAAGTAGCGAGCCAGTCGTATGCAAGGATTGCGGATATTAAGTTGTGACAGGATCTGTTGTCCAACTTGGAGATATTCGAAATGCAGCCGCTTAACACGATGTTAAAATGTGAAAGAGAAATAGCATCACTGTGGTTTTGCGGTAAACTGATCTTGGAAGTTAATGTATTGATCTGAATAGAATCATTCTGTAACACGTTAGTATAAGTCTCTTTGGAAAAATTGAAAGGCTGACACTTACGTTGTCTAACGAGTCAAGGGCTCCTTTGACATATGCAGAGTACATCTTTTCTGAAAAGACGTTATCCTCACTTGGAGTTGAGGCCATCTCAAAATTTTCACCAGACTTGATCTTTTTGTTGTTCATGACGCCTCCTTCGTTGGGATTTGAAGGTATGGGACGTTTTCTTACTAGTGGGTCGTGCAAGGACATTATCATATTATGTATTCACGTAGTTCCCTATTGGTCCTTGTTGGTTGGAATAGTATCAAGATTATGTAACGAGAAGAGATGCTTTTCTCCCTTTTTTTTAAATGTCGCGCTATTTTTTTTTTTGTCTTATCACACAAATGTCGCAATAACTCCACACAATTCCTAAACGTACCAAACACTATGACGGTACAATTACACTCTGTTACTTTGTTAAAGATTTCGGACCATGTTACTCAAAGTCCCGTGACTGACTTTGGTATTCTTTTGGGTACTGTTGAAGGCGAGCTTGTCACCGTGTTTACGTCATTTGAAATTCTTGTTAAAAATACCGAGATCGACTGGATCTTTCTTGAGAAGCGGTTGGCTCAATTCCAAACAGTGTATCTCCAATACAAAGTGGTTGGAGTTTATCAGCTTGCCAAGTCTTTGGAACCATCTCCAGAGATGTACAGCGTTTGTGAGCAGTTACAGGCACATTTGAAAGCGGACTTGATATTCACTATATTTGATACAAACAAGTTGGAGACCGCTAGCGAACAAAGCACGGATGAGTGTTTCAGAAGCTTTTCGAATGGAAAAGTGCTACACACAACTATTTGTACAAGTGAAAGTGAGTACATTGCCACCACAACCGTGGCCAATCATCGCAAATATTACTCCAATCTGAGGTCAGATGAGTCTCATGATATCTCGTTAAAGGCTCACAATGAAAACATTGCTAGTTCGACGCTACAGCTACACGATAAGATGTTAAAGATCCTCGAATATGTCCGTAGTGGAGAAAGGGATGAAGAGGTGAACCGTAAGATCAACCATCTTGCCAACAAGATAGCAAATTACAAAGATGTGCTGTCCAATGATGATGCATACTTACATCGTCTACTAACATCCAATTTGAGCTTGTTAACCGACCAGCTTGTGGCGTTGGAAGGATTACAGTCTGTGATTGCAAGGAATGTTATCAAGGATGGAATAAGTAGTAACAACCGGCAGAAACAATTCTTGGGCAGGCCAGATATATAGTCTGTACTGTTACATGCTATTTCAGGGACAAAGAGGATTGACCCAGATGTTTAGGATTATGATAGATGAACTCGAGCTAAAACTATGATGCTTTATAACTCTTCTAACGTGTGGGTAATGTGTACTTCAAAACTCCTTGTAGGTAGTGCTTGCCTTCAGTATTGTCAGAATTAATGATATACTTCACAATCATTCTCCTTGCAGCTGATAGCTTTCACGTTGTAAAATTTCATAATTCTAAACTTTTTGCAACTTTCTACAAAATTGTTCAATTTCTTTAATTTATTGCAGCTCAAAACATCAAGACTTCAAGTGACAACTTCAAGACCATACATAATCTACATTCATTCAACGTTTTTCCTATTTAACAGATTATTCTGACTTAATTGAGCACAATAACAATTAACTTTATGAATCATGGATAAACACCAGTGCCGCAGTAATTAGTTACCCAAGTAAAAGTCTCTTTGCAAAGTCATCCAGACAATACTCGAGGTGCTGACAACCAAAGGACCAAGAAGTCCTTTACCGAACTTAGCTGTCTTGTAGACCAACCATTCGCCAATAAAATGGACTCCAGCAGTTAAGAAAGAAATGAGAACCAACTCGTAGATCTGCTTATTGGCAATGTTATAAGCACCGTAGAATCTTATAACAGAAGAGACAAAAGTCCATGTGCCAAAAGTTCTAGCACTCAAGTGAGTGACTTGAGGAGCAGGTTGTTCTTTAGAAGCTTCCAATTCATAAACTTGCTTGGTTAACTTCAAGTCCTTGGAAACGTAGTTTTGCACGGAATTGAAACTGGAAACAACAGAAATAAACAAAAGCCAATATGGAAGAGCACCTCCCAGAGGTGGTGGAAGAATTGTTGAGAGCATTGTGTTGGATATTGTAAACGAATGTCGTATGGAAATGAAATCTCTCCATTAATTCTATATGCAGAATCACTAATATATTGAAACTAACTTAACAAAGATATAACATAAATCAACAAATATCGTAAACTAGTTACCCGAGGTAGGGTCGTTAGACTTTGTAGGATCTTGCTTTTTCAAGACTTCAACGGCTGGGCCTAACAATCTTTGGAATCCCGACTTACCCAAAGTAGCAACGATGACATCATCGAGAGCTTCAACAGTGGCTTGTCTGGGCAAGTCGTTCAACAAGGCGATTTCACCAAAGTAGTCACCTTTGGTCAACTTCTTCAAGAAGCCATCTTTCTCATTGGAGACTTGACAGTTGCCACCTTCAATGAAATAAAAGTTTTCACCCTTTTCGCCCTCAGTGACAATCTTGTCGCCCTTGTGGAATATCTGGGTACTCAAAGCATCGGCCAACTTGGATCTTTCGTGGCTAGTCAAGGAAGACAACACTTCAACGTCTTTCAAGAAGTCCTCGTACATGATTCTTCTGTTGAAAGTACCTTCCAACAAGATACGACGGAAAGTTAAACGGTCCAAGGCCCAACAGGTGACATCAGTGGCAGCAAGAGCAGTAGCAGCTCTACGGGAGTTGTACATCAATGCTAATTCACCAAACGAAGAGCCTTCGCCACTGGAGTTGACCTTGGAGCCATTGACATAAAAGTCGACGGTACCCCTTTCGATTATGTAAAAGTAGTCACCTTCATCGCCCTGGGTGATGATGGCATCGTCCTTGTTGAAAGTCTTCTTTGATAATGCTTCAAGAACAGTCTTTCTGGAAGATTCGTTAAGCTGCTGGAACAAAAAGTTCGAGCCCAATGTCCTGGATAATTCCTGTTTTTGTTCAAGGGTCAAGTTGTTTTGAGGTGGTTTCCACGAGTCCGATTTGAACTTGTCTGGATTCAAAGCCTCTGCAGACACAGATGTTCTTCTATTAGCGTTAAATGCAATTGGAATCTTGGCAGGGGCTTTGACGGAGCCTGGACCACCAGCAGAAGCCGTTGGGGTAGCCGTGGCCCGAGTCTCGGGGCTTATGCCTTCATTGTTCTTGGGCGATGATGGAGCCTTGACACTAAAATTGTTCTTGAACAAGCCTGACAGAGCAGCGGCCTCAGCTTGGATTGGGTCGTGGTGAGGAGGAGCATCGTGATGGACTCCATGGTCAGCCGTAGCTGGTGTACTGTGAGGGTCATCAATGTGGTTTGAGTGTGGGTCGCTATCGCCGAATGGAGACTTGAAAGAGGGCTGTCTATCGTGGACCAAACCACCAAACTGGTTGGTGTTGTCTACGGATGGAAACAAGTTGATGCCGGCGGCCTTGGCCTTGTGTTGCTGGGTCCACAACTGGGATCTCTGCGACTGTAACTTGGAATTGAAGTAGTTGGCACAGAACTGCAATATGTCCGTAGGGTTCTTGGAGACAATCTCCCTCTGTAATTGGACCAATTCTTCTGTGACTAGCTGTTGGGGCATGGTGATGGCAAGGAATGGATGAGAGCGTAGGGAGGGAACGGAGTTGTAGACTCAGTCGAAAAAATGTCGCTGATTATCCAGTCTCAAGGGGTAGTGTTTGGGATAATAATTGGAGAGAGAGGAGAGGCAACAAACACCGCAAGGAGCTGACTACGATGCAACGCACACGACAAACGCCACTACTACAGAGCAATCTTTAGTCGCCAGCCAAACTCTGAGCTCACAACTTCACAAGCTCACAATAGCCTCACAATTACAAATAACATAGGGGCTAACCCACTTGGATACCTGTGCGCGTCACATGACCTTCCTCCACCCTAAGATATGGTCGCAAAAAAATGGAGTCGCAAGATTAAAGCCTCCGTGTTTGGTGGAAGCGCGAAAGTGCGACAGAGATCTTGGTGCACTGCATATACCGCAAGGGCCCACGCGTTGGGTTTTTCATGGCTGTAGCTTTGCATATTAACAAACGATGTGGCAAGTTCACGCCTCGTAAATAAGGAATAAGATGGTGCCAATATTTGGAACTACAAGCTTAATTGCAACACTAACTCGTACATCTTCTACGTATTCTGCGCTTTGCAACTGTGTTCTGCAAGCTCACTCTCGCACGTTTTTGTAAGTGACACGTCATTAACCTATTTCTCATGCTTCTTCGAAATTCTATAGCGCAGCAGTATGCAGGCCGATTTCATTTTTCAAACCTCCACGTCAAGCGTTTTGTTGAAAATAAATACTCGGCGGCCTTCCATTTTCTTTTTACTCTTTAGCATCCAACTGTCACAATGTTAAAGTCAGTAAACTCTTGGTTTCCAAGAATCTGTTTGCTTTATGTGGCTCTCGCCATCTTGATCCCCTTCTTAGGCTCCAAGTCTCCTGTTGCTCTTGCCGCCGCTGACGACGACAACTCAACAGAAAACTATGGTACCGTCATTGGTATCGATTTGGGTACTACATACTCCTGTGTCGGTGTCATGAAGAACGGTAAGGTCGAAATCTTGGCCAATGACCAAGGTAACAGAATCACTCCATCTTACGTTGGTTTCAGCGCCGACGAAAGATTGATTGGTGACGCCGCCAAGAACCAAGCTTCCTCCAACGTTGAAAACACCGTTTTTGACATCAAGAGATTGATTGGTTTGAAGTACCTGGACAAGGTTGTGCAAAAGGAAATTAAGCACTTGCCATACGCCATCGAAAAGAAGGACGGCAAGCCTGTTGTCAAGGTTGAATTCGGCGGTGAAAGCAAGACTTTCTCGCCAGAAGAAATTTCCGGTATGATCTTGGGTAAGATGAAGTCGATTGCTGAAGAATACTTGGGCAAGAAGGTCACCCACGCGGTTGTCACCGTTCCAGCTTACTTCAACGACGCTCAAAGACAAGCCACCAAGGATGCCGGTACCATTGCCGGTTTGAACGTCTTGAGAATTGTTAACGAACCAACTGCTGCTGCTATTGCCTACGGCTTAGACAAGACTGACGGAGACAAGCAAATCATTGTCTACGACTTGGGTGGTGGTACTTTCGATGTTTCCTTGTTGTCCATCGAAGGCGGTGTCTTTGAAGTTCTTGCTACTGCTGGTGACACTCACTTGGGTGGTGAAGATTTCGACTTCAAGATTGTCAGACATTTGTCCAAGGTTTTTAAGAAGAAGCACGGTATTGACATCTCTGGTAACAACAAGGCCATTTCCAAGTTGAAGAGAGAAGCTGAAAAGGCCAAGAGAACTCTTTCCTCCCAAATGAGCACCAGAGTCGAAATTGACTCTTTTGTTGACGGTATTGACTTCTCCGAAACCCTTTCCAGAGCCAAGTTTGAAGAATTGAACATTGACTCCTTCAAGAAGACCTTGAAGCCTGTTGAACAAGTTTTGAAGGATGCTGGTGTTAAAAAGTCTGAAATCGACGATATTGTTCTTGTTGGTGGTTCTACTAGAATTCCAAAGGTTCAAGAATTGTTGGAAAAGTTCTTTGACGGTAAGAAGGCTTCTAAGGGTATCAACCCAGATGAAGCTGTTGCTTACGGTGCCGCTGTCCAAGCTGGTGTCTTATCCGGTGAAGAAGGTGTCGATGACATTGTTTTGTTGGATGTTAACCCATTGACCTTAGGTATTGAAACCACTGGTGGTGTCATGACTACCTTGATCAAGAGAAACACTGCTATCCCAACCAAGAAGTCCCAAATCTTCTCTACCAATGCTGATAACCAACCAACTGTCTTGATTCAAGTCTTTGAAGGTGAAAGAGCTTTGGCCAAGGACAACAATGCCTTGGGTAAGTTTGAATTGTCCGGTATTGCTCCAGCTCCAAGAGGTGTTCCTCAAATTGAAGTCACCTTCTCTCTTGATGCCAATGGTATCTTGAAGGTTGAAGCTACTGACAAGGGTACCGGTAAGTCCAACTCCGTTACCATCACCAACGAAAAGGGTAGATTGTCCAAGGACGACATTGACAGAATGGTTGAAGATGCTGAAAAGTATGCTCAACAAGATGCCGAATTGAAGGCCAAGATTGAATCGCGTAACTCGTTAGAAAACTACGCTCACCTCTTGAGAGGTCAATTGGCTGACAAGTCTGAAACCGGTTTGGGTTCCAAGTTGGATGACGATGACAAGGAAACCTTGGATGATGCCGTTAAGGAAACTTTGGAATTCATTGAAGAAAACTACGACACTGCCACTTCCGAAGAGTTTGACGAACAAAAGCAAAAGTTGATTGATATCGCTAACCCAATTACCTCCAAGTTGTACCAAGGTGGTGAGGATGATTTTGCTGGTGGTGCTCAATTTGGTGACGACGATTCCGATGATGAAATCGATCACGACGAATTGTGATCTTTATAATAGTAACTGTATTTAGTCTAAGAAATAGAACTGAGATTAAGTCGACTTGAGACTAAAAGTATTGTTCTTTCTGGTTGTTCTGGACACATCCCCCTCTTTTTGTACCAGTAGATTTTTCAACGTGTTACATTGTCCCAGATATGCAGAACCATTCAAACAGCATGATTGTTATACTTTCCAATGATCCCAGCTGAAAAAACTCAGATTTCCAGCTGGAAATTTCAAACTATAATACTTTCAGACTGGTTGTAGTCCATCTTGAGGTTTTCTATAAATTTACATGTACCAAACAAATAATAAACAACATTGGCATATATATAGACGAGAGCTGCAAACTGATGGTTGAACGTGCAACAAATCACGCGTCCATCTGGAACAAAAAATTTTTTTTTTGGTGCATACAACCTCCACTGAAAAGTCGTGAGGTTAAAGACACAGCTCAAGTTTAAGGTACACTACCCAATGGAAACATGTCGAACAGGAAGCTACAAAAGTAAGTACAAAAGGCAGAAACAATAAGGAACACTACTAACTAACTTTATAGGGACATCGATATAATATTTAAAAAGATCCAAGAAGGGCTACATGACTTCAACTACCACTATGATCGTTACGAAAGTATCAATACCGATGAGAACAGCGACAACCAACGAGAAAAGGAAAAGCTCGAAAATGATCTTAAGAAAGAGATCAAGCGGTTGCAGAAGTTTAGGGAACAGATCAAGATATGGCAGCTGAACGATCTGCTCAAGAGCTTGAACTTGACGTCATCGGCTTTAGCCAACCGTCTCAACGACAACAAGAAGCAGATCGAAGAAGCGATGGAAGTCTATAAAGACGTTGAGCGTTCCTCCAAACTCAAAACCTTCTCAAACCAATCTATTTTGATGGCCTCTAGGGAGCAGAACCGAGATGACGACGATGACGACAGCAGTGATTTTTTCGATGACGACTTTGAAAACGGTTCTTCAGATGACGACGAAAATGAAGATGAAGGCGATGATGGTCTTGAGTTGAGTCCTGACTCTCGTGAAGGAATAACATTACTCAAAAAAATGTTGCTTGACATCAGAGACCTGCTGAAGAAGTTGGATGCCGAGTATGAAAAGTTGACCCACAAAAAGATAAGAAAGAATAACATCACCATCATTGAGAGTAAAAAGGAAAAGATCAAGTTGACACTCGACCAGAATAAGTTCCACACGAAAAAGATCCTGAAGCTCATCAAACTTTTAATGTCAAACAACCTCATAGACATTAATTTGATTAGAATCCTTCAAGATGACATACAGAAACATTTGGACTCTGGTAGTGATAGTTTGCCGACAAATGATAATTCTTTGTATGACGATATTTTCAACCTGATAACTGGCGACGATAACGACTATTCCAACTATGACGACTCAGAGATATACACAACGCCGAAGAAATCATTGTCTGATCTTCAGAGTGCAATCACATCCAATGTCTCCACAAATACCGATATTCATAGCCAACCAAACAAATCATCCACTAGTATTCAGTCTGTGTCTGCTGTTGACTACAACCATATACCGTCATCGCCATTGCCCAGAAGAATGGCCAGCCCGGAGATGTCAAGTCCTGCCATTATTAAGATCCTTAAACCTGCATCAACGCCGTCCAAGCCTGTTGGTGGATTAAAATGGTCGGCTGCAGCCGCTGCTGGCTTGCCTGAGCCTGAACATAAGGAATCATCTATCAACAAGCGCAGTGATTCTCCTGAATCTAGTATTTTAAGCCACGTCACTCAGACAAATAGCAACACTTCAGCAGGATCTCCTGCTGTATTGAAAACAGCTATTGCTCCAGACCATCCCGACTATAAGTACGTGGAAGTTTTGAAAAACTCCTCATTGTCTTCCATTGAGTTGAATCTCTTTAGTGATACAAAGCTTGTAAAATTACCTCCGGGAATTCAAGATTTGATTATCTCATTCACATCCAAGAGAAACAACTCGCATGACTTTGCCATGCTTTATGACTCGACTGAGTACAACCAGTTTGTAACGCCGATCAACAAACCATACTTGCCTTATTCGATACAAAACTTGCCGAGTGATACTCCTGGTAAACTCCAATTCAAGCCACCAATGCAGTTATTTAAGTTTCAATCGTACTGGAACAACATTAGGGCGCAGGACCAGTTTGAACAATATGCCCATGAAATCAGAAACCAAATGAGTCTTGAAAATAGTGGAATTGCCAATGAGTTGGTGCTAGTCTTTTTTTATGGATACTATTACGGATTGACTCCGCTTGAAAACATCATCGCCGAATGGTACTTGTTCCAATTGGGCTGGAAGCCATACAAGAGCAACTCGGCAGTCTTGGGCAACCAAACAAACAACATTCAGGCCATAAAAAATGCAGATTGGGGCACCAACGGAAATACAACATGCTTGCAATGGTTCAGATGCATCAAGCTTTTGTCGTCAGATTCTCCAGATTTTGATTTTGGAGACTTTCAGGTGTTTGACTTGAAAGCATGGGAGATTTTTGCTCAGCTGGGCTTCAAATTTGAACACAAGTTGAGCCAAACTGAACCATCGAGGTTGCTTTTTTGATGATAGTTAGTAGACGTGGATAGTTAATTACTAGATTTCGCAAAACGGTTCCGACTCGAGCTTGTCATTTGATGCAATCATCACCGAATCAGTGTAGTAACTCGAATCAAGAATGAAGTCACTACTCATAGCAGGCTCCAAAATGCTCAGAACCTGGGTATTACTTGACTGCTTGTCGAAATATGAAGTATTGGGCGGACTCAGACTGTTTTGGTGGAGCATGGGGTTTTTACTGGTGTAGGCCAAAACTTCGGGGCCGTCAAGGAAAACTGGCATGTGTTTTGGAGAAACACCAATATCAGCTACTTGTACAAAGCTTCCAAGATCTATATCATATAACAGAACAGTTCTTGTCCTTACTTTGAACTCCTCAACAATGGTTGCCAAACTTTCAAATGATTCCATTTGCAACCAATTGGACTGGGAAACAAGCGATTTTCAATGGGAAAAGAATGCCGTATTTTTGTAAGTACCAAACTAAACAAAATATCTCACAAAAATGAGTTAAATCACTATGACTTCTTGTTGTCTGAGCAGCAGTTGGCGTTGGCTTTGATACTTAACGTTACTATGCCACAGTAGATGGCTGTTGATGTGTGCGACAAAAAAGTGAGGTTGGGGCACGACCGCCGCGCGCCGCGGCCGAGGCTCTCCACAAAATTTAGAGTCAGCTCCACATAGAATGTAAACTATTTCTTTTTACGCAAAACATGGAATACTACTCGTCCTTGGATGCCTCACAGTTGGACTCGGATACACCGACACTATTTGAACTTATCTCCGCTAACCAATTAGAGTCACTTTTATCGCCATCTTTGCGCTATGTCTTGGTTTATTATACGAACCGATTCCCCTCGTACTTGCTCCGCATAAATAACCGGTTTGACGAAATCAACCTTGTGTTTCGAAGCTTTGTCGAGTGGTACTTTTTAAAGTACTGGCAGGGGTCGTTCACCGAGAACTTTTATGGCCTCAAACGAGTAAATCAAACGCCGCTCTCTGAAGGAGATTACAATAGCTCGAAACTTACTCAACTAGTGCCATCTATGGTCGAAGAAAGAAGAACTTTGTCATCTCTCCAATTGGCAGTATCCATGTTTGAAATAACGGGGTCGTCATATCTTGCTGAAAAGTTGAACTATTGTTTTGAGGTATGGTACACAAAGTATATCACTAACCAACTTATTTCCAACGAGGGCCACACTCGTGAAGAAAAGCTTTTGATTGAGTTCAAGCGCAAGTTTGTTGAAATATACCCATACCTACAAAGTCTCTATCGTACCAGCAATTTTGTTACGACTTTGTTGTATCTTAGTGGCAGAAGCAAGTCGCCTTCGTTGTTGACTTTCTTGTTTAAGATCAACTACTCACGTTTGAACCAGTACGACTACACTAAGAACGAACCTCCAAAGCCTTCGGACAAGAAGAGACATAATAGGATTGCACCTGACACTTTGTCACAGTATTTGCTTCGAATCGTCACAAGAAATTTCACCAGACCAACGTGGAAGGTGGTCAAGTTGTTGCTAGGGACCTTCTTCCCAGTAGCCATTTTTTCACTCAAGTTTATTGAGTGGTGGAACAACTCGGATTTCTCGTCCAAATTAGCGAAAAACCAGGGTAATGTATTGGACTTTACCTTGCCACCACCTTCTACCTTGTATGAAACGTTAAGAGTGAGTAAAACAGACAAGACGGAGAAACTGCCAAAGAAACAGTTCAAGTCAGGAAATGTGTGTCCCCTTTGCAAGGAACCTTTGAGTAATCCGGCAATCATTGAGACAGGATACGTGTTTGACTATGCATGCATCTACAACTATCTTGAAAAATCACATCTCATAGTTGGTCAGAAATTGCAAGGCGTACACGATGAAGATTCTGAAGGTTCTGATTCTGATAACGATGACGAAGTCGCAGGCGAAAGCGAGCCAAAAATCGATATAAACAAAGGTGGTAGATGTCCTGTTACTGGAAGAAAGCTTTTGGGATGTAAGTGGAACGCAATTAAAGCGGAATGGGAAATCGACGGGATTCGAAGACTCATCTTTTAATCATGTATAAATAATTTGCAGCCACAGGACTGTACACAACACCACGTTTTATAACAAAATACATCTAATATTTTCGAACTATCACTAGAAACTATCCCATGTCTACTCTCCAAGCCATTAAGTTTGACAAGGATGCTGTTACTTTGAGCATTCTTGATCAGTTGGTACTTCCTTACTCCAGTACTTACATTGACATTCACACCATTGAAGATGCGTATAAGGCAATCAAGTTGATGAACGTGCGTGGGGCACCTGCCATTGCTATTGTTGGAGCCTTTGCTGTTGTGGTCAATACCTACGAAGCATTGAAAGCTGACAAAAAGAAAACTGTCGAAGAATTGGTTGCTTCTCTTGACTACTTAATCACCTCGAGACCCACTGCAGTCAATCTTTCGAATGCCTTGAATGACATCAAGAACCTCTTGGCTAAGTTTTCTCCACAAGATACGGTGGACAACAAAATCTACCAAATCATCTACGAATACTCGGTCAGTTTGTACGAAGACGACTTGGAAAACAACTTCAAGATCGGAGAAAACGGATTGAAATACATCAAGGATACGTTGAAGGAACAGAACTTCAAGGGACCATTTTCCATCATGACTATCTGTAACACTGGATCTCTTGCCACTTCGGGTCATGGTACTGCTTTGGGAATTATCAGAACCGTTCACCAAAAGTTGAGCGATCCTTCGGGCGAGTTCTACTTGGAGCACGTCTACCCATGTGAAACCAGGCCCTACAACCAAGGAGCCAAGTTGACCACTTACGAATTGAAGTATGAAAAGATTCCCTTTACTTTGATCTGTGACAACATGGCGTCTTCTTTGATCAACACGTTAAAAAGTAACAAGAAGATCAAACAACTGGCTGCCCCTGTCAAGTTTATTATTGTTGGTGCCGATAGAGTGGTGAAGAACGGTGATGCTGCCAACAAAATTGGTACCTTCCAGCTCTCTACCATTGCTAATCATTTCAACACCAAGTTTGACACTGGAATCAAGTTTATTGTTGCTGCTCCAAGAACCACTATTGACTTGAAGACCGAACACGGCGACGATATTGTTATCGAAGAAAGACCAGCAAACGAATTGACTACTCTTAAGGGCCCAGTAGTTACTGAAGGTGGCGTAGGCGAAAAGCTTACCGTGGGAATTGCTACTCCTGGCATTGAGGTCTGGAACCCTGCTTTCGACGTGACTCCTCATGAATTAATCGACAGCATTGTCACTGAAGATGCCGTTTTAACTAAAGATAATGGTGTGTACAAATTAGATTAGTTATAGTTACACGTAACGTACATTATGCATCTAACTCCAAAGAGTCTTTGGCTCCTTGTAAAATCTCATCAGCTTCCTCTTTTGCGTCGCTCTTCTCATTATCATCCAGTTCACTTGCAAGGGTGTCACCTAAATTTGCCGAGATAGCAGTAATATCTTCTTCCGAAGTAGCAGTAATATCTTCTTCGACCTTCAGGTCATTACTTTCTTCAAGTTCTTCAAGTTCTGTATTCGGAACTTGCTTTTCCGCTTCATTTACTAGGGCTTGCGTCTTGGTTTCTGCTTCTGAACTTTCCTTAGAAACTTTTTCTTTGAGAATTTCTTCCTTCGGAGTCTTTTCCTTCGGAGTCTTTTCCTTCGGAGTCTCTTCCTTCGGAGTCTTTTCCTTCGGAGTCTCTTCCTTCGGAGTCTCTTCCTTCGGAGTCTCCTCCTTTGGATCTTCTGCCTTTGGAATTTCTTCCGTTAATTCTACTTTTTCGGAGGTTTGCTTTGAATCTATCAGTGGTCCTTCTTTTGGATCCTTTGGTACTTCTATCAAATCGATTTTTAGATTTTCCTGCAAGTTTTCCTTTGGAGCTTCCTTTGCAACCTTTCCATTAGAAGAGTCTTCCTCTGTAAGCTCTTGTTTTGGCAATTCTTCCTTTGAATCTTCTTCCTTTGAATTGTCCTTCTTTGATGGTTCTGGTTTTGGATGGTCTTTCTTTGATGGTTCTGGTTCTGGTTTTGAAGGTTCCTCCTTTGGTGTTTTTTCTTCTGGAGATTTTTCCTTTGAAGTTTCAACCTTCAAAACTTCCTCATTATCCTTAGTTTTCTGTTTAGTCTCCTTTTCCACCTCCATGGACTTCTTTCTTTCCACCTCCATTGACTTCTTTCTCTCACCTTCAATATTATTTCTCATCACTTCCTCCATTCGCGTATCTTCAACTGTTGGCATTGAATTAACATTCTCCCAAATTACTTGACCAGAATTGCCGTATCCAGATAACTCGCAAAGCTTAACTCTAAAGTAGTCGATATCCCGAAGGACAGAATGCTTTTCGTTAAAATCCTTAAATTGTGGCAACTGGGTACAGTAACATTCCACAAAGAGCTTTTTGTAGTTATCAAAGATTTGCAGAAGAATCAAAGAGCACTTTAGCTCAGGCAAATACTTGAACAAGACTTTTGACACCGTAAGAGTATCCCTCACAAGCGTTTCCATATACTGATGGCACTGTTTCGGTTCTTTTGAATCGGTTTCTTGAAGTGGTGCAGACCAGTCAATTTTTGTGGCTGCCGCACAATGTGTCACAGCCCGATCATGCATAATGGAAACGAGCTTGGAAAAGAGCTCATTCTCATGGTCTTTGTAGTTACTTATAATCCGATCAAAGGTAACTTCTTCATGCTGTTGATGCGCATCGACTTCTTCTTGAGGAAATATAGGTTTTATCTTTTCGAGGAATATCATGTTGAACTCAACCAACTGTATACACAAAGCCAAATGTTTAGTAGTAATATGCTTGAGCCCAGCAGTTCTTGTTGCCCCAGCATTCAAAACTGCTTGAGAGGTCTTGGAATTCATCAACTTGAAATAGTTCAACAAGTTTGTGCCGATACTGGCACCCAAATTGGGGAATACTTTAGAAAGTGTGGAATAATCCTTCACTTGTTTTAAAGATTTGAGAACCAAGTTAGGAACCAAGAATGATTCGTTGGCAATCCTTAAGCGGATTTCTGACAGATCAGTCGCCTCAGCCTTTTCAGGCTCTTCATCAGTTTCGTAGAAATTTAATACTGAAAGCCAATTTTCGCCCGAAAAGCCTGAAGCACCACGAGTTTCAACAAATTCAGCATAACCAGTTATTTCGTTAGCTATGATTTGGTATTGAGCAATTGTTCCTGGTTGTGTAACTTCTTTCCAAATTTCACGATCACAATCAGCACTAAGTGTTTTCAAAGAGTTCTGTTGGAACCTATGAATAAAATACTTGATATGGTGTTTGAACCATTCGCTCAATGAGCTTCCTGCTCCGGTCATGGCGTAACCGGGGTTAATTAACTCACACTCTTGCAAGTAAGCCGAAGTAAGAGCATAAAATTTCAAATAGAACGAAACGGAAAGATCTGCAGTTTGTTCCAGTCTAACATTGATAACTTTGGTTATTCTCACTTGAGTTAGCTCGATTGCCTTATTAATCGAGACACTGATATCTAAGGCCATAACATCAATGGAACTGGTGGGCGGTATGGCAGTCAATGCCAAGTCCAATAATACCTTCTGTTGAGCTGTAAGGCGACGTAAGCACTCAGATAAATTAGTGTAGATAGATGTAAGCATCTCTTCAAAGTCCTTTGGAGTTAAATTTTTAATGTTAGCTGAAAGTGTACCACCGGAATTGGACAGTCCACTATTACTGGAATCTGGCGGTACTGAAGATGATCTTGAAGGTGCTGTCGATACATCTAACAGTGATTGGCCATTGTTTGATGCATTTGGTAAGTTTTGTTTGATTATGTCTTTGATTTCAGCAATGATTTTGTCTTGGTAAGTGGTGTAAGCCTGCATCAAGCAGTCAGCTTTTACCAAGTTGTTGATGAACCCAGAGAGCTTATCCTTTTTGTCAGCGCTCACTCTGGTGTAAGAATTATTGATATTTTTCACCAAGTTCCTTCTTCCCCCATGTACAGAAACATACATTCTGTTCAAGGTATCTTGCGTTGGGACATTTGAGTAGTGTGATCTCAAGTCTTCCAAAAGAAGATCAACAAAATCATTGATATAACCCTTGGAACATTCATCTTTCAAGGTTTGAAGGTCATTTCTCAAGTGAACTAATGCTGGAAGACGAGAAACGTCCGTTGGAGGATATGGAAACTGGGGATAGGAAGGTTTGATTTCGTTATCTGGAAATTCATTGTAAGATATGCCCTTGATTAAAGATTCAACAATTACAATCTCGTTCAAACATTTCGAGTATTTAGCATTTGTAAATGACTTGTTGGCCAATTCAAATGTTGAAACAATATATTGAAGTTGGAGTAAGGAGGATTCGAGGGCCTCGGCATTTTTCTTGCGGATAAGTTTCTGGAGAACATTATGCCCTGTTTGGGAATGGGATTCTTCCAAGTGCTTGAGTTTCTTTTGAATATCGTCAAACTTGACCAGACAATCCTTTGCTTTAGCCTGGATCTTGTCAATGTCGCCTATTGTACTGAAAAAGGACTCCGACGAACGAGAAATTTCCTTGATCAAATTAATTTCCACCACGTCCAAGTAATGAGACAATTTGTCCTGGATATCGGTATTGTTTACCAAATGCAATTGTGGTTCGTCGGATTCCTTAGGAAGTATGGATGTGTTTTCTATAACTTGTTGAAATACTCTTGGATCGTCAAGACGAAAGTCTTCGCTGGAAAATACCGAAGGTACAATGGTCATGCTTTCGCCTTCGTTGGAAGGCGTCACGGCGGAATCACTGCGGCTCTGTTCCATAAATTTATTCAAAGTGTCTTCCGTTAGACTTCTGTAACTCAGTTCAAAGTTTTTGTATTCGGAAATTACGTAGTTGACGTACTTTTCATGCAATTCTTTGTTCGAAACCTTATTGTTGAGTTTCAGTAACTGAATCTGGGGGATATCTTTAGTGGAGGGAGTTACCAAATTGGAAACGACAGTTCCACCATTAACGGTAACGGAGGCCTTCGGAGGTCTATTGCGTTTTGTTCGTGCTGCATCCGAGGCAATGGTCAATTCGTAGATGGAGTTGGGTCCTAATGGAGAGAAGATCTCCTGGCTCGAGCCGTTGATGCTATCTTCGGGGTTCCTGTTCATGATGTTAAAGTACGCTGATGACAGGAATACACTTTCAGCATCCATACTGTTGCGATAGGATAAGATTCCAGAGCCACGCTGGCCGTTGGGAGCCGCGTTTGATGGCGACCATTCGGCTGAGTACTCGGACGCTGCCAAGTCGTCATTCAAGTTGACACTGCCGTCGTAAGACGCCCTACCGGAGCCAATTGCAGGATCCAGAGTACTGGACAATGATGCTGACTGGTCTAGCGACATATGAGGGGAAGCTGGTGTCCAGTTGACGGATAGATTGCAGCTGATTTGGCGACCAAGATTTGTGGTGGTAATTATGTCGCGGCCACACAAAGAGGTGAAATGTCGCGTGCGACATTTAGTATATAATATACTCATTGGCTGCCAGAAAAATGCTCAATACTTATTACTTATTACTAATTACTAATAATGGCTCCAGCTGAATCGTGTCCTGCTAAGAAAGAAGACAAGCCAAAGCCTTGTTGTGTGTGCTTGGATGAGAAGCAGAAAAGAGATGAATGTTTGTTGTTCAACGGCCAGGAGGGCGGCAAGTGTGACGAAATCATTAACAAGTACAAGCTTTGCATGAAGAGCTTTGGATTTGAGGTCCGTTAAACTTACAACTTGACCATTCTGTACATAGAGATTGTTGACGTGAGCAATGTAAATAGAATTAAATAAATATGATGTTTCAAAGTGAGTTTCGTGGCATCGTCGGCACCTCCAGAGAAGTGCTCGGGCTTTAGTTGTCATTAGTATCATTGGTGATCAAAAAGTGCCATAAGTTGGCACGTCCTTGTCAGCATCTTCCTCTAACAAGGTATTGATTTCTCCTCTGATGACAGACTCGGTTTCGCCGTCGTGGTGTTCGTGATTGAACCGTTTGTTGACATTAATCCAGGCCTGGTTCTGGATAAAGTTATCAATAAGCACCAACTGCATACAATTCATAAAGATCGGCACCACAAACATCACAATAAAGATCTCGAGTTCTTCGGGATACATGTCGAGCCAGAGAAGAAGCACATGGCTCGTGAGCCAGAGCAACTCGGTCTCGAAACACTCGACAATACCGTAAAGCAAGAACTTGGTTATCATAAGGGAAGTAAAATAAATACTTAACTGCTTGAAGAAAGCCAACTTGGACGGCTTGTTGGGGTCAGGTCCGTACTTGCCCGAGTCGATCTGCGTGATGCCCAAGTACTGCTTGCACACCTTGGTGAGGCCACTCAAGACGAGATAAAGAATGTAGACACCAATCGTGCAGTCAAACACAATGTTGAGAAAGTACCAGTCACACGGATCTTCGGACGTGGGGTCGTCTTCCAAAAGGAGGTCGACGGGCGACGTTTTGAGGATCGATAGTATCACATTGAAGATGTGGACACCCAAAGCACCAATAAGCTGCTTGCTAACATCAAAGAGCCACACGGGCCACGTCCGTCTCAACGGATACTCGTAGTAGCGCTTGACAATCAACGACGAGAGACAAAGGAGTCCCAAGAACGCCTGGGTGATCAAGGAAAACGTTCCGATAAGCTCGCACTTGCCGTCCGTGCTCTTCAGAGGCTTGTGCACAGCCACACGGAGCGGTTCAACCATCAGGGTCACCAAAACAATCGGAAGTTGCAAGAGAAAGCTTGTCGGCAGTAACATTTGTTATTTGACGATAATTAACTGATAAGCAACCAAAGCGAAGAGGTACAAATGCGGGAGGCGCACCGTTGGGTAAACTATATACAGAACCAAACTACAGTCATTTTTTTTCTCCAACTAATCTCCATTATATTCTATAATCATGAGTTATCGTTACTGACATTGTGCTTCCATCCGCCCAAAAGGTGGTTGGCCAACCCCTTGGCCTGTCCCACAATGTTCTTATGTGGCTGGTTGGCGTCATGTTCGTCATAATTTTCGTTACTGGGATGATCTACATCCGGCGACGGGCTTCGGATACCGTTTCTTCCTGCCACCTGCGACAACGTAGCATAGCTGGGCGTGTAGTCTGCGTCCTTGTGTAGCGCTGCTGGGCTTGCTGACAGTGGTCCAGGTCCGCTTCGGATCGATATTGGTATGGCTCCCTCGTCTTCCGAATCACTGCTGGACTCGGAGTCATTGAACGAAAACGTATTTTTGCGGCTGGGTGTGCCAGCTGATGGTGGTGGCGGCGTTGTGTTGCCCAGGAAAGCATTGGTCGACGTGGTGTGCGGTGGTAATGGCGAGGCTTTACGCTGCGTGCTTGAAAACGAATCTGGTGAGCTGATCAACGCGTTTTGCGCTGCAACGGTTCCCGTCACAGGAACTGGCAGTATGGTCGTTGTGGTATCGCCACTAGTGCCAAAAAACTGATGTGATAACGAGCTCAGACTCAGTTTGGTCAACCCAGTCGAAGGTCCGCCAAAAAACTGATCAGAAAGAGAATTGGTCGATATCTTCTGCTTTGTAAGCCCCGTAGATGGTCCACCAAAAAACAGTTGTGACAACGAGCTTGACGAATGGGGCTGTTTTGAGATGGACGTGGATGAATGGCGTGGATTGATTGCCTCAATAGGTGCGTCGACTGGCTGTGGGTTGTTCAATGCATCAGGAAAGTGTATTTCACCCGATGGCGTCATGCTGGTGTTGCCAAAGACTTGTTGGGCCAATGAATGGCTCGAGTTTCTCGCTGAAATCGACAAACCCACATCAGAATCGTCATCACTCGAGTCATCACTGCCATCACCTCCATCGTGAAGCTGGAATGTCGACGTTCTTGCTGGCATGGGAAGTGATTCCAGATCAGGTACAGTTGGCGTTTCGTACGTTGGGTACAACTGAGGACTAATCACTGGTGGTATGCCGCTTCCACCATACTCATTACTGCTTTCTATTGTGTCGTAGTCAATGTTCGAGCCCATGCCGATATTGTCTGGAACATCAACCACATCGGGTTCCTTTTTGTTCAACCCGTAGATTGCATGGTTGGGATCACCGGTATACACCGTATTGTAATCGTAGTAGTAATCGTATCCTCTGCTGCTGCTGTTATCAACATTGTGTGACAAGCTGGACGTGTATGGATTCTCCTCATCACTGTCTTCGTCAGAAGATCCATAGTTGATGTGTGTCGAGGGCAACAACTGGATAGTACGACAGCTGTTTGTGGTTGATATTGATGCCGTGTCATCAGTCTGTCCCGATTCCTTACCTCTGTTGGTGTTAGTCGATGACGCAAATCCGGGGCCGGCAAGGTTTGGTGCTGATGATTTGACTTTAAGAAAGAACCCTCCGTCATCGTCATCATCGTCGTCATCATCGTTGCTGCTGCTATACACAGATGCTTCCATGGCACCCAGCAGATTTCGATATACGTAATCGGTATCTTCAGCATCGTCCAGGTAATAATCGTCACCATCATCGTACTCGTCCTCATCATAATCGTAGTCATCGTCACTGTAATTGTTGATGGCAATACATTGCTGAACTTCTTCGTTAAAGTGGATATGACGGTCCTTGCCCTTGGGTTCTTCAAAACGGATTAATCCTGCTTTTTCATCCTCTTGCGACAGTTTAGTCAGGGTTTCGGTTCCAGCAGGCGTCTGCTGTTCCTTTACTTGCTTGAACGAATCTTTAACTGCTGATAAGTTCGTAGTGGAGTTGCGGTCATTCAATAGACTTTGCAAGTCAGCCAACGAGTTGGATTGAGAACCAACTCCGCTGGTGTACTGCGAATTCAATTTCGCTGAAATGGCATCGTAATCAGCAAAGTCGGGGGTTTTATTTGCCGGATGCTGTTTAGCATTGGCAGCACCAGCTTTGTTTTGAGACTCTAGTTGTTTTTCACGTTGTTTCTGGTGCATTCTAGTAGTGGCCGATTGGAGCTTCATGAGGTTTGAGTGACTGATCATCATGTCGTGAACCGTTCTTCGCTTCAAAATGGGTTTCGGGCCGTCTATACAAGTACCCATTTTGTTTGGTATGGAAATGTCACCCGCAACCTTTGATGTAGTGATAGTTGGAGCGTGGTGGTCCGGGTGGTCGCCGAAGGCTGAATCATCTTCTTTCAATATAGGACCATAGAGCCAGGTGACGTCACTTTCTTTCGACCAGTTGAGCACTTCAGGGCTAATGGTTTTCAAGTTGGATCTTCGTTGGGCCCATGTTCTCCAACTGGCGTTTTCAAGTCTGGCAGAGTTGGCAACATCCTTCCGCTTATTGATGACATATCTCCACGACTTTGAAATCTCGAAAACGTCCCATTGGTGGGAGAGGTAGTCGACATGCTGCGATGGTTCTTCGACAATGTCGGTATCGTCGTGGGGCAAGATTTCCGGACTTTTATATATGGTATCCAGCGAGTCTGGAGACCGGACGTCTGGTTCGCTTGTTGATGATGGGGCGGAATAGCCCAGTTGCAGTAGCAGGTCGTTGTTATTGGTGGATGCAGACAGGGCTTCTTCCGACGGCTGAATAAACTCGTCCAATAGGCCCATGGAGCGGGTTCTTTTAAGCTTGAAGGTTGTGTTTTCGAAATGGTTGTCATCCTCCGCTTCAACATGCTGGGAAGTGGTGGCTCCACCTGTAAATACTTCACCTTGGTATGACATGCTGATGGCTTATTCGTAAGGGATGCTGCAAACACAGATGGAAATCTAAAGGATTACAGGCGTATGTAAGTGGCTGACCTGTTATTGATGGATGGGGCAAAACGGGCCTCGTTTTTTGTTGTGGGAATAGTGGGCTGGTAGGGGGCGAGAGTGTGGGAAGATGGGCAAAAAGGGAGGTGTAAAGGTTGACGCCGTATTGGTGTTGTGGATGTGCACTATATGGAGTAACGCTTTACCGGGACAGGAATGCGGTACAATGACGAATTGGTGTGTTGGCGTCTGGGGGATGAAACTAATAAGCTGAGTGTTGACTATAGTTTTTTAGCGTCACTCAGGGGTGTGCATACAGACCAAGTCAAGTTCCGGCGCAACTACACCTACGTGGGCGGCCAGGACACGACTATCGGAGTCAGAGTCAAAGTGCGCAATATTATTAGTGTGGAGACAAATAGTACAACAACAACTCTACAAAATCAGTGTGACAGTTTGGTATTGATTGATTTAGTCACTTGTTCAACAGCAAGGGTTGGAGGTTAGTTGTTCGATTGGTTTATAGTTGCCCAAATCGGGATTCGTGGTGCCATTTGCTCTGCGCAGGACTTAACTATGGCTTATAATGCAAGAAGCCTCGTATCTCTCGCACCGCTGTGGAACGTTACATTTCCTGTAGCCCCAATACTTTTCACTTTTCTCGGACAAAACCGCGGCGCGGCATATAGTTGGGTCGGGTCGCGACCCATAAACACACTTTCACATGCAAATCAAGGCTTTATCGCTGCAAATATTTTTTGCGGGCTTTATCTCACGAGACCTTATAAAAAAAAAGCAACTCCCACAAACTTTTCCACATCTCTTTATATCACTGTTGAAATCGGTAATCTCCGGAATGGCCAGCCTACACGAAAAAGAAGACTATAGTACCTTCAAGGGCGAAGAGGAGGATTTTTCCAAGGAAACCTCCATCACCAACGACAATGTTCCCAAGGTGGGCGAGTTGAAACGGACGTTTTCGACGTGGTCCGTGATTTCGATTGGGTTCGGTCTCACCAACTCGTGGCTCGGGATCTCAGCCTCGCTCATCACAGGTATCCAGTCAGGTGGTCCTCTCTTGATTTTGTATGGTATCATCATTATTGCTTTTGTTTCTTACTGTATCGGGGTCACCCTTTCTGAATTGTCGTCGGCCATCCCATCGGCCGGTGGCCAGTACGTGTGGTCGCGTGTGTTGGCCCCCAAGAAACACTCGTCATTCTTAGCTTATCTCTGTGGCTCTTTGGCATGGGCTGGTGCTCTTTTCACCTCGGCTTCAATGGCCCTTGCTGTAGCCCAGGAAGTCATGGGTCTCTGGGTCCTTGGCCATCCCGGCCACATCATCAAGAAATGGCAGTTGTTTGTTGTCTACCAGTTGGTCAACGTTGTTCTTATGCTCTTCAACTGCTACGGAAAGTGGTTGCCTTACTTGGGTACTGCTGTCTTGTACACGTCCATCATTTCCTATATTGCCATCACCATCACTGTGTTGGTGAGCTCGCGTGGCCATTACCAAGATGCCTCGTTTGTGTTCTCCGAATTCGACAATAATACTGGATGGTCTAGTGCTGGTATCGCTTTTATCGTTGGTCTCATCAACCCCAACTGGTCGTTCAGTTGTCTCGATTCAGCATGCCACTTGGCCGAAGAAACCGAAAAACCTAGAACCGATATCCCCAAGGCCATTATTTCTACAGTCACCATTGGCTTCATCACATCTTTCACTTACTCGATTGCCATGTTCTTTTGCATCCGTAACTTTGACGAAATTGTCAACTCGACCACCGGAATGCCAATTTACGATATCTACCTCCAAGCATTGGGCGGCCACAGAGCTGGTGCCATTGTTCTTGGTTGCTTGGTTCTTTTGACTGCTTCTGGCTGTACTATCAGTTCTCACACCTGGCAAACCAGACTTTGTTGGTCCTTTGCCAGAGACAACGGGTTGCCTTTCTCCAAGTACTTGGCCATTGTCGACCCCAAGATGGGAGTTCCAGTGAATGCTCACCTTTTTTCCTCGTTTATCGTGTCCCTTTTGGGATTGCTTTACTTGGCCAGTGACGCTGCCTTCAACTCGATGGTGGTTGGCTGTATCACCTTCCTTCTTTTGTCTTACATGGTGCCTACAGTTGCCTTGTTGTACCGTGGTAGAGACAACATCAAACACGGTCCTTTCTGGTTGGGCAAGTTTGGGTACTTTTGCAACATTGTTACCATTTTCTGGGCAATTTTCGCCCTTGTTTTCTACTCGTTCCCTTCCTTCATGCCCGTTACAAGTGGAAACATGAACTATGCCAGTGCAGTGACGGCTGTTTACATCGTTTGGGCTTTGGCCTACTGGTGGTTCCCTGTCAAAGGCTGGTCATGCAGAGAAACGTTTGCAGGTGGTTTGGGGAACGACGAGGAAGTCGAATTCCCAGAAGTTTGCCTTACAGATTTATAGAATTGGTGTAAAAAGTTATGGAAAAGTAATAGACGCTTGTTTTTTAAAGTAATAGCTGCAAATTTGACTACAATCTTCACTTTGAGCAGTTGGACTCGTTGATTTGTTAACACTGACTGTTTCTACTCTTTTAGTGCCACTACTCCTCCTGTTTCTTCTGAAGTTGAGCACTCCAGTCTCCCAACAGTCACTGTTTCTTTAAATCTCCTACTGAACACTTTAGTGTTGATGAAGCGATATTGACGCTTGTTTTTTTAAAAAAGAACTACAATGTATGGATCTACTGACACCTCTCTATCATCGTTGACTCCAGACAGGTTCTTATTAGATACACGTTTATCTTTCCATCAACAATCACATTATGTAATGACAGATTGATCTCATTAGTTACACACAAGGCAAGGTGTCGATGCCAAGAACTGAAAACGACTCCTCAGGCAACCGTACGAGACCCATTCTAATGCACTGTCTAAGTGATGGATTACTTTTGGACAAAGTTAATGAGGAATTTCAAACGGTGGAAATTCGCCATACTTTATATACCAAAAATTTTTCGATGGCGTCCGGGTAACGGCACACCAGCTTTTTGTTGTTTTTCCAAACCTACATCTAAAACTGAATCCATAACACACGAATCACGATGTTTGGGCAGAATTCCCAGTCCCATGGATCAGCTACAAATGCTCCAGCAGTTGCAATTTCTCAACAAAGCAGCTCTTTAGCAAACAGTACCAATTTGAGTTCGTCGAACACTTCCAAGTTGTTAAAGGACTTATTGGAATCGGCTCACAATTTGCCAAAGTCTGACAACCATGCGTTGGGATCGATCCACTTGACTCTTGGTGAATTGGAAAGAAAGTCGCAACAGTTGAGAAAACAACAGGACTCAGAGCATATCAACTTTACAAAAGCACACTACTTATTGGCATCCAGTGGGATCAATGCCGAAGAAATTCAAAATGAATTGAGCTCTATTGATGTTCCTGCGGCAGATACGCACGTTTCTACCAATGTTTCTTCCACAGGCAAGAGAGATACAACTAGAAGACATTACAACCACCTAGAAAGTTACTTGAACTCAAAGAAAGATGAAAACATATTAAACACAATTGAACAATCGTTGAGTGTAGCTTCAAAAGATTTTGACAACTTTATCAGTGCTAACATCTCGATTGACTGGAAAATCAGAAGAAGCGAGTTGAGAAAATCAATTGGCTTGAAAAACTCTCATCAGTATACTGCGTCCGATTTGAAGGGCTCAATCTCGTGGAACAAATCTCTTCCAGGATCTCACAACATCTTGGCTCCTCTCAATAGCAAAACAAAGAACAACCAATCCGTTTCTTCGTTGAAGCAGTTGACTAGAGAAAAGTTTGAAAACCATGCTAAAATAATATATCAGCTCAACGAAGCCAGGTTAGAGAACAGAAACTTCCCATTAGGTCTTAATTTTGCTGAGTTGAATAAATTACAAAATGACTTGAAGTCCAAACAAATTTCCGAAACTTGGAAGATCTTGATTGACTTGACCAATGAGAAGTTTTCAAAAATCAACCAAGAGCAAAAGTTTCACGATCTATACCACGGCATATCAAATGGCGATAGAACATTACACAAAGAAATTGTCAACAATTCTAGGAACTACCTTGAGTCTGAATTTTTCAGATACATGGAAGAGTTTTATTTGAAAGAAAGTAACAAGGAGCCGGAATATCTTCCAGCCACAAACTTGAACAAGGTTTCTTACTTTATTCATAAAATCATTTTGAAGAATGATACGGACTTACGTGAAAAAACCTTATCGGTTAATGGTAGTCCAATCTGGGCACTTGTCTTCTACTTGTTGAGATCTGGTCTTTACCAGGATGCATTAGAATTGACGTTAAACAATAGGGAATTATTCAACAAGTTTGACTCTAATTTCCCTGCCTACATTAAGAAGTTTGTTGAAGTCGAAAACCATGCATTACCAGTTGAATTGAATAAGAAATTACACGCCGAATTCAACCAACAATTCCAGTTTATTGTCAGTGACTTTGATAACGATGCAAACATCAATTTCGATCCCTTTAAATACTCGGTTTACAAGATTATAGGGAAATGCGACTTGAGTAAAAAGTCACTCCCACAATCGATCAACTTTAGCATTGAAGATTGGTTGTGGTTCCATTTATCAATCATCAACGAAAACCAGCCTAACAATGAATCGACTTTGGTGTTTGAAAACTATGGCTTGATTAACTTACAACATAAAATCGTGTCACTTGGCTCCAAGAACTTCAACTCATCGTCGAACAATCCATTATATCTCAAGACCTTGATCATGGTTGGGTTGTATGAATTGGCGGTGCAGTATGCTTACGACTATATCAACGAATGTGACGCCGTGCATTTGGCAATTGGTTTACACTACTACGGGCTACTCAAAGTTTCAAGTAGCACTAAAGATGAGTTACTAGTTTTGAAAGAAGACAACTATGAGATTAACTTTAGCAGATTGATTGGCTCTTACACTAGAACTTTCAAGGTCAGTGATCCAAAGGTGGCATCGCAGTACTTAATATTGATTGCTATGTCCAGAAGTCTTAAAGAAGAAGTCAGTATCTGTCATGAAGCCTTGAGGGAATTAATCTTAACTTCTCGTGAATTCTCCATGTTGATGGGCGAGTTGGACCAGTCGAATGGTACCAAAATTCCAGGTATTTTAGAGAAGCAGAGATCATTAATCCAATTGGACGACTTGCATGAGTTCAACCACCAAATCACCGAGTTGAGTGCTAACAAGTGCGAGGAAGAAGGTAGAATCTTTGACGCTTTATTATTATACCAATTGTGCCAGGAATTCAACACTGTTGTTTCATTGCTTAACAAGTTGTTGGCCGAAATATTGGCCACTACCGAGTTGGATAAGCCAATTATCAAGTATGGTAATTACGAGACTTTATCGACAGGCAATGTTTCGACGCTGGCCGACACCATCGACAACAACATCATTTTACTTGCGCAGCACTTGATGAAGCTTTTCAGCAACAACAGTTTCATATTAAGCAGAATCTCGCCACAAACAAAGGAGACTTGCGACTTGTTGTTGCCAATCATTAGTATTAGAGACAAGTTCATCAAGAAGGACTTCCAGCTGGTGATTCTTGAAGTTGACAGATTGGGCTTGATTCCTAGCAATTCCAATGACGACTTGATCAAGATCAGGAAGCTCAGTGAGTTGATCCAAGAAAACAGTCTTGACGACAGTACCATTAAGGTCATTCCATCGCTTTTGATCATGGTGATGACCAGTTTGTCGTCGCTCAACTATGCCATAATCACCAAGAGGTACCAGGTTCTTGGCAATGAGAGAGAAGAATTGGCCAATTTAAGGAAAATCTCCAAGAACTGTATGATATACGCAGGGATGGTGCAGTATAAGATGCCGAGAGAGACTTATAGTTTGTTGATTAGTTTAGAGTCGCTGTTGGCTTATTAGTAAAAACCATATAGAAATTTAAACAAACGCGAAAGTTGATTAATTCCACAGTACTAGGAATGGCCCGCAAACCAAAGGAAACAACGTACCAATTCCCAGCTGGTTTTACAAACATCAACAAGACGCTGGGTGGATACTTCCAGCCACTTCCTGAAACCATTGTTGATGACCAGATCGTTGTCATCAACAACTTTTTCAGCAAGGAACTCTGTGATGAGCTTGTCAAGTCATTCGAAAGAGATTTGGAGCTTGAAACAACGCCAGTGAGAAAGAGCAAAGAATATGCTGTCCGTTTCAATGATCGGATTGCCTTGAACGACTGGCAGGCAACAGAAACACTTTGGAAATACTTGCAAAAGTGTTTGCTCCAAGAGACTTACGATGAAGACAATGATGTATCACATATATTTAAGGACGCCAGCGGCTTGAACCCTCAGTTGCGTATGTACAGATACAGAAAGGGTCACCATTTCAACAAGCACTATGACGAGTCTGTGACCTGCGCAGCCAACGAGACTGGATCTCTCAAGGGCAAAACGAAGTGGACATTGTTGATCTATCTTACTGGAGGAACTGAATTTAACGGCGGTGGAACCATCTTCCATTCAGACCGGAGAGGAGTTGAACCGTTGAACATTCATCCAAACAAAGGAATGGCGTTGTTGCATAAACACGGAGACGACTGCTTGTTGCATGAAGCCGAAATGGTGAGTTCTGGTGAGAAGTGGGTATTTAGAAGCGACGTGGTGTATCCATACTAGGCACGCTGCACCCATTTTGATCCAAAGAACTCGTCAGTCTCATCCAATACTTCCTGGTACGACCGTGTCTCCACTCTTTCACGAACCCATCTACTCAACTTGCTCTGAATCCGCTGGTTCCCAAACCGAAGGTCTATCAAGTAGATGATGGAATAATCGCCAATGTGCCGAATACTTCTGCCCACACTCTGGTTGATTGCTCGAAGACATATGTTTTCGTAAAAGTTTTTCGAGTTTTCAGTTGCTTCTTGCCGAGTACCTCCATTTGCAAGAGTGTGCGCCTCTATGTAATTTTGTTTGGCCACAATCTCTCCTGAAAATGCATTGGGGTATGGTAGGCCCACCATGACCACTGCTCTGGCCAAATCATCTGAGAAGTTGATTCCCTCGGACATTTTCCCTCCAACAACCGAAAATAAGATGGCTCCCTTTTTCTGTTGTTGAATAACGTTGGTGTATTGACGCAATACAGCATCGACTTTGGTCGAATCCGTTGGCTCTTGAAATACTTGCTTGTGGTCTTCTATGCGACGATATGACTGTCCATCACCGTTCGTTTTCCAAGTCTGGATTACCTGCTCCAAGTACTTGTAACTAGGAAGAAATACCACCACACCATATGGTACTTTGGAAGCGATGTCTTCAATTACCAGAGCCAAATCTAATATCAATGCACTGTTGTTTCTTTTGCCATACAGAAACTCAAATGCTTCCTTGTGTTTGGCTATAGGAAATACCTTTAAGTTTTCCTGGGGTATTATATGTCCACAACTGAAAATTTTTATCTTGTTCGATGGAACCGATGGGAATAAGTACTTTAAATAGTCAGAAACAGGTTCCATGGTCCCTCCACATAGTAAAACACATTTAGCTTTGTCAACAATTTCTTTGAATACGCCACTTGGGTCTAGTAACATGTAATTGATGGAACCAATGCCGTTAGAAACATCCCAAAAGAACTTGCCTTCCTTTGAAGGATGAGTCAAACTCTTGAGAAACTTGATGATTTTGAAAAGTAAGGGGTTTGACCGAGACGTCTCACTGGTTGATTCCATATACGATTCAATCTTATAGGCAATTTTGGTCTTGCTTAAAAACTCTTCAATTTTGTGGATGTTAAAGGTGTCTCCAGTCGAGTTGGCAAAGATTTCATCTGCAAATAACTCTTGACCGGCTTTTGTTTTGGTGTTCTTTTCCATAAATTGTTTTAAAAGTTGACAGAGACGGATCAATTTCATCAAGTTGACTCTGTTTACACTATTGAGGCGCCTCAAGAACTTGTTGAGATATACCTTCAACGAGTCCATAATCTTGTTCAATTCGTCAACTGTAATTGATACCGAATAAAGTGAAGTTATCACGTCCATGATATTATGGGCTTCGTCAATAATCACAATCGAGTTCTCTATCTCTAGATTTACTGACTTTCTGCTTGACTCCTGAAATAGTAATTGGTAAGGTAAGGACACGATTTCGGTCATCTCCACCGCTTTACGGACTGAATAATATGGACACACTTTCAAATTGTTGCCAACTTCACCCAAATCTTCTATATTATGGATCTTTGTCAAGGAAAGATTGGAGAATTTTGTCGAAATGCTGGCATTCATGTAATCTCGAGGAAGGTACTCACAGCCTTCCTTCAGTTTCTGCAAGTCCAAACAAGCATCATTGATATTCGAATCGTTTTTAGATACGGATTTTACTTTGACATTTATGCATAATTGTTTTCTCGAACCCAACGGTATGTACTTTGTTCGTTCTTCAACCCCTTCGAACGAAGAGTCAAAGTGGGTTAGTCTCAATTGGTCTCCAAATTGATTAAGTTGTGAATGTGTTCTCGAAGTGAAGAAGATTTTAATTGGGCATTCATTTATAATTTCAGGTTCAGACTGGGGGTTTACCTTATCCAACAACAGCGATATCTCTTGTTTGATTCGAGTATTGGCATCATTGATGGCTTCCAGATCACTGGTGTAATCCTGTGGTAGGAAATCCAACTCTGGATCAGTGGTTTTGCTTGTTTTAGGCCGTTTTCTCTTATTCTCCATCTTGCTGACCTGCTGGACATTGTTGACGTAATCTTTCTCTACCTGATCGAGATGGAGCTCAAACTGTTTGATTCTTTCTTTGGATCGCAGTACAATTGACGAATGAAATGAATCTTTCACCCATTGAGGCTCATCGTCCGACTCATCTTCCTCGGTAAAGGTGCTTTCCTTTTTATAGTTTCGGAGCCATGTCATCGTGGAGCAGATGATGGATAGTGTTTTCCCCGTTCCCGTTGGACTTTCAAAGATCCCCACTTTGTAACCGCCATTTATGGTGTCATATATGGCATCCATAAGCTGGGTCTGGATCTCGTACGGCGTGTACGGATGGTTGTACCTGTTAGCCATGGTGCTCATTAGCTTTCCTATTTGGGAGACGCGTATAGATCAATAATTTACGAGTGAGACTAGAGCAGTGGGTTTATTCAGTGCAGCTCATCTTTCAGGCATATTAAAAGATAATGAAAAGCATAATAATCGGTAGAGCCAAACAAGTGAGTATCTGTCATATTTACAACGTTGATCATCAGGATCTTCGTAACAGAATGGTGTTATTTCTCCGTGTAAAGTACACGAGAAGTCCCTTTTAAGAGCTAAAAGTTAAAGTTGTAGTCAAAATGTTTTGCCAAATCTTCCGCTTTTCTTTCTTTAATTCATATCCATAACTAATCTTCAAAACAATCAACTAAACAAGAGCCTACAACCAAGCTTCATTTCCATTTATGTTGTTTTCTTTAATTACAGTGTCGTAAAAGTCAAACCTGTATAAATATTCTAAAGTCCGTGCAGGACCTCAAAAGTATAAACAAAACAATCATCTCCTACAAGAAACTACACACAATGACTACTTCCCTCATCAGGAACCTCACGTTACAGAGAGTGGAGGCTGCATTTCCTTATAATGAACCTATTCAATGGTCTGAGAATAACCAATTGGCTATCAACAATCGGGAAAATTTAACGTTGTTGGAGTCCAAAGTGCCCAGCTTCAACACCACAAACTCCACTATTAAGGTCCTTGACCCCAAAACTGTGTTCCAAGTAACACGCATATTGCATCCAGAAACAATTAATAGTTTACCACTAGGTAAGCAGCAGGAAGTTATTTTATCTTCAGGTGATGAGGATTTCAGCTTTCGATGCATCACCGATCCAAGCATTATCCAACACCAGTGGACTCCTACAAGTAGTACCTCGAGGGATTCTTTGCTTGGAGTGTTATTCAATACGGGTGAGCTTCTAATTTTGAAGAGAGACAGCATGGTGACCAAGTATGACGTTTGCATTACCGTCTTTGATACTTTGGTTAAGGAGTTTGGCTTGATACGCAATAATGAGCACATCATTGCAGATTTGCCCCAGTACCATTCGGTCAAGATCAAAAGCTTTTTCTTCACCACTGTGACCCATGGATCGGAGACTACATTGCTCTTAAGCATCATTACCAATTCTGATATAATTCTTGTCTACGCCATAGTGGCTGATACGCTTCAGCTTGTCTCCAAAGAACTGTCTCCTACAAAGATTCTTCGTCAATCATGGTCCCAATGGCACGAATTCGGTGATTTTTCTTATACGAGTCACGTTGCGTTTTTAAATACCGATAATTCAGTGACGGTATTCAAAGCAACATTCGACACGGTAAATCAAACATTAATACTAGACAACGAACAAGAAGTTGTACCTAAATCGAGATTCATCATTAATCAATTCAAATGGCTTCCAACTCAAAGTCCACATCTTATCTTTGCCAGATCTGGTAAGCTCTCAATTGTCAAGATCGAAACTCTGCGAAGCGTGAGTCACAAAATCCCAGCCAATATTAGTGGACTTTCATTTGCATTGAAAGGAGATATTGCGAAAGTTATTGTTTCATATATAAACGGCCATTTTGAATTTCTCGATGTCAATTTAAAGAGATTCAAAATTACCACTATGCCCAATCAGCTTGCTTCATTTGTCAATAACTGTTTGCATTCCTTCCAATTGACGTTTTCTTCCGATGATGACGATACTCCACAGGTAAAAAAGGAAGACAGTAGTGGTTCGATTACTGATGGGCAGGTTCCATCTGTAGTAGGACGCTTTTACAACTATGGAATTTCGCTTTCTGCTGAAGGACTCTTAACAGTTATATTTGCTATAAGTCCCAAGAATTCCTTGACTTACACAATTACATCAATGAGTGAACTTCAAGTGGCCTTTTTGAGGCTACCCGATTTTGAAACGGAGGAGGCACCAACACTAAACAGAACTTCAATAGGATATTTGACCAATCTTTGGTTGAAACAGTTTGCAGACATACCCAGTATCCCTGTACACGACACTGATTCCGAAAAACAATTAGAAAAGGTGAAGAAATTTGTCAATGAACTTCAAACTTTCAAGGATAAAAACATGATCCAGCTTGGCAACACTGAGTTGGGTGTTAAGGAAGGAGACATTAGTCAGCTGCTTCCAACCACAATCAACAACACTTTTAATCAGAACTCGCTGATAAAAGAGCTTCAGGTTTTGTTTAATTTCAACAGAATTATTATTAGTACTTTTAGTGGTCAGGAACAAGGCGTGAGTATTGAGAAATTTATCAGACAATTGGAACAGGAAAATAAAGATGTCGAGAATATTATCTTGAATTACTTGAGTCGAATTCTCATGATGTTCTTGAAGAACTTGAAATTTGTCAGTGCCTTGGACGAGAACGATAAGTTTATGTTTATCAAGCAATTTCAGAGATTCAAGCAGTTCTTCCCCGAGGAAGCTTCGCTGTTTGAAAGGTACGTTCCGCTTGAGTCGGAAATTACCATCAGGACGCAATTTTTTGAAGAACTGTTTCGGGGTAGTGTTAATGATATGAGTATTGACGACGATGAAAAGGCAACGGGTGCCAATTTAGTAACTTCGACTTCGGACCACAAGTGGACAAGCTGCAGGTTGACCAATTTCCCACTACTCCAGCTCAACAACCGCAAGGACGAGCTTGGTTCATACAACTACATCATATTTGACTCGGACCAGATGGGCGACGGTCAGTTAACACAGGAATTACTTGAAAGTATAAGCTATTGTTTGATTTCCGGAAACAAGATTTACAAGTTACGTTAAGGAGTAAATATAAATGAGCCAGGAATGGCCTTGAACGAGTCGTTGACAAAGTCGCCGTTTATGAGAGCCGCTTGCTCATGCCAAATGAGTTGTGTAGAAGTCCAGTTGACAAGCAGACTTCTTTTCGATGGAGGGGAGTCTGATATCTTAGTCACCAAGTAGGCAACACTCAACTGGGCCAAAGAATAGAAAATACCAGCAAACAAGGGGAATCTATGAATTAGCCAGTAATTACATAAACCAAAGCCAAAAAGGATGCCGTCTCTTGATTTGAGCCACTGTTCTTTCTCGTACTTTGTAAAGTTGATCCTGTTGAAGTACGGAACAAGTAAATCTTGGGAAAGGTTGGCGCTGGCGTGAAATGTGATCAACACATTCGCGGTGTAGTGGTAGGGAAGCATCGACAACATTAATATGGCTAATGTAGAAGGAACAGCGCCAAATTTGTCCAAAAAGATATGAAGTGAAAGTAAGCTGAGGACAAATGTTTTAAGCTTATTGGGTACCGTTACTAGTAAATAGACGAAGACGGTGAATATGTGGTGTTTGACGTAACGAGAAACAAACGACTTGAAACGGGGAGAATTCTTGAGGAGCCAAGAAATTTTTTGCATAAACGTGAGCTTGTGGATGTTGGTGGTACTTGAAGGATCTGTAATGGTCTCGACGGGGATCTGAACAAGTCTTGCGTGGTAGTCAGTGTTTAGCGCCAAATCAGTAAATTTCATATTTGTCAAGAAAAGCTCATCGTATGTTGTTGTGACATAGCCAAACAACGATATCAAGAAGATGTTGAGATTGAAGAAGGTTTGTGTGAAGTAAGAGACTCTCGCCACCACCAGCGATACGTCTATTGAGATCCAACTCCGAGGAAGACTCCAGAGCACAACCTGGAGTAAATAGAGCGGGCCACTTAGTATGGCAAAAACCACAAGTGAATATCGAACAACTCTGAGCATTAAGTGAGGGTTCACAAGAATGCCTGGATTTTGGAGTGACCGGTAAGCAGCTAGTATTGAGAACTGGATGCCGCGGTAAATAATCCAGGGTGCAAACGACGTGGAGGGCTTGGAAATAAAGACTGGGGATGCCATGATAGTACTAATGTGTTGAAACAAAGATAAAGACAACCAAGAATGGGACCAATAGTAAGGAAAAGAAGAAAGAAGGGTAAAAGAATGTGTTGTGCTGATGATGATCTGGGGTACTCAAATCGTGCTTCGAAAAACGTTGCTGCCTAAAAGGGTAATGTGCCATACAGTATGCAGTGCCTGACATCTCGTGGGTCAAAAACGTTTTCAAAAGCAATAACGATCGGCATGTTTCGAAAGTTTGTGTGTGCATGTGGCGGCCTTCGTGGCTGCAGAGTGATTGTGAGGTCAACCTAACAAACACTACTCCCTGAAGGTTACTGACCACTTAGCAACGTACTCTCTTTGAGAAGTAGGATGCGTTACTATATGCACTCTATTATGTTCAAGTCCCACTCTCCCCCAATTTCAAAAGACCCCCAATTTCAAAAGTGCAAAACAAGCTGAACGTGACATTTTCCGCGTGACTTGTGCTTCGGATTAAACCCTTACAGTCCCGCGCGAGAATTTGGAGCGGCACTATAACGCCGGACCGAGTCTTCCCTATGCAGAACAGACGTGACTCGGTACATAGTTTTGAAAACCGAGTCAGCGCGAAGTCACCCGTGGCGTCTCAAAATGCCATACACTGCAAGTTCAGAGCCCTACGATGTATGGCCGATGATTGAGGGGTTTCCTAGTTTATATATAGTTCCAAGGGAGTCAGAATCATAATCTTATTTAATTAATTGGCGTTTATAACCATTCCAAAGTGTACTGACCCCTTCAGGTTTATCGTTGCAGCAGTTTTTCGCAATCATGTCTTTGAATTTGCAGTCATACGAATCCTTACCTCATCCCTACATCACCACAACTTTGACTGATGTCACCCACAAATTACCCATGAAGCCTCCATGCCGTATCTACTTCAAGAACGAGTTGGAGCAGCCTTCTGGCAGCTTCAAGTTGAGAGGAATTGGACACTTGATCCATAAGTCGATTGAGGATGCTCTCGCTAAAGCCCCTGATTCTCAAATTCATGTATTTGCCTCGAGCGGCGGCAATGCTGGATTGGCTGCTGCATATCTGGCTTTCTACTACAAAGTCAAGTGCACGGTGGTTTTGCCAGTCATTTCAAAGCCTACTGTCAGACAGAAGTTGACGGATTACGGTGCTGAGATTGTGTTGTTTGGCAATAGCATCAACGAAGCAGACAAGTACTTAAAAAACCTTATGATGTCCATTGATTCGAGCAAAACCACACCAATATACTGTCACCCCTTTCAGCATCCGTTAGTGTGGGAGGGTCACTCCTCCTTGGTTGACGAAATTGTGCAGCATCAATTGCCTAAGGAAGATATTTCCAAATTGAAGGGAATGGTTTGCTCCTTTGGAGGAGGCGGGTTGTACAATGGTATCTACCAGGGATTAGCCAACAATAATATTGAATCGTCCGAAATACTTTTAATTGAAACTGAACAGGCACCTACGTTGTCGGAAAGTATCAAGGCTGACAAGTTAATCACGCTTGAAAGTGTCAATTCGTTAGCTACGTCATTAGCATGCTCGTATACAACAGCACAGTCCATGTTGAATTTCAAGAATGCAGACTCAATCACCACCAAACTTGAGTTGATTGACGATATGGATGCTTTACGCGCATGTGTTGAGTACTACGATACCTTTGACAAAATTGTCGAGCCAGCTTGTGGCGCAGCATTGGCTGTACTTTACAACAAGATAGACTTGTTGTACAAGAACTTCAAGCACTTGAACAAAGACGATATTGTGGTTATTGTTGTCTGTGGTGGTTCATGTACGACTTTCAAAGACATCAACCAGTTCCGCGGTCTTGTCAAGCGGTCCGAGAATAAATTATAGCGAGCAGAGACTTGTGTGTACAATATTTAATGAGTGTAACATATTAATAAATGTGAATAGAGAAAACCAGTGAAGAAGCTAGTATGTGTTATCAATGTATGGCAATAAAAAATTTTGCAGCATTTAAAAAAATAGTGAAGGATGCGAGGTTCGAACTCGCGCGGACAACGTCCAGCAGATCTTAAGTCTGCCGCCTTAGACCACTCGGCCAACCCTCCAATATTGTAAAAAATATCCTTGGTTTATATCAAGGGCAATTACAACGAGTTGGAATTTGACAAGAAAAAAGATAACGATTCGTCATTTTCTTTAATTTTTGGCAAGGAGCCTCATTAAGTTCCCTTTTTTGTAAATCTTTTCGGACCCTTGAAAAAATATATCTAGATTTCGTTGTTCTTTACATCAGGGGCTCAGTGGTGATAATGTACCACAGACACGTTTTCGGTACGCAATTTTCTCAGTAAGCTGACAATATACATCATATTTAGTGACACTGGGTTCCTATACATCAAATCTGGTTTTATATAGCTTTTCTAATGCGTTATTAGGAGCAATCAAGTTACAAATTAGAACTGTGGAGTATGGCTTTAGCTGCAACAATAATGCAAAAATTCGCAATTTTGGTTGCAAAGATCTAAAATCTTTATCTTGTGAGTGGGCGATAACATATATATATAGACGTACTATCGACCCTTTTAAATACATCCCTTGCAAGATAAAATGACTGACTCTAAAGACAAGCAATACTACTTAGAATCAGCGGTTGACATCGAGTCCTCATCCTCGGATTCCGAGTCTCACATTTTCCAAGACCCAGTTGTTGCAGAGTATTACCGGAACTTGTACGAAACCACCAAGTACGAATGTCGTAGTCATTTCGATCCCGACTTCACCTGGACTAAGGAAGAAGAAAAGAAAGTACGGTGGAAAAACGACTACTATGTCACTTTTTGGGCCCTTATTATGTTCACTGCGTTGGACTTTGATAGAGTTAATTTGCAGCAGGCCTTGTCAGATAACTTTTTGGAAACTGTGGGTCTTAATACCAATCAATTGAACATAGGTAGAACCATCAACTTGGTATGTTTCCTTTTTGCGGAATTACCATCGCAATTGATCTCCAAGAAAATTGGTGCTGATATCTGGATTCCAACCCAGATGGTTTTATGGAGTGTTGTTTCAGTGTCACAGGCTGCCATCACTAACAAACATGGTTTCTATGCTACCAGAGCACTTTTGGGTTTATTTCAGGGCGGGTTCATTTGTGATGTATGTTTATGGATGAGTTACTTTTACACGTCCAAGGAATTACCAATGAGACTTGCAATTTTCTATATTGCAAACCCCATGACTACTGTGTGGTCAAGTTTGCTTGCTTTTGCCCTTTTGAAAATTAAAACTAATGCTCTTCCTGATGGCTGGAGATGGTTATTTGTTATTGAAGGAGTATTCACATTGGTAATTGGTGTTATGTCATTCTTTAAGATGCCGGCATCTTCTGTGCAAACTAAGACGTGGTACAGAAAGAAAGGGTGGTACACAGACCGAGAAGAAAAGATTGTTGTCAATAGAGTGTTGCGTGATGATCCAACGAAGGGTGATATGCACAATAGAGAGCCTGTTGGACCAAAGGAATTGCTCAATTCATTATTAGACTATGATTTGTTGCCCATCTACGTCATTCGTATTCTCGGTGATATTGGAACGCTGCCTATTTCCAGTTATTTGCAGCTTGTTCTTAGAAAAATGGGATTTTCTACTTTCAAAACCAATGCTCTTACGATCCCATACAATATTATTACGGTTATTACTATGCTTTCTGCTACTTACATATCAGAACGGTTAAATACTCGGGCTCTTGTTTTGGCAAGTATCTCGGTGTGGATTGCGGTATGTGTTATTGCTTTACGTTACTGGCCACAAGCTCAAAAGGATGTTTGGGGAACCTTTGCCCTTTTGACAATTACATTGGGGCACTCACCATTCTGGCCATTGAGTATCAGTTGGTGTTCTTCTAACTCCAACTCGGTGCGTACCAGAGCTGTTTCCGCTGCTATGGTTAATATCTTTTCGCAAGCCGCTGGTATTATTTCAAATAATATCTACCGGATGGATGATGCGCCACTTTATCACCGTGGTAATGTGGATTTAATTGGTTGTGCTTTCGGTGCTCTTGGTGCTAGTATTTTTGCTTGGTTCTACTACCAATTCAGAAATAAGCAAAAGGAAGCAAAATGGCTGAAGTTGACGGACGAAGAACGCGAGGAGTACGTCAAAACCACCACTGATGAAGGTAATAAACGGTTGGATTTCCGTTTTGTGTACTAAATATGGCTGCAAGTAATCTTTTTACGCAACATATAACTTTATAAAGACCATCAATTAATACCACCTTAACAATAAATTCACAATAAAAATAATTTTTTAATAATACATCTATGAATTAACATCATTCAGAAAATCTTGGAATAATTCAAACAAGGAAATTTCCTTGTTGGCCTCGTTAACGTCAAAGAATAAATCAAGCCATTGCTGATCTACCCCAACTTCGTTTTTCTCGAAATTGTACCGGAAATCAGAATCATAAGAATCCTTTACCGATTTCGCTTCTGTATCGTAGGTAATTGTTCTCGACAACGAGTCGGAAACAACTGCTTGGAGCTCACGTAACTGTTGAATATTGAAACGAGGAATACAGAGCGAGCTTGCATACTTTTCGTTCCAGTTTTCACAAACACACTTGTAGAATTGTTCCTTGGTGATGATTGAAAGGAAGAAATTCTGCCCCTTGGTGATTCTCCAACTGAAGTAGTAACGGTTAGAAAGCTTGGAGATAGAGCTGATCAAGACCTCGCTATATCTCATCAATAAATTCTTCAACTCGTGCACTAATTTATAATACTCTCTGTCTTCTTCATCAAGCACTGGTTTGACATTTTCTTGATGCATCAAAATGAAGTTAAGTCGAATTATGAGTGCCAAATTAAAATGACTGGACTTGAGAATAATCGACTGCAAGATAGGATTGTAAACAAAATCGCAACATGTCTCTGAAGAAACCATAAGTTCAAAGTAATATGGAAGTAATTCACTCATAAAACAATAGGTCTTTTTCAAATAAAAATATGCAAGATTATAATTCTCACTATCCAAGTAAAACAAATATAACTGTTGATAGATGGCTATCAAGAAGCTCATCATTCCAATGTGATTCTTGACCTGGTAGTTTCTATTGATGACAAATAAAGAAAATGCCTCGTGGTGTTCCTCAAAATTACTGAAATTCAAATCATGTGAATAGCGTTGACGAACAAGATTTTCAAAATCTCCACTGTGTTTGAAGAACAACCTTTCAAACTTGTTTAAGCGCTCGGCCAAATCTCCTATGTTGAAATGCCGCTGTCTGCATAAAACAGCCTGTAATAATTTTTTTAAGGCATCTGTATATGGTAATTGTTTGAAAAAATTGGCAGTATGTTTCACGTCACGTTCACGATTTCTCAAGTTGCTATTCTCAAGCGTCGTTACTGGCATCTTGGTATCATGGTACACATTTTCAAGTCTTGATGGGTTTGCAAAAGTGCATGAATGGCACATTTCCGAAAGAACAATGAAATGCCATAATTTCCGTTTCAAGTTCTTGATGTTTGGCATATCTTCCGGTGATACCAAATCGGGATCTCTATTAAGATTCAAGGAGTATGCCAATTTCAACAACCTGTCATCAATAAAGACATGGCAGGGTTCCAGTGGGTTGGTACCATCTTCGGGAGAGTGTCCCTTGTAAAGTTTGATAAGAATAATTAACTGCAATAATTGAAGGGCATCAGAAGGATGGTCTGACTCAAACAAGTTGCAGCACTCGGTTGCAACCTTTATAACATCCATCAGAATGGGGCTTTGTACGAGAAATTGCCACTCAACTATCAATGGATTTGTCGTGACGAAATCCAAAGACCTCACGTTTCTCACATCATTGTTTTTAAACAAAGTCAAATATGTATAACGCAACAAGACCATCATTATCCCCACAGTAATAAAGTCAGTCTTGAGCTTGATGTTTAATGCCGTCAACTTTTCATCGTCAGTGACACTTTTCTCTCCAATGATGGTTGCAATTTCGGTCATAAACATTTCCTCGTCTATGATCGGGATGAATGGATATAAGTACTTGAAATAACGGTCCAACAAAAGCCAGATATTCTTTCGGCTGGGAAGAGTTTGTAAGATTCTTTCAACCAACAAGGGCTTGTGGCATTTAAGTTTCTGAACCGACTTTTTCAAAATGCATTGGTATGGAGTCTTTTGCTGTTTGGGGAAATTGTCAACATTATATTTGATGAGAGCCATTTTCTTGACATCCATACGGACAGGGTTGGTATTTGGTAAACTGGTTTTGTCATCAAAGCTAATATCCTTTTGGACGCTGACAAAGTCCCAGAGACAGACAAGAGCAAGGTCGGATTTCATGAGCGACGACCACGCAAAAGGCCCGTGTTCTGAATGTTTGAAGAAGTTGAGAAGCTGGCTACCATCGTAAATGGGATTCATACCGATGGTAGAAGTGATATATGACTTTGAGTTGGAAACACCTTTTTCCTTTACGCTTTTGTAGACTTGTTTGGGGAAAAAGGTTGTTTCGGTCAAGATGGTGGGTAAATTGATTGATTGTTTAAATTTCCACGACAACGCAGGGAGGGTTGTTGGGGCAAATGTTGGAGTGAATATGTTGGCCATTGCTGAAGAAATGGGGTCTGGGCGTAGTTGCAACGTGGGCTTCGCTGCAAAGTCCGAGATTGTAGCGGTAAGAGCGTTCACTGGCGGAAGAGCCGTCTTAGGGGGCGCTGAATATTGTAGCGCGGGTGGTACCTGCCGTGTGGGCAGCACTGCTTGTGTGACTGGTTGTTGTTCAGTTGACAGCGGGTTGAGTTGGATCGGTTTACCGGCGCTTGCAACGTACGGCAAAGACCGCGACGCACTGTGGCCCGTGGTGTAGCAGCAGGTGACGGCCTGGTGGGATTTGACGCAGGAGGTACATGGTAACTGTTTGTCACACTTGATTTTCTTCTTTTTGCAGGTGTCACACACAAGCGTGAGGCGCTGGCGCTTTCGGGGTACCTTGGAGGATGCTGATGAGGTTGATAAGGGTGCATTTGCGCTAGGCGAGTCTGTGCTGAAGGAAGATCTTGATGAGGGAGTGGTTGAGTACGCTGAGGCCACGGTGGTTGTTTCCAGGATGGTGGAAATCAGGTTTTTGCGAGCCGCCGGAGATGATGACTTGGAGGTATCGGGAGTAGAGTGGGTCGAGTTGGAGGAGGGGGGAGGCGGGTAACCATCTTTGGAGAGCGGAGCTTGGAACTGGTAGTCAGCTCTGGACATGGTATGTAGGCAGAGTCTGGCGGTGTTTTCAGAGTTATTTGTGGCTTTATTGGTGAAGAAATGGGGTTTGCTTAAATGCGGATTTAGGATCACTAATCGAGAAATAAAAACCGTCCGGCTCCGGTATTTGGTGCAGGAAGTAATCTTTTAAATCCGAACACTTGCGAATATTTCCGATCAAGTAAAATTCTGACGAGCAAAGACACAGTTGTTGCAAATTGTGGAGATTAGCCAGAAGAAATATGGGTTGGTGCTAACTATGCTGTAACTATAAATACATGGCAATTTGCCACTGTACAAGTGCTATATACAGGACCCCGGTTTCGGGTCAGGTGTGTTGTAGGCTTACACCGCCCCATTACATGCTCATCGGTGAAAAAACGCCAACGTAATCCCGGTGCTTATTTCCGAGGGTCGGCAAGCAGAAAAATTAAGGTCGTGCGTCGAGCCCTTGCTCAAATTTCTTATCGGTGCAGTCTGGTTGCCTGTGTTACCTGCAGGATCACATGTCAACACAAAAAAAAGACATGATGGAGACTGTTTGGAGCAAGGTGTTGTACCGCAAACAAACGTAGCCAGCGGGTGCCACAGTCATGAGCAATCTATTTGAAGATATTGAGCAGGACAACAATCCATCTTTCTATGGCAACCAATCGATCTTGACTGATCCTTACGGACATAAACACCTTCCAGATACCAATCCCGTACCGCCACCACAACAACAACCACCTCGAGCTACACAGTTAGATAAGACACATTTCGATAAACCGCCAGTGGCGGCAGAAGCAGCATCTACAGACTTGGTCAACAGTACGATTGGCTTATCCAACAAGATCCATCTGCTTCTCCAGAACCCCAAGTTGGCCATAGACGTCATTTCAAGCGAACGGTTAATCAATTCGTCCGTCGTGGTATATTCCATCCAACTCTCGGTCAATGGCGAGTCCATTGTCGTCAAGAGAAGGTACAGTGAGTTCAAGTCGTTGCGCGACCATCTCCTCAAGTTATTCCCCACGCTTATTGTTCCCCCCATTCCAGAGAAGCATACTTTATTTACGTTCTTGGTCAATTCTATCAACAATTCCAATGAACTTGATATCATAGAGATGAGAAAGCGATATTTTAAGCAATTTTTGGAAGATTTGGTCTTTAACTCCAACCCCCAGCTTAAAGACTGCGTCTTGGTCCACAAATTCTTGGACCCAAACTATGAGCTTTGCTGGTACAATGCCATTAATGAACCTCCGGTCAGCATGGTTCCTGACAATTTACTACTTGCCAACCCCATCGATCCCACCAACCAAAACGGGCTCTATTCCATCATGCCAGTAGTCAATGGGTTTGAGTATTCATCCAATATTGACAATATGAGCTCTCTCAAGAAACTAAATGACGAATTGTCCAAAGTCAATGACCAGATTAAATTCTTTGAGGCCAAAGGTACTGAGTTAAATACCAAGCGGAGACAACTGAATGAACCTCTGGGAGACGACCAAGACGATTTTTTTCATGCTCTTGCAACAAAATTTGACGAAATCCCGCCCCATCTCATCCAGTTTGAAGTCAGGTTTCACCAGATAATAAAGGTGTTGAACGATCTCAGCAAGATTAACGCACGGTCAGTTAAGAACTACAAATCTGTTGTTAACACTTTGATTGAGTTGGGCGGAAATCTCAACAACTTTTCTCTTCAGATCTACGAAACTTCCAGCTCTGGCCAGGAAACATGCCAGGACAATACCCTCAGTTTGACCATAGAAAAGTTTGGGTCGACAATAGACAGCAACTTTCTCAATTTCGAGGAGTTCATCATGCATAAATTAATTGCTGATTGGCAAGAACCAATCCAGCAAATGATCCAGTACTACACATCGAGCTTGAACTTAATCAAATTCTACAAGTACAAAATTATTCAATTCAAGTTGTTGAACAAGCTCAAGTTCTTCAAGTTTCAAGAACTCTTGAACATCACCGCAACTACCGACATTGTTTCAGATAACGAGGTCAATACCAACAGTACTTTGGACCATTTGAAGGAGCTCAACAGTCCCACCATCAGCCATACCATTCTGCGGATCGAGTCTCGACGTAAGCGCGACACTCTTGGGCCCAAGAAATCGTGGTACGTTCTCTTTGGTGGCAGTAATGGCTATAACAAACAGTATACATCGTCGCTCGTTGCTGAGGACGATGGTGCCAGTGTGGTCAGTGACATGAGTGGTGTACTGTCACACCATAAGTTTAAGTTACATCAGATTCAAAAGGAATTGTACAAGTTGAACCAGTTGATCGAGCTTGCTAATGGCGATATGGTTGAGCTCACCAATGAGTTGGAGGCGACGTATGCTGATTTCTTGCGCAAGTTGGAGAAAAAGTGGCTTTCCGTCATGGTGGCATACATCCAAAACGGCAAACAGTTGTTTCGTGACAATCTCCAGAACTGGAGCGAGTTAAAACAGTTTTTGACCAACGATGTTAAAAGTAAGTAGAGACTTCCCAAATAGGCAATCAACGCGCGACACTTTAGTCCTCACACAAAAAATCACCACTACTGGTGGCAACAGCTAAACTACAACTCCCACCACAGCACAGCACAGCACAATGTCGGCAATCCAAATAGATAGTGATGTGTCGCTTGTACTTGCGACGTTGAGACTGCAAACCGAATCTGCAGATCTCATCAACATCCTCTACCAATTGGAAGACTACCACGAAAGAAAGTTGTGGCACCAGTTGACATTGGCATTGGACAGCTTTTACTATTCTGTGGAAGGCGTCACTTCTGAGATGAAGCACAAGATCTACAACTTGTTTGTGACGCAGTTTTCCGCCAAGTTGAACTCGATCAAGGTTGTTGATTTTTTGTTGGAAAGTTTCAGCGGTGACTCGCAGCAAACGTTGGACAAGTTGTTGGAGTACAAACAGCAGCTTGTCAGCGAGCTCAAGAAGGAGTCCAACATTAAGAACGATGACGAAGAGGAGTTTTCCAAGTTGGTTGAAGCCTCTGAACTGGCCATCTACGTCAACCTCCAGATATCACGGTTCTATCTCCTCTTGGGCAAGACGAGCGATGCCGAGTCGATCTTGGAGGCCTTGAGTCCGCGTTTTGACGCCAATGCTGCCACCAACTTTGATAACCCCAAGATCAACGCTGCGTTCTACTTGGCCAAGTGCGAGCTCTACAAGATTAACGAAAACTATAACTTGTACTACACCAATGGGTTGTTGTACTTGTCGTCGGTTGACAGCGACTTGCTGGAGGCCACGCGGTTGAAGTTGTGCTACGAGTTGTGCATTGCAGCATTGTTGGGCGACAAGATCTACAACTTTGGCGAGTTGATTTTGCACGATATCTTGAATGTGATCAAGGACGAACGCAGCGAGTACCACTGGCTCTACACGTTGATTCTCAACTTAAATTCCGGTAATTTGAAGGAATTCAACCGTGGGGTTGTCACTGCGTTGCAGAAATCGCCGTTCTTGGCCAAGTCCGAGGTGTTTTTGAAGCAAAAGATTATCATCATGACGTTGTTGGAGCTCATTTCGGTCAAGTCTGCCACGAACAAGAACCTCAGTTTTGACGATATCAGCGCCTTTACGGGAACTGCAGTCAATGACGTTGAGCACTTGATCATCAAGTGTTTCTCGTTGAACTTGATCAAGGGCCACATCAACCAGATTGACCAGGTGCTTGTAGTTACGTGGTTGCAGCCACGCATCCTCAACATGGACCAGGTCAACGTGTTGTACAACCACTTGTTGCAGTGGAACTCACAGGTGGACGAGTTGTCCAAGTCTGTGCATGCCAACGGCGGCTCGCTCTGGGCCAACGCATAGGCCGGGCTCGGGCTCCGAAGATGATGTAAGTTTTGCACATAGAAATGTATGTAAATTTTGCCCACTGCTTATGTAGCGGAACAGCGGACATTTATGATCAAAAAGATTGCGCGTGCCGCCAATTAACATAACACTTTCATCATGCGGTTTTCTCAGCTTGTATGCGGTGCTGCTGCTGTAGCGGTGGCTGCAGCCAATAAGGTTGAGTTTGACGAGAACCAGTACTCGCAGGTCTGTTCTGGGATGTACTCGAAGCACGATTGGGGCGGGTCGATCAAGCCCCACATTGAGTTGTTCTTGAACCAGTACGGCAGCGACGTCTACCAGCCCAACTTGAAGCACAAGGACCAGGACCACAGTGAGGACATCACCGTCAGCTGGATCCTCTTTGAATACAAGGACATTGACAACATCGGTGTTCTTGTTGGCGACACGCGCTACTTCACCTGTTCCGACAGGGCCGTGGCAGTCGGCGCCTGTGATGAGACGCAGCGGGGCAAGTTCTTGTTGAACACGAGCCTGAGCAACTCCACCATCATGACTTCGCAAATGACCCACTTGGGCCAGACCTTGATTGACTACGAGATCGACACCACCGGCTACTACTGTTTGTCGACCTTTAGCACCCACCCGGACAAAAAGTATAGGGGCATCATCGACTTCCAGAACTCGTTTGGCCAGTTGAGTGCGAGTGAAATCCCCAAGTTGCCTGCGTACGGCATTCTCACCTTGTGCTACGCCATTGCGCTTGCGTTGTTTGGCTTCCAGTTCTTCAGAAGAAGAAAGGAGAACCAGATCTTGCCATTGCAGCGCTACTTGTTGGCCATGATTGGCTTTTTGACGTTTGAGACGTTGGTCGTATGGTCCTACTACGACTTGGTCAACCGCAACACCAACCCTTCGTCCAAGTTTGTCATCTTCTATATGGTGTTCTTGTCGCTCTTGAACGCGACAAAAATCACCTTTTCGTTCTTTTTGTTGCTCTGCATTGCCTTGGGCTACGGTGTGGTGTTCTTGAAGTTGAACAAGAAAACCATGTTGCGGTGCAAGATTCTTGCTGGGTTCCAGTTTGCCGCGTCGTTGTTCTATCTCTTGGGCACGTACTACATCAGCTCGTCCAACTCGACAGTCAATGCGTCGCAGATTGACGATGACGACGACTTGAGCGTATGGAAGGGCTTGATTCCGTTGGTCCCAGTCACCATCACCTTGACCACCTACTACTTGGCCACGTTGATCTCCATCAAGAAAACAACAACAAACTTGCACAAGCAGCGCCAGATCATCAAGTTGCAGTTGTACCAGAACTTGTTCCGGATCATTTTCTTTTCTGTGGTGTTGACTTTTGGCGGCTTGGTGATGTCGCTGTTTGTATTCCTCAGCATGCTGACTACAGACATGATAGAGGAGCACTGGAAGGGCACGTACTTTATCTTTGACTTCTGGCCGTCGGTGGTGTTTTTCTTTGTGTTTATGGGCATTGCGTGGTTGTGGAGACCCACCGAGACCAGTTACATGTTGGCCATCTCGCAGCAGTTATCGGGAGGCGACGACTTGGAGGAGGGCGAAGAGGGCACTGGTGCAGGGTATCACCAGGGCCACGAGTTTGAGTTGGACGATATGTCGTTGATGAGCCACAGTGATGGGGAGAACCGTGAGCACGACAGCTTTGAGTTGGAGAGAGACAGCCAGCCTGCGTTTGCAAAGGAGAAGGCGGTGGACGTGCCTCCAGGCTATGACGAGATACAAGCCGGCGAGGGACCATCGGATACGTTGTTTGAGGTTGGTGATGATAGTGACCACGAACGAGCCGATGACCGTTTGAATAAGTAGACAATACAGGTGTGTGTATATAAGTTGTGTAGGTTGTTTTTGTTTTATTTTGTTATTTTCGCATTACTCTCATCACCATGCCTACCACAGACTTCGACGTGCACCAGTACCAGCCGTCTGCCGAGCTCCAGCAGCGCTACCGGGCCTACTTGAACACGCACGGCATCATTGAGTTCCTTGAGGCGTCGATTCCGCCGCAGATGTCGCGGCTGGAGCTCTGTCGCTTGGTGCTCGACTTGGGGTACCCCAAGGCCGCCGTTGCCGGGTACAAGTCGATGACGGTGGCCGAGATGGCGCAGCTTTTGCTTCGTCTCTTGTTGGACGACGCCACGGTGAAGCCAGAGGTGCTCCGCAAGGCTGCGTCGGCGGCCAGTGGCACGGCTGGCGCACGGCCATCGGCGCTCGCCGGCTACACGCTCGACCGTTTCTGCGCCGATTTGGCCGCTGCAAAGCGTGTTTTGGTCGTCACGGGCGCAGGCATCTCGACATCGTTGGGGATCCCCGACTTCCGGTCGTTCAAAGGGTTGTACGCGCAGTTGGCGCACCTCAACCTCAAGGACCCGCAGCACGCGTTCGATATCGACACCTTTGACCGCAACCCCGACATTTTCTACAGCATCGCCCACCTCATCATCCCGCCAGACGGCAAGTACACGATCTTGCATGCATTTCTCAAGCTCCTACAAAACAAAAACAAGTTGTTGCGCAACTACACGCAAAACATTGACAACTTGGAGCACAGCGTTGGTATAGTTGACGAAAAGTTGATCCAGTGTCACGGGTCGTTTGGTCACGCGTCCTGCCTCACGTGCCACACAAAGTTCCCCGGTTCCAAGATTCTAAACCACATCAGACACCTGCAAGTGCCCCGCTGCTTGAGCTGCTACCGCACGGTGCAGTTGGACGAGGAGGTCCCCATCAACTACGGCGTCATCAAGCCCGATATCACCTTTTTCGGCGAAGACTTGCCCCGCCGCTACCACAAGCTTATCAAGCCCGACTGTCTCAGCTCCGACTTGGTCATTGTCATTGGCACGTCGCTCAAGGTCGAGCCGGTGGCCAGCATCATCGATAAGGTGCCTGCCAAAGTGCCGCGCATCCTCATCAACAAGGAAGATATCCCGGAAAAGGACTTTGATCTTCGTTTATTGGGCTTCTGCGACGATGTGGTGAGCCACTTGGCCAGCCGCATGGGCAACCTGTGGGACATCCCACACAAGGACTATGACCTGGCGCAAAAATGGTCTGTTGAGCCTGTTGCAGAGTCAGATAACGCCTTCTCCATTTCATAAGTACTAGCTCAACTCCTCCAACCGCTTGACCAACTTCAGCTCGGCCTCGGTCCAGTTCTCGACCAAGCCCTTGTAAAACTTGATCTCTTCGTCACACACCCCAACAATCGCCTCCTTCAACTCGCTGCGGTTGAATATGTCCCAGTTGGGGTACTCGTCGTTGATGATCTTGTTGGTCAAGTCGGAACTCATCTTGGTCTGCGTCGCTATCTCCTCCTCCAACTGCTGGATCTTGGCCTGGAGACGGTGGATCTTGTTTTCTGTCTGGGCAGAGCCAATATGTGGCGTGGCAGACGTGGATAACGTATCCTTGATCAACTGGGTGGTGTTATTGACCAACCCGCCCGATGTGCCGGCATTAATCACGGGGTTGGGCGCCGCATGGTCGCCTCCGCCGCCACCGAGGCTCGCCAACTCGTTACGTGCCTTGTTTAGATAATCCTGAAGTACCTGCAAGTCGATTTTCTTGTTGTGTTGTAGTTCAATCAAGTTGGTCAAGCCAGCAATGTACTTGGAGCAGTCCTTGAGGGCCACCAAGAACAGCTCGTCAATGTACTTGTGGACCTGGCTCCAGTTCTTGGAGAAGTAGGTGAGGGAGTCGGCAAAGACCTTAAAGTCGCTCAAGATAGCCGCATTGTCTGTTTCCGATTCTTGCTGGGCAGCCGAGAGCTTGATGATCTGCGTCAGGAAAAGGTCGTAGTCGACGCTCAAGTCGTGGTTCTTTTTGTTGAGCTTGACAAAGATCTTGTCTAGTTTCAGCAAGTTCTCATAGAGCTTCTTGAGCTTGTCGTTGATCTCCAAGATATCCTTGTTTGTCTCGCGCTTGTACTTGGACGGAGTCAAAAAGTTCATCACTGTTTCGGTGAGCAAGTCCTCATTGACAACCTTATTGACAAACGCGCTGCCGGCAGTTGTGGACGAGCCGTCGTCGGTGCTTATTTCCTTGAGTTTCAAGTTCTGGGTAAAGTTGACCCAGTCGTTGGAGTCGCAAATAAAGAGGTGGAAGATGGACAGCTGCGACAAGTGGTGGTGGTGCAAGATGAACTTGATGAAGCGGTTGAGCGAATGGAGCCGTTTGTTGACAAACTCGCTGCTGAAAGTGTCGCCGGTGAGGTACTTGAAGTTCAGTTTGGAGGGCAAGGGCGGAATCAAGGCGGTGGGGAAATCGTTGGACAAACATTCGTGGAGAAACCGGAAGTCGCCGTAGCGTCTTCTGATGGTGATGGCGCTGCCTTCGGCCTGGCCGCCTTTGCGTGTGGCCAAACGCAACACCGCGGGGTGGTCGGTGGTGGTGGTGAGGAGGTACGAGATGTATGGTTTGGAGGATGTGTCCAAGTCACGGATGGGAGCTGTAACTGTAGTGTGGATGGGATGTTTCTCAAAGAGGTGTTGTTGTTGTTGGTTCTGTTGCTGTTGCTGTGGCTGTTGTTGGTTCTGCTGGTTCTGTTGTTGGTTCTGTTGAGATTGGTTCTGCTGCTGTTGCTGGGAGTCTACAGTTGCTTTGACCTGCTCCTGTTCCTGCTCCTTCTCCTTCTCCTTTCCCTTCTCCAATTCTGCTTTGGCAGCAATTGGTGTGACGGGGTCGGCAAGGAGCAACGAGTCCAGTGGCGACGAGTCCTGCGCCAAGTCTTCACGCAGGTATTTTGGGGGTGCTTCTTCTTCGGCAATGGTTGGTTGGCTTGGTTCGTGTCTGGGCTCTTCTCTGTCCCATTGGACGGAGGTGAATTGGTCGTCACTCATGGGGAATGTGGTTTATTGGCGGTAAGCGAGAAAAAATGCTTTATCGTGAGCGGTAGCGCGTGGCGATAGCTGTGGCAGAAGTCGCGCGGTCGCTATTTTAGCGAGAATTGCACTATTTTAGCGAGGCTACCGCTAATTCGCAGCGAGGATACCGCTATTTTTACGGAGCCATCACTATTTTTACTGCGCTCATCATTCTAACAACCTCACTATTTCTAGCGCGCTTTACCACTATTCTTACTGGATTTATTGTCTCTAAATCACTAACCAGACACCCAGAGCTACCAAAGAAACACCAATAATGGCCGTCAAGATCCCTGCCCCGGCCACATCGCCCGAATCAAGCTTCAATGGCGATGCTCCCGTGTTGGACACACCGTATCCACCAGCAGGATTGGAGAGCGAGCTGCCTCCGTCGTTGGCGGTGTATGGGGCCGGCACATCGTGGATACGCAAGTTCTGTATCACCTCCAACGCCGCCATCTGCTCACCCAAGCCGTAGTATCCGTCCCACGAGCCCTTGAACCAGTTCAACCCACACGTATGGCCATCAGTCCCGCCCGAACAGGACTCGGCAGCGCCCTGCGCCGAGTCAGTGAGCCACTTGGTGATGGTGGGCTCGGCATCGGACACCATGACCGACGTGAGGCCCAAAAACCGCGAGAGATACGCCTTGAACGACCGCTGGTCCTGGTTGCAGGTGACGGTGGTTTCGCCCTGGCACGCAGCCTCGTACATGATAGTGTTGTTCTTGAAGAACACCTGCGTGCCCTTCAACAAGTTCATCGTCCGGTTGTACCAGATCTCTTCCTTGGTGTAGTTGGCCAACACCGCAGCGCCAGACAAGAAAAGACCCTGGTTGTACGACCACTGGAGCGCAGTGATGTTGGAGCAGTTGCTGTCGATGGAGGCACCGTCGTACACAAACCACCACTCGCCGTCGGTCAACAACTGGACGTCCTCCATCCAGTCCCAAACACGCTCGGCCCACTCGACGTACGAGTCGTTGCCGGTGTATCTGGCCAATCTGGCCGCGATGTTGAACAAGCAGCCGTTCGACACCGAGTTCTTGTAGTCGTAGCCCGAGTTCCACTGGAAAATCTGCCATCTCAAGCCGCCGTTGCAGTCTGCTGCGTCCCAGCGCGCCGTCATGGTGTTGTACACGGCCTGTGCGAGCGAGAGCCAGGCCTTTTTGGGGTCCGTGGGGTTGGAGAAGTTCTTTTCGGCTGCAGCCATCACAGCTATGCCCCAGAAGCCCTGGTCATCGTTTCCTTCCGTGGTACTCTGGTTGAGGGGGATGTAGTTGTAGTCGTTCCCTGTCTGGTACTCCAACGCCGCCTTGATGGTGGGCACCAAGGTGTCGTTCTGCATCAAGTGTGTGTAGTCAATAAGCGAGCCCCAGGCGCCACCGGCCTCCCACCAGTAGTAGGGCCACGAGAACATCCCGATGGTGCCGCCGTACTGGTCGCCGGTGTAGTAGTCAAGGAGACCCGTCGCGATCAACGACGTGACTTCCTGGAAGTTGGTGAGGTTCTGAGGGTCAAAGTAAATCGCCAGCGCTACGCCAGCATACAACGATGCCAATAGCATCGACAACTTCATGGTGGAGTGGTGGTGGTGGTGGTGGTGAGTTGGTGAGTTGTGAAAACAGTGGGGAGTGTTTTTTCAAATGAGGCTTGGCGACAGGAGCGGTGATGCACAAGAACAACAAAACAAGAACAGCAAGAGCAGGAGCAGCAAGAACAGGAACAACACATCTACAAGAACAAGATCTACACATCAACATCTACACATAAACATCATCAACTTCTCTTCTTTTCCACTTCTCTTCTTTTACTTCTACTCTTTTACTTTTTTCTACTTTTCTTTCCTCTTTTCTCTTCTTCCTATTTTTATCTTATTTTACATTCGCGCTAGCGTGATGTCATCTATACACGATCGCCGATGCGCAGCATCGTTAGTTTGGCTTGAAAACCGGATCCAAGATCTCCGCCGTCGACTCCTTGCCCAACACATCTTCGTTGTCAGGCACCTCTGAGTCGTCTGCTTCGACTTGTTCATCGTCCTCTTCTTCATCTTCCTCTTCCTCTTCTTCCTCCTCCTCCTCTTCCTCGTCATCCTCTTCTCCATTTCTCTCTTCCTCCACTCCCTCGTCCTTAAACACCTTCTCAAAGTTGATGAAATCTCCAACAAAATCGTCCCGGCTCAACAGCTTCACAAACCCCTGCGTCTTCTCAGTAAACATATCCATCGTGGCATACACCTTGTTGTACACCAAAACAGCGGTGCTCTGGTTATAGTCAGGGTTGCCCGCAGCAACACGCCCCGGTGCCGACCGCTCGTGCTTGAGCCTCTTAAATGACTCCCTCACCTTCGCCTTGACCTCTTCGGGATACTTGGCTCCCAGCGGCTTGAACGTACAGTGGTTCACCTTGACTATCAACAAGTTGTACCGACGGCTGAAATGTACACTGATCGACGACTGCTGGATCCTCAAGAACTTGCTGTGTTCCAGGTTGGTGCTGCGCAACAACGATGTCTCGTTGTAGTTGAAGTTGTGCAAGCTCTTGACCGAGCTCGTGCGGTAGTCGTTCAAGTTCGAACTGACCTGGTTGTACTCGAGATTGACGGTAGCAATAATAGGCTCGACGTAAAGCGCAGTCAAGTTGCTCAACAAGTGGCTCCGGACCTGTTTCTCGCTCAAGGCGCCACCAGAGACCAATGCAGCGCTGGCACCAGCTCCATTTTCGTTCTTGGCTGTTGTAGAGTCAAACTTGCCCAAATTGGTCGTGAACTCCTCGTTGAACTCCTTCAAGTATACTATATTGACAATGTTCTCGTCAACAGTGCGTTTCTGTAGTATGGTCAACAAGAACTGCTGGAAGTCGTCATAGACGTTCAGGTACGCGTACGGGTTTGTGTCCAGAGACTCGCCCTTGTTGCCCAAACTGTCCAACTCGGCAAAGATATCGTCGTCTCTGTCGTCATAATACGCCGGCACCGCGTTGTTTTTCACCTTGGGCGGTAAGGAAACGGCTGCTTTTGCAGGCAAAGTGCTGGTTGTGTTGGTGGCGGGGCGCTGGTAGTTGTGGAACTGGAGCTGCTGGTGTGGGCCCAGCAACGTCTTTAGAGCATTGCCTGCTGATGCAGAGGAGTTATGCACAGGAATGTTGGCCTGTCTGAAGGTGTATTGGGCCAGAGAGGGCGCGTGGTCGTCGGAAGAACGGCCTGGCGACGCGGCGGCGGCAGCAGCGGCAGCAGCAGCGACAATGGGCGGCGTCAGGTAATTGGGGTGGCTGAGCACTTCGGTGATCTCTGTCTCGTAGTTGAACGGCTTGTTCTGGAAACGGCGGAAGAACTCGTCCTTCAACAAACCTTCCTCCTCCATAAAGTTACCGCTGGCGCTCTGTTCTTTGAACTGCTTCAAGCCGTAGAGCATGGTCTCTTCGGCCAAAGGCTTGCGCAGGTTCTTCTTGTTGCGCTCGATGATACGGCACTTGGCACACGTTTTGTACTGTCTGACTTCTGCGGGCTCATCCTCGAGTCTCCTCCTCTTGCAGCGTCTGCATCTTCTAAAGTCGTTCATTATGGTTTCGCAGCAAAAAAATTAGGCGCCTCGACAGAAAACGGAAAAAAGAAAATCGGCCGTGGTCAACTCAGGTGGTGGGTGCTGCTGCTCAGGGGGCAAATGGTGGCACGCAGAATCGGCTGTTCCTGTTGGATTCAGGGTGTGTAGGGGGAAAATTTTTCCTTTTGTTGTCGCCAAATTGTTTTTCTATTTCATTTAGCCAATTTGTTGGCGGATCACGTGTGTAGGAAGAAGTAGTGGAGGAAGTGGAGGTGAAGGAAGAATCTAAAAACACAGAATTTTTCAGGTGGCTTCCTATTGGTTGATTCTTTAAAAAGCTGGTGTTTGTTTCTCAGTCTTGTCTTGTCTTCTCTTTTTTTGGTAGCGCTGCTCGTTCGTCTGCTTCTTAAACGTTTCGTTTTTGGTACAGGCGCACGCCCGCGATAAGCCGTCTCTGGTGGCAGCAGCGCCGCCGGCGGAAAAGTAGTGATGTTCGTGTCCTGCATGTAATATGCGCGATCTTCCATTCTCAACCGCAAAATTGCCAACCGCTTTAGGGGCTCCACCCACCGTTCCACTCCATACACACATACATCATGGGTATAGTTCGTTCCATCAAGAACGTCACCAATGGATACTCCTCCGTACAGGTTCTAGTCAGAAACGCCACGTCCAACGACGCAACGGGCCCCACCAAGTCGGAGATGGAAGAAATCGCCGTTGCCTCGGGCGACAAACCCGAATTCTTCCAGATTATGGACATGTTGGACCGCAGACTCAACGATAAGGGCAAGAACTGGCGCCATGTGGCCAAGTCCTTGACGGTGCTTGACTATTTGGTCCGTTTTGGCTCGCAGGACTGCGCCCTTTGGGCCCAGGACAACTTGTACATCATCAAGACGTTGCGGGAATTTATACATATCGACGAGCTGGGCGTGGACCAGGGTGCTCTCATCAGAGTTAAGGCGAAGGAGTTGGTTTCGCTCTTGAGGGACGAGGAAAGATTGAGACACGAAAGACAATTGGCCGCACAGTCGATGCTGGGCCGTCGTCGCCGTGGTGAAGATGATGACGACGACAGAGACAGAAGACCTCAAAGAAACAGAAGAGACACCGCCAGCAGAAACGACGAAGGTGCCTACGACGAAGACTTGCAGCGTGCTCTTGAAATGTCCAAGATCACGGCCGAACAGGACAAACAGAGAACAATGACAGAAAACGACCCCGACTTGGAAGCTGCACTCAAGTTATCGCTTGAAGAAGAGGAATTGAGAAAATTGCACCAGTCCCAGAACGAAAGCTTGTTGGACTTGAACGACGAGCCCCAACAACAGTACTACCTCAACACGGGGTACTACCAACAACCACAACAACAGTTCTACCAGCCACAACAACAGTTCTTCCAGCAACAGCCCCAAAAACAGGCTTATGGCACCCAGTATGACATGTTTGGAAACCCTATACAGAATCCAATGGCCACTGGCTTGTACCAACAGCCACAACAATTCTACCAACCACAGGAACAACAACCACGATTCACCGGTTTCAACTATGGCCAACAGCAACAGCAACAACCACAACAAGAGTTGCAGCCACTCAAAACCGGTTCTAAGAACCCATTTGCCTTGAACGATACTTCTAACCAACAACAATCCAACCAACAACCTACGTTGAACAGCTTGCAGCAGGCCCCAACGCAGACGCAACCACAATTCTTCACGCAACCAGAACAGCAACCAATCAAGAAACAAAACACAGCAGGCAAGTTCAACGACACGACACACTCGGAATTGAACGACTTATTATCACAAGGTACCGGCTTGGACACGTTCGGTAACACGGGTGCTACAAGAATTCCCCATCAACACACTAAAACGCAAACCTTTATCAACTCTAGTGGTACTGGCTACAAACAGGCTGTCAATGAAACCAGATTGAGCTCGAACGCCACGGGCAATCCTTTCTTGAACACCGGTATTGGGTACCAACAACCACCACAGCAGCAGCAGCAACACCAACAACAACAAGCTATCAACCCGGCGTACACGGGATACGGCTTTGGTAACGCGCAACAACAACCCCAGCAACAAAGAAACGGCAACGATGGCCCCAGTTTGATTGATATTTAGTGTGTATTTTTTCCATTTTATTTTGATTCTTCATCCTACTCCACGGGATTCATTTTACTTTTAGATTTGGCATGGCTTGAAAGCCAAATACAAACAAAACTGCTATTAACATTCATAACTCGTAGTTCTTAAAGGGCTCGATGGCCATCTTAAATATCGACTTGACACACCAGTCCCACTCAAGAACTATTACACCGTCAAGTTTTTTGGCAGCAGCAATCATCTTGGTATCCTTTGATTTGTGGGCAACCAAGATCTTTTTATTGCCAGTTTCCACCAACTTCTTCAACCCAGCGACATTCTTGACTTCCTGCAACGTTGCCAGGCCGTTATCCTTCAATATATTGCCAACGACATCCACTCCACCGTTGAGATTCGTAGAAAGGTTGAAATTCATCCCGTTAAAAAGTATTCCTCTCTTGTCGGTTTGTAAAATGGAAGTAAGTCCGTTCGTAGAACCTGTCGTCCCAAGCTCCTTGTTGATTTCTTGACGAGAAATCATCTTGTCGAGTGAGTAATCATCGATATTGACGTCACTTGTGTCTCTACCTTGATCCAAATGCTCCAACACATCAATAAGATACTTTGGATGTACTATCTTGTTGACCTTGCCCAAACTTCGTAAGAACTTTTCAGTTCTGAGGATTTTCGGGGCTATCAATGTGTTGATCTTGTACTTGGGTATGTCCGAGAGCACCTTAATCCCAGCTTTCAAGAGGATGGCATTGTCTGCTTTGCTTAATGTAATATCCGATTCACAGCCAGTTATGATTGCAATCACGTCCAAGTCAGTTTGTTTTGTCTTTTTCGTCAAAGGACTGGCGCTTTCGTCGTTTTCTTGGGTATGCGTTCTTTTGACAGGAGTCATGGTTTTCTCCAACTCGTCCATGTACGTTTTCATCTTTCGTGTGCTTTTGGAGATTTCTTGGTACTTGATCAAGTCGGCCATGTTGTCATGTAGTTTTTGGGCAGCTTTCTTGGCTGCAGACCTTCCACTGTACCTGGGAGTGTTTTCTTTGTTTTCTTCAAGAATTGGCATCTCTTCTGCTGCTTCTTCTGCCGCTTCTTCTACTTCTGCTTCCTGTACCTGTTCTTGTTGTTCAGGTTTACTGTTCAAGTTAATCTCAGCCTTGGGTTTCTTTCCCGATTCTGGTGCTTTTTGGGTAGTTTCGTCCTCACTCATACTGTCTGCTATATCTGGTTCTGATTTCGTTATATCCTCATACCATTTTTCCAAAACGCTATTATCCAATTTAGTTCTTCCTAATTGGAGTGAGATTTTGTTTCCAAAGTGTTGATACTTGGGAAGCGAATCATCGAGATGTTGCCATTTTGCATAGCACTCTTCGATCCAGAGATGGTTGACTACCTTGACAATTGATTTGTTGGAAGCGTCGAGCCACTTGTGCTTTGCCGTTTCGTACTTCTTACCCTCTGGTTTTGCCACGATTAAGTAATCGTTTTCCTTTGTAAGTGTCTTTGTAAAGTGGCCTCCTAAAATGGAGATTAGTTTGGATAAATACGAACGGGCATCGCCCGTATAATTCGTCACCGAAATGTTGATATCTTTGAAAAGTGGCTGTTGTGGATACGGGAAATGGAGGAGGTTGGAGTTTATGGGTAGTTTCCATTGTTTTGAGACGATGACATGGTAGAGCCACGGTAAATTGCCAACAATGATGCGGTCAGAGCGGCAGCTTTGCACGAATGCATCACCGCTTCTGTATTTGCCAATGTAAACGTCGATGGAGGTGTCAAATGCTGGAGATACAATACCTCCATTGCTTTCAATCAAGGTGCGGATAGAAGCATCAAGACGCTGTGATAGGTTGTAGTCTGGGGCAATGAAGAACTTCTTGCCATCAAAGAAGTCTGAATCGGACACGGCTGGGATGTTTTCGGCACTGATCAATGCATTGATGTCAGGAGTGAGCGACTCGCCATGGAGAATCGACGGATGGGGCAACAAGTAGGGCGTCTCGTCCAAGTGCTTGCCCACCGTCAAGCAATGGTCGATCCAGTGTGGAAGCACGATTTTGATGTTGATGGAGTTACCGTCCGTTCCTATGGCGCTCGAGGCAATGATGCTCTTTTCGTTGGACATGTCGACAGCAATCAAGTGGGTTGTGTATTTCGTGAGCACGTCCAAGTAGTTGCCTCCAAACGCCCGGACACCCGCGTAGATGACCTCCTTGTCGCCTGCTGGCAAGTTATCGGCCACGCACACCAAGCAGTTCTTGAAGAAGTACTTGGGATCGGGGTTGTATGCCTTGTGGTTGAGGATCCTGTGTTGTTCAAGCGACTCGTGGATCCATTCAGGCGTCGCTATGGGGAGCATGGCTTCTCTGGCGGCCTCGTACTCGATGAACTCGATGGAACGCGTTATGACCGCGGTGATGGTCGATGCAGAAAGGTGGTTGATGGCGTTTTCGTGGATTTGTTTGGTGATGACGGTGGCGCCGTGCTTCTCAAGCGTCTCAGCAACATCATCATGGCCAAACTCGGGCGATTCCACCACAAGAAACGTATAGTCGTGAAACATAGTTGAATAAATAAATAAGTAAATAAATAAATACAAAAATGTTTACGCGCGACCAGTTTTTATTAGCTCGTATCTAAGTGTACTTAATCCAACGCGATTCTGTGTGTGCTGAGCGACTCGTCGCACAAGTCCTTGTCTTCGGCATGGAACTTCTTGGCCCAGCTGCGGCACAAAATCGACGCCTTCATGAACTTGCGTGTCGCGTACTTTTTGAAAAACTCGTCGTGCTCCACGGGCGAGATCAAGTACTGGAAAATCAACTCGACACACACCTTCATGTCGTTGACACGGTAGCCTCCCGAGTAGTGGATGAGGTTCCCGTTCCACACAGGCAGTTTGCCCAAGATCAACCTGGCAATGTACATGGCTGCGGCACAGCAAAGCGACGGCTTGTAGCCAATGAACCGGTAGTCGATAGCGGTGATTTCAAGCAAGTACTTGCCCAATGTCCGTGACTGGACATCGTAGTCGTCTGCCTTGGAGATTCTTCTCAAAAAGTTCATTGGGTTCGGGTAGTTGAGGTCAAAGTTGAGCACCGTCAAGATATACTTTTCGGCCTGCAAGATCTCCTCTTCGGTGTAGGAACCGTCGGTGAAATAGGCATAGTTCTTGACCGACGGCGAAAACACCTCCTCGTACTTGGCTGCTATGAACAAGGACCCCGTGGCAAGAAGCTGGAGCTTGTCGATCTGGACCACCTCCATCGACATAAAGCGGTCCATCAAGTTGATAGCAAGAAACAAGCTCTCGGGCAAGAGACGGAACCGCAAGTGCATCTCGACCAACCAGTCCACCAAGATGGATCTCATCTTGGGCTTCAAGTGTTTCTGGTTGAATAGGTACTGTGCGTCGGGAAGCATGCGTTGTTCGAGCTCGTAAAAGTAGGCAAAGATATCGTTGACGTACTCACTGGCCATAAGCGGGTCGTCCAAGTCCTCTTCGTCCAAGTCCTGCCATTCGTAGTCAACAAGCCGGCTTTTTTTGTGTGCTGTAGTTATGTGGAGCTTTTCGACCAAGTTGGTTGACGATTCGGTCGCCTGTCGTTTCAACGGCAATCGGGAAGGAACCAAGTGTGATGCAGAGGAAGTAGATGCAGATGTTTCGGAAGGTTTTGATGCAAAGATGGTGTTATTATTAGTGTTGTTGGTGGTGGTGCTGGATGTGGTGGTGCTTGATGTGGTGGGTTGTACTTTGGCGACTTTCTGGGCCAACGGCGCGTTATCGCCGCCCAAGGGACGTCTTTTGATGTTGTTGTTGTGGAGGAGGGGCTGCTTGGCATTGGCGCCGTACTGGTTCGAAACATCACCGAGGTACTGGCGATCCTTGTCGTCAACAACAAACGGGTCGTCTTCCGGGTCGGGCCCGGGACCTCTGTCCAACGTCACCTTGGATCTGGTTAGTCTATATTCGTTTTCGTTGTTGATTGTTTGGGGCATGGTGGTGGAGGAAGCTGTTTGTGCCGAGATGGGTAGATGCACGGTGGTGGTAAGACGAGTTGGGCCAGTGTTGTTTGAACGACAAAATTTTAACTTGCAAAAGTGGTGTAAAATGCAAATCCTGTGTTTATATTCCTTGCAATTTCAAGTGGATGTAGTTTTGTTGATCAATTTCCCATCGCGTCGTTTTTTACGCATTGTCCTAATTTGGAAGGGTAAACATCGCGCTGCATAAATCTCAGAGGTCACCAGTTCAGTGTATGGTGCTTGTTTGGTGCTTGTTTAATGCTTGTTAATGGCTGTTAATGGTTAATTGTCGTTTATATAGTACGCTCTACTACTTGGTGTGGGTCCATGACACTTCTACTTCATTAGTTACCTCGTGTCCCGTCGGTCGCACAGCAACCATTGCTGCGTCGCGAACTCGCCACGGCAAATCCGCGCAGATTCCACGCCGCGCACCTATAATAATGTCTTTCCGGTTTAGGACACCACACACACGCAGTTATGGGCCGTGAGTCTACACAATGTTCTTGTAGTTTCATCTTATTTCTGCTATATCGCCCACTTGTACTCGCCCATCAAGTTAACCGTTTCATTTTTGCATTCCATCGCATTGCACCGCACGCAAACCTTATTATTATTATTGGGACGTGACATCGGCTCGCGCTCGCGATCGTGCGAGCGCGCCAGCTGCAGCATTACCAGTCGTTTTGGCTCCTCAACTTCCTTCTCTCTCGTATTTAGCTGCAGTGCCTGTTCTCTATTGTGTGATAAATCCACTTCTTCTTTGTTTTCCTTGCCACAAACAATGTTCAATACGACGTTTTCGCGTTCCTTGCCAATTAGGGCAGCTAGCTTGGCGTTGGTCTCGCTCATAATCTCGTTATTCTTCTCTAAACTGCTCCATATTCTTTCTTCAACTTCGTTTATCACAGGTTTGGGTTCCGATTCTACTTCTTCACGGCCTTCGTTTTGTCGCCTCATTTCCTCAACCAATTGTTCAAATAGCGGAAGCATATTGGCCCGGCTTTCGTCCTGCTGCCTCACCAAAGGCTCAGGACTCTTTTCTCCACTCTTTCTCTCCCGTCTCAACTCTTCAAGCTCTTGCTTCCGCAGGTCGGCCAATTGCTTATACTTGGCCAACTTCTCCCGCAACAACTCGTTTTCTCGCTTGTACTGGCTGTTCTGCTGCGGCACCACTTGCTTGGCTCTGCGGTTCGCCTGCTCCAATTCGTCACGGAGCCGCGTATTTTCCTGACTCATCTCGGCCACTTTGTCCCTCAATCGACTATTCTCAGTGCCTAGCGTCGTGTTCTTCTCTATCAATGTACGCTGGTTCGATTCTCTATGCTCGTGGTCGCGATTCTCGCGCTTCAAATCTTCGTACGACGAAATAAGGCGCTGGATCGACGATGCCAACAACTTCGAGTACATCTCGCCCTCCTTGCTGCTGGTAATGGACCGGGGCACATTCCGGATCAACTTGTGTGTCTCACGGATAATGGGCTCCGTTTTGTCTACGCCATCCAACAAATCGGCGCCGTAGTCCTGCCGGTCCAAAAACTTTTCGATATTGCGTTCGATTGTGTCGTAGCTGTCGAGACCAAAGTCTGGTTTCTTGGGAGAGCCTCTGGCTCTGAATATGTGGTCCTGGTAGTCGTTTCTGACCTTTGCCGGGCTCATGCGGGCTTTTGTGGGTGTTTTGGCCGGGGTTGTTGTGCTGAGCGTTGCTCTTCGTACTTCGATCGAGTCGTCGTCCAACAAGTCGTACAACTGCGACAAATCGGCCTCAACAGTGTCTGACACCGAATATACGCTTATATCATCGCCCTGGGTATAGTTGCTCAACAACTCCTGTGTTGATTCCATGGCAGTGTTGGTGATGGTACTCTTTGCCTGGTGTGTTTGTAAACAACGCGCGCGCAAACGGGTAGGTAACGCGTGGTCTTGTCTGCAGTACTATGGCTCTATTTTTTGTGTGCTGCGCTATCAACAAAATTTGACGTATTTTCACCCACAGCAGCTCTAATGTCAGATATCGCCGAATTAGCCAAGGAACTCCAGGCCAACCTCAGACAGTTTGAGGATTTTCCCAGCCAGGGCATTTTGTTTGAGGACTTTTTGCCCATTTTCGCCAAGCCAGACTTGTTCAACAAGTTGGTCACTGCCTTCAAGCTCCATCTCGGCGACAAGAAGGTCGACTACATTGTTGGCTTGGAAAGCAGAGGCTTCTTATTTGGTCCAGCTCTTGCTTTGGCCTTGAACGCCGGTTTCATCCCTGTCAGAAAGCCCGGCAAGTTGCCTGGTCCCGTTCACCAGGTCGAGTTCCAGAAGGAGTACGGCAGCGACAAGTTTGAGATCCAGAAGGATGTCATTCCTGAAGGAGCCAAGATCGTCATTGTGGACGATATCTTGGCCACTGGTGGCAGTGCTTACGGTGCTGGAGAGTTGGTCAAGTTGAGCAAGGGTGACATTGTTGAGTACTTGTTTGTCATGGAATTAGATTTCTTGAAGGGCAGAGACAAGTTGGACGCTCCGGTCTTTACGTTGTTTGCCGGCCAGAAAGAAAAGTTGGCCTAAACTGGCTTTACGTGTGGTGTAAACGGTTGTATATTCAATGGACTATCCGCTCTTGAAGATCAAGAACGCCAAGTCGCCGATGTAGAAGTAAATAAAGTATCCTTGTTCGTGGGTCACGTAGCTGCCAAAGGACTTGCCCACAATTACATGCCACGTGGGGCCGTACACCTGGTCCAATTCCTTTTTCAAGAAGGTGGCGATGTCTTTCTCGATGCGGTACGTGAGTGCTTGTTGGGCCAACTCGAAGATCTTGGTCTGGATCTCCTCGGCCAAATCCGATGCCTTCAATACGGCTGTGTGTTAGAGGCTGTAGATTACGTCAAACGATTGCTCTTTACTTACGTTCGTCAATGTGTTCCGACATGTGTGGTTGTACGGTAATTATGTCGTTTGTTGATGATTATTTAAAACTGCACATAAATAAATGGTTTACTGCAAAAAAAAATTGTGTATTAATTATTTCTACAACTTCTCATATCTAAAGTTGTTGGCCAAAACGTCGTCTCTGAACTTATCAACGCCCAAAGCAGAGGTGTGGCCCCAAGGCTTTAACTTGTTTTCGTTGTCGATCGCAGCAGCAAAACAACCGGTCCATCCTTCGCGCGAGTACTTGCGGTTGACGGCGTCCAACGTGTCGGCGTGGATCAAGTGGGTGTGCAAGCCGACATTGTCCAAGATGGTGGCGATCTGCAAAATCAAGCCAAGCGTGGTGATGTAGCCTGATTCGCCCAAGTCCTGGTGTCTGATGATGGCTTCGGCCACAGCCTCGGCGTAGTCCTGGCTGCCGGTTGCTTCGTAGATCACGTCGCGCGAAACCAAACCGCCGTAAAACTCAAACGACATCTTGGTGGCAGCCATGTTTTCGTCGGTGGTGCCGATATCGTGCAACAAACTGGTGACGTAGACGACCTCGAGATCCAAGTCCCACCCTGGAAACTGGTCCTTGATGATGGCAACCGAGTACAAGTACACACGCAACGAATGGTTCAACACCTTGGCTGGCAACCGTTGCTTGGCGTAGTCGTACACCAACTGGCTCAAGCGCGACGTGGGCAACTCAGTGTTGGTTTGGGCAGTGGGTTGTTGAGGGTTGGGGAGAGCGACTTTGACGTCTCTGGCGATTTTGACGAATCCGTACGTTGACATAGTAGTGGTGAGCTGGGGAATAAAATGCAACATTTGAAGTGCGGCAGGCGGGTTCCCCTTTTATACTGGCGAGGAACAAAGAATCCGGGGCACAGAAAACGTGATCGGACTTAGCAATTATTCAGCCACTTGATCTAGAAAAAAAGGACTATTATCAATGCAGAGATATGGTTGGCCCGCAGCGCGGAGAAGTGGCGTATTTGACACCGGAGCTATACTCGGACCCGGGGTTTGACACATGGTTCCCTTTTTGGGACGTGAACGCGGCTATCGCATTCTCCACATTACTAAGCGCACTGGAACTGGCTTTACAACACCGTTTTCAACGGACATTTGCCGCACCGGTACTTTTGCGGGCCGCAACGCAGGCGGCCGGCGTTATGAACATACGGGCGCGGACCGCGCGCGCGTAACCCCAGCAGCTCCCGGAATTGTATGCAGTATTTTGTCATCTGTTTTGCATGCAGTTCATGTAAGAGACGTGCCTTCACCAACCATCAGTACACTAACGTCCAAGACGACTCAGTACATCCATCAACCCCACCCTAGTCATGGCCAGTACCGTGGACATCTCGGCATCCACGGCTGCCGCCAACATGTCTACCCATTACTACAAAATGGCCCATTTAACAACGATAGGCTACGCCATTTACTCTTGGGCAACCAATAACGACCAGTCCCTCTTGGAATTGGAACTACTTATCCGCTACAACCACCCACGAATACTAGTCACATACTACAACAAAAGTCTCTACCACTTTACTTTGGGACATTCCTCGGATCCCGATGCCCTTGATCTTGCAAAGGAATACCCCAACCTCGTCCTCACCCACGAAAGCAAGGTCTCGGCCGAAAACTTGTCAAACCCGCCAAAATCCTCCCCCAACTCGTCCAATGGAATGTCAGCAACTCTGGTTTCCGACGAGCTTTTACCCTTTGCATCCATTAGTTTCTTGAAAGCAGTCAAGAAAATGGCCCTCTTCAATCTTTCCAGTACCAAAAACGTTCTTCTCTTTGGCAATTACGCTCTATTAGGAAGAGAAAACGATACGAAATTCTCCATCTTGTACTTGGACCCAATACTATTGCCCAGTGGTGACCTCTTGCTTTCGATGGTGATAAAATCGAAAATAACCCTCTTTGGATCACAAGTCTTACCCATTAATGAAAACAACGACTTGAACTTTGTCATATACCTAGTGCCCCTGGGTATAAGGTGCCATCTCTTTGACCCAACTGATTTCAAGAACAATTTCGTCAAAAACTCCAAAGTCTCCAACGATAACTTGGTCAATCTCCTTAAACTCAGCACTGGGAACGATTCCGCCAGCAATGATGACGTTATTTGGATTAAACTTATTCCAAACTTGAAACATTTGAACAACCAAACATCTCCAATCTCCAAGTTTGTTCATTCTGTCGACAATAAGAAATTCATCTTGTGGCCGTGGAAACTTTGTTTATTACAGTTTGGCAAATACCAAGACACAGAAGACATATTCCACAACCAATATTCACATTCGAGCGATCCTTTGGGATTAATATCGGACCTCATCGACTTTACCATTTCCAACAATCAGACAACGTTGGGCCTGCAATCGAATTTGCAGCCCTGCGGCGCCTTAAGTGCCCTATCTTCAAATGGAGTCGGATCTAATGGTCCACATTCGAATAATGACCACCCAAGAGATACCAATTCTCTTGAAACGCATGATATCACCACCACACCACTTGTATCTGACTTGTTCTCACTTCAAAATCCTGATTTTACCAACGACTTTTTCTCCAAAGAGGTTCACTCCGAAACCAGCAAGAACGAAGTTGCTGTTTCCGAAACCTTGGAAGAACAAGAAAAAGCTAACAAAGTGGAAGATGATATGGAAATTGACGATTTGTTTGGAGGAGACAGCGATGATGACAACGAGAATATGGATGACAGTGTTCTTAAATTGGAGGTACAAGAGCCTGAGGTTTCTATCAATAATAACCATCCTCAGCTGGAAACTGAAGGTAAAATTGACGACTTGTTCTCAGATTCAATGCATAGTGACCTTCCAGATGCAAATGTGATGGACAGTAGGAACCAGAATGAAAATGGTTCCGATAAAGATAAACCTAAACTACCGACAGTTCCACTTTTCAACAAGGAGCCGGAATCCTTCATAGATATTCCTAAAGACCAAATGATGATGAAAAAGTTGAACACACCAGACTATAACGATCCTGGGGCCCCCCTCCCAATCATGCCTACACCAGTCATTCCACATTCTTATAACGGTACTTTTGGGCACAATGTTCCACCCTCGGCTCCTAGCACTGAAGTCCCAGAGGTGAAACCATCCCCCAAGTCGATTTTCTCCCCGATAATGTTTAATCCCATTATAAAGAGTAATATCGATACCAAGTATGGTAAAGGTGGTAAGTTTTACGTTGATAAAGAAGTATCAGTGGACCCTGAAATCTCGTTGAAAAGCAAGCACTATCGTGCCACTAGTGTCAGTGGCTTTGACATGCTGTATAGAGACAGTTTGAAAGAAGAATTAAACAAACAGGGCCCAGTATCTGTTGCTTTGGAAGTGTCATCGTCGTCGGCCTCCAGTGAAGAGAGTGATGTTGATGATTACTTGGTGGATGAATCACCCCCATTGAAGTTAAACACCCTTGCAGAACCCTACAATGGAACAACTCAGCATAATGATAATGTCAACTTTTTGCCCAAGTATCAAAACAGTGGATCTAATGGGCCATTTACTCAAACAGAAAAGGCTTCCATTCAAACAAGTACGATGAATACAGGAGGTTATGCATCGCCTAACAACATGACTGTTAGATTCCCTCCAATCAAGGGCGACTCTCCGTTCTTTTCAAACGATTTACAGCCCGCCAATTCGCCCATTGATTATGATAACAATGGTCAAACACAAACCCAAAACGTATCGACACCAGTGGTTATTTCCAAACCAACTTTAAGTGAAGCAAACTTGAAATCAATTTCGGAATCGTCAAACTACTTACCCCTTATCTTGCGTAATATCAATGTTACCACCATTCCAAGTACATTTTTGATGAACAACTTGGTGAACAATACGCACATACCAAGTTTTTCCATCAATGACGAAGACGATAGCTTGGAAATGATAAAAAACAATGAAATGATGATCAAAATGAACAACATTGATGAATTTTTGCAGTACATCGGGCCCAATTTAATTTTTGATTTGGGCTTGAACAAGGTGAACAAAAACTTTACCTATTACATGGGTAATCATGAGATTGAAACCCCCAAGGGATTGATGGCTGAAGAAAATGTCGACTACCATTATCCGTGTAAAGAGTTGGAGACTAAATTTTTTGAGATATTTCCGCATTCGTACAAGGTGAATCTCCTTGAGTTTTTGGTGGACATGAAGGAGTATGAAAGCTATGATGAGTTGGACAATCAATTGAACTTTTTGGATAATATCACCAATGATGAAGATATCCTCGATCCGAAAGCTCAGTACAGAAAGTTGATTGCTATGGATTGGGATTCGATTGACGTCAATGAAAAGAATCAAGACACATTTACAAAGTATAAGTCTATATTGGAAAGCTTTACCAAGACCTTGTTTGCAGGCGATGAAGTTTATTTCAAGCTACCCATAGTGAAGTCAAAGGTTTTGAAGAACGAAAACATTGTTAATCTAAACAGTATTGGTCTCAACTTTTGGAAGTTTCTCAACTTTAGTCCAATCAATCCACCCAAGAATTTTCAGGTCTTACATATCAGTGAACTGGGAGGAGAATATTCTTCCTTTAACCACACGTTCTTGGACATGTTAATTCAGAACTATAGTGAGTGCAATCTTGGGCAGATTTTGAAGGTTAATTTGTCTACGGTTGAAACCAGATCAGATTTGGAGACTATAAACAATGGCCTAATGATCTTGCAACGTGAGAATGGCCAAACTTATAATGATTTGTACAAGCAAATCAATAAGAAATTGGAATCTCTTGTGGAATTGATTCGTTTAGATTTGATCAACAAAACCAATAATTTTGAGTTTGACCGGCCACTTTTATTACTATTCATCAACTTTAATGAAAAAGTCAATTCCATCTTGCAAATTGCCAAGATCATTCGAAACTTTAAGGTTTCTTTGACCAAACACCAGTTGCCGTTGGTGAATATCTTTACCAAAATCATTCCAGCGTCCTTTATTGTGAAACGAGTGCGAGGCCAGAGTCAATTGAAGGTGTTATCCAACTATCAGATGTCCAAACTTGCACTCAACTTGTACAATCAGTGTCCCAACGGGCTGATAAGCAATGAAGTTACGAAAAACATCTATACGCAGTTAGTCAAGGAACCACCCACCAAGATCCAATTCAAGTTTATGAATAACAGCTTGAAAGACGGCAATGACGATGTCTTTTTGCACTTGGCGTACGAGAGATCGATTGATAAAAAATGGTTATCGGCCGCGTGGTCTGATCCTATTGGTATTGTGACCTATACCAAGTCGTGGTACTGTACCATGGGAAACACTTCCAACAGCAAGGACTTGGCTTCCATAAGTGACGATATCTGGAACATTTCCAGTGATTTGTTCAAGAAATTGAACGACGAGATGAATAACAAGGCCGGGACTTTGGGAGGAAAGAAGTTTTTGGTGCTCACGCGAGTCAACAGTATTATTCCTGACGATGAGTTGGTGCACTGGAAGAGATTGAGTGTGAAGAACAAGGAAGTGTCGTTGATTGTGTTGACTGTTTGCAGTTTGCCCAAGCTCTTTCGTGTCGATGTTGAGAAAAAAGACAAGCAGCTGAAGGAGAGTGCTGTGCCTCCATCAGTGAGCCTGGCTCCGTATGAGCGAGAAAGCTTCTTCAAGAACATGGGAACCAACTCGCCTGTTGCTGTGATTCCATCGCCGTCGAATGGCCTAAACTTTCATTCTCCCCAGCAGTTCTTGAATGCACCAGGCAACTTGTTGTCGCCACAGGATATTCCGTCGAGTGTGCCCAGCAATGCAGCCAGCAGCAGCTCTCCCAAGAACAAAATGAACGACTCGGACTTGATCCTCCACGATCCCGTCACTGATTTGATTGGGGTCGTGCCCAAGATGCCGTTACCGTTATTCAACTCGCCCACGCGGCTAGGGATGAAGCTCGGGTGTTTGCTCAAGGAGTTTGTTGCGTGTGAGGAGGGCAACTGTCTTGTTTATGAGCTCAATCTCTTGATCTGCTCGAATTTCTGGGACTTGGACGTGTTGATGAAGTTGCTCTTGAACCATTACAAGAAGATGGTGGTGTTGAACGACGTGCTTGGCTTGGGGGACATGGAGGGGGACGAGAAGTGTGTGAGTGGAGTTGTTCCCTGGCACATCAGCGCCGTGACGAAGTCGTTGGAGTACTTGGTACATATCAGTGTTGAGGAGTAGTTGCAGCAATTGAGATTTTTGTAGTATTATATGCAGGCTTTTAATATGTTTGTATTGTGTTCGATTCTTATGTGCAGTCGCGACATTATGTGCAGGTCACTTTGTACAGTACATTAATTGAGATGAAAAAAACCAACAACATCCTGACCAGAATCCCCAGTATGTCAGACGAAGAGACCAAGCCGATTGTTGGAGAGGATGTTGATTTTGGTAATCACCCGGACGTTTCTGGCGATGAGAGAAGCGAAAGAAGTGAGACAAACGAGACAAACGAGAGAAGCGATGAGACAAACGAGCTGAAGCGTCGACTCGAGGAGGAGGAAGAGGATGACGACGAAGAAGACGAAGAAGAAGAAGAAGATGAAGAAGAAGATGTGAGGAAACGCAAGAGAAGAAGGGCCAACCAGTTCATTGATATTGAGGCCGAAGTTGACGACGAAGAGGACGACGAGTTGGACGAGGACGACGAGGAAGCCGAGCTTTTGAGGGAGCAGTTCATCTCAGACGACCGTGACGGTGTGGAAGGCAGCGAGAGACAACACAACGACGACAGATTGCACCGAGACTACGACCGTCGGCGGCAGGAGGCGGAGGACCAGGACGCAGAGAAGTTGGCCGAGACGTTGAAGCAGCGGTACAGAAAGACGCACGCGGTGTACCGCGGCGACAGTGCGACCAGCGGCACGGTTTCGCAGAAGTTGTTGATGCCTTCGATCAACGACCCGTCCATCTACGCCATCCGGTGCACGCCAGGCCGCGAGAAGGAGTTGGTGCGCAAGTTGTACGAGAAGAAGCGCACGTTGGACAGACTGAAGCGGCCGTTGGACATTCTCACTGTGTTCCAGCGGGATGCGTTCAAGGGCTATGTTTATATTGAGGCCAAGCGGCCCGATGCCATTGATAAAGCGCTACAGGGCATGGTCAACATCTACGTGCGGGACAAGTTGTTGGTGCCCGTGAAGGAGTACCCCGACTTGTTGAAGCAGGTGAAGACGTCGGACGTGGAGCTCGTGCCCGGGATCTACGTGAGAATCACCCGCGGCAAGTACAAGGGCGACCTTGCGATAGTCGACAACTTGTCTGAGAACGGGTTGGACGTGCGGTGCAAGCTCGTGCCGCGGTTGGACTACGGGCGCAACGACGAGGTCGACAGGGAGGGGAAGAAGGTGCGGCTGAAGGCGCGGCCGTTGGCGCGGCTTTTCAACGAGCAGGAGGCGCGCGTCTACGACGGCGAGTTCTTGCAGCCCGGGCGCGGCGCGCGCAACTACGTGTACCGCGGGGACGAGTACGGCGAGGGTTTCTTGTTTAAGGACTTCAAGTTGCAGTTTGTGCAGACGAAGGACGTCCATCCGCGGTTGGAGGAGTTGGACCGGTTCCAGGCCGGCGCCGACGACGGGTTGGACTTGGCGGCGATCGCAGCGTCGCTCAAGGGCAAGGGCGACGGCAGGGCGACTGCGTTCCAGCCGGGCGACAAGGTGGAGATTAGGCGTGGCGAGCAGGCCAAGACGGTGGGCTTGGTGGTGGGCGCAACGTTGAACGAGATCAGCATCACCGTGACGGACTCCGGCGACCCCAAGTTCGTCAACCAGCGCCTCACGGTGCCCGCCGCCGACCTCAAAAAGGTTTTCCGCGCCGGCGATCACGTGCGCGTCGTCGAGGGCAGGCACGCGGACGAAACCGGGTTGGTGATCAAGATCGACGGCGACTCGGTGGTGCTTGTGAGCGACCAGACGCGCGCGGACGTGCGTGTGTTTGCCAACTACCTCGTGAAGGCCACGGACCTGAGCGCGAGCAGCGACCCGTCCACGGCCAGGTACGACATCAAGGACTTGGTGCAGTTGAACGCGCTGACGGTGGGCGTCATAGTGCGCGCCGACAAGGGCATGTTTGATGTTCTTTCGTCCGACGGGCGCATCTTGTCGATGAAACCGTCGGGGATCGCCGCCAAGTTGGAGTTGGGCCGCCGCGAGCAGATCGCGACGGACAAAAACGGCCTCACCGTCGCGGTGGGCGACACGGTGCGCGAGGCGCTCGGCGATAAGAAGCGCGAGGGCGTCATTTTGCACGTGTACAAAAACTCGTTGTTCATCAAGTCGAACGAGATCATCGAGCACTTGGGGATCTTTGTCACCAACCGCATGAACGTCAGCACCATCACCACCAAGGACTCGATCGTGTCCAAGAACTTGGGCCCGGACCTCAGCAGAATGAACCCCAACTTGAAGCTCGCGAACCCGATGCTCACGGCAGGGCTCAAAACGCGCGCCGGCGGCCGCGACAAGTTGATCCAGCGTGACGTCACGGTGACCAGCGGCAGCTACAAGGGCCTCATGGGCAAGGTGGTGGACGCGGACGATGTCTACGCGCGCATAGAGTTGCACACCAAGAGCAAGAAGATCAAGGTGGCCAAGACCAACTTGAACGTCATGGTGCGTGGCGAGGCCGTGCCGTACTTGCGGTTTGTTGGTGCGCAGCCGCACGATGGCGCGCCGCAGAGAGCTCCTGCATTTAGTTCGGGCGCGGGCTCGGCCTGGAACGGCGGCTCGGCCTCGGCGTGGGGCAGTGCCGGTGCCAACTCCGGCGGTGCAACGGCGTGGGGCGCCAAAACTCCGGCGCAAGGTGCTGCCGGCGGCAAAACTCCGGGCAACGCGTCGACGTGGGGCCGCGGCGCCAACTCGACGTGGGGCCGTGGCGCCAACTCGACGTGGGGCGGCAACAATTCTACGTGGGGCAGCGGCGCCAACTCGACGTGGGGCTCCAACAATAATAACGGCAGCAACTCGTCGTGGGGCAATGGGGGCCGCAGCGCGTGGGGGAAGTAGCGGTATGTATTTTAGTTATGTTTAAGAATCAGTTGATGCAGCCCGGACAGTTGTGAAGAACTTCGTGGATAAACACGTCGCAGTCGATGCAGAAATCGTGCGTGCATTTCGGACACCGGTACCGCGAGCTCGTGGCCGCCGTCAGCGCGCTGGGGAACTCAAGCAAGCACCCGTAACAGTGGTGGCTCGCGTACGACGCCAGCACGGCAACTTCGGTATACGGCGCTAGCGGCACGAGGTGGTGGTACGAGCGCGCCAAGTGGGTCGAAAGAATAAGCATGAGGCCACACACGGGACATATCGTCGGTAAGCTGCTGACGCGGCTCGTACACTGCGGACACTGGTACCCCACGACGCTGCCGGGTACGTCTGAGCTTTGTGGAGTCGCTGTCAAGTGCGGGAACTCAACCGCAGTGGTGCTGGTAAAAGTTGGCTGCACCTTGGTGGGGAACCCCATGCGGATCAACGGCACGCCGCGACTTCCGGACTCGTGGGACTCGTTAGACTCGCTGGGGACAGGCAACGGCACCACACAGTCCATCAAAAGCTCGCGGAAGTGTGTTTCGTTCATGATAACGCCGTAGTTCTTCGATGCCGCGTTCTTCAGCTGGTGGTTCGTCCGGTTGACCAACTCCTGACACACAGCCACCTGCGCCGAAAGACCAATGATCTTGACCCGAATCTCGTCCTGAACAAGATGGCCTATGGTTTTGTGGATATCGCCGGGGTCTGACGTAAACAAGGCCCCAAACACAACGAGGATCTCGCGCGAGCTCTTGGAGTTGCCAAACGTGTATGTCAAGAGCGAGCGGGCCATCTCCAACGCGTTCTGGAGCGACGGGTCACCCTTGGGCTCGTACTTGTTGTGTTGCCGCAGCTTCAACTGACGGAGCTTGTCGATGTGGTGCTGCGGCAGCCCGCTGACCTCGCTCACAAGCGTCGCCACACCGTTCCGCATCATGACAATACCGAGCTGTGAAATCGGGTTCTGGTCGAAAAACTCCACCACAAACTCCTGGAGTAGCGCAAGCGTCAGCAGAAACCGCGTCGGCCTCAAGTCCTTCTCCAACATCGCCGCCAGCCCGTCCACCACCACCACCAACGTCCGGATGATGCCCCGCTGGAACGGCGTCGAAGGATGCTTCATGATCTTCTTCTTCCTGTTCTCGATCATAGTCTGCACAAGCGACTCGATCGAACGCTCGTCCTCGTCCTCCTTGACGATGTCCCATGACCGCTGGTACTCATCTTCCCATGCATAACCGTTGGCGCCTTTGAGCTCGCTCACGGGGCCGTTCGAACGCGTTCTTCGCGACACACCGTCACCAAGCTCCAACGGCGTGCCTGATGGCGACGTGCTGCCAGCAACAGGCGAGTTGTACTCTTCGTCGGAGTCCATGTTGAAGTGCTATAAGCAAGTCGTGCGAGTCCTCATATAAAAATATGCTTGTATACAGGTACCACCACCAGCTTTTCAGGGTCGATCCAATAAGGAGGAAACAATTCAATGGCTGTAGTTTGAAATGTGGGCGAATGCCTCCTTTTATACCATTTTCGTGTGTGTGATTTTTGATAGTAGAGGTTTTCTGCACTGTCATGCACCGTGCCTTCAGATCTTGCCGATCTTACCCATTCAGGACGTTGATGCATGTCAGAAACCCAATTCGGATTTTTGTCTGATTTGCAACCACGGTTACCACATTGGTTGAAATCCCTGACTGTGCCATATTCGTGGCGGTGTCAAGTCTTGTAGTTCTTCCGCAACGAAAATCTCCTTTGGTGAGCAGTAGTTTAAACTCTTTAAGACTTGATAGAACAGCTAATAACAGTTGTCACCAGCAGTGATTGCGTGAAGTCGATACGTTTTATTCTTTTACGGTTACACTTTTTTGGTATTGCGGTCCTGGTTTTTTGCGGTCCTAATCTTTTTCAAGCCAGAAACTGCTAACAAAGCGTACAACAATAAACCATCAAGCATTCAAAAGCGTGCTATTCAAACGTCTACATCTTTAAGTAACTTAGAATTAAGTTAAGAATGATTAATTGTTTTTAGTTTATTTATTTATTTGTTTTAATTCTCTAAAATTGTTGCAATTTTCTTAATTTATTTAATTAAAAATGTTGAAAGAATCAAAATTGAATGAACGTACATCACATTGATTCAGATTATTTATGAGTAAAACACTTGGTCCATAACAAAGTATTGATGCTCTGAAGCTTGGAATGTTTTCAGTGCAAATAGCTTCCTATAAATTTCCATTGCACCTCACTAATCTGTAACACCATGATATCTAGAAAGATTACACGTAACAAAAGGTAAGCGTATTATTTACTTCTATTTTTCTATGACACCAGCATACTCTAGTGCTGGTGGTAAGAACAGTGCCTTATCACTCGCACTACTCGTTTTGCTCTGAGTGCCGACAAGAACAGGCTAGTGACTCGCACTCGCTTCGCTCCAGTGCTCGTTCAAGAACAGCGCTGTTTCACGTCTCTTCCATTTTATCACCGCTTTATCAGCAACAGGTAACGTCACCATCGATTGATAATCAACAGGCGCAACCTCCCTGTCCCTAAGCTCCCACTTCATACAATACACAAACGTCGATAAAATTATCGACAATTGGAGATACGCAAACTGTTCACCAATACAACGGTGTCTACCGCCGCCAAAAGGCAAGTAGGGCGAAGCCACGCCTTTGGAAACAGCACCAAAGCCATAATCTACTGTTTCTCCGTCCTCAACTCTTATTTTCATGGCGTCCCACCGGTGCGGGTCAAATTTTGCAGCCAGAGCAAAGTACTTTTCGCTCGTCATGGTGTAGCCGGGCGAAGCCAACACGAAGTGGCCCGCAGGAACCACGTACTGTGTTCCAGGAACCAACAACGGCCGCATGACCTTGCGGAAGATTGAGTGGAGCGGGTGGTGCATTCTCAACGTTTCCTTGATGGTGTTGGTGACCAACGGCATGTGTTGAAGATCGTCGTACGTCAAGCCTGTGATGGGTCTGTCGTTCAACACGGCGGTGATCTCAGCAAACAATTCGTCCTGAAGCGCAGGCTTTTCGCCCAAATGGAGCAAGAACCACGAGGATGTGGCTGCAGACGTGTGCTGTCCACCCATCAACACGCCAATGAGCAAGTGGGCAATCTCCTCGTCCGTCATCTTGACACCGTCCTTGTAGGTTGAATGGAGCATGAGCGAGTCGATCAAGTCTCTCCCTTCAACAATGTCGCCCGTGGCACGTCTCTGCCTGATCAAGTCCATGTATGTGTCCAGAATACGTTTCTGGGCCTCGTCACGGCGCCGGTTCTGTGGAAGAGGAAGGTTGGGCCAGACAAAGTTGATGGGCATGAAGGCCTTGTCCAAGTCATTGTACAGCTGGGCAAACGACTCGTCAAAGCGTTTGCGCATCTCGTCGCCGAGTAACGACCGCGATGCGGTGAGAATGGTCAACTCAGGCTGCGAATTCATGATGTTGGTGGTCCCCGACGCCTCACGCAAGTTCAAGTGCTTGGATGTCGTCAAGTAGTGGCAGATTTCGTCCTGGATCTTGGGCACGTACGTGCGGAAGGCATCTTTGCTGAGGGCATACTTTGCAAACTTCTTCTGTTCCACCAACCGCGCGTTGGGACAGTCGTAGATGACGCCTTTGCCAAAAGCAGGCGTTGTCAAGTGGCCATACGCTTCCTCTGCCGAAACGTCAGCCAACTTGGAGTTGAACACCAACTCGTGGCCCTTGGGACCGAGATAGACCGTCATGACGCGGCCAAAGAGAACAAACGCAAACACGTCGCCGTGCTGGCGCCTGCACTCCTCAAAGAACTTGTACGGCTGCATGCCGTACACAACCGCAGAGCCAACCCACGGGATCCAGTACGCAACCACGGGCGCTCTGTCTTTGCGAAACGAGGTACAGAGCTGCCATGTTTGGCTGTAGACAAAGGGAAGGACAACGATAAAGAGACACTGCTGGAGGGTGGAAAGAGAAAGAAGGTACGACACAACGGTGCCTATAATGCCTGGAGCCATGGTGGTTGTGTTGAGTGAGCGGTGGTGTTTATATATGGTGTCGTATAGAAGTGGACTCATTAATCAGCTGATGATTTTGCAGCCGCGCCGCACGAGCCGCAAGCAGCGAGCGAAGCGAGCTGCGGCGGCGACTTCCTAAATAGGCTGATCCTACAACTGAACATTACACCACACTAATACTAGTAGTCAATTGGTATTCATCTTTTATTTCTCGGTATTTTTGTCTATAAGTGCCTGTAGGGAGACTGATTGGTCACCTGGATTTCTTGTTAAATTGTAGAATAAAGAGCGAGTAGAAAATTCCAGTAATTTTTTAGAAACTGAGATCAACGTTCTGTATCAGTCTGTAATTCTGTATAATTCTGTATCATTCTGTAATTCTGTAATTCTGTAATTCTGTAACTCTGTATCATTCTCTCATTCCGGAAAAGCTCGCTTCTTACTGTTATACTGTCCAATTCTCCGTTCATACACCACCATTCCATCGTCGCCAACATCGTAGAACAACCCAAAAAACTCCTCGAGCTCTGCGTCCGTCACTGTCCCCAACTCCTCCTCCAAGTACGGCACGGCCTTCATCTCTTCCCTGGACACCAATTGGCGCAACAGGTACCCGCGATCCACAAGCGGCGTGATTTCAGGCGTAGGACCTGGCGTTTTTGTAGCATCGTAGATATGGGCCCTTTCGGCGCCGTACATCGCCACAAACTCGCCACGCTCACAAAAGAAGGTGTTGGCAGGGTACGTTTTGTTGTCGATGTGCTTGTTCTTCTTGATCTTGGGCTGCGGAGCGGAGTCGTTTTCCTGGATGTAGAAGTTGCGCAACAACTGGATGGCTTCCGTGCGCAACACGCCGCCCACGCTGCGGTACGGCTGTTCTGGGAGCTTCGGGTTGCTGTGGACGGCGAGCACGGTGCCGGTGCCGCCAAAACGGTCGTTTCCGCAGCCGTAGACGACGTAGCCAATGCCACACTGGCGCAAGAAGGACGCACACATGATGCACGGCTCGACTGTGACGTAGAGCACGAGGTTGGACGTCTGCACGTTGGCGTCGAGAAGCCGCTCGAGCGCCACGAACTCGGCGTGCCGCGTGCCGTTGAGCGACGTGTTGGTGTAGTTGTAGCCGATGCTGACGGGTTTCTGGGTGGTGCGGTCGACCACCACACACGCCACGGGCGTCTCATTGATCAACAACGCTTTGTAGGCCACGAACGCGGCGGTGGCCATCGTCTTGAAGTGCGTGGTGAGGTCCATGAGCGCGAGCGAAAGCGAGCGCGAAATTGCGAAGAGATAGCGGAGAGAAAGCGTGAGCGCGAGCGAGCGCGAAATTGCAAAAGATCGAAGATCAAGCGCGAAGAGCGCGGAGAGAAAAGCACGAGCGAAAGCGAGCGCGAATAAAACATGTCTGATCTCCACAGAGCGTTTATCAAACGGGGCCTTGGTGCTGTTCCTGAGAACGCAACGTTGAAGCTGTTGATTGAGGAGGAGGAAAGGACAAGTAAAAGAGAAATAGAAACTGTTGAAACAGGAACAGAAACTGATGATAAAACAGTTGATGGAACAGGAGCAGAAACAGCTGATGAAACAGATGAAATAAGCTCCCTCTTTTCTATCCAGGAAACCTACACCAACCCCTCCGTACTGCTACAAACATACTACCACCCCGGAAGCGTCGACTCACCCTTGTTTGTGTGTCTCCACGGCGCAGGCTCGTCGGCCATGACGTTCTACCGCATGGCCGAGTGTCTCGCCGCCGCCCCCGCCGCGCCCGGCGTGTTTGCGTACGATCTCCGTGGCCACGGCGCGTCCGCCGCCACCGCCGACTACTCGATGGCCGCGTTGGTGGCGGACTTGGCGTTTGTCGTTAGCGAGCTCGCGGCGCGCCACCCCGCCGCCGCGAAAAACGTCTATTTTGTCGGCCACTCGTTGGGCGGCGCCGTCATGGCGCTGTACTTGCACCGCCACGCCGCGCCGCGCGTGCGCGGCCTCGTGCTCTTGGACATTGTCGAGGAAACGGCGGTGCGCGCGCTCGCGGCCATGCCGCACTTTCTCGCCAAAAGACCGCCGTCGTTTGCGTCCGTCGCTGCTGCCGTCGACTGGCACGTGAGCCTGGTGTTGCACAACCGCCACCTGGCGCGCGTCAGCGTGCCGCACCTCTTGACGCCCGAGCTCCGCTGGAAAACAGACCTCGCGGCCACGCAGCCGTTCTGGCCAACGTGGTTCGCGCACTTGTCGCGCAACTTCTTGCTGTTCGCGGGGCCCAAGTTGTTGGTCATCTCCACCCACGAGGCGTTGGACAAGGACTTGATCGTGGGCCAGATGCAGGGCCGGTACCAGCTCGTGGCCTTCAACAACCACCCGCTGGGCCACTTTGTGCACGAGGATCTCCCGAGCCAAACCAGTCTCTGTGTGCTTGACTTTGTCAAGCGCAACGCGGCGCCGGAAAAGTACATGCGCGACGAGTTGGGCTTCGTGCCTAAATGGGGCGGCCAGATCCAGAAATAATTCACTACACATCTACACATTCTACTCCACACTCTACTCATTCTACCATTCACTCCACACTACTCCACACTAACGTTACTTTTCTCTATCTCGCTGATCACCGCCACAAGCTCGTCGATCTTCTTGCTGGCAAACGGAAACCGCGGGTTGATGAGGAACGGCCGCAAGTCGAACCGGTTGTCGTCGGGCGAGTACTGCTCCGCGTGGTACGCCGGCGTCATCGTCGTCATCTTGTGTCTGTTGATGGCGTAGAAGAACCAGAACCGCTTGACCTTGTCGGCAACCTCCTTCGCGCTCAAACGCAACGGCGGCTGCGACCACTCGTGGTATAGCTTAATAAACATCGCCACCGGCCCGCACTTGTCCACCTTGCGCAAGCGGCCAAACTGCGCCAACTCGTCGTACGACATGCCCATGTCGATCTCGTCGCTCTGGACGTAGTTTTCTGTGATGGGCTCCAACTCGGCGGTGGGCGTGGCAGTGAGAAAGTCGCCCAAGATGGGCATCTCAAAGTTGACTTGTGCCCACGCAATAAAGCGCTTCAAGTCCGTCTTGGAAATGCCGCCGATCGGGTTGATGTCGGCAGACGAACAGTCGTACTTGGTCAAGTAGCCCCGCAAACACTCGTCGACATTGGCGCTGCCCAACACCAACAAGCCGCCCGTGGTGCTGCCGCGCGCCCACGGAACCAACTGCGCGAACAAGTAGCTCAAGACCATGCGCAAACGCGCCTGGATGTTCTGGAGCGCCAAGTTCTCCGTCTGCGTGCCGCCAAAGATGCGGAAGATGGGCCTCTTGCCCGTGGCCACCTCAAACACAGACACCACCGCGCCCACCAACGTGTCCATGTTCACGTCGACGTGGTGCGCGCCGACTTTTGCAGCCAACTCGCGGGCGCGCGCGCGCGTTGCCGCCGACGAATTCTCCGTGCCCATGAAACTGGTGCAGAACAACTTCTGCGCGATCTCCTGCGGGGACTGCGGGGAAAAGTCGGGCGTGTGCGTCAAGCTGCGGAGGTCGCGCATCACCTGTGCGTCGCCAAGCGACTGCACCACCAAGCGGCACATCGAGTGCACAATGACGGCGGTGGCGCACGAGTCGATGCCGCCGCTCAACGGCAAGAAGTAGCCCCCGCACCTCGATCTGCGCAAGTAGTCCCACAACCAGCACGCGGGGCCCAAGGCGATCTCCTCCTCCGGCAGGTGGTAGCGAATGGCGCGCGGGCGCGAGGGCGAAATGGCGGGATTGAACACGTGCGATGCGGGCGACAACTCCACCGCGGTCTCGATGGTCGTGTAGGTCGATTTCTGGTTGACTGCCTGCGCGCTGGCGCTCTTCTGGTTGCGGTACGCGCGCACGTCGTCCAAGTCGATGGTGGCGGAGATGACCTCGACGTCGCTGAGCGAAAACTGGCTGGCCTGCGCCACAAGGTTGCCGTTGACTATAATCGACGCACAGCCGTCGTAGTAGAGTCTGTCGCCGTCGCAGCCCTTCTGGTTGGCGTACAAGTAGACGCCGCCGCACTTTTTCGTCGCCTCGGTGATCAACTTCATGCGCGTGTCCAACTTGCGCAACTCGTGGTGCGACCCGCTCGAGTTGGTGAAGATCTCCACGCCGTCGAGACTCAAGGCAATGTGCGGCGACTCGGGCGTGAACAACTCCTCGCACGTCTCGCAGCCCAAACGCGTTTCCAACGTCTGCACGACGCAGTCGCCAAACGTGACGGTGCTCTGGCCCGTGATGCGCGCAATGTGCTTCGGCAACTGGTGCTGCTCGTGGTACTTGGGCCTGTTCCAGGGCGTGAAGTAGCGCATCTCGCGGTAGTTGCCGTCGTTGGCCAAGTAGAGCTTGGGCCTGATGAGCAACACCTTGCCGCTGTACGAGATCAAGCGGCAGTTGTACTTGATGGACTTGTGGATGATGGGCATGCCGATGTCCAACAAGATGTCGTGGGTGTCTGGGTCCAGCAAGATCTGCCCGTAGACCTCCCAGCAGTGGTCGTACAAGTCGTTTTCCGAGAAGTGGTCGAGACAGCCGTAGCCGCAGACCTCGAGCTCGGGGCCCACGCGGAGCCGGGCGCCCTGCTGCTTGGCCTGGCGGATGGACTCGACAATCCGGTCGCGGTTGCCTTCAAAGTCAAGCGCCCATTGGTTGAGGTTGCACGTGGCAAGCGTGATGTACTGACCCATGAATGAGAATTGAATTGAGAATGAGAATTGAAAATAGTGAGAAATAGTAAGAATGGTGAGGATTGAAGAGAATTAGAGAGAAAAATGAAAATAGAGAGAAATGAGAATAGTGAGAAAAATGAAAATAGTGAGAAATAGTGAGAATAGTGAGAGTTAGTGAGAGTTAGTGAGAAATGCTGAAAACTTACAATTGTTAGTGAGAAAAAATGAGAATAGTGAGAAAATTCTGAGAATCGGAGAGAAATTAGAGAGAAAAATGAAAATAGTGAGAAATTAGAGAGAAACATGAGAATAGTGAGAAATAGTGAGAAATAGTGAGAAATAGTGAGAAATAGTGAGAAATAGTGAGAAATAGTGAGAATCAATGAGAAATACTGAGAATGGCGAGAAAAATGAAAATAGTGAGAATTGAAAGTAGTGGGAATAGGTAAAAATCAACGAGAATAGTGGAATAGTGAGAAATACCGAGAATTCAATTATTAGTGAGAAAAATGAAAACGGAGAGAACTAAAGAAAAAATTAGAATCAATGAGAATAGTGAGAAATTGGAATTAATGAAAATATCAACAATTTTATGAGAATTCATCAAATTTAGCGAGAAATCATCACTTCTATTCTTCTCTCTAATATCACATTCTACAGCATCTGTACTGTTCGATGCATTTTTATTGTCATTTATTGATAATTTAAACATCAATTGCCCATTAAAAGCTACTAATTTTGACTCCTTTTAATTTGTTCTTATCTCTCCATCGGAACCTCCGTCGGAAATTCCGAATTTTCCCCGGAAATTTCCATTCCTGCACAAAAAGCAAGATAAGCAGCTCTATATAAGCAATGCGATTGCTCCTCGACAACAATATCACTATTATTACCAACCATGCCTTCTGCTGAAACTTTAACCGTTTCTCCTTTGGAAAACGCACCATTTGGTGCTTCTGTGCAGCTTCCAAGCTACGCAGACAACGATCCATCAAAGCTCAACGACGCCGACTTCCAGTTGCTCCACGACACGTTGTTGACACATCTTGTGGTTGTGATTGGGGGCCAGGCGGAGCTTGCGCCCAAATCGCAGTACATCTTGACCAAACGGTTCGATCCAAGTATTCCTGAACCCAAACCAGACTCGGGGTTTGCCGGATACGGCCACGGCAAGGAGTTTAGACACGAGCAGTCGGTGCTCCGCAAGGACGGAACGACGGTGAAATCGCAGCCGCAGGTCCAGATCTTGGGCCAGGGCCAGTTTGAGGCTGGTGAGCCTGGCAATGAGAACGGCGAAACCATCAACTTGACGCATCCGTCGCACACAACGTTCCACCACACGCCATTGAGCGACGACGACATCAAGAAGAACCACAAGACCCGTTTCTACAGATGGCACATCGACAGTGCGTTGTACGACTTGTCACCACCCAAGGTGACGACCCTCTTGGGGATCAAGGTGCCTCCCTCCAACCAGACGCAGACGATTTCGTACGACGACGGGTCTGGCGAAGAGTTGGAGTTGACGCAGGGAGCAACCTGTTTTGTCAGCGGGGCGCAGGCATTCAGGAACTTGAGCGAGTCCGACAAGCAGTTTGCACTCCACACGACGGTGGAGTACGCTCCGCATCCATACATCTTCATTTCTCCTGCCGGGGCCACGTCTGATGGCTTGACGATGGTTTCTGAGGGGAAGGAGTTTGGCTTTGACCAGTTGCCTCCGTGGGAAGAGAGCAAGGTCAAGAAGTTGCCTATGGTGTGGACGAATCCTGTCACCAAGGAGCATCACTTGCAGGTCCACGGCTGCTGTTTGTACAAGTTGCACACCACGGAGCAGACCGGTGCCGTGACTACGCTTGAGCTTGAAGACGCACGCAAAAAGGTCCATGCGTTGATGCGTCCTTCCATCAGTCCCAAACAGGTGTTGGCACATGCATGGAAGCAGGGCGATTTGGTGATCTTTTACAACCGGGGCGTGTGGCATTCGGTGACTGGTGAGTTCAAGGGTGTGAATGATGGCGAGGACGAACGGAGATTGATGCACCAGTGTAACATTGCCAGTGCCACTGATCCAGTGACTGTTAGTTCTTGATCTAAGTACATAGTAATTGATAAATGGTTATAATATGGTTATTGATATTTATAATGGTGATTGATATTTATTATTGATATTTATTATGGAATTCGGCCGCACACGACCACCAAAGCAAGAAATGAGCGCGAGACTATCACATTCACTACTACCACACCATGCAATACGTCGGCAAAGTAGGCGACTACGTGTACAACCAATGGAATTCGTTGAATCCAGCCACGCTCTCGGGTGCCATTGACATCATAGTGGTTGAGCATCCGGACGGAACGCTCCACTGCTCGCCATGGCACGTCCGGTTCGGCAAGTTCCAGATCTTCAAGCCGTCACAGAAGAAAATCGACTTGTACGTCAATGACCGCAAGACAGACTTGCCGATGAAGTTGGGGGACGGCGGCGAGGCGTTCTTTGTGTTTGAAACAGACACAAACAACGACTTGTCGCAGTCGGTGTTGACGTCGCCCGTCATTTCGCCCGTGAGTTCTGCCGGCGGCTCGCCGTTGGTGCAGCCGAGCACATTTGACCTCAACAAGGCGGAGCCCGAAGCGTTGAGCTTGAGTGAGAGCCAGCTGGACGCCACAGAGGCCAAGATCAAGTTGTCTGATGCGCCACTGTTGCAGGTGAAGGCGTTTGAAAAGGCACGCAAAATCACCGAAAAACTCAACATTCCGTCCAAGATCGACTTCAACGGCGACATGGTCTTGGACATGGACGGGTACAAGCCCAACTCACAGAAGAACATCGAGAACTCCGAGGAATACTTCAAGAAGATCTTTGCGGAGGAAATCGACCATTCGGTCAACGAGCACGACAACGAGCACCACAACCCCAAGCTCTGGGACCAGCTCATCAGCAAAGACAAGGACGGCAACATCCGCATCTTACACCGCGACCCCACTGCGTCGCCACCGCCGGAAATGGTCCTGGAAGACGACTTGACCAACGCCGACGGCTTGGCCAGCGACGGAGAAGAGAGCCCGCAGCACGAAAGCACGTTGAACCTGGAAAAGACCTTCTTCAAGACGCTCCGGTTGACGTCCGAACAGCTCCAGAAAATGGACTTGCACTACGGCGAAAACACGTTGAAGTTCAAGTTGAGCCAAGGAAACTCCCAGGTGGAATCCAACTTGTATCTCTGGAAGTCGCAAACTCCCATTGTCATCTCAGATATCGACGGCACCATCACCAAGTCCGATGCCTTGGGGCATGTCCTCAACTTGCTTGGCCGTGACTGGACACATCCGGGAGTCGCGACTCTCTTTCAGGACATCAAGTTGAATGGCTACAACATAGTGTACTTGACGGCCAGATCGGTGGGCCAGGCCGACACCACACGTCAGTACTTGCGAGGAGTCCAGCAGGAGCGCGGCACGAAGCTACCAGTGGGTCCGGTGATATTGAGTCCCGACCGCACGATGGCTGCGCTCAGACGAGAAGTGATTTTGAAGAAGCCTGAAGTGTTCAAAATGGCCTGTTTGAGCGACATCAAGAGCTTGTACTTTGCCAAGGACCAGGCAGAGGCCGATGGTGGTGGTGAAGGCGACGACGAGGACGAACGGACGCCGTTCTACGCCGGTTTCGGCAACCGAATCACCGACGCAATCAGCTACCGGTCCGTCAAGATCCCCAGCCACCGGATCTTCACCATCAACCCCAACGGCGAGGTCCATATGGAGTTGTTGGAGCTTGCTGGGTACCGGTCGTCGTATGTGCACATTGGCGAGTTGGTGGACCATTTCTTCCCGCCAATCAAGGTGGATGGGTTGACTTCTGGGTGGAACAACGACCAGTTCAACGAGTATATGAAGAATCACGGCGACGGCGAGTATTTGCAGCACAACAGTGGTGGAAGTGGGCTGGAATCGCCCCGGTCGCCAGGCTCGCCAGGAAGAAGCGTCAACGAAAGCAGATTTGCGGCGTTCAAGACGGACGAACGGTTCAACGATGTGAACTACTGGCGAGAGCCGGTGAATATGAGCGACTTGAGCGACTTGGAAGACGACAGCGACGAGCCAACGAGCCAAACGGTGCCGCGGTCGCCAGGGTTGCTCAACAGCGAGGACTGGAGCGAGGAAATCGGCGAGGCGCTCTTGGGACTGAGACGCAGCAGAGCCTCAACGATGGAAAGCGAACGGCCCACGTCGATGTCGTCATTTACAGCGCCGCTCAAGGGCTTCATGACGTTTGGAGCAGGCAAAAAGACGGACGAAGAGGACGACGAGTCGTGGGAACACAGCGGAATGACGAATGATAGTGATTATACCGAGGATGAAGACGAAGAAGACGACGATGATTATACAGACGAGGATTATGATGAAGAGGAAGACGACGATTACGACGATGATTGCGACGACGAGGAGGAGTTGGATTATGGCGACGACGCGATTCCGGCGGAGATGAAGCGTGAGTTTCGTGTTGACGGCGATGGGGCCAGCACCCTGCCGCTGGTTCCTCCACGCCCGGGCCCCGAAGGCTTTGTAAGTGCCCTGGAGCTTGAAAAGTTGGTCATAAAGGATTAGAGATAAAGAAGGCGGTCCTGATCTTTCTTTCACGTGACCGAGCGACTCCGTTTATACACAGGACTTGGTATTGTATACAGGATCTCTTGCATTTACCTGCACACAGAATTACTCCACGTGCATATCTCAGATTTAAATTAGTCGATCGATCGAGATCGTCGGTTAGTTGCACCAGAGTTCGAGGGGAAAGGGGCAAAAAGGGATGGTCATCCAGCCGTAAACAGTGTTTTGATAGCGCACAGCCCAGACGATGTGGAGATTACGTCGCCGCACAGCAGACGTATTGTTTGTGACGTGATGCCGTGGCTTAGGCTCACGACTATAGATGCCGTTTCGGTACGTTTCACGCCGCGTCAGAGTTAGGTGTGGCTGGCCTGCACACAGCGCCACTATGAAAAACTTGACAGCGATTGTATCTCCTATTCGTCTGTTTACATCATCGTGACGAGATGCTTCTTCCTGCGCTGTTTGATGTGCGTAAGTTGACGCTCGCGCTCCTATTCTTTGGCGTGGTGTCGCTCTTGGTGACGCTCGAGGTGTTCCACAGCGACGAGTACAGTCTTTTGGACCGCGTCAAGGACACTGTGCAAGGTACGACAGCGCTGCCGCCGCTTGGCGAGGGATTACCGTTCTATGACGAGCCTGTGAGTGTGCACGACAACAAGAAGAAGTTGATCATCTTCCCACGGCGCTTTGGGCTCGGCTCCGAGGAACAGCTCTTGGACTACTACGTCCACCAGTTGAAGCAGGCGGTGCCCGCCGACGGCCCGCTGTCGTACGACATCTTCCGCTTCAGCTACCGGTTCGACAAGGACGCAGATCTCGCTGCCAACGCCCACTACAAGTCGGACGCGTTGCTGGAGCTGGTGGCCGGCACCAGCTACCTGCCGCACACCATCGAGGTGTTCCACTCGCAGAAGGACATTGGGGGCAATGAGGAGGTGTGTGACCAGCTCCACACGCCGTTGAAGGTTGGGGTGTCGAAGCCCAAGCTGTGCACCAAGAGCGTGCGCAAGATTGTCGAGGACTGGAAGAACTCCAACTCGCCGTACTACCACGAGTTTGCGGACGTGTTTGAAGGGAACCCCATCGAGAAACAGTTGCTGGAGAACACCATCGACAAGTACTGGTTCCGTTTGCTCGGCTCCTCCGTGTGGTTGGAGCAGTACGGCGTGCACTTTATGATCTCGCGCATAATATACTCGCCGTGGCTGATCAAGGACCACCCCGCGGTGTCGTTCACGTACGGACAGGTGTACGACGAGAACTGGAACGAACTCAGCGACGTGGAGTTGGTGGTGCCCACAAACAACCCCGACATTGGCTTGGAATCGGCTTTTAACCAGGAAGACTTGTACCGCGTGGTGCGGTACCCGCTGATTCTCCACACGCCCACGTACCACAACCAGAAGGTCAATGCCGACAACTACAACGGGTCGGAGGACCCGCGGGTGATGTTGGTGAAGAACCCACGCGGGTACGAGGAGCCGCTCATGGTGTTCAACGCCAACCACCGCAAGATCGTGCAGCAGGAGGCCAACAACCAGGACGAGGCCAAGGTCAAGTTCAACTACTACCGGTCGGTGTTCATGTCGTGGCCATGGCAGCAGCAGAGGGGCAAGATGAACGTGGACGACCTCAAGTCGAAGCACAGCAACGACTTGTACAACCGCGTGTTGGAGTTGCGGCGCATCAGCACGGGCCGGCTGAAGCAGGAGAAGAACTGGTCGCCGTTCCTTTCGGCCAAGGACCGCGAGATCTACAACTACGACAAGTACATCTACGTGGTGTACCGGTGGACGAGCTTGGAGGTGCTCAAGTGCACGCTTGCAGACAACACGGACTCGGTGGCCAAGTGCGACTTTGAGTACCGCGCAAACCCAGACACCGACACGGAGGTGGGCCCGTTGCGAGGCGGAACACAGATGTTTAGCATCAACGGGTTGTTGCAGGACTACCGGGACAAGCTTCCGGGCGCTGTGGCAGTGTTGGAGCGCATGCCGAGCGAGCGCGAGGTGTGGATAGGCTTTGCGCGTGCGCACATCTCGGAGTGTGGGTGTGCCAAGGGCTTCTACCGGCCCAACTTGGTGGTGATCTCGCGGGAGCGCAACAGCCAGTACAAGGTGAACCAGGTTTCTGGGTTCATGTCGCTTGGAGTTGATGTGCGGGCGTGGCACTTTGACAAGCCTGAAGAGAGGTGTGATACCAGCGTGCCGAATGCGTTGATTCCCAACGGGATTTCGGCGTGGTCGTTGACGGAGGACGGGGAGTCGCTCCAGGACCACATGACGCTTGCGTTTTCGGAGCAGGACCAGACGGTGGACGTGCTCCATGTGCGGGGCTTGTTGAAAGCGCTTGTTGACGTTGATTACGACAAGGAGCTGCAGGAGTACAAGTTGTTTGACGGGAATGCGACTGCGGTGGGGTTCAATGATGATAATATCAAGTGTGCGCTCAAGGAGAGTTATAAGTTTTGTGCTGTTTATGGCCAGCAGCATCCGTTTGTGCCGAAAAGTGACTAGTTCCAAACGAAGTTTGGAACTTTAGGAACGAACTCAGCAGAGTTTGACTTCAAAGAAAGTGAAGTTTCAGAAATGAACTGCAGAGGTTGACCTTCAATTTAGCAGTGGAAGTTTGCTTGAATCTTTGAAGTTGAATCTTAAGAAGTGAAACTTCAGAGAAGTTTTTTGTATTCTACCTACTAAGCATAAGTAGTTTGTTTTAATAAAAGGAGTTATTCTGATTGCCAGAATTGGTGTAGTATCAGTACTGTAGTTATTAGTACTGTATAGTTATATAATGCTGTATAGTACTGTAGTACTGTAGTATCATAATACTGTATCATATTATTGTAGTATTGTAGTACTGTGAAATGTAGTGCTGTGAAATGTAGTACTGTAGTTATTAGTACTGTATACTCACATGGTACTGTATATTACTGAGGTACTGTATGTTATTCAGGTACTTGAGTATCTCATATTACTGTAGCACTGTAGTTACATAGTACTGTAGTATCATAGTATTATGGTACATATTACTATGGTGTATATTCTCTTAGTGCTGATATTCTTTTCTGTAGTATTATAGTACTGACAGTTCTAGTTCTTTAGTGTAGTATTGTGGTACTGTTTAGTATAATTGTCTGTCGTAATGTAGTCTGTAGTCTGTAGCATTGAACGAATATGATTCTAGACTGTATATTATTCTCAGCAGTCCTAGTATTCGGTCTTCTATTGTGGTACTGAAGTTTACGTATCAGGATTGTCGATGACAGCATTGGATGCAGTACGTACAGATAGAGAATGGTGGCGGTGCGCGTCGAGGCTCAGAACGCGTCGTGTTATAAGGAGCGTCGCTGCTCCGAAAAACTGTAATGAAACCAACACGCAAACTAGGAGTGCTGCTAGTGGCGCTCGCTGCGGTGCTAGCGGCGACGGTGGTGTATACGTGGCGGTACGGCGTGGTGGTGCGCGAGCTTGTGCCAAGCGCTGCGGTGTCCGCTGCCGCCCGCACGGTTATTTTCCCGCCCGGGTTCCTGCGGGCCGAAATGGATCTGTTTGTCGCCACGCACCCGCACCTCCAGCGCGCCACCGCCAGGAACGGACCGGGAACGCCCGCGCCGGCGCCCGCGCTCGCTAGCGGCGCCAGCGCGTTTCGCGCGCACAACATTTCGCTCTACAACGCCGCCGCCAACACCGCCGCCTGCGCCAGCCACGTCGCCACGGTGGGCGTCGATGCGGCCGCCAACCTCCAGGTCGACATGGATGCGGTGCTTGGCGACGTGGCGCGTCTTATTGAGTCTGGCGCCAGCCAGTACCTCCAGGACTTGGCGCCAATGTTCTACGAGCAGCTCCGGGTGCAGCTCAAGCACCGCGTCACCAGCCGGTTCTGGTTCCGGCTCGCCGGCTCGTCGGTGTGGCTCGCGGACCACGGCGTGCACTACACGATCTCGCGCCTCGTGTACGCGCCCACGGGCGTCCGCAACAACCCCAAGTTCTCCTTGGTGTACGCACAGGCGTACGACGCCTCGTGGACCGAGCTCAAGAACCTCACGCTCGTGGTGCCGTCCAGCGACGACGCGCACGCCGCGGTGCTGCTCCCCGGCGTGGTGCCGATTCCGTTTTTCTTTGAGCGCGACGGCGGCAAGTTTTTTGGGCCCGAGGACGCGCACGTGTCGTTGGTGCGCAGCGCGCGCGGCCACGACGAGCCGCTCGTGATCTACAACGCGCACCACCGCAAGTACGTGGCGGACGCCGCCAGCGACGACGCAGCGCCGGCTCCGGCAGAGCGCGCCAAAACGTACCGGCTGATGTTTGTGGCCTGGCCGTGGCAGGCGCAGCACGGCAAACAGGCGGTGGACGGCGCCCCGGACCCGCACTACGACGACAAGGTGTACGTCCGCACCGTCGAGTTGACGCTCCGCGACGTTGCGCGCCCCAAGACGCAGAAAAACTGGGTGCCGATGGTGCTGCACCGCGCGCGCCAGCAGCACGGCTACGACCGCGACATCTTGGTGGTGTACCGCTGGGCCAACCTCGAGGTGATGCAGTGTCTGTTGGAGCTGGGCGTGTGTGTGTTTGAGCACCGCATGGACGCGCTGCTTGCGGTGGACGCGACGGTGGGCCCGTTGCGCGGCGGCTCGCAGATGGTGAGCGTCAACGAGATGGTGGCGACGGCGGCCGCGCGCGCACAGATCGACGTGGCGACCATTCTCCCGCCGCACCGCGAAATCTGGGTCGGTTTGCCGCGCTCGCACATTGTGGACTGCGGCTGCGGCGAGCGCATGTACAGGCCCAACTTGGCGGTAATTGTTCGCGACCGTGTCGCTGGCGCGGACGGCGCCGCCGAAAATAGCGACGTTTACCGCGTGTCGCACGTCTCGCTGTCGCTAACTTTTGACGTTCCGGTGGTGGGCTGGGACTTGGAGCACCCGCGCGCGGTGTGCGGCGGCATCAATGCGTTGATTTCCAACGGCATTTCGGCGTGGACCGTCGCCGCTTTGGAACGCACGCCCGCCGGTGACTGGCGCACTGAGGACTACATGACGGCGATGCTCTCGGTATCGGACTACACAGTCACCAAGGTCACCGTTAAGGGCTTGTTGGACCAGCTTCTCCAGTTGGAAAGCCCCAAGTTGGTGTTGCGCAGCCAGGCCGATGCCCTGACGTTGGACGTGCCCCAGGCCTCAACTAAATTCACCAACGATAACATCGTGTGTGCATTGAAGGGGTCGGTTGACTTTTGCGCTGCGTACGGCAAGACCAACCTGGTCATCGGCAACTTGGGTGACGCAATGGAAGCGTTGTTCAGCTCCATCAACCATAGCGATGACTCCGACAAAATGCAGCAGTACGAACAGGAAATGAAGGAAAAAGACATTGATATGGGATTTTAATAGAATATAGCAAAAAATATGCAGATATGACCTTCTCTCATAGATCTAAAAGGTCTTGATGAATTTCAAAAAAATAGCTCCGATACCGGGAATCGAACCCGGATCACAACATGGAGAGTGTCGTGTGATAGCCATTACACTATATCGGATGAGACTTTCTCAAGCTTCCTCTGGATCCAACAGGTTTTAATAACTTTTAAAAAATGAATTCTCAAAAAAGAAGCTCCGATACCGGGAATCGAACCCGGATCACAACATGGAGAGTGTCGTGTGATAGCCATTACACTATATCGGACTTCGTTGTAAAATTTACTTTTGATGTGAACATACCATGTAAGATGTGTCTTTCCGATCGGCGCTCGTAGTTATTGTAGTGGCATTAGGTTGCAGATTTTTTAGGCATGGTGACGATCTCGACCGTTGGCCAGGCCCGCGAGCTCTGGTGCATGAAACACAATTGGTGAAAATAAAAAATATGGCGTCTGGGTGACGCATGTGACTGCGCCTGCAGACATTTTTCGTACTATGCTGCCACCTCTTATTTACGCCACCAGATTGTTGAGCTGCCGCCTCCTTTACAACGCCGGGGACATGTACCGCCAATGCATCCCTTGGCTAGACCTGTTTGTTTTGGTCTTTTTTTCTATTGTTACAAAATTATTTTTACACTGAGAAAGTTTTTCACTTGTCTGTTGACCACAGACAAAAAATAACGCGTCCCACCTTCTGCATTGGGCAGGAGGTCGATGCACAACTGCATGGAACCATTTTTCTTAACAATTGTTGCAGCCGACAGGTCCTGCACATCCGCGTTTGGGTGCAAAGAAGACCTTATATTTCTGCAATCTCAACCCAAAACAGCAACAACATCTACTAAACTTTTGTCGGTAAATGTTGTTGGCATGTTGAAAAAAAATGCCTGCGGCGTCGTGGCGAACGGGTACTAAGCGATTCCCAGCCTCGGCACCCCCATCTGCGCCAGCCCCCGGTACCGCCCCAGCCCTCGCGGTACCGCCCCAACTCTCGGTACCCCATCTGCCCCAGACCACCGCTGCAGTTGGCACTCCAACAGAACCTGTTCCAGCACGGGGAGGGCCATGCCAAATTGGGTATTTCCCAATCCAGCCCATGTCGCGATGAGACACTGCCATACAAAAAAATACACGGACTTCCACCTCGGTCCTTGAGTGTCAGTAATTTGTAGGAGGAAAAGGAGCAAATATCTCTAGACAAGATGTCTTTCTATCTATGCTTTAGTTGTTGAACAAATGACACCGTAGCGTCTCGTCCTCGGTCAAAATATGGTTGGCCAACCAGTCCTTGGCAATGAATTTCTGGCCGCACGGGCAGTCGCCAGGATACTCCAACTTATTTTCAAACCTCGGGAGTTTACGGATGCTTCGATCCTCAAACCGAAAGTGCTTGTGGACCAAGTGTCTCCTATAGTCAAACTGCCTGTTGTACGAATTGGTCTTGAAGTTGCACACCGACTTGGGAAACCGACACCGATACTTGGGAGTTTGCTCGTGGATCCGAATATGGCGCTTTAGGCTCTTGAACTTCCTTTTGCCGCAGATGGGACATGTGCTTTGGTCGTAAAATATCGTATCAACTGTAGGTGCCGGCTGGTTGGGGTTGGAGTTGACATACGTTGTGATATCGGGGTACCCGTGAAGGCCCTGTCGAAGCACATTGTCCGACAGCACAGACGAGCTTGGTGACGCTTGAATCGACGGAGCCATGTACAGCGGCCCGACATAGCCTCCATGGTACAGTACCTGTTGCTGTGGAGGCTGGTTTGCGTAGTACGGAACAGGTGCAATCATCTGGTTAGAATAGTTGTACTGCTCTATACTGCCAACATGCGGTGGAGGCGGTGGCTGTTGATGCTGTTGCTGTTGCTGATGTTGCTGCTGATGTTGATGTTGCTGCTGATGTTGATGTTGCTGCTGATGTTGATGTTGCTGCTGCTGCTGTTGCTGCTGTTGCTGTTGGTGGACAACGTATTGTTCCTGCTGATATGCCAGCGCAACGGTGGGTGGAAATATGGGCTGCGACAAGTCGGAGCCCCTGTCACTTGGGATCTTCTCTGTGTCAGCTGGTGGGTTGTCATGGCTTGAGCGAGATGCGTTACGCGTACGCCTATACTGCCGTATGTTGGGATTGTCATCGTTCATCGGAATGAGTAGTGAAAAACAGTGATATTTCTATTGTTTACTGGTGATTCTTGACCTCCAGCAACCGTCAAACTCTAGAATGCATCAACTGAGATAACGTATGGTTTTTGTATGCTACAGTTTGCTAGTGAAGCCGCGAGGATCAATGTTCCACCGTTACTAATATATTTGTTGGAGGTGCTTGATTTTATTTTTCTGGATTTTTTTTTTCACCGAATATTTTCTGGAGCCACCAAAAAAATCCTGGTAGTTGCATCAACATTACCATCGAATCTTGCAATCATATGCCGCAGCGAAGCCAAGGCTTTCCAACCAGACCCACATTAGCCTGTTTCTAGAAGGCATTTCAGTGCGGTGGTAACCATCTGCCCTGGAAACGAGATCCAAGTTACTAAGACAAATCCAATTTAAGTAGGTCCGCATATTACGCCAGCCGCCCATTTTTTTCTTGACTTGTGGTTGAGGACATTCTCAACAGGTATAATTCGGTTGATGTTGCACCTCATGGGCCGTGGGCTGTCTTGGTAGAATTTATGCAACGCCGCAAAGCTTAAAATGCACCAGTTGTATTGTGTAGTTGGTTGCGAAGAGACTGCCAGCTGCACAAGCGCCATTTACGTGAGAAGCGATAATTCTTTGCGTCCCGGGCTAGTAATCGTGCATAGACGTCTATATTTACTAACAACCGTACATCGCAACGACTTTCTCGGGACTACGGCAGCACGCCGGCCGTAGTAAAAAATAAATGTTTGGACACGAAAAAATAAGTCAACTCGACTTGGAGGAGTACGAAAGGTGCTGCGTGCTCCGTATTAATTGGTGGACAACACCGGGACCTTTATGCGTGTTAGTCGCGTATTTTCACGAGGTCTAGAATAACACGACGGACGTTGTTGCTAGGTGGAACTGACTGTGCCTGCCTGCGCCAGAATGTGGGTGAAATTTTTTGAGGTACACAATGGGCGTACCTACAGCATGTGCGGAATGCACACAATAGCAAATCGAGAATAAGACCACCCGTTGAGATTGTGGTGCTTCGCCGGAAGCCAGCTTAGACTTGGTAGACTGCCTAGATTGTTACGAGTCGCACTAAAAAAAATTTCCTCAGAAAATTTTTTCGCCTGGGTGCACAAAAAATATAATAATGTCTGCATGAACGCGCACTGCGTCTCCCAACCCGTTGGAGCGCAGGCAATATTTTCAACTATAGCCGTGGTGCAATTCTCTTACATATGGCCCCAGGGAAAGAAGCGCACTTCGCATATGCAACAGCTGCGCGACTGCAGCTGCGAGACTGCGTTCCAGCACGGCGGGCGGAATTGCATTTGTGGTGCCCGCACGACCGGTCTGCTGGTTAGAAGCGAGGTTTCCTCTCCTATTTGTTTCAGGCCCGCTTGTCAGCAGAAGCCACAACCATCTGCGCCGGCGATTTGTATGCCATCTAACTAGTTCTGCAAGGAACGAAAATTAGGCGGGGCTGGAACGGATTCAACGGTTTTGGCCACGGCTGTGTGCGGAGTGGCGGTGTCCAGTGATTAGTGATGGCAGTGATGCCAGTGATTGTGTCCAGTGATGGCGGTGATGGTGATTGTCAGTGATAGTGATGGCCGCGCGCGCGATTGCGAAGAGTTGCCTATTTGGGCCAAACGCGCCATGCAGCGGGAACCGAGATCCTTCGTGCGTGGGGCGCACAGCACTACTTAAGCTGCAAAAAACCACCACCAGTCCCACCACCAGTCCCACCACCAATGCTCCGTGTCTCCCGCACCTCCGCTATTCTCCGCAGAACATACGCCTCCGTGGCCAAGCAGTACTTCCCCACGGAACCCGCCTCGCCTGTGTTGGTGACGGAGTCCGTGCCCGGCCCCAAGTCGCAGGCGTTGAACAAGGAGCTCGGCGACATCTTCGACAACCGTGCCACGTACTTTGTCAGCGACTACACGCAGGCCGTGGGCAACTACATCAGCGACGCCGACGGCAACAAGTTGTTGGACGTGTACGCGCAGATCTCGTCGATTGCGCTCGGCTACAACAACCCCGAGTTGATCAAGGCCGCCCGCTCGGACGAGATGGTCGACGCCTTGGTCAACAGACCTGCTTTGGCGTGCTTCCCGACCACCAACTACAAGGACATCTTGCAGGAAGGCATTTTGGCCGCCGCTCCGCCAGGAATGACGCGTGTGTGGACGGCGTTGTCGGGCTCGTGCGCCAACGAAACCGCGTACAAGGCCGCCTTCATGTACCAGCACGCGCAGAGAAGAGGCCTGTTGGAGTTCACCAGCGAGGAGTTGTCGTCTGTGATGGACAACGCGTTGCCTGGAGCCAGCGACATGAAGATCCTCTCGTTCGACAAGGGTTTCCACGGCCGTTTGTTCGGCTCCTTGTCGACCACGCGGTCCAAGGCCATCCACAAGTTGGACATTCCAGCCTTCGACTGGCCCAAGGCGCCGTTCCCAGAGTTGCAGTACCCGTTGAAGGAGTTTGAGGCCGAAAACAAGCAGGAAGAGGCGCGCTGTTTGGCCGAGTTCGAGGCCATCTTGAAGAAACACCCCAACCAGATCGCCGCCATGATTGTCGAGCCCGTGCAGTCCGAAGGTGGAGACAACCACGCCTCTGCTGCCTTCTTCCAGGGCTTGCGAGACATCACCCTCAAGCACGACGTGTTGATGATTGTCGACGAGGTGCAGACCGGCGTCGGTGCGTCCGGTAAGTTCTGGGCCCACGAGCACTGGAACTTGTCCACGCCGCCAGACATGGTGACGTTCTCCAAGAAGTTCCAGGCGGCAGGCTTCTACTTCAGCAACCCCAACTTGCAGCCCAACTTGCCCTACAGACAGTTCAACACCTGGTGCGGTGACGCGTCCAAGGCCATCATCGCCAGAACCATCTACCAGCAGGTGGTCAAGCACGACTTGGTCAACGAAACGGCCAAGGTCGGTGACTACTTGTACCAGAACTTGGCTGCACTCTTTGCCAAGTTCCCAGCCAAGGTCAAGAACTTGAGAGGCGAGAACTACGGGACCTTCATGGCCTGGGACTGCGACAGCGTGCAGACGAGAAACGAGGTTTTGCTCAAGTGCCGTGCCAAGGGGGTCAACATTGGAGGCTGTGGCGACATTTCGATCAGATTGAGACCTACATTGACCTTTAACGAGTCGCATGCCGATGTGTTGTTGGGAGTTTTGGAGGATGTGTTGCGGGAGTTGTAATTGACGCAAAAAGTAAAACCTTTTTTAGATAAATAGGCGCAAAAATGTCGCGCATAAGAAAAAACCTGTCTTAAATAAATAGGCGCAAAAACGTCGCGCAAAAAACCTTTCTTAAATAAATGTCGCAAAATTTTTCTGAAAAAACAGCCGCATAAATGTCGCACCTCTCTTAAATAAACAGCCGCATATCTGCTTAGTCACAGACACGTAGCATCACCCACGTCAAAAAATCGCACCTCAACGGCTGGCGGCTAAACGTCTGAATGACCACATCCACGTCCCAGTAGCGCCCACATTGTCCCAAAACAGTAACTGCCGCCGTCCGCGTGATCATAACCGCGCCCACAAAAGATTGTTGTTTTCTACAACCACTTTTCCTACCACTTCTTTTCTACAACAACTACCACTTCTTTCCTACTACTTCTTTTCCCTCTACTACTACTCCTTCTACGTCTTGTCCCTGACATGACCACGCTATAACACCATGCTAGGAAGATTGTTCAAACAAAGCCCGCCGCCGTGCCTCCAGCCGCCGACCAACACCAACTCGTTTGAAGACTCGTACACACGCGAGATTCTCTACGGCACGCACAACCCGAACTCGCTCCAGCCCGCCACCCTCAACAAGAAGCTCTTCCGCGTCATCGTCTCGCAGGATGGCGGCAACTTGCGCACCAAACAGGTGCTCCACGACTCCGCCAGCGAGGCGGCAAAAGAAGTTGGAGAAATAACTAATCAAATCACGCCCAAGAAAACATTCACAGCAAAGATCCACCACAAGCCGTCCGAGTTGAACGACTACATGTTTGGCTGCGGGCTCCCCACGAACGAAACGCACCACACGACCAAGATCCACGTTCTTCCGGCGCTCAACAGCTCCGTGTACGGCGCGTACCACGCGGTGCTCGTCACACGCTTGTTTTCCATCACCGACATGGAAATCGCGCCGGAGCCAATCAGGTCGTCGAAACTCTCGCTGCTCTACTCGTCGGCGACATGGAACCCCACGCCGACGCTCCCCATCCGCGAGTCGCCCATCAAAAGCGTTCTGGTTGGGGCCAAAAATGGCAAGGCCAACTTCAACAGCAGGTTTTCCATTGGTGTGATTGTGCCGCTCGACGCGTTGAGCGACATCAACGACGTCGTGTTCAACAACTGGGACGAGATCTCGCACTACTTGATCCTCCTCCAGAAACTCATCTACAAGAAGCTCATTGCGCTCCTCAACAGCGGCTTGACGGCGACTCCAGAGCCCCACAACGCGTACATCGTCAACAAACGGATCCAGTTCCCCAGCTACATCCTCCAGCACGACGCGGAGTTGAACCACCAGCGCGCGAAGCTCATCAAGTTGGTCCACTACAACGCCAACATCCCCAAGCTCATCGCGTCCAACAACCTCATCAAGGAGTCGATCCGAAACAGGGCCAGCACGAACAACAGCATCCTCCTCAACTGGCTCTTGGAGGTTTTGAGCTGGTTGGAGTTGAAGGAGGGCAAGCCGGTGTACGTGGGGCCGCACGCGTTGCACCAGTCGTTGTCCAGCACGGACATCTCGTCCATGTACAGCGGCGTGACCTTCTTGGCGAGTCTCATGGCCCTTATCATCCAGTACAAGAAGCTGTTGGGCGTCAAGCCCTTCTACAACGTGACGAGCAGCAGGGTGCGCGAGATCACGCGAGTGGTCATCATGACCAGCAACCCGGTGGTGGCGAAGAAGTTGATTTTCATCCTCAACGGCCTTCTTCCGGCGCAGGGCATGGAATTGACGTTTGAGCACGCCGATTTGGGCGCCCACGACTCCGAGTACGACTCCACGTCCATCAAATCCAGCAGCACCGACGACTTGCATGTTCCGAGAGCAGGAACCGTTGTTGCGCAACCAATCCCCATCCAGAACGCGCACCTCTCCAGTTCGGTGAGCTCGTCCGATAACTCGCTCGCGAGATCAACGCCCTCCAACAAAGGCTGGGAGATCCCCACCAAGTCCGTTGCCAGCACCACCACGACGCCCACGATGACCGGTTCCGGCAAATCGCGCATAGAAACAAGCACCAAAGGCATTCCCATCCAGGCGTCGCTCAACGGGCCCGTGACACGCGAGCAGCTCTCGAGCTCGGCGTCGCTCTCGAAATCGCGCTCGATTTCGTACCTTTCGTCGTCGCTCAGCTCCACGATGTCGTCGAACTACTCGTTTTCCAAGCTCGGAGGCAGTTTCATGGAGAAGTGGAAAAACTCGCTCGGCAGCTACAGCAAGGCCAGCGGCGCGAGTCTCGACAGCAGCGAGTACGTTGCGCCGGCGATCTTTGGCAGTTTATCCAAAAAGAACTCGATCCAGTCGTTGCGAACGCCGTCGCCGGCGGTGGAGCAGGAAGAGTTTGTGTGGCAGCCGCCGCTGATGGGCTCCAGCGCGACACCGCTTGGCAACAGCCACGCAGCAGGCTACTTTGCGAGCCCGAGCAAATTGTCGCGCACACAGTCGATGTTTGATCTCTACAACAGCAAGATGCGGGCCACGTCCAGTTTAGACGAAGAGACGTACGCGGAGTCCATGGCAGCGAGCATCAACAACAACTTGGAGCTCAAGCGCACCAAAACGAGCTTGCTCCTGCCGTTGGTGGGCGACAACATGGTCAAAAACGTCCAGGAGCACAACACGACGGTGATCAGACAAAAGTGCGGCGAGATCATGCGGCTGTGCAAGTTTGACGTGGCGAGTTCCGGTCCCACGATGGAGGTTGCGCCGTTGCAGCACGAAAAAGCACCAACGGACCGGATCTTCAAGTACCGGGCGCTTCCGCCGAACGTTGCGTTCAGCGACGAGTTCCGGCCCGAGTTCAACATGCAGGGCTGTCCGACGAACCCCAAGTTGGAGCAGCAGGTGACGAACATGATGAAGAACGACTTGTTGTTCTACCAGAACAACTGTCTGTACGAGCAGATCGTGACGCGGTCGGTGTTGGTCAGTTTACGAGCGAGAGAGATCGATATGGTTGAGATGAGCATCAACAATGGCGATGGAGCCATGGCGATGGCGCATGCGGAAACAGCGTCATCGTTATTATCTGGCAGCGATCTGCAGCACCTGCAGCTGCAGCTGCAGCTGAAGTATCGGTACAAGACCAAGATGCGCAAGGTGTACACGCCGCACAAGGTTTCGGGCGACCGGACGCAGGCGATGCGGATCCAAGGCACGTTGGATGAGATGACGGAGATCTTCCAGAAGCAGCAGCAGAACCATGGCAAGAACAAGATGGCAGCAGCCGAGGCGCGTGCGGTATCAAAGAAGCTTTCCGAGTTGGTTTTGAGTCTTGTTGGGTGACGCAGCGAACAAACGTGCGTGTATGCCGGAGCGTGCATGCGGGTGCATATGCCGGACTGTGCGGATGCAGCAGGTGATGTAAGCCAATTATGCATAGAAAAATAAAAAACTTGGAACGATAAATAATAACGTGAAATGACTAAGATTGGCAGCAGTAGAGATGAATGGAGCGATGTGGCAAGTGCCAGGCGGGCGGCAGGGTGCGGGAATTAGCGAATGCGAGAGATGGAGGGAAAGCGGGAAAGATGGAGATTCGAAAAGGAGGAATGATGAGATTTTGTGCCGCGCTCCATGCAGGCTTCAGGGGTAGTGGGGAAGCGCGCAGGGTGCATTGCAGGGCATTGCAGCTTGCAGGGCATTACAGCTTGCAGCTTGCAGCTTGCAGCTGCAGAAAGTGGGCGCGGTGGATGCAGTCGGCAGAGGGTTTCACCGTAATGCGCTATTGTCCAAGCCATGTTTGTAAATAATACCCAGCCGCCCACAAGAGGAGAATAATTCGTAATTGAAATAGGCATGGGCTGGAAACATACGTTTTTGGAATATTTTCTGCGGCTCTCTTAAAGTTGCCTGCCGAAAAGCGGAGAGCACGGCTGAGACTACGGTACAATAGCTAGGAATACAACGTGGATTAGGCAACTATAGACAAAGCGTAGATCTGCGCGCCGGTGCACCAGTGCACCGCCGCACGGCATTACATCATCAACTCGGGCTGCCACAAGAGGCCCAAGTCGGCGTCCACCTTGGCGGCGTCGAGGTGCATGTCCAAGGCCAAGTCGCCCGGTAGCACCACCAGCGCCAAGTCCGCGCCGAGCGTCGGGTCCAACATGCGCGTAAAGTCCGTGGCGGGCGCCATGTACGCGGCAAAGTCCGCGGACGGCAGCGCGGCGAGCTCGTCGAGGAGATCGGCGGTGGGCCTGTGGGGCTGGCCAAAGACCGGGGCGGTGCTGGCGTCGCGGGGCGCGAGTTTCGTGAGGTCCGGAGCCGAAAACGCCCTCGTAAATGAGTCGCTGGACACCAATGGCGGCGGGTTGGGGTCAAACATGTTAAAGTTGGCGTGCACAAGCGGCTGGTTCAAGTCAAACGTGTGCTGCTGCGGCACCTGGTACGCCGGCGGCGCGGCGGCGCTCAGAAACGGCAGCACCGAGCCGTCCTTTTCGGTGCGCGCACGCTTGGCCGCGCGCTCGGGCGAGCCCGGCACCAGGTCGTGTCCCGAGGCCACAGACGTCGGGGTCTGGAACCCGTACGCGGTGTACTCGCCCGACGCCTTGTAGGCATTGACAAACTCCCAGCACTTGTCGCCGTACGTCTTTGGGGTCAAGCCAGTGACCAGTTTGAACACGCGGTGAAAGTGCCACGCGGAGAGCTTCGATTTCGCAGCCAACTCCTTGAAGCCAAGCACGCCGCCGCGCCGCCGTCTCTTCTTGCTGCCGGGACTACCTGCGTCCAGGGGCAGTTTGGAGGGCAGCGGCGGCTGAAACAACAGCACTGCAGCCGCCAAGGCCAAGTGGCGGCACGCCAAGTCGACGATTCTATAGTGGTCCAGGTCGTTTTTGGAGAGCGCGGTGTCCTTGGTCATTTTGCCGTCAAAGTTGATGATGGGCACGGAGCCCTTGCGGTGGGCGCCCATGGTCTTCAAGATGTGGTCCTCGTTGGCACGCTTGGCCTCGAGAATGTTGCTCTTGATGCTCTGGTTGTTCAACTCCTCGTTGTCGTCGAGGAGCGGCGCCAAGAACCCGATGCGCTTGTTCACCGTCTCCACGCAGCGCACAAGGAGATGCACATCCACGTACGGCAAGTTGGTGGGGTCGCAGTACTCGCACGGCGTGTACCCCAACGCGGTCGCGTCGCTGGCGCAGTCCACAAACTTGATTTCCAGCTTCAAGTTGGTGATGGGTCTGACGTCACAGTCGGGCCGGCAGAAAAACTTGTTGATTTTGTTGCACACAAAGAACTGCCCGGCGGAAAAGGGGTCGCTGAACTCGTAGGCCTTCCATCTGGCGCTTTCTGTCGAATAAACCATCGTGCTTGTTTTCTGTCTGATGTCTGTGGAGCTAGGGATTCCATTACTTTTATATGAAAAAATAGTGCGTCCTGCCAGATTATGTAATTGCTAAAAAATAAGAAGGGGATGCAATTTCTTACTGCGCTTGGTAGAAAATATTTTAGACTTCCCGTTTGGGACTTTTATTTTTAGTGTTTTGGGGCTCTGAGATTGTTTCCAGAAAAACAATCATGGAAATGAGTCGGGGTTCCGCCCTTTGCCGGAGACAGAAAAAGCTAAACATCACACTTGTGGCCACCCCTACGGCTCCCCTGGAAGCCTCCTGCCCGCCAGAGTCCACACAAACACCGCTCTGCGACTGAAACGCTTTCGTCACCACTGAAAAATCCACCAGTCCTGACTCTTTCGGATGTAACAACCGAAAAAAAAGGGCCTACGTCATCGCCACGACCTGGCAAATGGACTTCCACTTGCGGCTGATGTCATAAGCGGCAGGGTCACTCAACAATAATTCCAACCCCAAACTGGAATTCCATCTCAAATCGGTTAGCCACAGACCCGTGCTGAGCGCTGGCCGATCGTAGAAAATTATGAGGCAAATTTATCTCTCTCGGGGAAAATATCTTTCCTCAACGCGGACTCCCGTGGCAAGTGGTCTCCAACGCTGCCAACGTTCGGGAATTTTTCGACTCTGCCGCGACCTGCAGTCTAGACCGCGACAAGATCTTTTCTGTCCCGAACGATATCAGGCCACAATTACGTCACGGAGCCCGTTCTTTCGGCCCGTCCACCAGCTGTGCACCCGTCTGACTACAGTGCTCACCTGCTTCCTTTTTGCATGCTTCTGAATTGGGGTTTTTCCACATTTCCTGGTCCATTTTACTCGCCTCAAATTTATCTCGGACTCTCGTCGCTAAAAAATATTTTCAATTTCATCCTGCATCGAAAACAGCGGGCCCCGGATTTGGCGCTGCATGGGTTCTCTAATTACACAGTGAAATTGCATCCGTTGGCATGGCTGTCAATTTAGTCCTGTTCCACGTAGCCCGCTGCCTAAACGATGGATTGTCGATCAGATTGACGCAGATCCAGCACCACTTCGCCCGGCGCAGTCCGCGTCATCGCCGGATTAAACAGCTGATGTCGCCTCCAATCAGGTGGAGGCCGTGGCGCTACGTCATGGATGTCGCACTCCGGCCGCGCGACATTATGTGTCGCCACAAACACATGCGCAGAATTATGCGGGCTGCGTGGCCCACGTCACCAGACCGGCATTTAGCATGCGCAGGGATGAGGCGAATTTGCCGTTTGTGGCGGTTTCGTCAGGGAGGCGGCAACAAATACCTATTTTGTGCAGCATGCATGACGTAACTCACGCGAAAATATCTGCCGCATGCACCTGCCACCTGGCCTGCGCCCAGGCTTGTGGCGAGTTCCACTTTAGCGGTAACATGCAAAAAAATAGATAACATGCAAAGCCTAATCTCCGCGCATATTATCCGACCCTCCGACCAACCGTTAGTATCAAATTAAGCATGCTAAACGAGGTGGGAGACGCACAACTAGCCAGGCGCCATGGTGGCCATACCCACTACATCAACCTCAAGTACGGCTATGTCCTTTTTAGCGCTTCAATCGCGTATGCAGCTCTCGCAATCGCCTTCTCTTACGTCTACCGTAAGCAGGGCTACCGCAGCTCCCGCATGCGCCTGATCAAAAGCATTCCGGTTTGGGTCCATCTAGCCGGCTGCGCGGCCCTCATATGCGTGTTGTGCATGTTTGACATGCATCAGATCTCGGAGAACTACGGCATTTTACTCAAACGCTTGGGTCGTTTGGCGTTTGTTCTTATTCCGCTTGACATCTTCCTTGCATTGAGAATTGCCGATGCGGGCGCTGTGGGCATGTGGGGCTACTACTTGGACACATTGGGGCTCCACAAATGGCTTTCGCGGCTTGTAGTTGCGTTATCCGTGGCGCATGGCGCTGGGTTTGCCGTGAAATGGGTTGAAAACGGCCTTTTCGTGGAAAAAGTGCTCTTGTTCGAGAACTTTCTAGGTGTCGTGGTGTTCATTATGTCGCTAGTGTTGGTTGTAGTATCGCTACGTTTCTTACGTGCTTTAAACTATCCACTTTTCTACATCATTCACAACATCGCCTCGTGGTCCTTTGTGATAGCCATTGCGTTCCATGCGCGGCCCAGAGTGTGGCCATTTTCCATCATAGCACTTGTTCTCATGGTCTACCAGCTTTATCAGCGGTTTGGCAGGGCATTCATCGTGTCAAGCACCGACATTGATGTTTTTGATGCGCCTGGAAGCTCGTTACAGTTGATCCGCATCCATGCGCCGCTTGTTTCGGTCCCTGGGTCCCATATCCGCATCACGTACACCCCGAACAACTGGAAATCGTGGTTGTATCCTACACATCCGTATACAATTGCTGCAACTACGCCCGACTCGTTTGATTTGGTGGTGAAAAGAGGCGGGTTCCGGTTCGACCACGGTATTTTTAGCGTTTCGGGGCCGTTTCCTGCCGTTTCCAGCAACTTTTTTAGCGCCGTTGAGGAAATGTGCATAATTTGTGGCGGGTCGGGCATCTCGTTTGGGTTGCCGTTTTTGCAACAGTTGCATCCCAACATTTCTGCACGTTTGACCTGGTGCGTTCGTGGCGTGCATGACGCGCACATCCTATCACATGTGGCGCCTGCTATTGTTGGCTGCATCGATGTTTACGTAACCGACAGGTCCGCCACCGGAAACGACGACGAAGACGACGGTCTTTTGGGTGACGACAATAACATTGAGCTAGGGCCCATGACGTCAAACAATTCTCAGCTGGACCTGCAGGTGGACAATAGCCACCATGCGGCCCGCACGCGCCACGGCCGTCCATTGATGGATGAAATTTTCCGGTTCCAAAACCCTGCAGCCGCTTCAGGTAACTGGGTTGTGGCATGTGGTCCTCCACAGATGATTGATGACGCACGGACCTGGGCTTCAGCCAATGGGGCCCAGTTTTTCTCGGAGGTGTATCAGATGTAAACGCTACTTGAATATATGTGATTTGCATGACTAGTACATAGTGCCTAGAAAAAATAATAATAATTGGCCTACTGCACCTTTACCCGCAGTGCGTAAAAAATACCTACGCGCAATGCGCCATATGCGCATTTTGCCTGATTGGGTTTCTGCTAAAATTCGTAAAAAATACTTTAAAAATTAAGCTTGCACTCAGGATTGAACTAAGGACCAACAGATTTGCAATCTGCTGCGCTACCACTGCGCCATACAAGCTTTTTCTGGGGTAGAGCGGGTGCAGGTTTTTGTGCCCTTGATCATCAAATGTAAACATATCCACAGCGTTTAGAAGCTAGAAACAGCTATTATCATTGTAATTATAAGCATCAACTCACATTAGAGTGTTAATTGGCCCCATAAGAATTCTTTTTCGATAATTTAAGCTTTTGACGTTTTTCTACAAAAGTAGCTAATCTCAAAATAATCTACAACTACAGCAACCACATCTACAAGAACAACACCATACCACATCCCCAAACATTACCATCACCATATCCAAAGACCACCATATCCAAAGACCACCAAGACCACCAAAACCACCTCTTATGTCTTGTGCCAATGGAGAAACATCCACAGATCCAGCACCGCTCCACGCGTCGCCACAACCATCACAATACACACGCGACGACATCACCGCCCTAGCAGACCCACACAAAGCATATCTCCTGCCATTGGCGGTGGTGGCCCTCTTGGACATGAACGCCTTCTTTGCCCAGGTCGAGGCCGCACGCATGGGCTTCACCAGCGAGGACCCCGTCGTGTGTGCCCAGTGGCAGTCCATCATAGCGGTGCTGTATGCCGCCCGGAAGTACGGCATCAGTCGCATGGATACGTTGGCGTCGGCCCAGAAGAAGTGTCCGCTGCTCAAAGTGGGCCACGCTGCCGTGTTCAAAAGAGGCGAGTCCCACTGGGCCTACATCAACACGCGGCCCAACCAGGCCATCCACAAGGTGTCTCTCGATCCATATAGGCGTGAGAGCAGGAAGATCTTCAAGTTGATACTGCAGCATTGCGATTTGGTCCAGAAAGCCAGCGTCGACGAGTGCTACTTGGACTTGGGCCGTCCCGTGTACGACCGGTTGGTCCAATTGTTTCCTCAGGTGCTTGACCAGCACCAGTTGCCCCCAGTGCCGCAACTGTTACCACCACTGCTCCAGTGGGCCGGCCACATGGTTTTTTCCGAGGAAGAAGAGGCCGAAATCACCGTCCGCAACCTCCTTCCAGCATCCCAGCAAGGTCCCGAGCCCCAAGCATCCATCGTGGACTGGGACGACATCTGCATGTTGATTGGCTCGCAAATCTTGTTGCTGTACCGCCAAGTCATCTACAAAGACTTGGGCTACACGACCTCGGGCGGACTTGCACGAAACAAGCTTCTTGCCAAACTCGCTGCCGGCTTCAAAAAACCAGACAACCAGACCATTCTCCGCACGCTGCTGGTGTTTCGGTTCCTCAACGAGTTCCAACTAACCGACATCACGGGAATGGGAGGCAAGATCGGCGATCTGGTGCTACAAAAGGTCGAGGTGCCTCCGGGGAAAAACTCCATTGCGTACATACGGGAAAACTTCACGTGGCATGCCCTCAACGAAGAGCTCCGTGATGAAGAATTGAGCAAAAAGGTCATAGAAGTGGTCCATGGCAACCACAAACAGGAATTGACCCAGAAAGTCGAAGTCAAATCCATGATGTCTGCCAAGAACTTTATGGCCAACAAACCAGTGATCACTATGGGCGATGCAGTGGACTGGATCAAGGTGTTTGCTGGTGATCTTTACAACAGAATGACCGAGCTTGACGATGAAAGCTTGAACCTCTCGATGCTGCAGCACCAAACACGCGAAAAGGGCGATATTAGAAGACCCAAAACGATTGGTATCCACTTTACAACAGCTCAGGGTAACAAACACTCAAAACAAACGACGACGGCCCTAGTACGATCGTTGGAAAAACTCAAGGAGACGTTTGAACAAGCAGGATATCGCTTGCTCAGTGAGGTTGTCCAGACATCGTTTTCCATTCCAAAGTTGAACAACGGCAAATCGCTCCAGGAACTCGAAAACCTGGTTCCTTTGTCCAAGATAAACATAGCTCCAATTGCCCTGTTGTCATTGGTGATTTCCAACTTCACCAAAACCACCGATTCTCTGTTGATTGACTCGTACGCGGGAAACATGACAGACAACTACAAAGATAGCATCAAAAACATGTTGGACCAAGTCAACGAGGAATTCAGCAAGAAGGAGTCACCAAAGAAACCAGTTCAGCCGCAGTCAAAACTGCTTTCCACGGATGATAAACTATATATCAGCAAATTGTTTGCCGATTTCAATTCCACTGCTCAAAACGAACCAACAACCCATAAAGCACCAGAGCCCACTAACAAGCCCGATCCCACATACATAGCAAAGATGTTTGAGGATTTCCGTTCGAGTAATTCTCCTCTGCCTCCACCACCAGTCACAAAGAGTAGCCTGACAGATATCAACGAGTACAACCTGGAACAGTTTATGAAGTACGAGTCGGAAATCACAAAGCAACCTCCTCAACCAAAGGTGAATCACCAAATCAGAACCAAAAGCCTGCTGGGTTCCAACAAAGTAGACATTCTCCAGACACTAAAAAGGCGCAAACAAAACACCTCTCTGAACGAATCGTTATTGGACCAGTTGGCGGCCACCAAGTTCTGCACCAAGTGCCAGCTTGAAATCGACGATGTTATGGAGCATAATGATTTCCATATTGCCTTGGAACTTTCCGAAAGACTCAACAATTAAACACTCAGTCCATGTTCATCACGAGATTCATAATCTTTTCTCGGTGTTGTTTTTGATCCTCCTTCGCTTTCAACAAACTGGCAGCAAACTTGTTTTCCTTGGGGAGCTGAAGCGGCTTGACACTGGTCTTCTTACCGTTTCTCGCCAACAAGCCAAAGGAGACGGTATCGGCCTTGGTATTGTCATTCTTTGAAAGAGTAGACATCGAAGGAATCGGCATATTCAACTTGTTACGTGCCTGATCACTGTTTCCTCCATAAGAATCCAGAATCATACGCTGGTACTCGCGATCCAAGTCATCAATAAACTTCTTTTCCTCAAGACGGGACTTTTCGAGCTCCTTCAAAGCTTCCAATTCATTCCTTTCTGCGTTTTCATCATCATCATCGTCGTCATCATCGTCATCATCATCGTCATCGTCGTCATCGTCATCGTCATCATCGTCATCCTTGTCAGAATTGGAATCGTCATCAGAATCAGAATCGTATTCGGACCCCGAGCTCTCAAACTGCACCAAGTCTTCATTATCAAGATCATCATCATCTTCATCCTCGTCTATTTCCGGCGACAAACCCTTCTTTTGAATCACTTCTTGCAATTTAGAAATGGTCTGCCTCAAGTCAGCGTACCGCTCAACTCCAGGAACATTGTTATACTTGACGAAAACATCGTTGAGCTTGAACTCGATTTCGACGGGAATTGGGATCTCTTTACAGAACAAATAGTACTGGAAGAAAACCAAAAACGTTCTGAACAGGTCATGGAAAGCTTCCTGCTTACGAAGAGCGGCCGCCTGGTTCTTGGAGCTCTTTTTGGAGCGCTTGTTTCCACTCACATCCTTGACAGTGTACAACAACAAACAACACAACTGGATGCGGAAATAGTTATCTGGAAGATCAATGTCGACTTCGTAGTTATTGGGGAACGGCTGGTTGTTGGGATGGCCAAAGCAGACTAGTCTGTATAGTATGTCGATGACAAACTTGTAGTTGACCATATCCAAGTTATAGATTTCACCCAAGTACTTGATGTGAGCCATTCGGGCTCTGTTCAAGCGGTAGTTGTTGAGTTCGAGACCACGAAAGATGTTTTCGACAATGGAGTCGACTGTTCTTACGAGAATCCACTTGTTTCCCTGCGAAAGAACACGTAGAAGCACGGCGAGCGACGGAATGTTGTCGTAATTTAGCACCTGGGGACTGGCAAAGCAGTCAAGAAGCACCGGACGCAATTCATCATTGTGCAATGGAAGCTTTTGGAGGAGCTCAATCACGGTTTTTTCAGTTGAACGGTTCAATTCCACCGAAAGCAAACGGGAAACAAACCTCTGCTTGACTGTCTGGGCTGGTTTGGAGTTCAATTTGTTGATTCTGGTGGCTGGAGGATCAATCATGGTCAACAAATTGTTGATTACGTGTCGTGTTGAAAGATTGACTGTTTTCTGCTTTTCCTTCAACAAGTCAACCATCTGGACCATCAAGTCTTTGTACTCTGGATCGTTCATCAAGAAACGGCCAATGTTTTCGTATAGCACTCCCAAGATGTCGATGTTGTTGGTTTCGGTGATCTTGAGGGTCAAACTCCGAATCTTGTGGAAGATAATGTGGTCTGGGACCAACTTGAACATGACCAACTCGGAAAAGAAGAAGATGTTGCGGAAGTCTAACCGAGTGTGATATATCTGCGACCGGAAGCTTTTGTCAAGAGCAGTTAAAAGGATGGAAAGAAGCGTCTCCATGTTGGATTGGTTGATCTTGAGGAAACGGGCATAGTACTTGAGGTTGCCCATGCTGGCTTCTTCAGAGAAGAACTTGAGGATTCTGTTGATGGTGGCGGAATTGTTGAGATTGAGCTGATTGAATTCAAGCACCAACTGCTCGAGATTCTTGTCCAGAACGTTTTCAAGACGTGCAAGAAACTCGTTGACCTTTTCACCATCGGTGGTTCCTGTTGGTTGCACCACCAGTTTCGACTCTGCCTCGATTTCCTGTAGGGTTGGGATCACAGTGTAGAACCGTCTTTGTCTTTCGTCTTCCCACAAACCGTTCAGTTCATCGACATTGAGCGACTTGTTCTTGACAACTTCGATTCCCGACGACTCGGCGACCACTTCGCCACCGTTGGTGGCCAACTTGGGCATTTCGATGTTCAAAGTGGCTGCAAAATACTCACAGGCTGAACTGAATGCTTCAAGCAACTGCGTTTCCTGCTCCAACACCTCGGTGATCTCTTCCAAGAACTTCCCCGTCCGGATCGATGCCTTTCTGTTGCGTTCCGTCAAGTTCTGAACACGGGTGTTGATCTGGATCAAGTTTTCCATTGCGTACTGGGCGTACTTGTTGAACAACTGCTGCAACATGTTTCTGCTTTCAAACGAAAGCAAATCGTCGTCATCATTGTTGTAGATCAAGTGATAGAAACGACGCAAGAAGCCCAGAGCAACGCCTAGCGAATTGCCCAGCGGAAGCTCAAAGCTAAAGAGATCACGCAAAACCACAACCACAACAGGCTGCACTGCCAACTTGCCACCAAACTTCGCCACAATCGCATCGGGCAACTCTGCTTGTGCCAGCTTCACCGTCAGGAAGATTCCAATGAGGTAAAACTCGCCCAAAAGCCGTGAAAGATTCTTGTGGCGCGCAATTCGTTCCTCTTCAGGCTCCTGTACGGCTCCACGGCCAGGATTTGCCAACCCTACCAACATATTGGCCAACAATTGTGGACTGAACTGCGAAGTGAAACGTTGATGCAACGCCGAAACAACTTCCATCGCCGGCAAAATGTTGTCTCGTTTCGAGACACGCACCAAACTCTCGGAAACAGATGCTATGATCTCCGAAAGATACTTTTCGAGCGAAAGCGTCTCGATATCTTTGAGAATAGACGTGTACTGCTCGCTGGTGAGCGATAGTCTGATCTTCTTGATAAACGTCGTATTCTTCTTGAGCGACAGATCAAGCTTGGATGCGGTTTTGAACGGACTCTCGCCGTCCCATGCTGCTATATTAAGCGCACGAAGCTCACGGCGTCGCTCATCTATCGACATCTGTGGTTAGTATACTCGACTCGTAAATTTTGCGGTATAGCTAATATCGGTCGTTCCCAAACCAGATATTCAAACCTGTAACAGAGATTGTTTTGCAGTTTAGGTATTATCATTATTTACACTATTTACACTACTGGTCTGGTACCTCTAACTCTGCGGAAAACTCTTCCCTTGGACATGCCGTAAGCTTGTCTGACGTCATTCACACTTCTGTCAAAGTGCTGTCTCCATACATGAGCACCAACGGGAACCAAGCCGTTTTCAGCAACGAAATGACGAATGTCAAAGTTCTCCCGAACAAAGTCACCGTTAAACGACAACTTCTGCGTCTGTCTGAACACCCAGAGACACGCTCTTTGGTTCTGGGCATTCTTTTCTGGCACCAAAGGTTCGTACTCCTTGAAAGCATAGTCGTTTTGGAGCAATTTATGTGGGTTGATGGTGTTGTCGACGTTGTCGAGAGGAACGTTGGCCAATCCGTAGTGGAGACTTGTTGAGAACGAGTTGGTGGCAAGATCTGGCGTGTCTGGGTTTACCAACAACACGGTGTACAACTGTTTGGTGTCAACGCGGTCGAATTCCTGGACCAAGATGGTTGGTGGCTGAGAAACAGCAAATGCAGGCAAGATTTCGCCAGGAGTGACCCAATCGGCAAACTCAGCATCAACATTGTGTGCAAACTTGACCCTGACGTCAACTTTAGGATCCAACGTCGGCAAGGTGTCGGGTATGACGCCTAACTGTTCCAATCTCTGCATGGTGACCATCAAGTCGAAGCTTTGCCATTTCTCACGGAGAAGATGACGGTAAATTGGCTGAGACTTGTCTATTTGGCTCGATGGCAAGTATTCGACGTTGTAGAGCACTTCTGGGTTGTTGATTTCAGCCTGGACCAACAACGAATCAACCTTAGCCTTGTCGTTCTTGTCGGTCTGTTCTATTTCGGCGTATAACTGGCTGCTTTCGTTTTCAAGAAATGCAGAGGCAGCTTGGAAGGTGTCGTCAATGGCCACAGGCGAGTGGTATGCCAATTTGCGGCCGTAATGTTCTATGGATGCTGGACCTTCGGCACCAATGGGACCAAGGACTTGCGCTCTGATCTCGGGGTTTGCAAGCTTCAAACTGGCTGATCTTTGTGAAAAATCATTCCAGACAGAGGAACGCCATCTCTGTTGCGAAAAGCGACGGATGCCCGTGTTCATTCTTGTAGACATGGTGGTGCTTGACTAGTTTGGTTAGTGAAATTTTTTAGATGAAAAATTCGAGGTGCTGAGATTTACGCCGAAAATAGCAGCCTCAAATTTACGTCGACGCCTACAATTTAGCGTGCTCAGATTTACGTCCAGTAATTTTCTATAATATTCCCTATTTTCCTAAAAACCAAGATTCCTCCAGAGGAATCAGAAACAGACCCACCCTACTCGCGAGACACATATGCTGGGGCTAGCGGTAGCACATCGAACTTGAGAAAGTCGCTGTTGAGATTCATACGAGGAAAGAGTCCCGGCGCCACGGGATTTTCGTCGTCTTCGTCGTCATCATCGCCGGTGTCCTTGTGGAAATCGGGCACAGCGGCTACAAGACTGGATCTCAACGGTCTGTCGGAAGGTTTGGATATCAAGTTGTGCCAGAGGGGATGCGATGACCGAAGGATGTGGTCAGGTCCAAGGAGAGACGACGACCGGCGTCGCACTGGAGGGACTTGTTGTGACTGCGCCACGACGTTGATCTCGTCGTACTGGCCCGCTTCCATCTGGAGGAGGAACTGCTCGTACAGTTCGACGTGACGCTCCATGGTTGTAGAAGAAGAAAGATGTGGTTGAACAAAAATTCCGTATATTGCAAAATAGTGCCAGATAATAATGTGGTCCGTGCAGGAGCGGCACTGGTAGGAGCTGGTGTTCGGTTGCGAGATGCCGAACCACTTGATGAAATCCAGATTAGCGCGGGTGTCTGGGATGGGCGGACCAGGTATTTTTGCGTTGGGTGCATTACATTGCAGTGCATTGCATTGCATTACAGTATGGAGCACAACCACCCTCCTTCTTGAGAGAGGCTGCAGGAACCCGCTGATAAAGGAAGGGGGCGTGATTCTGCCGCTGCACCTCACCATCGAATGCCCCACATGTCAAAAATGCCGCTCTGGTTTATGCAGTCCGATAGGGCGCGCCAACCAGACTACGAGCGGAATTGCAGCACATAATACACTTGCTTATTTGAGTGAGGTCTAGAAGCACTCAAGCTTGCGTTATGATCCATAAGTTCTCTCAAATTACGAGATTCTCCGGTATAGTGCTACAACTGGTAAAAGTTGAGCCGTGGCGTCTAGAGCCGTGCCAAGGCCGGCTGACAACGGTAATACTCGGCTGCGAGGCTTCTTCACAGCTGAGTCGTGCGCCTCGCCTATTTCCGAACCATGCTGCTTGTTGCGTTACGCGCATAATGTACGATGCACATAAACACAGTGGCTATGCGTATGCATTTAAAAAACTCCTGCATGTGCACCATGCGGTTGCGTCGCTGCAGGGACCAGAAGTTCGTAAATGAAGTCCGACTTTTCATACTGGATATTTTTCTTGGCTCGATCGATAGTCGCCCAAACAAATACATATATTATATCGCACGTCTTGGCCGTAGTGCATAATAATTTTCGGCCAGACCTTACTTGTACTTAGTCGTACTAAACACAGCTGCTGGAGGTGCAGGATTGGCTGTGCTATCATTATGGCCTGCCAATGGAGTCAGACCCGCACCTGTACCAGCACTAGCACCACCGTTTCCTCCGGGCGACAACTCAATCACACGACTCTGGAGCGCCAACGTGTAATCTCTCAACTGAATGTTTTCATTGCGTAATTCCTCAATTGTTTGCTGCAAATGTTCCACTTCGGCGGCTTTTGCCTCCAAATCCTTCACGTACTTGTCTTTCCTCTGTCTGAAAGCACGCTGAGCACTTCTGTTTTGCGCCGCCCGTTTCGTTTGCGACACGCTTCTTACTGTTTTGGTAAGGGCCGTGGCCTCTGGGCCCGTTATTATGGCCGGCGACCCGGCAACCGTCGTTGGCGACGTCAATTTCTTCGATGCATCGTTAATGCCGTCGGCTGCATATGGTGCATGATGCGTCGCATGAACAACATTTCCGCTGTTAGGTCCGCCAGGTGCATGCTGCGCGTGTCGGAGCTGTTGTTGTTGTGCGTTTGCCACAGCTGCGGCCGTCACATCTTCGACCGACGGATAGCCGTCGGCGGTGTCTTCACGTGTAAAGGTCGGATCGAATTTCTCGTCCAGTCCATTTTCTTCTTTCCATGCGGAGTAGTTGCCAGTGTTCATCACAGGGATTATATAAGCTAGAAAAGATAAGCAATTATGTAAGGGTTGTTTTGAATATTGTTGATGACAAAGAAAAAACAGGTGCAAATGCGACATCACGTGCCAACCACACTGGTCCCCCACCATCTGATTCCATTCGCAAATTATTTTTGACCGATTGGCGGCTAATTTTGTTTAAAGAGGTCCGTCAAGGACATTTTCTAATAATATATCGGACGCACATCAACGAGAGCCCGTATCGGACTTTGTACATGCATGTACAGTTGGAAGCTGCACTCTGCATTGTCTAACTAAACACTGGTTCTTTGTGCATTAAGCGTCCTTCTTTGCATAAATCAAGGTACTAGTATCGAATTGGCTCGTGCCACTAATAGCTACCAAGTAACGGCCATGTCGGAGCTAGAACTTTTTCCAGTACCGTCGTATCTGGCTCCAGGACCTAGAAAAACCTCTAACTTCTTTCCTACGGTTGAACTGGCGCCAGAACCAAGCGAACGCGCCCATGGGACAACGCCAACGATGGCCACGTCCAAGTTCTTCACAGCCAGTGAGCCGTTGTTTGCCCCGAATTTGTCTCAAAGTACATTTGAGCCGTTTGAAGACGTTTTAGCGGCTGATCTTGCCGCCAGTTTGAAGCTTCTGCTGCCAGGAATGGCCCTGACGTCGATATGGTCATACAAAACTCCAAACAACGCCCAGTTTGGCTTCCATGACCCTTTCAGTGACAGAGAAGCGGTGGCTCCGGCACGGTACCCCAACGAGACGCTTTTTTCGCCATTTGAACCCGATACAAAGGAAAATATTTATACTAAACGGGTCAACCAGGCCGTTTTCGTGCCACAAGAGCTCAAACAGAGCGATCTGGACATCCAGGGTGACCAAATGCGCGAGTTCTTAAGGCAACATCCGGCTGGAAGGGTCCAGGAGCCTCAATCGGTGCCGGAAACGTCTGGAGACGAAGGTATGGCGCGCATCCGACGCTTGGAAGCAAAATACGATAAAAAACATCGCCGTTTGTCCACAAATACAGCAAAAACACCGCAACAAACGTCTCTTGACCCAAAGGAAGTCCGTGTCTGTCTTCCCACCATCACAACTGGCCCGAAACACGATCGCAACACGTTTATCGCCAATATTCTCGCCACTGACACCGAATCGGCCAAATACGGCGAGAATTACTGCTCCAAATTCTACAAACGCAACTCCCACGGCTACATGTTCATCAAGGAACCCACTAACTCACTCAAGGTCAACACTTCTGGTGGAAAATCGTGGGTTCAGTTGAAAATTTGCATGCCCCCGACAAATGACACCGCCAAGGACGACTTTATGGCGCGAAGACTTAAAGTCGATATTCGTGAGTTGCCAGTATGGAGACCCATTAATACTAACCATGTTGTGTCTTCGAACGGGCATTCGAAGAAACGGGGGAAGAAGAAACGAAGAGACAGACCGGGGTAACTACTGGCACGTATTTTTGCAGGTTAAGCGAGGAGATATATACATGTGCATGGTGCAGCAATATGTGCATGGTGCGTCAAGCACAAAACCATAATGTTAGTAGATGACTAAGCTAATCTTCTGTAGTGCGGCAAGGATGTTTGATCAAACCCCGGATCACTCGATCTTGAAATTTCCCAACATCTCATTGGTTTTAGGGTCATTAGTGCGCGAAATGTTTTCGGGCTTGACTTTTTGGTGCGCTTTGGCTGAAAGTGGTGCAAAAAACCCCAAACGGGCTATGAACATCGAAATAAGTGCCCAAAAAAGCTGCTCGTTATCATGACTACATAAAGCTCTCATACTTATACACAAACAAGCATGCTTGCTTGTTATTTGGGTACGAAACAATAGTATCGTTATATGAGTAAATCATACGATTGGTTTTGTGGCGAGAATGGAAGCGGTTCGCACACGCCCACTATTTTGAAAAAAACCTACCAATCAAACGAGCCAGTATTCTAACAGCTTGAAGCACAGTACTTTACACGCAAAAACCACCGAGATGTTTTCCATTCGTTCCGCATTGAGATCCAGCGTTGCATTGAGAAGCAACGTTGTTAGAAGCAACGTTGTTTCCGTTGTCAGACCATCTGTGGCCAGACAAGTAAGAATGTACTCGGACCATCACGAAGAGACATTTGAAGAGTTCACTGCCAGGTACGTAAGCAAAGAAGGTTCCAGAAAGCAGCAATACTAACAGCAGATACGAAAAGGAATTTGAAACCGCTTACGACTTGTTCGAAGTCCAAAGAATCCTCAACAACTGTTTCTCGTACGACTTGGTTCCTGCGCCAGTTGTGATTGAAAAGGCGTTGGAAGCATGCAGAAGAGTCAACGACTACCCAACTGCCGTCAGAACCTTTGAAGCCTTGAGACACAAGGTTGAAAACAAAGAACAGTACCAGGCTTACTTGGAAGAATTGAAGGACATTAGAAAGGAATTGGGCATTGACTTGAAGGAAGATTTGTATGCCGACTCTGCTTAGATGTCTAGTAGCTAGCGATAATACACGAAGTATTTCACGGGGTGTAGCGAGGACAAGAAACCACAACCAAAAGATGAGATATTACAAGTATGTTCATCATAAAGAAACATTGATTCTTTAGATAACGTTATTTACTGTCACATTTCACGGTTGTTACTCTACCAAAATCCAATTTTTTAATTACGGATACGTGAAATCAACGAATAGATTTGCTTACAGTCTACAACTCCCTTTCTTCCTTCCTTTGGTAGTCTTTACGAAGAAGTAGAGAAGCATCACGCGCCTGCACATAAACACTGTATATTTTACCTACAATCCTGTATATTATATCCTACATATAACCAATACAAACTCAAATTAGAAACTCGTCATTAGCAATCACCAGAACATGTACATACCGCCCGCAGGAGACAATTCGGACGAAAAGTCAGGAAAACCGTCCGGCACAACGACTATTATTACCATTCCAGCGTTTCTCATACCGCGAAACCCGAGTGTCGGGCTTTTTTTGGGCCCGTTAACGCCTGCGGCCGATAACTATCCTGCCTTGTGTGGAGCGGTGGCGTTCCAGATCGGCGTGGGCCTTTTGTGTTTGCGGCGGAATTTTGGCATTTTACGTTCCGCCACGGTGCTAGGACGACCAGTGAGTCGGTGGTGGGCGCTTTTTCCGGGCGCTCTTGGTGCCACGGCGATATTTGGTGCTGGGTTGGAGCTAGGACGGTTGAGTTTGCCGTACGATCCGTGGGCAGACGAAGCTGCACACTGGAGACGGCTTGCTACACGAAACGGCGATCGTCCCAGCGCGTTGCTTGGTGCATATTCGTACTTTCGGCCGATGGGGATCACCGAATGGACTACAAAGGTGGGCGACTGGATCAAGTTGATTGAGATGGGCGAAAACAAGGCAGCCAGTCGTGTGCTCAACAAACTTGCGGCCAAGGGCAACTATGGAGATGTATATTTGCGGCTTGTTGAGTTGAACACGAGCAGGCTGCACGAACTCTTGACAAACGACTTGAAGGACGTCACGGAGCTCAACAAGGCGCCACGGATCGATATGGTGTTGGAGGGCAAGTCCATCCACGTCAACCCCAACTACAGCAAGCCGCATATCCAATTGGGCAACTACAGTGTCGACACCGATGACGAGTTCGACATGGTGTGGATGAACTTCGATCCGTGGGACGAGTTGAAGTTGGAGACCGATTACGATATCCGGTTGATTCCACGCAAAAGCGAAATCCAGCTGGAAGAACAGGCATAGTCATCAAGTAACGCACCGTTGATGTCTACAAGTCAGAACCCACTATCGTTATCATTATATACAAGCATGTTGATGGACAGCAGGAAACAACAGTCGGTAGTTTTATTGTCTTTAATGTATGTTCAACTCTCAATGATTTCATCGGCCCACTTCAAGCTCTTATGACTTGCCTGTCCCAAGCCCAGCAGACTGAACTCCGCCAAATGTTCACGCCACAACAACTCAGCAGGGTCCTGGTCGGGCTCCACCCACTCAAAACCATCGCCTCCACTCATCCAGTACGCTTGGAGCTTCAAGTCCTCCAAGTTGTCCTTGGCTTCAAGCAACCGGATCTTCTGTCCGTGACGATTGACGCCTGGCTGCAACGTGTGGGCGTTCTGGAACATATCTTCGTTGGTCCGACAGAGTTCGTGGACAAGTTCTGGCGTCAGTTCGCCTCCATTACGGTTCCGGTCCGCCTCCATGAGCTTCAGAGCGAACAACATCTCGTCTGCGTGACGGAACCAGTGTCCATAAAACGTACCCTTCTGCCACGTCAAGTAGTCGCCTCCCGAGCTCACCAACTGCCTTCCAAACTGCACGATGGTCACAAAGAACGAAGAATTGAGCACGTACGTCAAGATCATCGAGTTGAGTGCCCCGAGATGGCGCCAGCCCGCCAGAAGCCCTCCGAGCTCAATGAGTTCCTGGACGCCGTACTTGGAGAAAAGCGTGATGATCAACGACAGGGCTATCAATTTACCAACTCCACGACGCAAGACGGCGTTGTTGCGGGCAATATAGTTCGGATGCGCCACCGTCAAGTCCGTAAGAGCAACTGCTTTGTTGAAATCGGCATCCCAGAGCGCCTTTCTCAACGCAACAAGCGCAGTTTCGCGCTCAATGACGCCCTGCGGGTTCTGGTCATAGAAGTGATGCAAAACTTGGAGATTAACTGCCGTTGGCAACTGAAGAAGCAACACCTGACGAACAAGTTCTGGCGTAAGTGCAACTTTGCCGGACTGAAAGAGCTCCTTCACAACTTGGACAGTTGCTACTGTTGATCTAGAAGCAGAATTAAGCTGGTCTGCGGCTGCATCGTGTTTCTGAAGCTCACGACACGCTTTGAGCGCTTCGACTGCGACGTCAGCACCGTTTACGGTCGTTTGAAGCTGGTTTTTGACGGTTTCTTGAATGTTTTTGTAGTCACCAACATACAGAAATACGTTGGAACTATTGAGTCTAACAATTCCAGCATGGAAACTTCGCCGGATGACGTATGGACGCCGTATGATAGAAAGCATTGTCGTTTGTATGTTGGTGATATTTGGTCGTGTAAGGACCGATAAAATCATTAAAAAGAAGAGTCGTGCTAGTACCGATAAAATATATGCAGGTGGAAGGTCCTACGACTGTTGCATTAATTTAAAGTGTTTCTACCAATGGACTAGTGAGTTTGTAATTTAACGATTAAGTGGAAAGTTTCTTAAGAGCTAAAAGTTAGGTTTGTTTACTGCAAACACCGAAAATTCAAATTTTTTGGTTCTGGTTGTTGAATTTACTATTGTAACATTTAAGGTCCAATCGAGATTTTGCAATTCACTTTGTACATTTGATTTCTCAGCATTAATTAACAGAGAACTATAAGCTTTAGTCTTACTTAGTTTTCAGTATACAATTGCAGACATAAATAAATAAAATGCACTCTACAATTCAATAATAAACGTTTATGATGTTACTAATCATTTTCAGCATTAATAGAAGTCAATATCAAACAGATTGGCGTAATGTCAATAATTCTCGCAGTAAAGCGACTTATTTTGGAGTAATGTCAGTGATTTTATTTATAAACATAATTTCAATAAACTTTAAAGTTATTATCGTGATGTCAGGATTTTAGAAATATTTTCAGTATTTTTAGAGTATTTTCAGTGATTTTTGACGGTAGTAAAGTTTAAATTAGTAAAAGCAATATTGGTGATTCTTGAGGAGCAGCAATGTCAGTGAGGTACTTCACAAGAAGTATGGGGGGGGAATTAAATTTGCGAGTGAATAATCACAATAAAATAATAAAGATACCTATAATTTTTTACAATATCAAATACAAATCAAACATAATACAAACAACTAGAACAATCCCAAGGCTACAGCAGCAAGCCCCAAGCCGATACTGACCCCGTAAACCTCTAACAGATCTGCAGCACCAGATCTGACGTCAGAACTGGACCTGGTGCCCGAGCCCGAAGACGAACCAGAGGAGTTTGGCGATGTTCCGTTGGCCGCAGCACTAGAACGAACAACACGCGTGGTGACAAACGAAAGACCCGAGGTTGCAGGATTATACGTGCCGTTATCGGTGGGCGCTGGCGAAGCACCAGCGCCGGTTGGTGCTGGTGCATTGACGGGATTTCCGTTACCGGCGCCGCCAAGGCCCACTCCGTTACCGCCAGCAGCTGCTGCAGTTGTAGTTGTGGCGTTGGGGTCAATAAGTCCAGTGGTAGTGGCTGTGCCTGTTCCAGTGCCGGTGCCTGTAGTTACAGCAGCAGGAGTGGCAACAGTTCCAGTTGTGGTTCCTGTTCCTGTTCCAGTGGCACCAGCTGCAGCACCAGCAGCAGGGGTAGTTGTAGTTCCAGTTCCAGTGCCAGTTGCACCAGCAGCAGGGACTGCAGGAGTAGCTGTGGTAGTTGCAGCTCCAGCTGCAGGGGTGGTTGTGGTTCCAGTTCCAGTTCCGGTTGTAGCAGCTGCAGGGGCTGCAGGAGCTGCAGGAGTAGCTGTAGTAGTTGCAGCAGCAGCAGCAGCAGGGGTGGTTGTATCGGCAGCAGCAGCAGCAGGGGCTGCGGCAGCAGCAGGAGCGGGATCATCTCCAGCAACATTCACAGCATTCAACAACAACGCCGTTAACAAAGCAACTTGGTATTTCATCTTTATTGGTGATGGAAATGAGATGTCTGATGCACTTCTGTACGTGTATCCGTTTTGATCGGCAATAAAATATCTGCAGACTATTTGTCAGACAAGATACGTTCTTCTTTGGGTATTCTAATGTCGGGCCACAAGAAAAAGTGACTATAGCGAGGGTGCGGTTTGATGAGTCAAGACAACGATTCTTGTATTGATTTCTAAAAACAGCGGCTCACGCGTTCGGCGCTCAAATCAAAATTTGGCTCCGAAAATTGTATGTGGGCGGAATGTCCCCTATGTCACAAGAAAACAGACAAAAAAATAGGAAATCACGTCCAGACCAATTAGATAAAGTTACTTTAAGGTTTGCACGGACGATGGATGCTGCTGCTGTTACGGGGCAAGGTCTGTAAGGGGTACATTTTAGACAATAGGCTATTTACTGCGCCTAGACGCGCAGAATGTGTCAATGCGTGCGCACCTACACCATGCATAATGCAACCTGCAGAACTTGCTGCAATTTCTCTAATATACAAAAACACTAAAATACACCCTAATTCTTCCTCTTCTTTTTCCTCTTTTCCATCTTGGGAGCACAATCAGGACAGTACCAGATATCGTCGTCCTTTGGCGGCGAGGTAATCCCAACACAGCTCCAGTGGAACCATTCGAACTTACAGTCGTCGTTGTCGCACCCAATCATCTCACCAAACGATACTCTTTGACAGAAACAGTAGAGGTTGTTGTCTGCATCTTCGCCATTGTTGCTGGGCCCACCATGGTCGCCCATACCCACGCCCATTTGGAAATCGTCACCTCCCATTCCAAGCGAACCAACCGACGCAAGCGATTTGGGCAAATCGTCAAGTTCATCGGACTTGAGCCGCTTGAACGGTCGTGACGCTGCTGCTTGTGACCCAACACTGGCACCAACGCTGCGTGCTGCCATTTGTTTCCGTTTCTGGAGCCTTTTGAGCGCCAGACTGTCGGAAAATGTATTTCCGTTGGCACTGCCGTTTCGCGGCGTGCTCGAGCCTGAAACAGAGTCAGAATAGCCAGAAAAAGCCCCTGACTCGTTCCTGTCGCCGTCTAGCGTCTCTTCCATGGGAGGCAAGAGCTCGTCGCGCTCGAGCTTGGCTATGTCTGTTTCAAAATTGAAAAGATGCTTCGAGACCAAAAAGAGCGCCGTGTTGGCCAAAACGATCTTTTCTTTCTGTAGCTTCTGCACCACCTGCATCTCCTCCTCTATCTTGGCATATAACTGCTGCTCTTTGGGGTGTTTGGTGAGTGTTCCGTTCGATCGAATGAACCGATGGATCTGGTTATCTTTGGCCTGGTACCGTTTGCGGGCCTCCATCAAATGAACATCTTTGGCCTTGATTTCGTCCAATAGATGCCTCACCTCCAACGGCAAGTTCGACAGATCTTGCGTGTACTTCTCGAATACCGTTGAGGTATCCATGTTGGTAGTGGCGGATATTTATTTGATAGTCATATGCAGACAAAAAAGTAGTGTTATGCAGACAAAAATTATATGCAGGATCAACATCATATTATATCACAAATCATCTTTATGCATCATGACAGATATAGATACATTGACGGCCAAAGTGGAGAATTTGACTCTTGCGGAAGATATCAAGCAGATATTTGAGTCCGGTTTCCAAATTCCCAGCGGAAAACAGCAGCAATTACGGTCGGAACTCATCTCGGCCTCACAACGGCATGAAACGGCCCTGATTCTCTACGAGATCCTTATAGATAACGCCGAGAGGTTCCTTGCTGGCTTATACAAAGTTGGAGACTTGAATGGTGCAGTCATTTTAAATATTGCCAAGAATGGCGAAGTGATAACCAATTTGGTTAATACGATCAAAACCTTACTCAAGACGCTGGAACAGGAGCCGACAACGCAGTTCTACTTAAACGTGTACCTTCTGTTGATCACCACCTTTGGGTGCAAAAAGCACCACGTTAGCGTTTTCCTTCCGTTGTTCAATCCGTTGCAGCAAAAAGAACAAGTGATTTCTGTTGCGTTACTCATTATCGTCAAGCATCTCGAAAGTGATAAGCAGGCAACCATTGATGATATTCGAGAGTTTCTAGAGCTTCTTTATGAAGAGGAAAGGCTTTCTTACTTACAGTTTGTCAATTATGTCAAGGTTGTTGAAGTTTTCTTTCCGATTCTTCCCGAGACCATAATTCCGATTTATACCAACAACCACACCAAGCAGCACATTTTGAGCGAGATTGAACGTCTTCGAGGCGGTCTGGCCACTGCTCCTCACCAGAAGTTGATTACCAAGGGGATTTTGCAGCTCATTGCCGCGTCATGCATCAATGACGAGTGTCGACAGTTCAACACGCAGAATTTTGTTGTGTTGGTGAAAATGGGCACCAAGCAACAAGACAGCGAGCTCCAGTTGCTTTCGACGCTTGTTCTTGTCAAGCTCTGGAACTTCATTCTGTTGGAAAAGAACAACGACATCAAAATTGCCGATCTCGGCCATACGTTGATGGTATTTTTGAAGAAAAGAGAGAAACTCGAGTTTGTCATTGAAGCGTTGGCGTATTTGTCGTTGAATGTGGCGTTCAAGAACGCGATCCGTTGTGACGAAGAAGCAATTGAGGTGATTGTTGATCTCTTGCGCCAGCAACACGTATCAAAGACGTCGCTTTACGGGTTGGTGTTGACGGTATCCAACCTCTGCAAGATTACCGAGCACCAAACCACGGCCAAACAGCTCAAAAACGTTGCCGCCACAAACAAACAGCCTGCTGAAGACCAGAACAAGATCCATCTCTTCAACAAGTCGCTTGTGGTCACGCACTGTGTGGTTGACGTGATTTCGAAGGTGCACCACGGGTCGAAAAACGTTCTTGTTCAGTTCATCACGATACTCTACCTGCTTTCGACGAACCAGGACCGGCAAGTCAAGCAGGAACTCGCCAAACAAGGCGCATTGAACATTGTGCTTGGCTTTTTGGTCAACAACAGCACTGTTCTGGAGCGCAAAACAAGACCGGCCAACTTTGGCAGCGACCTGGTCGAAGTCCGCAACCATGCGCTCCGCACGCTTGCAAAGGTTCTCATTGCCATCAACCCGGCACTCGCGTTCAAGAAGTACGACATCAAGACATGCATTCCGTTCTTGGTCGAGTTGTTGGGGCCGGACATCTCCACGTACACGGGCCAGCTCAGCAACGGCAACGAGCAGTATCTCTATGAAATGACCCGTTTGGACCGGTTTGAGGCGTTGATGGCGTTGACCAACGTTGCTTCCGATGCGTCGTGTCGAGGACATTTGGTGCAGAGTGTTTTTGGGCACGTCAACAACTTGATTATAGATTCAGACGAGACGGTGGTCCAGCGTGCAGCGTGGGAGCTTGTGAGCAATCTCATTGTTGAGCCAGCGATGCTTGCGCGGTTCTTTAACCTAGAGAGCATCGACAACAAGAAACGGTTGGTTTTGTTGGTGCGGTTGCTTGATTCGACCGACGAAGCGTTGCAGATTGTGCTTGCAGGGATATTGGCCAATGCCACCGAGTTTGACATGATTAGCCAGATTTTGGTGGTCCAGGACGACATCATGTCCAAGTTGGTGGACGTGGTGGTGCAAATCTACCGCAACCAGAACAACAAAGACCTTTTGCTTCGTATCAGTTGTGTTGTGTTGAACTTGGTGTATGCGGCTGCAAATGAGCAGCGGAAATTGGATCCACGTCTAAGGACGGCGTTGGAGGGTGTTGAGAGCGATGAGGAGGTGCTGGAAATAATAAGTGAGATATTAAAGGTGGTGTAACAATATTAATTTGGGTTGTAGAATTAATGTTTTTAATAAAAGAAAATAAAGATCATACGAACATTAATGAGCGTAGAGTGGTGAGTTAAGCTCTACAAGAGAAGAATTAGATGTGTTTATAAGCTCTAGATTAAGTTAATCAAATGATGATTAAAAATTAAATGATGATTAAATGATGATTAATCGATAATTAAATGATGATTAATCGATTTAAATGATGATTAATGATTAATAAATCCATAAATTGAATGATGAATCAATTGATTCAATTGAATCAAGTGGTAATTAAATGATGATTAATAATTAAATTCATAAAATAAATGATAATTAATTATAATCCAATTATGTTAAATAAATCCCAAATGATCAGCTTAAATGATAATTAAATGATGATTGATGATAATTAATGATAATTAATGATAATTAATGATAATTAAACGATGATTGATGATAATAAACGATGATTGATGATAATAAACGATAAATAAATCTCCAATGATCAGCTTATTGGATAATTAAATGATAATTAAATGATAATTAATGATAATTAATGAAATATATGACAATTATATGCCAATCAAATGATAATTAATGATGATTAAATGACAAACAAATGACAATTAATGATAATTATTTGATAATTTAATGATGATTGATGATAATTAATGATAATTATATGACAATTATATGACGATTAAATGACAATTATATGACAATTAAATGACAATTAAATGACAATTAATAATAGTTAAATAATAATTAATGATATTTGAATATAATTATTGATAATCATATGACAATTAAATGATAATTAATTAATCTATTCTCAACACTCCAACGTATTATGCCTAAAAATGAATCAATCTCTGGGCCAACGTATCGTCGTGGTGGCTCGCAGACTCCACCGACTGCTTGACCTTAGAGGACGATTTATCATTGTCGAGCTGGACACGGATCGCTTTATGCAAATTGGTCAAGTAGTCCGCGTACCCCGGCGACCCGTTCAGGGCCAACGAGCCGTTGAGCGCATCTTCCACCAAAAGCTCGTTGAACTCCACCACAGAGCCATCGATTCCCGGCCGCACAATCTGGATCCCGGCGCTGCCCAACGTGCGGCAGCCACAAACGGCGTGGAAGTACGCCACGATGTTGCGGCACTGTTCCGAGACGTGCGTGGGGAGCTCGGGCAACTCGTCCACACGCGGACTGAGCTCCTCCACCGCATTGATGTGGTCGCCAAAAAGGTCCTTGACGAGAAGAATGTTGGCCTGCGGATGCACCCACACGTACACGCGTGCGCCGTCGCAGAGGAGGTAGACCGCTTGTTGCAAGCTCGACGCCGCAAGGTCCTTGAAAGGAGGCAACTGGACGCCGTACTGCTGCGCAAAGCCATCGTGCTCACCCAACGAGTGCACCTCCACCAACGCAGGGTACAAGTGGTACATCAAGCGTTCCACCGGCATCGTCATCATGGCAAACATGTCCGCAAGCCGTGCGTCCGCAGGAAGGCCAGACGTGTTGCGGAGCGCCCTGGTCTTGATGAAGCCCAACATGTAGAGCGGCAAGTGCTTGATGGAGTCCGGAAAGAGCAACTGGCTCGTCAAGGTGCGGTTTCTGTTGTGGCCCAACTCGCTCATGGCGCGGTACTGCGTGAAGATCTCGACCAACTTGCGGTTGACAGACTCACGGAGCTCGGAGAGCGGCTGCTTGCCGATAAACGAGAGCGTATCGCGCACGACGGCCGCCACCACGGCGTTTTCGTCAACAAAATTGAACACGTCCTCGAGCCGCTCGCTCACAGCAAGCACCAAGTTGATCACACGCACTTTGCGGACCCCAAAGACGTCTGTGTACAACATGGCGGCCTGGAAGTGGCAGTCGTACTTGGTGTTGAGCTTGCCGTCGTACTCTAGAAGCACCGTGAAGGTCTGGTCGTGCGAGAGAACGGGAATCACAGGATCACGAGGCGTTCCTGCGGCCGTAACCTCCGTACCAGAAGAAGTGCCGTAGTACTGCGCCACCTGGAGCCCGTTCGAGCACCGCAACTTCAACTGGCCCTGGTACCCCGCCACGGTCTGCACGCTGGCCACAATCTTTGCCGTGAGGGCGCGTGCATCGCGCTCGTAGTCAAAATGGGCCCATCTTGAGACCGTTCCGCCGGTGGTTGACGCAAGCCAGCCGATGTTTGACAAGTCCACGGGCGTTGGAGACACAACATGGACGTCCAAACCGACGTTTTTCGCTGCTGCGTCCTTTGCAAGAAGCTTGAAGTACTCGTTGTCGGCAAGAAACACCTTCTGCTCGACCTCGGGCGCCGGTGTGCGGCCCACGGCCTTGTTGTCCTTGTACTTGAGTGCGCCCGGGCCCCACGTCGGCAACGTGGCCACCACCAGCGTGATTTTGCCTCCACCGTGCTGCTCCAAGCAGAGCACAGCCGTGCGGAGCGCTACCGCGTACGCAGACTCCGAGTCCGCCACAAAATCACCCGCACACAACAGCTCCAAGTGGTTCAACGCGTCCTCGATGATCGTGCGCGATTCGTCGGCGTCTGCAAAGAGCCCGGTGCTGAACGGCACAAACGGATCGTCCAAGTCCGACGAAACAGACACCTGCGTGCTCTGGAGCGCCGCCAGGAGGTTGTAGAAGTGGATGCGCTTGTCGTAGGCGATGATGGCGAATTTTCCCGCCGTTCGCTCGCTGAAAACAGCCCGAATGGCGTCCGCAACCAACACAGGCAAGTTCTGCTTGATGCTGTGCTCGCTGATGTCGACCAAGAAGACGTGGTGGAGCGGCGCGGCGTCCTTCTCTTCAAAGTTGTACTCCTTCGGCACAACGAGGTCGTACACGCCCCGGTGGAGCTCTGGGCGCGTGAACTTGTCGTAGCGGTTGCCGTTGACGTCTAGAAGCGAGTCATAGTCGCTGGGGACGATGTTGTTGGGAAACTGGCAGATGTTGCACGTGAAACGGCCGTTGGAGCGGAACTGCATCGACGGATTGACATAAGTCCGACACCGACGGCACCGAATTGGTCCGCTGTCAAGCGGATCGTCGCCCTTGACGTCACGCGTCATGTCGACCACCGGAACCGCGTCCTCGGAGTCCAAAAGCGGTGCAAACGGCCGCACAGTGACCGCAACAGGCAACTTGGTCGCCTGGCGCAACTGCTCCGACTCCGGAACGTAGTACATCGTGGAGCGGATGAACTTGGCCAGCGCCGTGCCCTGGTCGACCGCATGGAACTGCGTGGTGGCATCGGGCGGCGACACGTTCTGGAACGTGAGGAACGTTTTTTGGGATAAGTACTCGGCCTGGCTGGCGTGGCGGAAGTCGGAGAGGGAGAGATCGGCGGAGTTTCCTGATTGGGGTTCAGCTGGTGATTGGAATTGCGCTGGTGACTGAAATGCCGGTGACTGAAATGCCGGTGATTGGAACTGCGGCGACTGGAACTGCGGTGATTGGAACTGCGGTGATTGAAATTGCGTCACCGGCTGCTGGAAAGGTATCACTGGCGCCTGGAGCTGCGGGGCCGCAAATGCGTCGCCCGCGTTGATGTCGGTGTGGAACACGCGAGCCGCCCGTTTCTTCTTGGTGCGCGGACTGCTCACAGCAAGGTTCTGGAAACCTTCGGAGAGCTGCTCACGACTGCCGTTTTGGGAAGCATACGCACTGCCAAAGACCGGTGGCGGGGGAAGCGACATTGTGTGGTGATGTTGATGATTTGATTTGATTTGATTGTTTGATTGATCTGAGTTGTGTGCAGGCCGACATTAACGCGACATTTTTTGACATGCGACATTATTTTTCATTCTTACGACATGCGCTCGCTTTGTTTTGCGACATTTTTCCAAGCATCCAAGAAAACCAAGAAAACACATATAAAGAGCCAATCGCCATGGAGTCGTCGGACTTCCTAAGTATGGGCAACCTGCTGCTTCTTTATCTCCAGAAAAGCGATCTCCCCATCAACTGCCTGGTGTACCTGTTGCCGCTCGGGGCCTTGTTGAACGGCGACACCAACGAGACCGCGGGGTTTCTTCCCGCGTACTACGTGACCAACTGCCTGATTCCGTTGTTGATCGAGTTGGTTTCGGCGCAGAACATCAGCAACACCATCCTGGACGCCAACGGCGTGAGTCTGCCCTACAACGAGCGCGACAACGGCGACACGTTTGTGGCGTTGTTGTTCACCATCTGCGGAACGTGCGTGTCGTGCTGGATGCTCACGCTTCTCCTCTACTTGCTGCCGCGCCACAAGCGCAAGCCGTGGCTCTCGCAGATCGCCACCATCTTCTACTCCGTCGTGGCCACCGTGTTGTTGCTGAGCATCACCGACGGCTCGCGCGAAGAGTACTACAAGGACACCTTGGACATCATCGAGCTCCACAACCAGCTCTACAACGGCACCCCGTACCGCGTGTTGTTGCTGTTGCTGCAGGTGTTGACGCACTTGGCCTGGATGCAGATAGTGTGGCACGTCACGCGGCTCAAGTACCGTCTCCAGAGCATTGCGGTGGGCGCAGCGCTCATTGTCGCCTACACCGTCGTCACGACGTACTACGAGGCCCGCTACCACGGCAACTCGTCCATCTTCAACCTGGCCATCGAGCCGGACCCCATCAACTGGCGTGCGATCAGCACGGCCCTCAAGCTCGCCGTTTTGGCGTGGTTGGCCGCCTCCTTGGTCTACTACTCCGTCATCATCAAGAACCCGCGCAAGGTGTGCTACCTGCGGCGTCTCTTGCCGTTGGCCATCTTTGTGTGGCTGGTTTTCTTCCTCCACGCCATCATCAACATCCTTTCCCTTTCGCTCTACCGCGAGAAGTGGCTTGTCAAGACGTGGCTCTCGCTCCTCCCGTTCCTCTTGGAGATCATCATAGTCACCATTGTGTGGGAATGGATCCTCAACATCGAGTTTTTGGAGAAACGCTTCGAGCTCATGGGCGTGCTTGGCAGAAGAGTCAGCATCGACGATGTGTTGACCATACATCCGGCTCCAGACAGGACGAAACGCCGCTGGTTCAAGAGGAGGATGCTTGAGACGATCAAGGAACCGCTGGAACCGTCGGCATCTCCAACCATAACGAGAACTTTGGAGGATAAGGATGATTTGGGCCACGAGTCTACAAATACAGAAACAACCCGACAGCCAGAAAGAGAGCCAGAACCGCAATTACAACCACAATCACAGTCACAATTACAATTACAATCACAATCACAATCACAACCACAACCACAACCACAACTACAACCACAACCAGACCCAAACCACGATAGCGCAGGCAGCTTTGACGACGAATACGTCGACTACGATATCTGGGACGACGACGACTCCCACGGCGAAGGGCCGTCCGCACCGCCGCCGTTCCAGGCCCATCCGGGCTTTTTGCCAGGGGATTACTGGCAGGACCAGAAGAATTGATAGAAAGTATAGGATATACTCGGAATAGATAGAAGGGATGTAGATGCTTTAAAGGAGATTAAGTTTTGCAGCCGGTACTGCAGATAAAATAAAAGTTGGTATCATTTGTATTACTACTTTTGCCATAAATCGCTGTTTTAATAAAAATCCTGAAGCTCTTTAGTAATTAACCTGAAGCTTTTAAGTGAAAAATTGAAGCTTTTATAGAAATTGAAGCTTTTAAAGAATTGAAGCTTTTGGTAACTAACCTATTTATCTTCTTTCCGTTTCACTTTATTGTCACTTATTAATATTTGTATTCTCATTCGACTCTTTTCCAGTAATTTCACTTTACGATTTAGAAATCTTTGCTTCGATTTGAAATGTTTCAACTATTTAGCTGATTTTAACTGTTGCAGCCATATCACATAAAAATGCTTTTCAATTGTTGGAACTTTTACAAATATAAAATGGAAAGTCACTCTCATTTGACAACATTTGTCTGGGTCATGTATTATTCGCAACACTTGTAAAATTATGTCGAGCTCTACTCGTCAATTAGCAAGGAATTGTTTAGAAATTTCATACTTTTCGGCTTCCATTTATATAAATTACCGTGATCAAATATCAAATTAGCTGAAAACGATTTTTCCTTAAAATGAAGAATTAAAGTGGAGTAAAACAAATTCACCAAATAATTACAGAACAATCAACAGCAATGTAAGAGAAATTTACATCGGCGGCATGCTTCCAATATATTATTCTAACAAAGACGTGCAAATCATATTTATTTCCTAAAAGCTCAACATGAATTTTTGCAGCATCAGCAACTTAAGCTGAAGTTGCGTAATTTCCCAAACATCAAAGCAAAGTATAAATTACAGTAATTGTGAGTTAAAGTTTAGCGCTCTGGAAACTAATTAACGTGAGACTGCGGTGTGAGATCACTTTATTAATATTCACTAAGCTTAATCGATGTGAGATGTAAAGATAATTGATTTCTTGATGAAAAATAGTAATTTACCTTACTATAGAATAATCAAGCCACAGTAGAGAAATGGTTATACAATCAGTATACCTCTATGTTCTAGTTATGTTCATTCTAAAGGACGTTTTATAAAGATCTCCTGCATATACCACACTCTAGAACTTTCGCGAAACTTCTCGAATCCAACTGTAGCAACATATATACCACACCATTCCTTATGTCAAGCACCAAACATGTTGAGTAGTCGTTGTTTACGTCAAAATGTTACACGAAACGCAATCAGAAACTTTACACGCACCGCAGGTCGGGCAGGTACCGTTTTTGGCGCTGTAAAATACACGCCAGTCACCAGCGCCTCCAGCGCCTTTAGCGCTTCCAACTCCGTGATATCACGCAGAATGCTCCTGATGACACAGCAGAAGGAGGACACGCGTCCAGCGTTGGAAAAGTTTGGCACGGACTTGACGCAGCTCGCCAAAGACGGCAAATTGGACCCTGTGATTGGCCGAGACGACGAGATCCGCAGAACGGTCCAGATCTTATCCCGACGAACAAAGAACAATCCCGTGCTCATAGGCAATGCAGGGACGGGGAAGACGGCCATCATGGAAGGGTTGGCGCAGCGCATCCTCAAGGGCGAGGTTCCGGAGTCAATGAAGAACAAACAGATCATCACGCTCGATCTCGCCGCCATCATTTCCGGTGCCAAGTTCCGGGGCGACTTTGAGGAGAAGTTGAAGCTGATCTTGAAGGAGGTGGAGGACAAAAACGGCCTGGTGGTGTTGTTTGTGGACGAGCTCCATCTTCTCATGGGGTTGGGCAAGGCCGAGGGGCTGATTGATGCGTCCAACTTGTTGAAACCGGCGTTGGCCCGTGGCAAGCTTTCGCTTTGCGGTGCCACCACCATTGAGGAGTACCGCAAGTATGTGGAGAAGGACGCGGCGTTGGCACGGCGCTTTTCGCCTGTTCAGGTCAACGAACCGTCGGTGGTCGACACGGTATCGATATTGCGGGGCCTCAAGGAACGGTACGAGGTCCACCACGGAGTGCGCATTGCCGATGGAGCGCTAGTTACTGCTGCAGTGTACTCCAATCGCTACATCACGGACCGTTTTCTTCCCGACAAAGCCATTGACTTGGTGGACGAGGCGTGTCTGACGCTTCGGCTCCAGCACGAAAGCAAGCCTGATGCGATTGCACAGTTGGAGAGGGCTATCATGACGCTTGAGATTGAGTTGGAGTCGCTCCGCAAGGAGGACGATGTCCTTTCCACCGACAGAAGAACCAAGTTGGAGCACGAGCTTGAGGTGAAGAAAGCAGAGCTTGCCGAATTCACAAAGCAGTGGGAGGCCGAGAAGCTGCTGCTAGACACCATCAAGCAGGCCAAGCTGGAGCTTGAGCAGGCGCGGTTTGACTTGGAGGAGTCGCAGCGCAATGGGAACTACGCCCGGGCGCTGGAGTTGCAGTACGCGACGATTCCCGAGTTGGAGAAACGCGTGGGAGCGTTGACTGGCGGCCCCAGTGCTTCAGCATTGTTGCACGATGCAGTGACGGCTGATGATATCGCTGCAGTTATTGCCAAGATGACGGGGATCCCCGTGACAAACCTCATCAAAGGCGAGGTCGATAAGTTGCTCGAGATGGAGGCGTTGTTGAAGCAAAAGGTTGTGGGCCAAGATGAAGCCATCCATGCGGTTGCTGATGCTGTGCGCTTGCAGCGTGCTGGTCTTACGAGCGAGAAGCGGCCGATTGCGTCGTTTATCTTCTTGGGCCCCACAGGAACAGGCAAAACGGAGTTGACGAAGGCACTTGCCGATTTCTTGTTCAACGACGAGCTGGCAGTGGTGCGGTTCGACATGTCTGAGTTCCAGGAGAAGCACACCGTTTCCAGGTTGATCGGGTCGCCCCCAGGGTACGTTGGCTACGAGGAGAGCGGCGAGCTTACCGAAGCTGTTCGTCGCAAGCCGTATGCGGTTGTGCTCTTTGACGAGTTTGAAAAGGCACACGTGGACGTGTCGAAGCTCTTGCTCCAGGTGTTGGACGAAGGGTCCTTGACCGATAGCCACGGCAAGCACATTGATTTCCGCAACACCATCATTGTGATGACGTCCAACATTGGCCAGGAACTTCTTCTTGCCGACAAAAACACTGGCGACGACGGGAAAATATCGCCATCCACCAAAGCCAGCATTCAGGAGCTCCTCAAACTGTACTATCCGCCCGAGTTCCTCAATCGGTTGGACGACGTGTTGATATTCAACCGTCTTTCCAAGGAGTCGTTGAAGAACATCTTGGACATCAGACTTGGCGAGATTGCGGCCAGATTGGCCAATAAGCGCATTGAGTTGGCCTTTACGGCCGAAGCAAAGGCCAAACTCTGTGACTTGGGCTACGATCCTATCTTTGGTGCTCGTCCTTTGAACAGAGTCATCCAGAAACAGGTGTTGAATCCGTTGGCAATGTTGATGATCAAGGGTTTGGTGCGGGAGAACGAAACTGTCCATGTCCATGTACGTGATGGAAAGATCCATGTACAACCAAACCATGAAGATTAAACACCAAATGAAGATTAACGTCAAATGAAGAAAACACCAAATGAAGATTAAACACCAAACGATGATTCATAAAACTGTAAATAAAATGTTTAATTGGAAACCTTACGGAAAGATCATGTAATTAACTCTACACTGAACAGTAACTTCTAACTTTCAGTCCAACACTTTACCAACAACAGCACCGTCTGTGATTCGCTTTTCGCTGTCATTGACCTTACGCAACGCAGTTCCGCCAGTAATTTGGCCCAAAAGTGCTCCTATGTTTGGAGCTGCACCGCCAACGGATGGAGGAGGCGGTGGTGGTGGTGGAATTGATGATGGAGGAGGTGGTGGTGGAGGAACATTTCCAGTTGGAACTGGCGGAGGTGGTGGAGCTTGTGGAATGGGTGGTGCTTGGACAGCATCAATGAATTCGTTGGATGATAAACTGTCGGGAATCAGCAACACGTCGTCATCGTGATGGCTTTCACCGTTGATCAATCCCAAATCGTCTGATGAAGCAGCAGAAGGAGCGGCAGTTGGTGGAGCAGCAGGAGCAGCAGGAGCAGGAACAGAAACAGTTGGCTCCTTGACTGGAACAACCTCCCTGCCGCCTGTTGGCTGGGAAGACATTCCACCAAACAACAAGCTGGCTAACTGGGCTGCACCTGCACGGTTGGGCGCCTCGTCATCGCTCGAGTTGTCTTCCTGCTCACTCCAGTCGTCGCCACCGATTCCTCTTTGCGAATCTCTTTGAGAAGCAGCCTTTTTGGGATCAATACTGGCAGTCTGCGAGGTTTTCTTGAAAAATGGATTGGTATTCGTGTACGAGTTCTGCGTTTGAGCCGGTGGTCTTGCAAATGGGTTGTTTTCATGGGTTCCATGGACCGTAGGCGGTTTAGCGACTTCAACCTTCGACTCTTCCTTCACTGCTTCTTTTGGAGGCGAAACAACTTCCTTTAGAGGCGAAACAACTTCCTTTGGAGACTCCTTCTTTGTAACACCCGGTCCGTACGTAGGAACAGAAGTGACGGGCTCCTCGTCAGATTCTGAAGCCGCTCTATTTTCAATCTCTTCCATTTCTCTTCTGAGCTTGGCCAACTTGGCTTCTCTTTGCTGCTGTTTTTTAAGGGCCCTGTCTTTGTCACGAGCCTCCAATTCCTTCTTGCGTCTCAACAATTCAGCATACTCAGCGTCATCTTCATCATCAGAAGACTCTGGAGCAGCTGGTTCCACCACCTTGGCTGGTTCCTTTGGCTGAACTGGTTTGACAGCTGGTTCCACCTTCTGGACTGGTGGTTCAATCTTCTTCTCCACCCTTTGTTCAGGCTCAGATGGCGGTGCAAAAGATCCACCGCTGCTCCGCGAGATCCCCAACTTGGCCAATCTTTCGTTCATTCTCTTTTCAGCCTGTGCTTTGATGTACGCAGCTCTTTCTTCGGGGGTTTTGTAGCTATTGTAGCTCGAGCCCGAAGAAACAGGAGCAGGTGCAGCAGCAGGTGCAGCAACATTGTTTGGTTGAGAAACAGCCCCAGAGGAAGATGCAGTACGGGCAGCAGGCTCGGATTTCTTTGCATAGGCATTCAATTCCCTGATAAATTGAGCAACTTCAGAAGACACGCCTTCACCATTTGTCCACTTCGAAGCACCGACTTCTTGCTTCAATGTCACTTGTAGGTTGGCAGCAGCACCGTCCTCCAATTCTTTGATGCTCGATTCAATATCTTGAATGATTGCTGATTGACTGTCCCTTTCCTGAACAGCTTTCTCGGACTCCTGCTTGACCTTCAAGTCCAAGTCCGAGTTCGAGCTAGCACCAGTCGATCTACCGGTCAATGCAGCCATTCTTTGCTTCAACTTTAGCTTGGATTCATGCTTTCTTCTATCAAGATCGGTCACTTGTCCATTGGTGCCCGTACCAACAATCTCTTCCACACTGTCAGGCTTCCATTCAGGATGTTGCTTGGCCAACTTCAACTTGATAATTTCAACCTTCTTTTTCGAGATTTCCTGGTTAACGTGGTGAATGTTTGAAATCAAGCTTGGAACCTTGTCACGAGTGAGGTGGTTCAACTTTTCCAACAATGCCTTTCTTTGATCAAGAGAACCGTTGGAAACACTACCCAACTTACTCTGGACGTCACGAATCTGGCTCTTTAAGCTTTCAATCTCTTGCAAAGCCCTGGAATCGGCCCGCGAATAGTTCGAATCTTGATCTTCAGCATCCAACGCATCCAACAAGATCTTCTTCTCGCGAATCATCTTGCGCAAATCTTCAACATTCATGTCTGAGTCCGACGAGCTCTTGACTCCACCCCTGGAAGAGCCTGCACTCGAAGTTCCACGGCTTCTGTGACGCGTGGATGCAACGTATCCGATGTTATCGTCGTCATTCTTGAATCTGGTGCCATCGGGTTTGGTTTGCTTGTTGACAACTGGTTTGGATGGATTGTTTCTCAACGAGTTCTTCATGTTGTTAACCGTGTCTTGCAAATACTTGTTTGATGGAGGGATCAATTCTGGAGGCAAACGAAGAGGAATCTCTAAACCGTTCAATCTTCTGTAGACCAAGTGCATGGCAACAGCAAACTCATCCTTGTTCAATTTACCCCTGTCACTGGTGTCAGCCAAGGTCCAAATAGACTCCAAATCGGGTCTGCCCAAACCAGACTTGCCAAAGACCTTCAAAGCGACATCACCATCAACAAACCCTCTTCTTTGGGTGTCCCAAGCAGCAAAAATGCCGTCATAAATCTGCTTTTCCTGCTTGGTGATGGCCCACGTAACATTCGATTTTAACGAACCACCCATAACGTTTTGCAAGTTGTTGCTGTTCAATTGGGCATTTGGCAAGAAATGTTGCTGCATGGCGTTCAAACCTGGCAAGCCTCCCGTGGGCTGGTTGACAAACCCCCATTCACCGGGTTTACCTGTAGGTTGGGCTTGCAACAATCCCGTTGGCTGTGGCTGGAAACCAGTAGCCTGAGGTTGGAAACTTGTCTGGGGTTGGAATCCCGTGGTTTGCGTAGGAATGACACCGTTCCCAGTCTTTTGCTGAGTCAATTGAGACTGGAAACCGGTCTGTTGTGGGAACTGCGCTTGGTAACCCGTTGATTGTTGTTGCAATGGTTGGTAACCAGTTGACTGTTGTTGCAATGGTTGATGACCAGTCGATTGTGGCTGCAATGGGCCAGTCTTTTGGGCGGGGATCAAGCCAGCAGTCTGTTGAGGTTGCAAAGGAATCAAAGTACCCCCTCCTGTTCTTTGAGATGTCAAAGGCAAGGGTGGTTCAACTGCAGCAGCCTGACCAAAAGGAGAGCCAAAACCGGTTTGCTGAGACTGGAAAGAAGGCTGCGGATTCATCCAATTGTCAGTCTTGATAGCAAATGGAGTGTTGGCCAAGATCTTAGAAGGATCTTCAGGAACACTAAAGTTGATAGTGTCGACAAAGCTCTTGACCTCGTTTTGCCATTTTTCAGGCAAAATGCCCGGAAGAGGCTCGCCACGCTTGGCCATACTGCACAAGTGCAAACTCAAGGCAAACTCGGGGAAAAGAAGCGAGCCGGACTTGTTGGTGTCTGATAACGACCAGATCTCAGCCAAGGTGACTGGACTCAAGCCAGAACGCAACAAGATGCCACTTGCAGCATCTCCAGTGATGGTTTGTTCGCCCTTGGAAACGGCCGTCCGAAACAAATGCTCGAACTTCCTCTGGTCCTCGGCCGTGATGAAAGAAAGACGAATGTTGGGGATCTTAAGCTCGTGGTTCTCCACAACAGTGGGAGCAGCCGCACCAAAACCCGTGGGCTGCGCCTGGATGAATCCAGTTTGTTGCGGCTGGATAAACCCTGTCTGTTGCGGCTGTAACTGTTGCTGCGCCGCTTGTGGCTGCAGAAAGCTTTGTCTGTTACCAAACTGCTGCTGGCTGTAACCAAACTGCTGCTGCTGCTGCAATTGCGGCTGAAAGAACCCTCCTGGTTGCATCTGAGGCCCACCCTGTGGCAAGTACCCCGTTTGTTGTGGGTTGAACTGACTGAATTGCGCAGGTTGTCCGTAGCCAAACCCTGTCTGCTGTGGCTGAAAGCCTTGTTGCTGCTGGGATTGGCCTTGGTCCGCCTGTTGATACGGATTGTACATCGTTGGTGGAGTGGTGAACTTGAAACCAACCGATTTGTTCAGCCACCCGCGAGATCAAGAGCTATATCACGTGACTTGATTAACTTTTTACACGTTACGTCACCACCGCTCCTATAAAACATAAACTGTAAAAACCTCCCCGGTTGCAAAATATATTTCTATATCTAATTTATTCCAACACTTCGTCCCAGAAAGCAACTTCCAATAACGTGACCTTGTTAAAAATGTCAACAAACTCTTCTAATCGAGCAGCATCGACAGTGTGTGTCGAAGCCAATTCCTGTAAAGCATCTTGGCCAGTTTGGTGAGCTTCACGGAACCAATCGGACGAGTAATCACCAAGCCACGAATCGTAAGTATCTGAGTGTTCTTGGTTGTCCAATTGGCCCAAACCGCTTGTGTAACTCTTTCTTATTGACAGTCCATAAATACCTGCTTCAAAGTATCCGTGCAAACATGGAGCAACAGCAACCTTGATGCCGAAATAGTCTTCTCTCTTGACAGCATCAAGCAAGTAATTGCAGTATTCCATGCATGCCTTTCCAGGACTGAGTTCTATGTCCAAGTCCATGTCTCTTTCGTAGTCAATATTGTACTTTTTGCACAACTTGCTCTTGTGACGTTCGATCTCCTCGGAAATACTGAAAATAACCTTGGCTTCCGAGTGTGTTTGCTTATATGTTGGAGCAACAGAAGCAGCAGCACCGTGGACCTGTGCATAGTTGATAAGATAATAGTAATCTTGTTTCAAAAAATAAAGAAACCGATCAAAAGGAAGCTGGTTGGTGGCAAGCTTTTCGACAAATGGATGTTCGGTGTACTTTTTCCAGTTATCCCTCACCTTTGGATGCGTTTTGAGATACTCAAAGAGGTTGCCGACCTCAACTTGGTCGCTTGCAACTGCAACTTTGCTCATGCTTGTTTTTGGAGTGGTGTTATGGTTGAGTGGACCGTTTCCAAACCCCAATTTCTTGATGGATGCCATGCCTGAATGGACGTAATCAATGGCAAAAGCAACTGACTCTTTCAAATTGGTGTTCTTGGCCAAGTTGGAACTGATGGCCGATGCTAAAGTGCACCCAGTTCCGTGACTATTCTTGGTAGAAATATACTTGGATTCAAAAACCGAGACATTCTCCGTTTCCGATTCGTACAATATATCAAGAACCTGAGCATTGTCCAAGTTTGTTGCCATTCCGTCTATCTCTGTATCCCATGGAATGTGGCCTCCTTTCACCAAGATGTTTTTGCAGCCCAAGCGTTTTTGCAACTGTACAACAAAGTCAACGTAATCGTCCAACGAAGTGACGGAAATGAGCTGCTTCTTGCCCGTGGATATTTCAAACAAAGCCTTTGCTTCCTCAAAGTTTGGGGTCACCAAGAATGCGCTGCTTATCAACGAGTCGACACATACCTTCATTCCATCATCTTCACTGAGCTGCGACCCTGAAGTGCTGATCATCACTGGGTCCAAAACAAGCTTCACGCCAAACGTGCCAAAGTCTTGCACGTACAGTGCCAATATCTCAACGGCAGCTTTTGTAAGCATTCCCGTTTTGATGACTTTAAGTGGCTGGGTGTGTGGTTCGTGGCCATACATAAAGTCGGCCAAATTGAGCTTCATGATGTTTTGCAACTGGTCAGACGACGTTTTGGCAACTTTCTCAACACATTGGGTGTTTTGTGCTGTCAAGGCGGTGATGGCGGTGAGACCGTAGACTCCATGGGCCGCAAACGTCTTGAGATCAGCCTCGATTCCTGCTCCGCCAGACAGATCTGAGCCTGCCACCGTGAGAACAGCAGCCAATTGCACAGGATCAGCGTCTGCTGTACGAAGCTTTACTATTTGACGAGCCATTTGCTAACAAGAAAAGTGTGTGGTGTTGATCATTGGGAATTGGCTGCCGCTTTATAACTCACCGCTTCTTGATCATGGGACCTTAAGCGCATGCTAGCTGCATATAGAAACATGCGCTAATGGCGCGCACAAAAACCGTTGCTGTTGCGCGATCGGACTTTTATTTCTATCGGAGTTCTGTCTATTTATGGGGATTGACCGTGCGGAGTTTGGTGTAGTAGTCCACCAATTCCAACTCGCTCTTTAATGTTTCTTCTCTGTAGCCCACTCTGATGTCAGGAATGTTGGTTTTTTCAATATCGTTGCCGGCAACACCGCCCAAGGCATACTTCTTGCCCAACCAATGCTTCTTGATGGAGTGTTCCCAGCCCGACTGCTTGACCGAATTGCCTGCCAACTCACACATATCAACTCCAGAAAGCTTGTAGATCTGTGCAGCAACAGAATACTCCTCAATCAACGGCTCTTTGGTGTACGAAAACTGGAGCGGATCATCAGTCGAAAGCGAAACATTCAACCCCTTCTTAAAGAAATTGTAGAAGGGATTCTTATCGTACGTCAAGAAAAGAGCATTGTTCGACAATGGCGACATGGCCATCCCAATTTGGTCCAAGTAGTACAAGTACTGAATGAAGGGGATCTTTCTAAGAAGAATCCCGTGAGAAATCGAATGCGACGTCAAAAACGCCGAGATCAAGTGCTCGGGATCGCCAGCTTCACCACAATGTGGTCTCAAAACAAAGGTGTTGTACCCCAACTTGAGTCTGAGGTTGTTCAACGTGGTCAAGTTGGCAAATAAGTAGTAAAGGTAGTAGGAGTAAGGCGGATTGGTGGCAGAGTCCCATCCTCCAGCAGCAGGGAACTTCTTTTGCTGGTTTCTTTCGGTCTTGGATTCATCATCAACAGAATCAAAACCAACAACACGCTGAAGGAAAATGTAAAGCTTAGGGTGCGATGAAGGGTTGATACTGACCTCAAATAACGGCTGGAACAAGTTCCTGATAATGTCGTGGAAAGTGGAAACGTTCCCGTTCTTTTTGTACAAGTCGTACAATCTTGGAACCTGAATCAACCAACGCACATTATGAGAAAAGAGCTTGTTATCAACAATCCAAGCTGCAAGCTTGTCCCATTCGTCAATCGATCTTCCATAAATTGAAATTCTCAATTCATTCATCTGATACTTGGACGATTCCAAATCCTCAAACACCTGCTTTGTAAGTTCGGCCAAGTACTTCCCGTTAATGAAGTTGTCGGTCTTCAAAAAGATTTCTCTCAATCTCGACTCTCCAATAGGATTATATTTGAGGTTGAACTTGTCGAAACGGTGGAAAGTGTCAGTATGGGCATGCATATCTAACGTATCAATACTCAAGTCGTAAGCACTCAACTTCAAGGACTCAAACACTTGACGCAAAGTTAAAATCTTTCCATCTCTAAAAATGACTTGTTCGTCAGGCTGAGTTTTCAATTTGTACTTGATGAATCTCAACAAGTGCTTCTGGTTCATACAAGCAGAGTGGTGGATGTGAGTGTCCACTTTACGCACATTGTAAAAGTCACGATGCGGATTCCGTTTCGACTGTTTGTTTTCTTCAAAGTCGTTCAACAAATTGTACAAGTTCCACTTGGCTTCAAGGTATTGAAGACGCTTGAAAGCAAACGATTTCGAGGGCCCGTCGGACGAAACCTTGACAATTTTGTTCAAGTCCGAGTAGTAGTCGTGAAGAGTAGGAACCTTCACCAAGGATTCGCCGTTTTCGTCCACAACTTGAAATACGTCCTCGGAGTCAACCAGAAAAGTATACTTGTCAGTGCCTTCGGGAATAGGACACTTTGAAAAGTCAAATTTTTCCTCCTCCTCATCAGTGACATCGATCTGGTTGTATCTGTTCTTGGACTTGTACGTTGGTTTGGGTGGAGGAGGATAAATTGTCCAAGTGTCCAGGTTCTTTGGGTTCATCTCGTCGTTCTGAATCGACAACTTGAGGTACTTGTGGCGAAGGTCAAGACATGTGCGCACGTTCTGGTACAACTCAATAAGCTCTGCAGAAGGATATTCTTCTGGCAACGCGTTGGCACTGGCAATGGGATTCTGGGTATGGTTGTTGTTGTGGGATGCTGTTGATGGAGTAGGATGGTAGTGGATCTTGGGGTATTGACGCGGAAGATCAATGATCGACTGTCTTCTACGTGGGGAAGCAGTAACTTCACCACTCTGAAGCGCCTGGAACAGGTGGTTATGGCCATGTCCGCCGATATGTAACGCTTCAAACGCCTTCAATTTCAAGTCATGATCCTTGATGAACTTGTCTTCAGTGGTGGAAAAGTGTGTCGATGTGTACGACTTGGCAGCATCATCGTCATCACTGTAGTACTGGTGTTCATCGGAGCGTTCTTCGTCGGAGATATCGAGATTCATCTTTGGTTACTACTCGTATCTTACTCGTATCTTTCTCTTCGCATTTTATGATTCATCGTGGTCTATGCGTGTATGCAGGTTGCTGTCATGAAAAAGATAAGCGATGAGTTATGGAGTGCGGAATTGTTGGCCACTTATAAATTTGCAGCCAATCACAAGTATTGAAGCGGAATAGTGATATCAATTAAAGCAAATAGGTAGATAAGGTAACTACTAGACAAACATTGCCGACGCAGCCATTGCTCCCAAAACATAAGCAACGTAAGATGGGTAAGTTTTACTTGAGGCAGCTGAGTCCGACGATTTACTCGAGGATGTTGCCGACGATTTTGAAGAAGAAGAAGAGCTACCAGCGCTCTTAGAGGCAGAAGAGGTAACAGTTGCAGCCAGAGAAGAAGAGACTGCTTTCACGTCAATGCCCAAGTCAGCTTCGGTAATGACTCCCCTCTTGAAAAGACTGCCCAAGTCACTAAGAAGAGCCTTTTTCAACTGCGAATCGCCCAAAGCTCTTTCCACAGTATGCTGCAACAATCCTGATTGAAGGAGCGATGATAAGAGTGGCTTGATGGCAGTTAAGTTGAAATGGCTCACCTCCAGACCTATGTTTTTAAACACGCCTCGAAGTAAGATGGCAGCCTCGTCTTGGAAACTAGAATTCTCAACTATAGCAGAAACGGTGGCCGGAATCAATCCGGATTTTTCAACAATAGTAAATAATGTAACCAACAAGTCTTCGATATTGTCTCTCTTTTGAAGAAAGTATGCTTCTCCTTCATCTTCTTGTGATCTTTTAAAATCAAATAATCCACTTTTAACTGAGCTAGAAGAAGTAGTGATAACTTGGTTGGTGTCAGTTAAGACAGACTTACCCCCATAAATTGGAATGGTTGTAACAGCAGGAGCACTAGTTGTCAATACCTTGGAGTTCACAGAGATGGTAAAAGTAGCCAGTGATGATATACTTAAGAACAAAGGAATGGGTGCCTTGGCTGTTGACAGTGCCTTGGCTGTTGACAGTGCCTTGATTGTTGACAATGTCTTGATTGTTGACAGTGCTTTGACTGCTGACAGCGATCCAGTAATAGATACAGCAGAAACATTTCCTGAAGAAATGGCCTTTTTCACAATGGTCAACACGCTGGGTAAAAATTTGGGGTCCTCCACTGCACCAGCAAGAATCGAATAAGCCAAGCCTGATTCGTCCAACGCAACAAAGAATGTAGTACTATTGACTTTCTCCAAGTATTTCAACGAATCTACCAACACCTTTTTTGCAATCAGCCTTGTCCTATTGTGAGTAACAATATACGCAGCAGCAATAGGAAGAATGTCGGTGTCCTTCAACAAAACAAGAAAATCCTCCAAGTATTCGGCAGTTTTATTGTTGCTTAATAATTTGTTTGCAACCCCTGCAATTCCTTCATAGTCTATCGAACTTAATATCTTGGGAATATCGATATCGTCCAAAAGTGTGCTAACAACGGAGCCAATGCTTCTTTCCGAAATGTCCACTTGAAATTGTTCTGACGATGGCTCGACGAAAACCGCAGAAACAGATGTAGCAGCCAATAAAGCGACTGCAAACTTATACAATCTCATTGTAAGTAGGCGAAGAAATAACGAAAGTAAACGTAGCAGGTAAAAAAAATCAACAAGACTCGCTCTGTTGACAAACAACGGTCTGGTTATATATGAACCTATCAGGAACCGCTCGTTTATTTCGTGCAATTCGGAAGTATCTGGAATAGGAAGCTAGTGGTTCCAAAACGATTACCGAAAAAGGAAATTGGCGGTTTCAGAAAATACTGTCAATTAAATTTCCCAATTAGGCATTTTTTTGGAAGTATCCACTAACTAAAAAGTTTCAAGACAATATTATATATTAGAAGTCTAAGGAAGCACCACAATTGGCAACCGAAAACGTAGTTCGGTGCCTCCGTTATCAAACCTACACGGTTTTATAGTGCTGAAAACGTCACTGTGGTGCTCCAATAAGGTTTCGGATGTTTCAGAAGTGGGTCTAGGCGTATCCTCTGTCAAGTCGAATTCACTGAGATTAAACTTAAACACCAAGTAGTATTTCAAGCTAAGTAACTTTGATTGAAACTGTTGGGTCAAGTTGCGTGGAACATGGATAGATCCATTGACTAGCGAATGGTTTTTATTTTGGGTTGCTGCGTTGAACATGGCACTGCCAAAAGTGTTGAACTTGGAGTTGGCTGTGACGCGATACACATTCTCGTATACATCTTCGCCAAAGATTTCATGAGCTTCCATGTGAACAAGGAGCCCCACAACTTTAGTGGTCTCCGAGTGGTCGACTGGATTGATGTCGACAATGAAATTTATATCATCGCCAACATGGAAGTAAGGTTTGGAGACACTAATCACGCACATTAGTTGATTATTTACACGGAGCTGGTACTGTGTCTTGAGGTGATGCGGCAATTGAGGAACCAAGCCGTCGACGTCTTCGACGGCTGGGATACTTTTGCGTCTTTCGGTGGTTGACATCTTGGGCATGTTGTAGAGATCTGATTCAATAAGCTTTGATAAGTCTTGAAGAAACGTCTCCCGTTCTTCATCCTTGGGTGCAACTGTTTCTTTAGGCTTGTCCAGCGTGACTGAGGCAACTTCTTCTGCCTTCCATTCTTTATCGGTGATGAAGTTCTGCAAGTAGCGCTGCTGGCACCATCTTTCACTTGAGCCTACTCTTTCGCCTCTGGTGTCTAGCGGAAAGTAAATGGCCGAGGGCACAAGCGTAGTGGCTGATTTTTCCAGCAAACCAACGATCAACGAGTATTTGATGGAGACAAGGCCTTGATCACCAACAACCCCTGACAGACGAGTGTTGTACGAAGGAGGAAGATCGGGGCGCTGAGGGAGCCTGATGGGAAACAGTTTGGAGGCACCTGGCTCGAGAGAGATATCGGTGAACAAAAGACTTTGGTTGGTGGAGTAGAAGGGAATGATTGAGTCTTTCAATTCGTCCACAGGGATCTTTTCTGGACTGGACGGTTTAGTTGAGTTGAACAGGTAAAGCAAGTCGTAAACCAAGTGCTTGTATCTATCGTGGGAGTCTTTTTCTATGGGCAAGTCGTGGATTCCTCCAACGTTGCCGCCAATCACGAGCGGTTTGTCTCTGATGAAGGGCAAAGCGTTGAGTTTTTCCGCCACCACTTCGTCTGAGTCTTCGTCTTGGTAGTGGTGGACGTATTCCGAGTTGTTCCACCAGTTGTTTGTCTCTGACGGGTTGGCCGCGTTGCCCAACGCGAAGCGGTAGTTTAACACCACGTAGCCTGCCAATTGAACGTAACCAAGAAAGATATCAACACTTGTTTGTGGCTGTAGCGGCACTGGCTCAGGTTGGTCTTGGAAATACGAGAACCACGAGCTGCTGGTGGCACTTTGTTCAGTACTGGTGGTGGGGTTGACGACAAGCGGTGTTGCCAGCGTGTTGCGGAAAATTAACCGGTAACTTTCGCGTGTGGGCACTAGTGACACTGCCAAACGGTCGTTTACTTGTTTAGTTAGGGCTGGTGCTGGCGGTATACACGAATCCTTCATCGGTGGTGGTGGTTTTGGTGGTTGTGCTGATGGTTGTGCGTTTTGGTTTATTAGTTTTATTCGAGCGCGTAGTGCGATACATAATGTGCGTACTCTATAAACTGAGCGTCCTAGACGATTTCGCCCGGTACAGATTCCTGGGTCACTTGTGGTGGAAGTTGTTGGTGTTGTTGGTGTTCTTGATGTTGTGGTTCGACCTGGGGCTGGCCATTGACGCCCAGGATCTGGTGGAAGTCCAAGATCTCGCTGTACATCATTACACGCCAGGTATCCACCGGCAAGTCTGCGTCGTTGAAGCTCCAGTCAAACTTGGATTCACACACAGGCTCGTCAGTAGGATCGTGGAACGGTTCCATGTACCGATGTTCCAAGGCCTCGGCAGCGGTGATTCTCTTCTTGGGGTCAAACTGCAACATCTTCTCCAACAAGTCTATGGCCTCGGGCTCAACGTGTGTGCAGTTGGCGAATCTCTCGCTGAATGGAATGGGTTCACGCTGTGGCAACGACTGGACAAAACGCAACGTGTTTTCCGATAAAATCGTGGCAATGACGTCTGCTGGAGGCGACCCAAGCAACTCGGTGATGATGGAGAACTGGTGGACGTGGTCTCTTCCGGGGAACAAGGGTTTCCCCTCAATAATCTCAGCCAAAATACACCCAACCGACCAGAGATCGACCTCGGTATCGTACTTCTGCCAGGTGAGCATGATTTCGGGCGCCCGGTAGTATCTGGTCGAGACGTAGCCCGTCATTTGCGGGTCACGGATTCTGGCAAGGCCAAAGTCGCAGATCTTGAGATCACAGTTCTCGTTGATGAGGATATTGGACGGCTTGAGGTCACGGTGGATGACGCCGGCCGAGTGGATGTACTTTAAGCCACGCAAGATCTGGTAGGTGAAGTACTGGATAAACTGTTTCTCCAAGGGTCTCGAGGTCAACAAGCGATGCAAGTCAGTACCCTGGAGCTCGTTGACAAAGTAGATATCTTCAAGGGGCGAGAGGAAGATGTCGTCTAAGGTGATTAAGTTTTCGTGCCGCAAGTGTTTGAGCAACTTCAACTCACGGTAGGTTCTCTTAGCGAGCACTGAGGTCGAAAATGGCTTCATGACCTTCTTGACAGCCACGTTCTGGCCAGTGAGCTTGTCGACAGCCAGACACACCAAACCAAAAGCGCCCATACCTACGGGGTTGAGGTCGGTGTATCTGTTGGTGACCTCAAAGACTGTGCCAAAGATCTGGGTGCGGGTGAATTCTCCGTCGGACATTGCTGCGAGGATATGTGTAGGGGGTGTGAACGGCGCGGAAGACAGGGTGGTTGGCAAACAACCGATTCAGGGATTGGTTAGGATGGGAGTTGTCGATAAAAGATTCAATTGTTTGTTGCGAATTTCGTGGAGGAGAAGTAGTGTGCGGCCAATTATGAGCACAGTTGCTCCCTGTCAACCACCGTAATTTGATTAGTGAGATGCAACTGACAATGGTGCTGAGTAATGAAGGTGGTGAGAATGTGGTAAGAATTATATGGTAAGAATTATATGGTGAGAGTTACAAGACAAAGAGATTTTCAGCATCCCAACAAGGTGATTCTTCGGTGTTCTTTCAGTTAAGAGAAGGTCCCTTTTGTCGTGCGTCTACCATTTCCCGCGACATCAACACTTTGAACAATGCCAACTCCGTCTTACATTTCCGCTTCTCAGCCGCCTCCTCGCATCCACACACCTTCAACCATGCCTTCTGTAGATGGTGGCGGTGCATCTACCGCGTCTTCCGCGATCTCGCTCATCAAAACCATCATTGGCGCCGGGCTCCTCTCCATGCCCTACGCCTTCTCCACCGACGGTTTGTTAGCTGGCATTGCCATCATCTTATTGGCCGCAGCCACCTCTGGCTATGGTCTCTTTCTCCAGGCCTACGTCTCCAAGTACGTGCCTCCGGGCAACGCCACCTTTTTCAACTTGTGTTCCATCACCTACCCTGCGCTTTCTGTGGTGTTTGACGTGGCCATTGCCGTCCAGTGTTTTGGCTGTGCGTTGTCGTACCTAGTGCTTGTGGGTGACATCATGCCCACCATTGCAGCTGTTCCATTCTTGGACGAATCGTCCTACCGTACCTTTTGGGTTTTGGCTTCGGCCGTCATTTGCGTGCCGTTGTCCTTCTTGAAAAACCTCGACTCGTTGAAGTATACCTCCATTCTTGGCCTTGTGGCCATTCTCTACATGTCGTTGTTGGTCATAGCCCACTACTTTGTTGGCGACATTGCCGAAAGGGGCGATTTGACCCTCATGCCGCCCAATCTCTCCGGGGTCTTTTCCACCTTCTCCATCATTGTCTTTGCCTTCACCGGCCACCAGAACATGTTCTCCATTGTCAATGAGGCCAGCAACAAGTCCTTATCAGCTCTCGCCAAGTTGATCAACGCAGCAATTGCCTTATCGTCAGCGTTTTTCATTGCCGTTGGCTTGGCTGGCTACTTGACCTTTGGCGATAAGGTCGGTGGCAACGTCATCCTTTCGTACCCCAACAGCTGGACCACTACACTTGGTCGGTTCTGCATTGTGTTCATGGTGATCTTTTCGTTCCCCTTGATGTTACATCCTGCTCGTATCAGTGTCAATAACATCTACTACTGGACACAAACCAATATTGGGAAAAGGGCCGATCCAGCGGAAACAACAACGCTTTTGACCAGCGAAGAGACCGACAGACCCAAAGGATTTGTCGTTCCGTTCCCACAATCAACCTTCATCATCATCACCACCGCTCTCTTGGCCATTGCGTACGGACTTGCTGTTTCGATCGAGTCGTTTGCCTTGGTGTTGGCCATTGTTGGAGCAACAGGTTCGACGGCCATCTCCTTCATTCTTCCAGGCTTATTTGGCTACAAGTTGATTGGCTCAGAACTGGACGATCCTTCGACCTTGGAACACATTTTCAGAAATCTCTCGTTGGCATTGACCGTCTGGGGCTTTGTCGTGATGGTTGTTTGCTTGTATACTAGTTTGTTTTTGGGTTAGGTAAGCGATTACGTAAGTGGTCAGATAATTAATAAACCAAATCATTATTTGACCGCAACATCCCCACAATTACTATGTCTTGCGAAGACGAACACCACCACCATGCCCATCTGCATGTAGCGCCCATTCCCACCAGTGCTGCGCAATCGCTTCTTTCCAAAATTGACGTTCCGCATGTGACGGCACTCAACGTCGCCAATGCGCCCGATGAGGTGCACAAGTTGTTCCGAGCACCCGAAGACAAGTACAAGTTGCGGCCAGTGGTGAAGAGCGACTGTGATGCACAGATGGTGCTCAACATTCCGTTTTTGAACGGCTCTGTCAAGCTATACCTGCTTATTTTCCGAACCAATGGCGAGGGTTACTGTCCCAGGAAGATCCGGTTGTTCAAGAACGACAGAAGCGTTGATTTCGATAATGTCGAGTCGAAAAAGCCCACGTTGGTGTTGGAGAACCCTCAGGTCGGCGTGATGTACAGTGATGACGATGTTCCTGACGAACTTGTCTGCGATAGCGACTTTGTTGAGCACTACTTGCCACGACACATCTTCACGGGCGTGCAGCAGTTGACGTTGTTTATAGAAGATGTGTGGGGCGATGAGGACGAGAGCCACTTGCATTACGTGGAACTACGCGGTGAGTTTACCGAATTGACCAAAGATCCAGTCATTACATTGTACGAACTGGCTGCAAATCCTGCGGACCATAAGAACATGACGGAGGCCGAGAGCCGCAATTTGGCCAACAACCAGGCATGAAAGAAAGTAAGCTGAAGGATGAGATTGCTCCATACCCAAAACCTTATGTATTAAACACTCATTTTGGTATTGTAAGTGAAATATTGTTTTCTGTCAATTTTTCAGTTTTTCACGACTTCATTTTTCACGGCTATTTTTCACGACTTCTTTTCACGGACCCGGTGAATCGGCTCGACGGATCCCGGCGTTTCACGTACCACACTTGCTCGCACAAAACAGCAGCATACTACACATACCCAAAGTCACATCTGATACCTAAACGACCAGCACCACCCAACACCATGCCACTCTTTAAAGACTTTGCTGTGTCGTCACGGAGGTGAAACGCACGTGATCGATGGCCCTCCGAAGTCCGAGCGACTGGTGATGCGCGCCGCTGTCCGCGCGCCGCAGCGGAGGGTCGACACTATTTAAGCAGCAGGAGTCGCTGTTTTCCTGCCGCGATCCACAGCACAGTTATCAATTTATCACAATGCCAAAGTTAGTTTTAGTTAGACACGGTCAATCCGACTGGAACGAAAAGAACTTGTTCACCGGCTGGGTCGACGTCCGTTTGTCGGCCGTTGGTGAAAAGGAAGCCTCCAGAGCCGGAGAGTTGTTGAAGGAAGCCAACATCCAAGTCGACATCTTGCACACTTCCAAGTTGTCGAGAGCCATTCAAACTGCCAACATTGCCTTGTCCTCCGCTGACCAATTGTACGTTCCTGTCAAGAGATCGTGGAGATTGAACGAAAGACACTACGGTGCCTTGCAGGGTAAGGACAAGGCCCAGACCTTGGAACAGTACGGCCAGGAAAAGTTCCAGACCTGGAGAAGATCGTTTGACATTCCTCCTCCAGTCATTGAAGACTCGTCGGAGTACTCCCAGGCCGGTGACGTCAGATACAGAGACATTGACCCTGCTGTCATTCCAAAGACGGAATCGTTGAAGTTGGTCATCGACAGATTGTTGCCATACTGGCAAGACGAGATTGCCAACGACTTGTTGTCTGGTAAGACCGTCTTGGTTGCTGCCCACGGTAACTCCTTGAGAGCCTTGGTCAAGCACTTGGACAACATCTCTGACGAAGACATTGCCGGCTTGAACATTCCTACTGGTATCCCATTGGTTTACGAGTTGGATGAAAAATTGCAGCCAACCAAGCCTGCTTACTACTTGGACCCAGAAGCTGCTGCTGCTGGTGCCGCTGCTGTTGCTGCCCAAGGCTCGAAGAAGTAGTGTAGAGTAATAGTAATTAAAGTCTTTTTGCGAGCGCACAAAAGTAAAAAAAAAATCACAATAAACATTAACCAAACACTTTCTCCTGCAAGTAGCCTCGCCCACACTCAGCATGGCATTCAGTTTCAACTCCTCCACGAGTAACAGTGGCGGCAGCGGGTTGTTTGGTGGCAATCCTGCCGGTTCCAGCACCGCGGCACCCGCGTTTGGTGCGGGCGCCACGTCCACCAATGCTCCTGCCTTTGGCGCCAAAGCTGCATCGCCCTCTCCGTTTGGTGCTGCTTCCACTGACGCCAAACCTGCATTCTCCTTTGGCAATGCTGCACCAGCAGCTTCCACTGGTGGATTGTTTGGCAACAAAGACCAGGAAAAACCTGCGTCTACTGCTCCAGGCTTGTTTGGATCAGGCTCATCAACACCAACAACAGGAGCGTTTTCGTTTGGAAAGACCGACTCCAAACCCGCTGCATCCGGTGGCTTGTTTGGTAACAAAGACGCTGAGACTAAACCTGCTACGGGCTTCTCATTCGGTGCATCTACGTCTTCTGCAGATGCTCCAAAACCTGCTGCTTCCTTTTCATTCGGCAAACCTGCTGCCAGTGCACCCTCTGCGTCAGCTTCTTTGTTTGCTCCAAAAACAGATGCTCCTGCTGCCACTGGCGGTTTGTTTGGAAAGCCTGCTGCAGATGCTTCCAAACCAGCAAGCAGCTTTCTGTTTGGCAAACCTGCTGAAGAAAAGAATGATACAAAGGCTGCTGGCTTCTCTTTTGGCAAGCCCGCCGAAAATACACAAGAAACCAAACCGGCTGGTGGGTTTTCTTTTGGCAAAACCGATGATAAAAAGGACGATGCAAAGCCGGCTGCTTTCTCGTTTGGCAAACCAGCAGAATCCAAGGCTGCTGCAGGTTTTTCGTTTGGTAAAACCGAAGAAAAGAAAGACGATGCAAAGCCTGCTGGGTTTTCATTTGGACAACCCGCTGCCCAAAAGGCAGACGAACCAAAACCGGCTACAAGCTTTTCATTTGGAAAACCAGCTGAAACCAAAGAAGAAACGAAACCTGCTGGTTTTTCTTTTGGTAAGACTGAAGAAAAGAAAGATGATACCAAACCTACTTTATCGTTTGGCAAACCAGCTGGCGATGCTGCCAAACCAGCTGGCGGTTTAGGAGAAGGGTTTTCCTTTGAAAAGCCAGCAGCAAAGAAAGACGAAGCCAAGCCAGCACTTTCCTTTGGCAACACAGCAGAAAAGAAAGAGGAGCCAAAAGCAGGTGGATTTTCATTTGGTAAGCCAGCAGAAACAAAGGGTACAGATGATAGCAAGTCCCTGGGTGGTTTTTCGTTTGGTTCCAAGCCTGAAGAAAAGAAGGCTGACGAATCCAAGCCTGCCAGTGCTTCAACCACTGCTTCAGCATCTACAGCAATCGCACCCAACTTACAGCCTACGAAACTCGAGCCAAAGGCCGTTTCGATTGAAAATAAGACTTTGGACGACTTGATAACCAAGTGGTCCAAGCAATTGACGTCCACATCCAAGATCTTTGACACATACACGTCGAAAGTAAAGACATGGGACTTGGAATTGGGCAAGAGTGCCGAGGAGATTTCCAAGCTCAACCAAGATGTCAATGAAGCTGAAGCGATGCAATCCAGAATTGACCAGCATTTGTTCTTTGTTGAGAACCAGCAGGATGAGTTGGAGAAGCTTTTGGATAACTACGAACAACAAGCGGACATTTTGTTGAACAATGTCGAGTTAAACTCCAACGTCATTTCGGATGGAGGAGATGCTACAGGTGCAGTGGGACACAACAGCACGTTGAGTGTGACGGACCGGTTGCGTGAAAAGGCGTACCACAACGCGGAATTGTTGGACGAAAGATTGGACAAGCTTGGAGACAACTTGAGCACATTGATCAACGAGGTGAATTCTGTGAGCGATGTGTTTAATAAGAACTGGATCAAAGAGTTTGCCCAAGGAGACTTGGTGAAGAAGGACGGCGATGGCAAAACGACAGAAACCCCGATCGAGGAGATTGTCAAGTTGTTGAACTTACACTTGGAGAATTTGAAGTACATCGAAACCACACAGGACAAGTTACAAGAGAAGTTGAAGAAGAATCAAAAGGGTCAGTATAAGTAGTTTAGTGTATAGCTCACGTTGAAGAAAAATAAAATGGCGCGTGAAGAGAAAAGTGCACATGATATTTTGTGGGGTTCACAAACCTTATAAATACCGGAGAAACCCGCCAATTATCAACACCACCAAAATGTCGTCACAATTGATTGTTCTTATTCGTCTTTTGTTTAACAAGAATGTATCCAATAAGATTTTGCTTAGAATGGCGCTCCAGAACGCAAAGAAAACGGGCTACAGCAAGATCGCTGCCTCGGTGCTCGGGGCCATAATTGTTGGAGTATCGCTGTTTATCAGAGTGCCGCAGATTTGGAAGATTTTGGGTCCAGATCTGTTGGAGGAAAGGATCAAAGTGGTAAATGGCTTGTCATTGGAGGGTATAAGTTTGGAGAACCTCAACCAGTTGGTTCATGTTGTGTTCAATGCTCAGAACAACAGTGCGTTTGTAAACTACGGCGAAAGCTTGTTGCTAGGGTTGCAGAATGTGGTGATCATTATTCTCATCAAGTTCTATCGTTTACAGGAAAGCGGCGAGCTAAAGTTGAGCAATGCTGTGAGTACCACCGGAAAGATTGGCCAGGTTGTTTGTTCTTTGGCCGAACCACTAGGCATTGTTGTTGGAACGACGATTTTCCTTGCCAAGTTTGCTCCTCCTGCTTTAATTTCAGCTCTTGAAGTGTTTGGGATTCCCATTGGTGTGATTTCGAAGCTTCCACAGATCCAAAAGAACCACGAGTTGAAGTCGACGGGCCATTTATCCAACATTACCATCCGGGCCAACATGTTGGGGGCATTGATCCGGGTGTTTACTTCGTTCCAGCAACTAAGGGCCAATGCAAAGGCTCGTAAAACTGGATCGGGAGACGGTATTCTTTTGACGGGCTACATAGCTAGTTTTGTTGTGAACTCGGTATTGGTTGGCCAGTCTTTCTACTACAAAAACCAAGAGGTTAAGGAGCCTGAGAAGCAGGAGCCTGAAGAGAAGCAGAAGGACGAAGAAGTCAAGCAGAAAGTCCAAGTTGATAAAGAAGTCCAAGCTGATAAAGAAGTCCAAGTTGATAAAGAAGCCCAACATATTGATAAAGAGGAAGCCGAAATTATTGATAAAATGGAAGCTCAAATTGTTAATAAAAAAGCCCCAGTTGTTAAAGAAGCCCCAATTGTTAAAGAGGTTCACAAGGTTGAGAAGGATGCTGGTCACAATCTCAACAGAACGACTGGAGTGAAGAAGGAGTTGAGTAAAAAGATCGACTCTGAAAAGATCGACTCTCCCAAGAAGATCGAGCCTAAAAAGATCGAGCCTAAAAAGACTGATCCAAAGACTGATCCAAAGACTGAACCCAAAACAAAAGCTGATCCAAAAACAAAAAACAAGAAAGGTGCCCGTAGATTTGATTGATAATTGTTAATGTAGAATTGTTGATATTGTTGATGTAGAATTGTTCAGATATTTGTAGAGAAATTCGGAAATTCGCACAATCAATTAATTGCCACCACTTCTCCTCATGCACACCGCCGAATATCTTCCTGCCACCGGCACAGACATCCTGTCAGTTCTCCAAGGAGGCTACCACCATCCTCTTGCCCGTGAGTGGCAACATGAACGCCAGCTCACCAAGAACATGTTCATTCTCCCGCTCTTTGTCTCGGACCAGCCCGACGAAGAAACCGTCATTCCGTCGCTCCCCAACATCAAGCGCTACGGTATCAACAACTTGATTCCATATGTCAGCGGCTTGGTGGCCAAGGGCTTGCGTGCAGTCATCATCTTTGGTGTTCCGCTCGCCGATGGCGCCAAGGATACCGTGGGCACCGCAGCAGACGATCCCGAGGGCCCCACCATCGTCGCCATCAAGGCCTTGAAACAGCACTTTCCAGACTTGTACATCATGTGTGATGTCTGCTTGTGTGAGTACACGTCCCATGGCCACTGTGGTGTGTTGTACGAAGACGGGACGTTGAACAGGGAAAAGTCGGTGCTCCGTATTGCCCAGGTTGCCGTCAACTACGCCAAAGCTGGTGCCCACTGCGTGGCACCCTCAGATATGATGGATGGCCGTATCAAGGACATCAAGATTGGGCTTATCAATGCCGAAATCGCCCACAAGGTGTTGGTGATGTCGTACTCGGCCAAGTTCTGCGGCGGCTTGTACGGACCTTTCAGAGACGCTGCGGGGAGTGTTCCTGGCCACGGAGACCGTAAAGCATACCAGCTTCCACCAGGCGGCGCAGGCTTGGCCCGCAGAGCACTTGTGAGGGATATGAACGAGGGTGCCGATGCCATCATTGTCAAGCCATCGACTTTCTACTTGGACATCATTGCTGAGGCTGCCAAGTTGTGCCGTGACTACCCCATCTGTGCCTACCATGTCAGTGGAGAATACGCTATGCTCCATGCTGCTGCCGAAAAGAACATTGTTGACTTGAAGGCCATTGCGTTTGAGTCCCACCAGGGCTTCTTGAGAGCAGGCGCCCGCTTGATCATCTCGTACTTTACTCCCGAGTTCTTGGAATGGTTAGACAATTAAATGTATATAGTTTCTATGAGGCAAGAGCCGGTTCTTCATGCTGCTGTTCTTGTTGGGGAACTCCCTGTGGAGCATCAGGAAGAATGCCCGCTGCCGGTGCATTGGGCATGGCAGGAACCGTGCCATTGATCTCTGCATCCAACCGTTCAAACTCTTCGTCCACTTCAACATCTTCCAGCGTAAATCCCAAGGCGTCGCTGACCTCGTCGACCTTGAGACGTTCGTCTTCCAAGTCGTCCATCACTCGCTCGATCTTGTCGAGCGACATCTCCGAGTTCAACTGTTTCAACACCGTATTCCCCTTTTCTAGCACCGAAACAACGTCTTTCTCCACCAACTTGTATTCAATAATGCCAATGACCGTCTCCAAGTTCTCCAACTGGCCGTACGTGTTGTTGAGAAGAGCCTGCTGCTGTTTCTTGCACTTGAGATAGAACTTGGCCCGCTCCGGCTGCCGGTGGCCAATGGCCGTCCTCGCCGCTTGTGTCAGACGATCAACAACCTGAAGTTGTCGTTTCTGGTACTGCTTGATCTTATCGCGCTGTTGTTTGAGCTGGAAAACGGCTTTGTCGTGTGCCGATATCGTCGGAGTCGACGACTGCTGGCCCATGGTGTGGTTATAATGTTCACTTTTGGAATTAAAGATTGCGATCCCACTGAAATTGGTGCTTGCTAAAATTCACCTACAACAATAACCAAGAGAAATGGCCTACGCATCAACACACACATCTACAGCACGCTACTACTATCACAGCTTCGTAGCCACAAACAATCTGCTGCTGAAACCCCCGTATTGTTCGTGTCACGTTACGTCATGTGAATTTCGGGCCTCCCGCACGACTTTTCCATTTGTGCACCAAATTAGGCCAAATCATAAACACGGGCCATCTACCAAAAAGGAACTCTAATTACCATTCCTTAGCCGTAATTGTCGAACAATTTTAGCCCACGGACCATAACCACATCACCAGCCTTTGGATCCTTCTGGAGAATTGCTCCACCAACCCCGCTGTGCTGTGCTTCTCCTCCCCGTCCCTTTGCATCAACGCACTTTGTGCTAACCGATAAAAACCTGTGCATCATGTCCCTCTACTTCGACTCACCGACGTCGCCAGTCAAAAAGGGCACTCTCGACATCTTGAAGAACCCCAACACAAAGAAGAGAAGCTACTACCACTCTCCCTCAAAGGAAATGGCCGCATCGTCGCCGAGCAAAAGACTATATCTCCATAGCATGAGCCCCAACGTCTCACGAACCATGATCTACTTGCCTGAATCGAAGGAGAAGAAGGAAGAGACGAGAATAGCGTCTGAGTCGCAGCCACAATCAATGCTAATGATGCTGCTGCTGCTGCTGCTGCTGCACCCACAACGCCAACTCAAGCCGTCAATTGGTACTTTTTCACGCCCACCGCTTCTTCAAGCACCGTTGGCCCCTCCTCGCTCCAAGTCGTCGGTATACTTGACCCACCGCTCGCCCAAACACAAGTTGAGAAGAACAAGCTCATTGATCACGTCGTCTTCGTTTGAACAATCGGCTGCCAGCACCTCCGACCGCTTCATTCCTTCACGGCACAACTCCACGTCAGGCAAGCTCCAGACGAAAACCGCCACTCCTCACCCCAATGCATCGCCAGAAACTCACATCAAAGCACAGACCTCGCGAATCTACCAACACCACGTTGCAGAAGCCTGTGGATTGGAAGTCAACTCGAGAGTCTTGTTGTACCAGCCTTTACCACCCGAAAGAAAGAAACCCATCGACTTGTTCAGTCATATCTCGGGCAACAACTCGAACCCCAAGAGCAAATTGCTCAACAGAACGTCGTTGCGCCCAGCAATAGCGTCTGCCCGGGCCAAAAAGATCCCCACGGCCCCCGAAAGAGTGCTTGACGCTCCTGGTTTGGTTGACGACTTTTATCTTAATCTTCTTGCATGGTCGTCGACAAATTTGTTGGCCATTGGGCTCGAAGACGCCGTCTACGTGTGGAACGCTTCTACAGGCTCGGTTGGGCTTCTTTGTGAGTTTCCAGAAAAGACCCTCGTCACGTCATTAAAATGGTCTGACGACGGCTCATACATCTCCATAGGGAAGGATGATGGTCTTATTGAAATCTGGGACATTGAAACCAACACCAAACTCAGAACTTTGAACTGTGGTGACCATCACACCAGAATAGCATCACAATCATGGAACCAGCACATCTTGACCAGTGGCTCGCGTGTGGGCAACATCTACCACTCCGACGTTAGAGTGGCTGGCCATGTCGTCTCCAAGTTGGAAAACACCCACAGTGCCGAGATCTGTGGTCTCGAGTACAAACAGGACGGCCTGCAGTTTGTCAGCGGAGGCAACGACAATCTCGTATGTATCTGGGATGTACGCCAGTGCCAATCACAGCAGAACTCCCAGCCCTTGTTCACCAAGACCAACCACCGTGCTGCAGTCAAGGCGTTGTCTTGGTGTCCGTATCAACCATCGTTGTTGGCGACCGGTGGTGGGTCCAGTGATAAGACCATCCATTTCTGGAACACAACCACCGGTGCTCGAGTCAATACCATCGAAACTGGCTCTCAAATAAGCTCCTTGAATTGGGGTTACGCAGCAGGGACCGGAATGGAAATCGTGGCCACCCACGGCTTTCCTACCAACAACATCTCCCTCTTCAACTACCCAACACTCCAGAAAACAGGCGAGATTTCCGGCGCCCACGACTCAAGAATCTTGAGTGGATGCTTGAGTCCAGACAATTTGACATTGGCAACCGTTGCAGGGGACGAAAACCTCAAATTCTGGTCGTTGTTTGATTTGTACAAGTCAAAACGCAATGGTTCTGATATCGGTGACGATAGTGTCATCAGTAAGGAGGAAGGTTCCATGAATAAAATGATGAATATTAGATAGCATGATAGACAATAGAATAGCAGTTACTTAGAAAAGGCACGTTACTAGCATGTCCATGGGTAAACCATTGATTAATGGTGATAATTAGGCATACAATTTTGCAATCGATATCCTGCACACAGATACCTGATCCATAACTCATATATTTCTCTACAACTCGGACCAAACCACCGCCACCACCAACAACAGCAACTACGTGTGTGTCACTGTTACTTTTCTTTGTTTTCAATGTCGCGTGGCCCCACAAATACACTCATCATTACCAAATTGGCAGGCGAAACCGTCCGTGACCCCAGTGAAATCATCAGCTACCTTGCACCCGAGAAACAAATCGTTGAATTGATAGCACTTCCCAAGTTTGATCGTGTTTTACTTATATGTGAGAACAAACAGGTGGCACAGCACATGCTGGAGCTTTTGTTGAGAAAATGGACCGAAGCCCACATAAGCTACAGTATTAAGGATAATTGCTTTAGTCCCGAGCTCCAGGCTCAATTGATGCAACAAAACGACCCCGATTTTGACGCAGCAAACACAGTGGAGTATTTGGAGCTTCCGTCCGAAAGCGGAAGCAGACGGTTCCTCATCTCTCCGCCACTTTCTCCTCCGCCCGAATGGGACCACTGGGACCGCGTTGAAGAGGGTCCCAACACCAAGCCATTCCATTCGCCAGAGGAGTTGGCCCACTTGCTCTGGGAGCGCTTGGGTGGTGTTTCTGGCTCTACTGTTTGCAAATACGAAGAGCTGGACCACCAAGTTGATTACGTCTCGAAGCCCGAGATTCTATTCAAAGACATAAACAACGGTGTGCCTGCCATCATGCTCGATTCCGTCAACAACCGAAACGTCAATGACTCCAAGCCGAAATACATTGCAAAGACAAGCATGCCTCCGCCAGTTGATTAGTATATAGGGTGTGTTGTTTGTGTGCAGTACAGCCCGATTTTTTTCGAGATGATATGGAGATGAGCATTGAAAAATTCCTTAAACCAAGCATCCCAAACAAAATGGCCCCAAAGAAATCTACAAAGGCTGCTGCATCCCCAAAGACCCCAGTGTCTGCCAGAACCAGAAAGGGTGCTGTGAAGACCGATTCACCTGTTGCTTCTCCTTCCGCCAAGAAGACCAGAAAGGTGGTGGAGAAGAAGCCAATCAAGCAACAAGAAACCAAGGAAGTGTCCGAGGAACAAGCACCAGCTTCCACATCTGTAGTAGCAGACAAGGTAGCATCCAAGGCCATTGCTGAATTGATCAAATACAACAAGAACCAAAAGAAACCGTCCGAAAAGGCTTCTCTTTTTGATGATGAAGACGATACCGACGCCGACAACACCTTCTACGTGCAGATCACCACCAAGAAATTCTACTCCGACAGAACCAATTTCAAACCAAAGCTCATCAAAGTCACCAATGCTCTCCACAACCAAGAGAGTATCAAGTCCTGTTTGATTATTCGTGATCAACTCGTCACTACCAACGAACAATTGGAAAGCCTTGAAAACGAAAACTTGCCAACCATCAGCCAAATTATCCCTGTAAAAACATTAAAGACTGAGTACAAGCCTTTCGAAAAGCGTCGTCAATTATACCAAGAATACGACTTGTTCATTGTCGATGACGCTGTTTTGAACTTGATGCCTTCCTTGTTGGGTAAGGCTTTCTACAACAACGGTGCCAAGAAGGCTGCTTTGCCTGTCAGAGTCACTGCCAGCAAGAACATGAAGGAATTGTCTTTTGTTACTCTCAAGAACCAGTTGAACAAGGTTTTATCCAGCACATCTTTCCTTCCTCCAGTAGGAAATAACTTGGTGATCAAGATTGGGTCTATAACCAGCAGTTTTAACGAGGAAAAGTTGGCTCAGAACTTGCAAGACGTGATTGCTTCTTTTGAAGCTGACTCCATAAAGAGTATTTTCTTGAAGACCGGAAACTCCCCATCGTTGCCATTGTACTACGCCGAGAAGTTGTACGATGAAGCCACTGACGTTGCTGAAAACGTCGCAACGGAAGAAAAGGTCGATTCCGATGGTTTGACTCCATTCGAAAGAGGATTGTTAGAATTGGGTGCCCCTGAGGAAGTTTCCAAGATTATCGGTAAGAAAGCTGATAAGGAAAAGAAGTATAAGGTTCACAAGAAGTAGAACTAGTTAGAGCATTGTACATTGAAATTTGAATTAATTGTAAGTTATTTTCAGAATACGGTATTCCCTGGCATTTGTAGCTTATTGGGTATGTATTTAAGCTACAAGACCTGCTTAAACGTCAAGAATTAACTAGTTTCCAATTACTTTAAAAATTGGTCACTCAAGTTACACTAAATTGTTGCTGTACACTACCACCCTTTACCCTTTTTTTGAATCACTAGAAGTAAGGGAACAATAAAAAGTATAGAAAAGCTGAGTATAAACTCCGTAATGACCGTCTACTACAAGCTTCGTTCCTCATGGCCCAATGGTCAAGGCGTCTGGCTACGATAGTAGTTACTTCTGTGGAACCAGAAGATTCCAGGTTCGACTCCTGGTGGGGAAGCTTCTTTTTTTGCTTTTTTAATTAATTTTTTGGCAATCTACCTTGGTATACAACGGACTTAGACTGCCGCCATAGTCAGACATGGGCTCTTATTGGTTCTTTGTTATAAATCTAATGGTTAATTGTCACCGTTTGGAGATATACTTAGTTTTTGCACACGACCTTCAGTAAATTTATTAGTCCTGCACAACTAGTTGCAGTAATTGAGTTCAACCAGATCCATTCATGTGGATTGTCACATATCAAGGACGGAGTACGTTATTGTACCATTCAAATAGATCAACTTTCTTTAAATGTTGATTTGCTTCTATTTTCATACTAACCATAGCAACTCCATTACAATCTGACCACAGGTACGCCGTTGGTCGAGATGTGGCCAGTGATTTCGTCGTTAACAGCAGCCTTGTATCACGGAATCACTTGGAAATCGTCACAGGACCAGTCAAAGTAACAGATCCTGAGCGTACTAGTGTACAAGTACGTGTGCTTTCTCGAGCTCGGAGCGTGATAAATGGATCCGTCTATAAACTTTCCAATAGTGATACCAGTCCCATTGAGTTAAATTTGACCACGAAAAATACTATCGATATGAGTTTTCGACTTAATACAGAGGATGAGGAAGCAATGATCATTCAATGGCATGAATTTAACGTTTTTACGACCGAGAAACCTGCTTTTTTGAAACTTGCCAAATCAGTAGATCTTCGCATCACGGAGTCATTAAACTTTGCAACGCACTGCTACTCAACAGCAGCAAATGGCACTTCGGTACTTTTATCATTGCTGAAAGCAATCCCCGTTTTAGGCAAGCAGTGGCTAGATTTTATTGCGAAACATCTTAAAAATGTGGATGACTGGCTAATAAATATTGACTACAATAAGGTTTTGCCTCCTGATTCAAGATTCTTGATACCCAACACCAAAAGACTGAGCCTTCTACAAGGGTTTACTATCTTTTCGTTTACAAATAATTTGGTGCCAGAATGGATAAGTAGTCTCTCTGGTCAGCTCGTACAACTTGACAAACAAGATTACTTTCAGGGCGTTTTGGATGATAAAGCATTGGTTAATCGAATCAGACAGGAAAATCTGAATGCTCTTCTTTGGGAATCAGAAGATGAGTCCCTTAATGTCGCCATAAGTCAATTTGCTCAACGATATGGAAGCAGACTCGTGTCGGAACATGATCTTTACCATGCGGTTAAAGAATGCTCAATGATTGATTTACCTCTGCTTAATTACAAAAGAGAATTGGATGAGCCACAACATTCTCTCAAAAAGAGAAGAAAATATCAAAAGGTTGATAAAATGCATTTCTTTGAATTCAGCAATCCTTCTACACAAGGTCAAGCAAGTCAAGATTCAGAGCAGAAAGTTTCTGAATCCACAATAACTAGTGAACTGCAGGCACCTAAATCATCCAAAGCTGAAGTGGTGACAATTGAACCGGAACATAATCCGATTCCCCAATCTCCAAGTCCCTCCGATCCAAAAATCCAGATACAGAATGATAGGACGACAAATTTCGAACCTTTACCAGAAAAGGAACAGCACGACACTGAAACCCATAAACGAAAACCCGAAGATCAACCTTCCTCCAGACCAACAAAAATAGCAAAATTCATACCGAAAGTCTCGTTGGTTGACGCAATTATTTCAACCAAAGAAAATGTCACGAAAGATACCATTGATGAACTTGGTATAAAGGAAATAGATGAGTTTGACACAAGCTTGCGGAACTTGGCAATAGTCGAAGAAGTCGAGATTAAACCCAGAACTACCTCAACTCCAAAGCCAGTCGCCCAAAGCCTGGATCGTAAAAACTTTAAAAAATTCAAGAAGAACTTAAAGGTAACAAATGTGACACGGACTTTTGTTGAAATGAGCACAGTGACGATTAATAATGATATTAAATTTATGGATTCTGCTATTCCCAAAGAGCAGAATAAGATTAACGCTGAAGACAAACTCACAAAAGATTTTAATGGTCTCATGAACGAAGTTAATAGTCTCCAAGTAGACCGCGGTGGCTTGTTTGTTGATGAGAATAGTGAAGAAGAACAGTTTTCGTTCCAACCATCTCATTTACGACAAAAGAGCTTGCCGGTCCATGATGTGAATGCAGTGAACTACGGTGATGACGATGATGACGACGATGATCAGCCCAAATTTGGTTTTAGCAGAAGGTAATCATGTTTTAATACCACAGAGGCCTAGCCTTCTGAAATAAGTGTTATGAGACTGGAAGTAATTGCTGAACACGTCAAACAGGTTGAAATCCTTTGCGATGCAGTTTGAGTTGTCTCCAAACACACAATCAACTACCTGATTGGGGCTCGGTACGGACGTGGTCTCTGAGCAATTAAGGTAGATTTGGTTGTCGAACTGATGGTAGCGACTCAAGAAGTTACCATTATTGGGAATGGTGGTTATTATATCGGCTTTATGTATTACCCGGAAATATTTGCGGTGGTAGGTATTGTGAACTGGCTTATTATAGCTTCCCATGACTTGATCAACCCAGTTAGCGAATGGCCTATTTCCTACCAAAGGCTGGCCCATGGTGACGAGAGTTAGCTTATCGTATCCTAAGTCAAGGTAATGAAGTGCAAGTAGGAGTCCAATGGCACCGCCCAACGAATGTCCCACGATAAGGAGCTCATAGTCTTCGCTATCCAACTCATGGTCTAAAATATCGCTGACAATTGATATTGTGTTGAGGTAATACTCAAAGAACCCCTTGTGAACCTTGCAGTTATCGCCACAGGGTTTGAGGTGAAATTGTGGATTATTATAATTCACCATATCGACCTTCATGTCTGTGTATGTATCGTAGAAGGAACGAGTTCCTCGTATAGATACTATCACTGTCTTCTTTGTGGGCTCTTGTTCGTAGTGGAAAATATTTGAATGGGTGGTTGCTATATATCCACACGATGCGTCCTCACACCACTGCAGTACCAAAGATACATTGGGGAACCGTTCTTGACAATTCAAGTCGCAATTAAACGGCTTGTCGATTCCGTGTACTGGGGAGATGCAATATGCGATGTCAATTAGATGTGCATAGGTGAACATATTGGAGAATATTTCTGGATCGATTGGTTGTGGAAGCTGTAAAGAATTGACTGATAGCCCACAAAAGATGACAACAAGCGCTGTAAAGAAGAACATTGCAACTAGCGGGTATTCTAATGTTTGGTCATGCGAATTTTGTGGAGTAAGTTACAAAATTTAGAAAAAAAAAATATTTATTGAATTTTGTTGATTTTATCAATAATTTTAACAACTACAAATCCCACAGTTATTCCACTAAAAATGAGAATTAGAGCAGCCAATTCGCGAATCATTTTCTGAATCGTCTCTCGATATTTTAAGAACGTCACAAGAAAACCAAAACCAGCACCTAGCGTGAAATGTGGGCCCAGAAATGGAGCAAGACGGTGCACGATAAATTCAATACTCTGGGCAAAAACAGTATTCTTTACCTGGCTTACCCCGTCAGAAATAAATCCTGTAATATTTGTAACCTTCTGAGTAAAAGCAGCAACATTGGTATTAAAATCAGAGAGTTGTATTTCTGTTTCATTGACTTTACTTCGGATTTTTTCAAAAATGCTATCGACATAGTCGTCCAATTGTTGGTCTCTTTCAGATATCATCGTATCAAATCTGCTATTCATGGCAAATGTTATTTCAGAAAGCATGTGTTCCAATTCCTGCTTAAATGAATTGGAGTAATATTTCAACTCATTACTATTATAATCAAGAATACTGCTCAACCCATTGGCTGCTTCGTTAGCACTTTCCAATTTTTCATTAAGGCCATTCACCACTTCTTTGTTTTCCATAATATAGTCCTCAATACCTTTAATGTTGGCCAAAATCCTACCAAGAATGACATCAGAATTGTCTGAAAAAGACGAAAACCGATCCAAAACCTCTTCCTGTTGCATTATTAGCTCTTTGGTAAAGTCGTGCTGCTCGAGAGAAACAAGAAGCTGCGAAATTTTACTCTCAAAATATTCAACCTTTGACTCGTATCTTTCTGACTGAATCTCCATATTGATGAGACTATTATCAACAATATCTTGAACCACCTTTTTATATTTTTGTGCCTCATCTTGCAGACTTTCTGCTGCTTTTTCAATAACACCAAAAGCACGGTGGAGCTGTTCAAGTTTAGAAGCTAATTCGTCTTGAAGTTGTCGCGAAAAGTTGTTGGATTGTTGAATATCCTGGTAAAACTCCTTGTAATTGTTTGTTATATTGGAAAATAGTCGTATCAATTGGTCTTTCTCGTACGGCAAGGACTCCTCGTGGCAAATAGTTTGAATTTCACGATAGTATCCACTAAAGGTAGTCCAGTATTGGGGAGATGTTTCTAGCTCAGCCATGCACTTTTCTGTATCTTCATTGCAGGAAGACGGATAACTCACACCAGAAGCTTTAAACTCACAGACAGATAGCCTAACTGCAGCGAGACGTCGTTCTATTGGATCAAGCGCTTCTATTCCTAAATACATGCATTTTGGAAGTATGTTATCTAGAGCAGCTTGCACGCAATTTGAACGTGGTATGGGTGTCAAGCTAGAGCTAGAGTCTAGTCCCAACACTTGTGCAAGTGTTATTGCTGGGAAAAGAAGGAACACGCGGAACATGGGGGACAAGTAGAGTAAACGTCGGTCTTTATCAATGGAAATGGTGAAACAAATTTGAAACGAACTTGAAACATACTACAATTGCAAATTATCTCAGCTGCTTAAAACTGTAAAGTAACTGGTGTACTTTATAGAGAAGAGTGCTCCATCTTTCAAGCCGTTGACTAGCTGCAAAATGTATAAAGTTGCAGCAAGCTGCATTACATAATTTTCAATAAAACATTACATAATCATAATTTTTCACTAGATCCATAGTTCTCCACCGTACCGGAACCAGTAGCCTTTCATCCAACGACCATGGTTCTCACAAGAGTAGAAGCAAGTAAGCGTGTGGCCACGCGTATGTGGCGGTCCTACTCTGCCTTTCTGTTCATTCCTAACGACCAGAAACACTTGTTTGATGGTGAAAGACTTACCGATGCCGAGAACGACGCAGCAGTGCCTAGTCCACCAACGGTTACTGGAACGAGATACCACCACAAAATAACGCCCCCACAGAACATAGCTGATGTTGTGACGAGGTTCCAGCCCAAGGATGTAGTGGTGACCGTTTTGGCCGATAAGAAACCGCTTTTTGGCGACAAAGGCCACCGCGTTGTGAGAACATCGGGCACCAACACCGAAAACGTCAATTTATACTTCACAAACATGGCAACCGGTTGGATAGACAGCTTTAATGGGCTTACTTGCGAGTTGAAACCGCTTGTTGATGCCGAAGAACCGTTTGAGTTCACCAACCGTGCCTTGACACAAAGAATAGAAGAAGCATATGATGCGGCTCAGCTCGTAATCTACACCCAAGAAAACTTGACTACATTCTACCATTCATTGAAAGCATTTGAAAATACCGAACAGAAAGCACAGGGGTTGGTGCTGCCAGCGGAATATGCACTGTTGATAACGTTTGAAAAGATCTCTGTATACTTGGCAGCCAAGGACTCGAGTGCCGAGAACTTTGACGTCCTTCTTGCATTCATCTTGCAGCACACCGAAGCTTGCACTACGTCAGGGTTGAAAGACATTTTGGTGGAGCTCATCAACAACTTATACGAGTCGAAGCTAGCATCGGCTCGTACCAAACTCACAGCATTTAATACATTTGTTTCCGAGATGGAAGTATTAAATATAGACGACTTGGATGCCATCCGTCTTGACAGATTGGCGTTTTTATTGACAATGGCACGAAACACCGACGCAGCAAATGCGGTGTTGCAACTTTTGATCAAAAGACAGGTATGTCCGTCCAACGAGACAATCAATGCATTTCTTTCGACTTACGAATCGAAAGAGTCCGTTGAAACCATCAGAACATTGGCTGGTCTCAAGCCGGCATTTTTCCACCAGTTGAGTCCAATCGCATTCGAGATCTTATTAAAGACAGTGAGCGATACCCACAGTCTCGAGCAGTTGGTCAACTTGGCAGAAACAAAGGCAAACTTTTTGTTGCAAAAGTATCAGTACGACATTTTGGAGAAATTTGTTGCCATTTCTTCCGATGAGTTGGCAGCGGTCTCGCTCATCAAGAGGTTGCAGGAAAACTCCGTCGTTTTGTCTGAAAAATCTATTGCATTGTTGCAAGAGACGTTTGTGGAGTGGGATACCAGCATCGTCACCAAGTTGTACCAGTAAATATATTAATAAAGTGGTGAGATCAAGTAGGATGGGAGTTTATTGAAATGTATTCGTTGTGGATGCTTGCTGCCTCGAGTTCGCGGTGGTTACTTGTTTCCGAGGGGCGGGTCAAATGGTGGATGTAGGTGTTTTCGTCGTGCTTGCGTTGTGTTGTATGTAGCCCATTGGTGTAGACCAAAAAGCCGTCGTCACTGGCGCTGTCGTCCCAGCGGTCTTCTTCGACGACGTGGTGGCGTCGTGTTCGCATGTCGTCGTTCTCGTATTCGTGTTTATCGTCGAGGTACTTTCTGGAGGCGATTGTCCTCTTCATCAAACATAGCATGGTGGATATGATGCACAGGACAACGATGGGGAAGAGCTGGATCCAGCCGATGTAACTTAGGTTTGGAATGAAGAGCAAAAGGTCGGCAAGGAACGCTAGCAATGTTGAGATGAACGAGATGATTGAAATGGCCAACATCCAGTTCAAGTAGGGCGTGATATCACGCTTGTGGGGCATGGTGGTTGGGTTGGGTTCTCGTGGGTGGTCAAGGCTCTGCAAGCTGATGTCGTCTGAGCGTTCCAGCTGTGTTTGTTTCTTGAAGTCAGAGTAGTCGAGCACAAGGAGGAACAACATCAACAAGACCAACAAGGCGCTGAAGCAGAACGCAATGACGTGCACAACAAGAAGCTTGGAGATGGTATAGGTTGCGCTCGACGGAAGCTCGACGCCGCCGAGATTGAAGTCGTCGTCGTCGGCCAAGTAGTAGAAGGTGCTGTTTATGGAGGGATACCCGATGCACGGGTCCGAGCACACGCCGGTCTGGAGGTCACAGATGCCAAACACGCCGAAGGTGTAGTTTTTGAAGGTGGAAAGATAGATGTGGTGGCTGGGGTCGGTGAGCGGCACCGATATCACGGGGAAGACCTGGAGGAGAAGACAGAGCAGACTCAACACAAAGAGCGCCAAAAGGCTCTTGTTCATGGTGGAGAGCAGAATGAGCAGTAATGAGCAGTAATGAGCAGTAATGAGCAGTGATTATATTTGATAAAGCAGTTGGGCAGGGCCCTGGTTACCTGCAGGAGATCTATATTTATTTTGTGAGATCACATGTTCTTGCACTATGTTTGATGAAACGGGTCTGGTTGGCGCTAGCAGTTGGTTTGTTTTCCTTGTTGGCGTTCCGTTCGTTGCACACAGCACTGTTTGTTCCCAGACGCCTAGTTAGTTTCACCAGCATGTCGCACCCGTACGCCAAAGAGTTGCACGTCGCCACGTTGGCGGTCAGAAGAGCGTCTCTCTTGACCAAGAAGCTCAGCGACTCCATTGCCGCCACCCAGAAATCGGGTACACACACCAAGGACGACAAGTCGCCCGTCACGGTGGGCGACTACGCCGCACAGGCCATCATCAACCACGCAATCAGGCGCAACTTTGCCACGGACGAGATTGTGGGCGAGGAAGACTCGGACACGCTCCGCGAGGACACAGACGAGGCCCGGGCGCTCAGCAGCAAGATCTTGAGCATTGTGGACGAGGTGCAGCGCCAAACGGGCCAATGGGACGCGACCATCGGCACGCTCGGCGCCTTGCCGGCCATCTACGACAGCATAGACTTGGGCAGCTCGCAGGGAGGCCGCCAGGGCCGTTTCTGGGCGTTGGACCCCATCGATGGGACCAAGGGGTTTCTCCGTGGCGACCAGTTTGCCGTGTGTTTGGCCTTGATCGAAAACGGCAAGGTTGTGTTGGGCGTCATTGGGTGTCCCAACTTGCCCGAGGTCATTGTGTCCAACGAAGACCAAACAGGCACCGTTGGCGGGTTGTTTTCTGCCGTCAAGGGCCTAGGATCGTACTACACGGCGCTTTTTGACGGTGCTGGCTTTGTTCCGTTGGCACAGCAGGAACGCATCGCAATGAGACAGTCTACCGACCCTGCGTCCTTGAAGGTGGTGGAGGGCGTCGAAAAGGGCCACTCGTCGCACTCGACGCAGTCCCAGATCAAGCAGCAGCTTGGTTTTGCTGCAGAAACGGTCCGCAGCCAAACAATCAACCTCGACTCGCAGGTCAAGTACTGCGTGTTGGCCAAGGGCCAGGCCGATATCTACTTGCGGTTGCCTGTTTCAGACACCTACCGCGAGAAGATCTGGGACCACGCTGCTGGCAACATACTTGTCTACGAAAGCGGTGGCCAGGTGGGCGATGTTTCGGGCCAGCCGCTCGATTTCGGCAGCGGAAGACACTTGGACTCGCGGGGGGTTGTTGCTGGGAACAGTGCCATCTTTGACCAGGTAATTAAGGCTGTGAATGCTGTGAATTGATGTATATATATACATGTGTCTATTCATTGACGTTAACCTTGGATGCTCCCAAGATGTGAGGGGCGATCTCCTGCAACCACGCCAACTCGATGGTCGAACAGTTGCGGCCATAGCCCTTGGACGTGTAGACATACTCGATGTACATGATGGCGTCCAAGTTGGGCTTGCCAAAGAGGTTGGACGACGGATGGATGCTGATCAACTGGCCAGTGCTGAAGGTCCGGTACGATCTGTCGGGCATCCCGACGGCTGTGTTGGTGATGTAGCCCTTCAAGAAGGCCTTGAGGATCTGGGGAATGTCTGTTTCCTTCCTGACGCCCAACTCGTCGTCGTCAGCCTCGTCGTCGTCCAACTGCGCCCGCAAGTTCTTCAACGCTGCGTCTCTCTCGTGCACCTTCATGCTGTCGTCCTGCTTGATGGTGGCCGCCATGTACTCGCGCAACTGGTGCCTCACTTTGAACACGTTCTTGAAGCCCTTGTAGCTAAAGTGGAGGTCCTTGCACCACAGCTTCAGCTCCGGCCCCATGGCGTTGAAGTGGTCAAAGTACTCCTTGAGGGTGACCAAATCACCGTACCGGTTGCCCAACGGACTGAACTGGCGCCGTTTGTAGTTGGTTTCGTCGCGCAACTCGCCGTTCCCGCCCACATTGAGCACGAGATTGTCGACGGAGAGACACGAAACTATGTCGATCACCGGCGCAAGCACGCCAAACTCCATGGCCGTGATCAAAACGACCGAGAGCTGCGGGGGCAACGGCAACACAGCCATTTTGTAGCCCAAGGAGGTGATTTTGCCCGAGTCTCCAAGGGCTCCAAGCGCATACAACGTGTTCAACGCAGCCAAGATGGCTTCGCGGCCCGGATGCTCCAACCACGTCCAGTTCAACAAGTCGTCCACACCAGCCTTCTTCAAGGTCAAAATGGGGAGCATGATGTCGTTGCGCATGATCTCCGACTCCTGCTGCTGGGGGAACTTGCTTTCGTACACCAGCTCCTGGTAGAGACGAAACGCCTTTCCCTCGCTCTCTCTGCCTGCTCTCCCTGCTCTCTGCTTGGCAGAGGCCTGTGAAATGGGCGTCGTGAGCAACGTCGACAAGCCTAGCTGGTGCTTCCACACCTTGACCTTTCGCAAGCCCGAGTCAACCACGTACTTGACTCCGCTGACGGTTATGGACGTTTCGGCGATGTTGGTGGCGAGAATGACCTTTCTTCTTCTCGCTGGCGCGGCTTCAAAGATCTTGGCCTGCTGGGCGGGCGATAACGCGGCGTAGAGCGGGAGCGGCACGAGCAACGGCGAGTCCTTGGGCAACTCGGGCGCCAATTGCTGCAAAATGGCCACCGCATTGTCGATTTCTTCCTGACCAGGCAAAAAACAAAGAATGTCGCCAGCTTGTTCGGACCGATTGACCTGGATCACCGTACGGACCATCGTATCGACAATATCCTCGCTCTCTTCGTGGAGATAGAGCTGCGTGACGGGGAACATCTTACCCTCGACATACAAGATGGGCGCATGGCCAAAGAACAGGCTGAACAACTCGGCATTCAAGGTGGCCGACATGATGACCACCTTCAAGTCCGTTCTCTGCTTCGACACAAGCAACTGCTTCAAGAAGCCCATGATGAGATCGGTCAAGATGGTTCTTTCGTGCGCCTCGTCAAGCACAATGGTCAGGTACTTGGACAACCGGCTGTCGAGCATGATTTCTCGCAAGAGCATCCCGTCCGTCAAGTACTTCAACTTGGTTTTGTGCGGGTGTGTCACGTTGGAGAACCGCACCTGGTACCCGACTTCGTGGCCCAACGGACATCCGTACTCCTCACTGACTCTTGCTGCTAGCGAGGCAGCAGCAACTCTACGTGGCTGTGTGACTGCCACCTGTTTCTTGTTGATGGGCATGAGGAACTGCGGGATCTGTGTCGACTTACCGGAACCAGTCTCTCCGATGATCACAGTCACCTGGTTCCGCGTGATGTACTCGACAATCTTGTCTTTGTGGTGGTAGATGGGGAGCTGCTGGCGCACTTTGGCGAGCTCCTGTGCTTTTACAAGGAGCTGGCTCCGCGAAGTGTCTTTCTTGGTGTGGAAATCGTTGTCTTCGTCGGAATCGGGGAACACAACCTTCTTTGGTTTTTTAGGAGCTTTAGGAGCTTTAGCAGGAGCTACAGGAGCTACAGAAGCTTCAACAGGCTTTGTTTCTTTAACAGGAATGGTTGTTTCTTTGGTTGTTTCTGCTTCTGCTTCTGCTTCTGCTTCCTCATCGAACCTCATCTTCTTGTTCGTTCTGACCTTTGGAACGTGCTCCACCACATCCACAGCCTTCTCATTCGGCTCAACCTCCTTCTTGCTTCTCTTTCTCTTTCTCTTCTTGGCAACTTCCTGGCTCATGCTTGGTGTTTAGCTTTGGCTCATCGTGAAAGTTAACTACTGATGTTTTGTGCAGGATCGCACCTCTTTCGAATTTAGGCTCGTGCGGTTACACACACCAAGAACATGTTACGGTTCAGATACGCTACGCGTCCAGCAGCGGCGCAGTGGCGGCTGTGGGTGAGACACAACTCCACTGCGAGTGGATCCAGCCACTCTGGTGACACCAGTGCCGCGTCGCCGGAAGATACAGCGCCCGAACGCCCGCCCGACACCATCACCGTTGTGCCGCCCGTTGACGCCCTCGTGGCCGCCCAGCGCCACGACACCGACTTGAAAACGTCGTTGGTGGGCCATTTGCAGGCACGGCACTTGGTGGAGTCTGTCACGAGCGACGACTTGTTCACACTCACCGAGAACAGCAGCACCAAACGCTTCAAGCTCTACTGCGGCGCGGACCCCACGGCCAGGTCGTTACATTTGGGCAACTTGTTGCCGTTGATGGTGTTGTTGCACTTCAGTCTCCGCGGGCACGACGTGGTGGGCCTTGTGGGCGGTGCTACTGGTGCTGTTGGCGACCCCAGCGGCCGCACGACGGAACGGGCACAGATGGCCAGTGCCGAGCGGCTTTCCAACGTCGAGCGGATCCAGCGGCAACTCAGAGGCTTTTTGGAGCGTGGGATCGAGTATGCACACACAAGAAACTTCCCGGTGAAGCACACCGGCGCCGTTTCGCTGGCCAACAACGCTTCGTGGTGGAGCTCGATAGGCATGTTGGACTTTTTGGCCACGTACGGCCGCCATATCCGCGTGTCGTCGATGCTTGGGCGTGACTCGATCCTGTCACGGCTCCAGTCACAGCACGGGCTTGGCTTCAACGAGTTTGCGTACCAGGTGTTGCAGGCTTACGATTTCTGGCACTTGTACAAGGAGCACGGGGTCAACATGCAGATTGGAGGCAATGACCAGTGGGGGAACATCACTGCAGGGATCGACTTGATCTCGCGGTTGAAGCTGGATGGCAGTGACACCGGTGCTGCGTACGGAATGACGGTGCCGTTGCTCACGACGCCAACGGGTGAAAAGTTCGGCAAGTCGGCAGGAAACGCCGTTTTCATCGACAGCGAGTTGACCACGCCGTACCAGTTGTACCAGTACTTCATCAATGTGCCTGACGACATGGTGGGCAAGTTGTTGCGGACATTTACGCTCTTGCCGCTCCAGTCGATCGACGAAGTGATGGTGCAGCACGAAAACGATGCTGGTATACGGATGGCGCAGCGTGTATTGGCACGTGAGGTGGTTGACTTGGTGCATGGGCCCGGTGTGGGCGACGAGATGGCGTACATCACGAGTTTTCTTTTCCCCACGCCCGACCAGCCCTTTGACGACGAGATTTCGGCCGATAAGTTGCTTGAAAAGTTTGGACGGTCGGGGATTCTTGTTGAGATCAAAGCGAGCGACTTTGAGAACATCGAGGACCTCAAGATGAGCACGTTATTGGCCAAGATCTTGGAGCGGTCGAAACGGGAGACCAAGAACCTCATCAAGGCCGGGGGCATTTACTTGGGGTTGGAGCGCGACCAGTACGAGGATCCTGAGGACGTGGTGTTGTTTGACCAGGAGCACCACTTGATTGAGAACAAGTTGATGTTGGTGAGAGTCGGCAAACAGAAGTACCATGTGGTGAAGTTTGACATGTAAATAGAAATTACTACAAGGTTCTACTGTAGTTAACTACTGTACTTGGTTCTAAGCATACAGTTGCTTTAACAAGAGTAGTTACTCAATCAAGTAGTAATCAACATTGCTCAACCATTGCAGGCTTAGCAGCTGGTCTAGACGACACCTTATTAATGAGCTGTGATGCTGGACCCGTGTCGTGCTCCTGCATATTGATCGGCTACTTTTGTATAAATAGCCTGACGCTCCCGCGGATGGTACGCCAAAGCAGCTATCAAACATGTCTACTTTCTACGATTTGGCCCCTAAGAACAACAAGGGAGAAGCTTATCCATTTGCCGACTTGAAGGGCAAGGTTGTTTTGATCATCAACGTTGCGTCCAAGTGCGGCTTCACCCCACAGTACAAGGAGTTGGAGGAGTTGAACAAGAAGTACGCCGACAAGGACGTGCAGATCTTGGGGTTCCCATGCAACCAGTTTGGGGGCCAGGAACCGGGCTCGGCCGACGAAATCAGCAGTTTCTGCCAGTTGAACTACGGCGTGAGCTTCCCTGTGTTGGCCAAGATTGACGTCAACGGCAAGGACGAGGATCCTGTTTATGCGTGGTTGAAGAGCCAGAAGAGCGGTCTTTTGGGCATGACGAGAATCAAGTGGAACTTTGAGAAGTTCTTGATTGACAAGAACGGCAAGGTTGTTGAGAGATACAGCTCGTTGACCAAGCCCAGCACCATTGGCCCAAAGATCGATGAGTTGTTGAAGTGATGTCAGTATTTAACAATAATAATACGTTTGTTTAATTGTTGAGTAGCCATTGTTGACTATGATCTAACCCCCTTAACTTCAGGGCCACTGTCTTCTTTTGCGCTGGGGCCACAATGGAACCGATAAGAACGTTCCTGCACACACGCCACATGACTAATTGGGTAATCTGACGCCGCACCCCAACACTCGTTCGCACTTCCACAATCTTCTCTCTCCCCAGGTCTCCTGAATATATATAGTTGGCAGCGTCCACCACCAGCGTCTGGTTTCCTTCCCTATAGACCTTTTCCTTTATTTCTACTTATTGGCACCACACTGTCAACCGTCTCTTGACACCACGCTTGTCATTGACTGATTCACCTCCTCCGCACGACACTAAGCGCCAGCACCTGCCGCCATCCCCACCACCATTTCCTCTGTATAGTTTGCATTAGAACCATGGACTACGCCGCCTACGAAGCCAGAAACCTTCTCCACAACCGCTACCGCTACATACGCAAGCTCCAGGACGGCTCCTTCGGCAAGGTCTCGTTGGCGTTGGACGTCCACACGCTCAACCACGTCAGCATCAAGGCCATCCCCAAGCTCGACAACGCCAACGCAGCCACCCACGAGAAGTCGTCCATCGAAATTGCCCGTAACGAGATCGCCATCCTCCAGAAACTCGCTGGCGAGTCCCAGTTTGGCAACGCCAGTATCTGCAAGTTGATCGAGTCGTTTGACATCAACGACCACATCATCTTGGTGCTTGAGTACTGTGCCAAGGGCGATCTCTACGACTTGGCCCACTCGAGATACTTGACGATCCACGAGATCCTCAAGTTGTCGAAACAGTTGGGCGCCGCTGTCCAGCACTGCCATGCGCTCGGCATCTACCACCGCGACATCAAGCCGGAAAACGTCTTGATTGACGAGAACGACAACTTCAAGCTCTGTGACTGGGGATTGGCTACCCAGCAGAGGCTTTCCGACGAGTTCAACGTTGGTACTGAGAAGTACATGGCGCCAGAATGCTTCATCACGCACAAGTCGTCGCACCTCGTCGACAAGTACGACTGCCAGTACTCCGACTACTGGTCGTATGGAATCACGCTTCTCACGGCCATCTTCAGAACGTGTCCGTTCAAGGCTGATACTACGCAGTCGATTCAGACCGACAACAATTTCAAGAACTTTGTGTTTTTGAACAACCCAGAGATCTTGTACGACATATACCCCATCATGAACACGAACTGTTTCCAGATCTTCCTGAACCTTTTGAAAGTCGGCAACGAAGAGGATGAAAACGAGACTTTTATGCTCAAGTTGCAGTCGCGGGACCTTGTCAAGTTTGTCAATGATCTCGATTCCAACTGGATCTACGGACTTTCTGTTGATGACGAGTTTGACAACTACAACGATGAGACAGCAGACAACAATGGGCTCTTTGACTTGGACCACGATGATCTCCACACAACCAAAGCCAGCTCGATGTATCCAGAGGAAGAAGCTGCCGATCTTGCGTACGGCGAGTTGCAAGAGTACCACCGTGCTACAGAGGGCAACATTGCGATTACAGGCAAGATTGGTGACGTTGTTGAGGCCCAGAGCTCGATGAAGGTTCCTTCGCTTGTGAACTCATCCGTCCGTTCGACGATTTCGTGGTACGATTTGGGCGACGAGATGGACGAGCTTCCTCTTGCGCAATTGAGTTTGGGTGGCAAGAGTGATACGAAGGCGGAGAATCCCGTTCGTGTAGTTGATCATGAGATTTTTACTGACCGAGTGGTTGACTGGATTGACCATTAGGTGTGCATTTAGAGTTACGATAATGAATAAAGTGAGTAGAAAGAAATGGAAATGAAAAATGTAAGAGAGTGAAAAATGAAAAATGAAATTTATGAAAAATTGGAGAAAAACGTCAATTTGTAAAGAAAATGTAAAGTAGCGAAGTAGAAGAACAGAAAGATACTCGAAAGTAGTAGAACACCAACAGATTGGTTGTTGGATTTACAAAATCAATAAATCAATAGAATGACCGTTTGCGGCATACTTTACTGCGCAATACTCTTATCGCCATAACGCACCGGTGACGCAACGGTGACAGGCCGCACCGGAGCGGAGCGGTGAATTCAGGACCGCCGTGCGAAATGGACGGACGGAGAGAAATAGTGCGGCGCGAGAACGGACAGTGGACCAGAAGAAGCGGTGAGTAGCCACAGCTGCCACTCTATGGAGACCAGCCAAGTTCACAGCACCACTAACACAAGGGTCCACACCAACCAATCAGACGGCAGGCAGATTAGAATTGTCGTTGCTGCCACTCGTTCGTTGGTGTCCTGGTCGCGCGCCGCCCGCGCGAAGAGCCGGCGTCGGGCCTGAAGCGGCAGCAGGCGCGAATTGGCCGCGCACGCCCCCCTGTCCCCTCCCCCGCGCCGGCCGCCCAGAAGCTTTGACTCACTGAAAAGTTGGACGAATTTTTCACTATATAACGTGTCCGATTTCCCCCTGATTTTTGCTTTTCTTCTTCTTCTTCATCACACTATAAACTCACTCACGATGTCTATTAGAAACGCTTCCATTCGTATGGCTAGAATTGCCTCCTCCCGCGGTACCCAAGTTGCCTCCAAGAGAGCCTTGTCCGCCCTTGCTACTGCTGCTTCCCGTCCTGTTGTTGCCAAGCAATCGTTTGCTCCAGCTGCAATCCGTGGTGTCAAGACCATCAACTTTGCTGGTACCGAAGAAATTGTCCACGAACGTGCTGACTGGCCAAGAGAAAAGTTGTTGGAATACTTCAAGAACGACACTCTTGCCTTGATTGGTTACGGTTCCCAAGGTTACGGCCAAGGTTTGAACTTGAGAGACAATGGCTTGAACGTCATTATTGGTGTCAGAAAGAACGGTGCTTCTTGGAAGGCCGCTATTGAAGACGGTTGGGTCCCAGGTGAAAACTTGTTTGAAGTTGACGAAGCCATCTCCAAGGGTACCTACATCATGAACTTGTTGTCCGACGCTGCCCAATCGGAAACCTGGTCCCACATCAAGCCACAAATCACCGAAGGTAAGACCTTGTACTTCTCCCACGGTTTCTCGCCAGTTTTCAAGGACTTGACCCACGTTGAACCACCAACCAACGTTGACGTCATCTTGGCTGCTCCAAAGGGTTCCGGTAGAACCGTCAGATCTCTTTTCAAGGAAGGTAGAGGTATCAACTCGTCTTACGCTGTCTGGAACGATGTCACCGGTAAGGCTGAAGAAAAGGCTATTGCCTTGGCTGTTGCCATTGGTTCTGGTTACGTCTACCAAACCACCTTTGAAAGAGAAGTCAACTCCGACTTGTACGGTGAAAGAGGTTGTTTGATGGGTGGTATCCACGGTATGTTCTTGGCCCAATACGAAGTTTTGAGAGAAAACGGCCACACCCCATCTGAAGCTTTCAACGAAACCGTTGAAGAAGCCACCCAATCCTTGTACCCATTGATTGGTAAGTACGGTATGGACTACATGTACGATGCTTGTTCTACCACTGCCAGAAGAGGTGCTTTGGACTGGTACCCAAGATTCAAGGACGCCTTGAAGCCTGTCTTTGAAGACTTGTACGAATCCGTCAAGAACGGTTCCGAAACCCAAAGATCCTTGGACTTCAACTCCCAACCAGACTACCGTGAAAAGTTGGAAGAAGAATTGAAGGTTATCAGAGGCATGGAAATCTGGAGAGTCGGTAAGGAAGTCAGAAAGTTGCGTCCAGAAAACAACTAAATGCTTTAGCTCTCGGACAATTTACAATACGGGGCGGTCGCCATGGTCACATCCGAATGACTGAACTGCCTTTGTTATTTCAATTCTGCCACTTTTTATCTGTATAATATTCTGGGTTGGTTCAAACACAAAAACACTTTGCATATAGGACATCGTTTGTTGAATAAACAAGTCTCTAATTATTATCGATGTAGACACTGAAAATAAAAAGATGAAGAAATAGTGATAATGGTGACAACTAGTGACAACAGCGACAACTAGCGAAGCTAGACTCGTAGTACTTGTTACTTGCCTAGCCTCACTCAACTACTCGCTTTGCTGTAGTTTTGTGAGGGCCGAGCCCTAGACATTAAAACGTGACCAGATAATGGTCGGAATTCCCTATACTCAATAGTCAGTCACGGGACCTCGCCCCCGGAAGTTGTCACTAAAATTTTTCACCCGAACGACAAAAGCGCACATTGGCGAAAAAAAACCTGCCACCACTGTTTCTTTCATAGTTAAGCAATCATGGCTGTTGGTAAGAACAAGAGATTATCCAAGGGTAAGAAGGGTTTGAAGAAGAAGGTCGTCGACCCATTCACCAAGAAGGACTGGTTTGACATCAAGGCCCCATCCACTTTCGAAAACAGAAACGTCGGTAAGACCTTGATCAACAGATCGACCGGTTTGAAGAACGCTGCCGATGGTTTGAAGGGCCGTGTTGTTGAAGTCTGTCTTGCTGACTTGCAAGGATCCGAAGACCACTCGTACAGAAAGATCAAGTTGAGAGTTGACGAAGTTCAAGGTAAGAACTTGTTGACCAACTTCCACGGCTTGGACTTCACCTCCGACAAATTGAGATCTTTGGTCAGAAAATGGCAATCTTTGGTTGAAGCCAACGTCACCGTCAAGACCTCTGACGACTACGTCTTGAGGGTTTTCGCCATTGCCTTCACCAAGAGACAAGCCAACCAAGTCAAGAAGACCACCTACGCTCAATCTTCCAAGTTGAGAGAAGTCAGAAAGAAGATGATTGAAATCATGCAAAGAGAAGTCTCCAACGTGACCTTGGCTCAATTGACCTCCAAGTTGATTCCAGAAGTCATTGGCCGTGAGATTGAAAAGTCCACCCAGTCCATCTTCCCATTGCAAAACGTCCACATCAGAAAGGTTAAGTTGTTGAAGCAGCCAAAGTTCGACTTGGGTGCTTTGTTGACCTTGCACGGTGAAGCTGGTTCTGACGAAAAGGGCAAGAAGGTTTCTTCTGGCTTCAAGGATGTTGTTTTGGAACAAGTCTAGTATTGTAGTTTAGGTTAATGTATAATGACAGAATATTGTGTGCTATACCTTGTATGCAGGAGCGAGATCTGAGCCCGAGTTCGTTTTTATACGAAGCGTGACGGCCAGCGAGCACCTTAGCCATGAGCGACGACGACGAAGACGCGTGGTCGTACTCGTTCCCGCCACTGACAGAGTCGCTAGCGTTGCCACAGCAACGGAAACCGAAAACATCACTGCAAACGGCGCCAGTGGCGCTGCTGGCACCGGCAGATCGCAGCGACGGCTGCACAACAGACAAACGGCACCACAAGTTGGCTGCGTTGTCACGGACGTCGTCCCGATCGTCCAATGCGGCACTGGTGCTGCTTCAGTCGCCCTTTATAGTCAAAGCAGCGCCTGTGAACCCGCTAATGACGAAGGAAGACGCGCTGCTGATCTTCTCGTCGGACACGGCGAGCGTGACGCCGGGCAACGCCGTGACGCCGCAGCTGAGCTTCCTCAACAACATCCAGAGCATTGACGAGCGCCACAAGGAAAGTGCTGCCGCCGTGGAGACGCTCCAGCTGCCTCCAGCGCAGAGTGCCAAGTCGCCCAAGGTCATCGCGTACCGCAAGTCCAAGCGGTCCATAAGCGAGGGAAACTTCGAGGCATTGGAGCCAGAGGCCAAGTACGACTCCAAGCTCTACGAAGACGTTCTTTTCAGGGACACAACGTACCGCTACGCCACAATGAAGCGCAACATCGAGTTCCACCAGCTTTTCCGCAACTTGGACCTCACAGACCGGCTCCTTGACGACTTTCTGTGTGCCTTGAGCCGGGAAATCTTGCTCCAGGGCCGTGTGTACGTCAGTGAGGACCATGTGTGCTTCAATTCGAACTTGTTGGGCTGGGTGACCAATGTGGTGGTGCCGTTCAGCGAGATCGTCAGCATCGAGAAGAAAACTACAGCAGGCCTTTTCCCCAACGGCATAGCCATCGAGACACGCGACTCCAAGCACAACTTTGCCAGCTTTGTGTCGCGGGACGGCACGTTTGACTTCTTCACTGCTGTGTGGAACACACACCAGCACCCCGACTTTGGGGCCGAGAGCGAGTCCCTGGCGCTGCTGCTGGCCAATGGCGTTGTCCACGACGAGGAGTCGCCGCAGATTGAGTCGTACATCCTTTCGCTCGACGGCGACGACCTGGAGGCGGCGGAAAATGCGCCTAAAGCCCGCAACAACGCTGTTTCGGTGGTGCAGTTCAAGCCAGACGCCAAGTACAAGTCACAGGGTCCTGCCGTGCATGCCCCCACACAAGCAACAGACGGATACACGCCAGCCTCCAATGCACGTGAGTTGGTGGACGAGCTTATAGCGGCGCCCATGGGCGTAGTGTTTGAGATCATGTTCAGTGGGATCAACACAGCGTTCCACCGGCGATTCTTGGAGACGCACGATGGGCTGGAAGTGAGTGAGTATGGCGAGTTCTATCCGCAAGAGCAGGACCCCACGCGACTCGAACGCACGTACACGTACCGACGGGCGTTGCTGTACTCGATCGGGCCCAAGTCGACGCGGTGCAACGTGAGCGAAGTGGTCGAGCACATGAACTTGGCCGATTACGTGGTGGTGGTGACAGCCACAAGCACACCAGACGTGCCGCTGGGCGACGCTTTCACGGTGATGACACGCTACGTGTTGACGTGGGGGCCCAGCAACCACACGCGCGTGCAGATGTCGTACCATATCGAGTGGACAGGCCGGTCCTGGATCCGCGCCGTGATCGAGAACCAGTCGTTTCTGGGCCAGATGGCTGCTGCCAAGGACTGGATCCTGGAAACGAGGGCTGAGATTGAGCGCTGGACGTGTGTTGGCGACGGCACGGCGCTGGAAACGACGGTGGAGGCGCCGCAACCTTCAGAAAAGGTGCCTGTGGTGCTGCGGACGCCGGTGCCAGCCGCAGTGTCGGTACCGGTGCCTGTGCCGTATGCACTCGACTGGAACGTTGTGTTTGTGGTGTTGTTTGCGGTGGTGATACTTCTCCAGCTCCAGATCATGGGCAAGGTGAACGAAACGGCACGCGCAGTGAGGGAGCTACAAAGACACATGGCATAGAATGTATGTACAGAGAAGTGAAGTATGGACAGAGGAGGAACTATGGACATGTGCTCTGGAAGCATTTAGTGTAGTGAGTGTAGTAGTAGATACCAGTGGTTTGAACTACTGGCGATACTAATGTAGTGATTATGCTACCAGTAGATACTGGTGATTGTGACTAGTAGAGGGCCAGTGAGAATAAGATGGCGATGGTTGTAATATAGTGAGATGTGGAGTGAGTAATACTGTTAATGGTAACTGAATGGTAGTAACTGTTGAATGGTAACTGAATGGTAGTTGAATGGTAGTAACTGTTGAATTGTAACTGTTGATGGTAGAACTTTTTGATAGAACTGTTGAATGTAGTTGAATGGTTAAATAGAATACTTTGGTTCAAGCTATTCTTACGTCGATATCGTCGCTTCGCTCGGCCAACTCCACATCCTCTATGGTGTGCACCACGATGCGCTCGTTGTTTTCGTCCAACTCAAAGATAAACACGCCCGAAAGCACGCGTTCCAACTTGGCTCCGTCTTTCGTGAGGCCCACCAACGCCGAGGAGATCTGCGTGAGGGTCGAGGTGAGCGAAGGAACGGTGTTTGTGTCGAACAAACGCAGCGAGTCGAGCTTGGACCAGCGGTGGGCGCCCCACTTGGCGTCGGAGGTCGAGTCTGCGGCCAAATGCACGCAGCCATCGGCACACGTCCGCCAGCGGACGTAGATCTTCTGCGTCAGCACGTACACGGCCCGAGGATCGGGGCCACACGCCGGCCGCACGGCCTCGATGTGGAGCTGCACCTTGGGACTGACCACGACGGACGTGAGCGCCACCTGTAGCGTCTTGCACGCAGCGTAGTACGAGCGGGGGCCACGGAGCACCGGTAAGTACGCGGCCATGTCGTCAAAATGGGACGGGCACACACGGAGCATGATGTTGGGCAGCACGAGCAGCGCTGGGAACGACGTGGTGAGGAGGAGCGGGACGTGGGTCTGGAGACTGGTGATCATGGCGCCGAGATTGGCTTTGCGCTGGAGATCGGCCCTGCGCTGGAGATCGGGGTTGTGGTCGTGTGGCGGCAGCAGCAGTGGGTTGAGCACCACCAGAGAAACGTGAAGGGACCGCCGCACAGTGTGGCGGGCAGCACGGAGCAGGAGAAACATCACTCGAGTGGAGCAAGTGAATGTCGTGCGAATTTACTGCGAAAAGTTTGGAGTAGAATTGTGTAGTAGAATTGTAGTAGTGGAATTGTATTAGTAGTGTAGTAGTAGTAGAATTGTGGTGGTAGTGTAGTGGTTGTAGTGTAGTGGTTATAGTGTAGTGGTTATAGTGTAGTGGTTTATGTATTATTTATTGGAATTGGTTGTTTATTAGATGTAATTGTGTTGATTATTTATACATTCAGGCTCTGGACTGGAATATTCGAAGATTCAGACGTTGCATTGCTGATGCGACTCGATAGCCACTAGAATTGATAAGTTGAGGTCAATTGAGTTTGTGTCAGTTGAAGAGATGCTGTTCTAGCTGGTAGTGACTACAATGATGAACCTGGAAGGACCTCATCTTGCGCTCATTTATAGTCACTTATCTTAGCTCATTTGAGTACACTTATCTTGTGGCTAACATTTAATCCATCAACAGGTTTGTTTAATAAAACTCCACATATAAGAAGTTTAACATTTACTATCATCATTACATAAAACATACACATTCAACACAAACATTGTCTTGCAACTAATTATTAGAACTCTTGATTTTGTTGCGAATTATTAAAATTGAAATATTCGGTAAAATTGCACCAAAAGTCGACAGTCCATTATCTTAAAGCTTTGTATCCACTGTTCTCTACACTTCTCCTTGCATAGTTGTCAATTATTCATTGCAAAAAGAAAATGTATTTTGCTGGAAACTCCACCTCCAATACCAGTACTTCAGAATGGTTCCAGGTCACAATTTCTTAGCCAGAAGCTCTTAAAGTACACTACAATCATCAAACACCGTAAAGAATTGCGCACACCGGTGTCACATTCTATAGAAAGTATACAACACCGAGTTGCACTAAAATCTCAGTATAAGGGCCGGCTGTAAATGTCACTCACACAAGATACTAATGCCTCCTTTCCATGCGGCTTGAGAAAGTTATATTTAGTTGATAACAACAGCGAATAACAATCCATGCCAACTGGATACATGTACGGCTGAAAGGAAAATACCCGTAAGATATCACTGACAAGTTATAATATTCATACTTGCTTGCAATAAACGACATAACCACCGGACCTCAAGAAGTTGGGTTCAGACAGGTTTGTCTTAATTTTTGGTGAGGAGTTGGATAGTTCAGGCTGCGAATCTTCCGTGTTCCTTTCCAAGAGACTATCGAAAGAGCCCTCTAAAAATGATCCTAATGTTCATGTCAACGAGTTGTTGCACAATATCTCTCTTCATTTATCTGACGTAGATAGTGATAATTATTCGCTCATTTTGAGTTTGAATATAATTAATTGGTTTAGGAAATTTGCAGCAAAAATAATCAGGCAAAATGTCTTCAAGTAAAGACCTCTGAAAGTCAAACTTTTTATACTTAAGAAGTTTCAAATCCTTATTCATCCAGTAAGTTTCTTGATCTTAGAGATCGTAACATTTGATGCAACTTGAAGTGATTTTGTTTCTTGCAGAATTTTTTCAACGATGTTCTAGAAACTAAAATTGTAAAAGTCAGTCAGCTAGGTTTGAGTTTGAGGCTTATTAGAATGGTGAATTCTTCAGTATAACTTATCATAGCGAAATCTAAATAATAAAATTTCTATCGAATCTTGTGTTCAATAGTATAGCGAAATTCACAATAGCTTGAAAACTCATAATGCAAAACTAATTTGCTAATAATCAACATTAATTTGTTCGTAAGGTTTTGTTTGATTGTCGAGCAGCAATTCTTCTGGTTTCTTTTGGCTGCAAAAGTGTCGCATATTTTATAAGACATAAGTTTCAAAGAACTTATGTTATTTAAAACACGTTGGTTTCAGAACCGACCCAACGAGAATATATTAGTTTGTAGTATTTTGGCTATAAGATTCTGCAACTCAAAATGTTTTCAAAATCAAGCCAAAATTGCACTTGGCTTCTAGCAAATGGATTGATCTACTTTAAAGCCGTTATGTTTTGGCTTTTAATTTATTCCGTCATTTACTTGAACTGCAAGGGCAAATTAGTTTTACATCAAATAATAACTCAATTCTTAAGAGTCTTGAGTCGCTACAGTCCTAAGGCAGATTGATGTTATTTATTAATCCAAGTTCTACAAGGTTTCATAGATCAACTCTCTAACCTTATACTCTTCGTTGGCCTCATCAATCTCAGCAAAATTGCCAATATAGTCGTCTCCACGAACAACCCCTGGCAACGGCTTGCCATTGGCCTGTCTTCTCCAAATCTTCTTGGCTTCTTCATCAGTACCCAAGTCACGGTATTCAAACTTGATCTGGTTTCCTTGGAGAATTGTAGTCAATCTGTTGGTACGTTGCATGATCTGCATTCCTCCAGCCAAAGATGTATAGATGTACACCGGTTGTGCTTCGAGATGCTTCCGGATCTCGTCAGCAGAAACCTCAAAGTCCAACTCTTCAGGTTCTTCAGTCTTCGGAAGTGCTTCTTTAGCGATAGCGGGAACGGTTTCTTTTGATTCGTTGATATCTTCAACCGCCTCACTTTCTTTTGCGTCTGTTGCTTCAGAATCAACAGCTATTTCCTTTGGAGCTTCTTTCAATTCATCCTTTTCATCAGAGACTTTTTCCTCTGAAATTTCGCTTTCTTCAGAGAGTTCTTTAGAAACTTCGTCTTTCGTGACATCCTTATCTTCAGGAACTTCGGCTTCATCTTTAATGGCATCCTTTTCTTCAGAAACAATTTCATCATTAATGACATCCTTATCTTCAGGAGCTTCAGCTTCATCTTTTGTGACGTCCTTTTCTTCAGAAGCAACTTCAGCTTCATCCTGGTCTAACTTAATGTCACTTGCGGAAACAACAGGGGCCTCTGGCTCCCCGTCCTGAACCGTCTGATCAGCTTCAAGATCTGCTGGATCTACAATCTTGGCAGTGGGCACCTCCTTCACTTCATCCGGCAAAGAGCTTGCTGGGACTGAGATATCTGCAGCAGTAACTACCGGAGCGACTCCTTCATTCTTATCATCAATGGTGGTTGATTCCAACTCTTTCTCTAGCGAATCTTGATCCCTGTTGTCTTCTGCATCTACTTCTTGCTGGGAAGCATCCTTTACGGGCTTGGAAGGAACAACAGTGTCCAGATCTTTTGTGGTGTGTAAAACTTCCTCAACCATCGTATCCAAATCATTGATTTTATCGTACGGATCCTCATTGACCAAAGCTCCCTCCTTGACCAATTCCTCTGAATTAGCATCGTTTTTTTCGTTATCATGAGAAGCATCAATAGAAGGCCTGGCTCTTGATCTCGAACGTGAGATAGACCTCAAGTAGTTTGTCGAGGCCAATGATCTAGTGGCATACAAGTTTCCAGTAGCCTTAAACTCCTGTGAGGGTGTATCCACGTTGAAGTTGGTGTAGTCACCCGTCGTGACCAACGAAGGATCTCTCGTGAGCGGCTCTCCGTTGATACTGACGCCGTGAGAACTCTCGCCATCGGTTGCAGCAGCTGTTGCAGCAACCGCTTCAGCTTCAGCTTCGGCACGAGCAATAGATTCACCCATAGTTGGCTTGGAAGCTCTTGTCCTTCTGTCGTCTTCTTCCTCCACCTCTTCCACATCGACTGTCGACGCCAAGTCTGCTGGCAATTCGTACTTCTGTGGGTCTTCCAAGTGTGTACTCTTGTATGAGTCACCACGGGCCAAGTGTGGTCTCACAGAAGAATGAGATCTGACGGACGAACGCGATCTTGATCTTTCATCACGAGGAATTCTGGAACGCGATGTATCTCTCTCGGTGTGGAAGTAGGGCGTGTGGATCCCGTCCTTCGTACCAACGGAGATCAAGCCTTCTGCAGCGGGAGCTTGCACTGCAGGAGCAGCAGGAGCCGCAGAAGTCGCCTTGGTGGCTGGAGCCGTAAAAGACGAAGCAACATCCTTAGATTTGGGCAAACGGTGAGGATCGTCCGACTTGATCGAAGACAACAAGTCGCCGTGGTCCTTGATTTGGTGTTCCAACTGGTACTCCGACAAGTTTGGCGTCGAGTAGTTTTCTTGCTCGTACAATGCTGCTGGAGCTGCTGGAGCTGCTGCAACTTCTGAAGATGCTGCAACTTCTGGTTCTGGAGCAGCAATTTCAGAAGATTCTTGCAAAGTTTCAGTTGCTTTGACTTCACTGGCCGCAACAGGACTGACCTCAGCCTCGTTGTCCTCCTTTGACGAAACGTCCTTTGACGAATCATCCTTCGAATCATCCTTCGACGAGTCGTACTTGGCGTCGTCCTTGACGCGGCCCTCCTCGTCCAAAAAACGGTCAAAGTTCTCCTCAGACCCCAACAAGGCGCCCTCACTTATCAAGTCATCCAACGACGTCGCAATTGTGCTGCTCAACGTCGACTTCTTGGTCTTCTTCTTCTTTTCCTTTGACGAGGCGTACTTTTCCGGATGGATGTAGTTGTTGTGGTTGGAGTCGTCAGCAGAGCGGATGGAGGAGCCCACCAACGACGGCGTTTCCAACATTTCTGCCTTTTCAAGTTGTTCAATGTCCATTTGTGCGTGTAGTGTAGTTTGTTGCTTGGAAGGGTCGGGGTCGTTGGGTCTCAAATATTAAACTGTTATCTCTTATCCTGCACACAATACAGTCCAAATCTGGAGTCACCGGATCGGGTAAAAGTTGAAAGAAGCAGCGAATGGCGTGGTTTGAGCACGTGTGGCAGTCAACAGATGAGACAAAATGACTACAGAAAATTGAGTCTGGCGAATGAGAAGCATTGAAGGCAAAAATGCCTCTACATTATTGACCAATACGAAACGGCCAAAGTGTAATAATAGCAAACTATGTACAGGAACAAAACTCTCCAATTTTCACGTGACCTTCTGGGAAAGGCCCAGACTATTCTCGAACATCGCCAACATGATTGGCCAGCGCAGCCCACCCACCTAACCACCATTGCAATTTTTTCAAAGCGGAACCTTCACTTTGTTCCGGTACTTGTTCCGTGTCTCGGGCCCGGCCGTAACAATAAAGTGGCCAACCGTTTTTGGACCATTGTGCCACGCACGCCTTTTTTTTGCCTCCCCAAGAAAAACTATAAAAGCCCGTGGGCGCCATCGCCCACCAACAACAACCACCCAAAACACACACACAATGCCTAGACAAAGAAGATCAGCTCCTGCTCCTGCCAGAAGATCAGCACACACCGCTGCTGCCCCTGCCCAAGCCCAGGCAGCCCCACACTACCCCGCAGCCCACCCTGCGCAGCCAGTGACACAACAGAGACAGCCAGGCATGTTTGCCCAAATGGCATCGACTGCTGCTGGTGTTGCTGTTGGTTCGACCATTGGTCACACCTTGGGTGCTGGAATCACCTCCATGTTTGGTGGTTCGTCGCAACCGGCTGCTCCTGTCGACCAACAAGTGGCTTCGCAGCAGACCAACCAGCAACAGTTCCAGGGCCAAGCGCAATGTGACGTTGATGCCAGAAACTTCACCAAGTGTTTGTCTGAAAACGACGGCAACATGCAGATCTGCGACTTTTACTTGCAACAGTTGAAGGCGTGCCAAGAAGCTGCCCGTCTCTACTAAGGGCAAGTTCTATTGCATTATATTTATTATTCTCTCTGTAAATAATCATGTTGTTTGCTTTTGTTGTCTATTGTAGAAGTAGTATCCAACACCACCGATGCCCACGAGTCCCACGAGCAACGGCCCGGACCCCGAGGTGCCCTGCTGCTGCTGCTGTTGCTGCTGGCCCTCGCTGCTCAAGTTATCGTGCTCGATATCGTCAACTACCGGTGTCTGCTTATCCACAGGCGTGGCCTTGTGGTCGACTTCACGCTCACTCAAGTTGATGACGTCGTTCTGGTTGATGTTGGGGTTGAGCGAGGTCTGGACGTACTGGTCTCTGTTGGCCGGCTTGGCGGAAGCAGCCCTCTTTTTGGCCAGCAACAGCGAGGAATCAACAGGATCAGAGCCCCGGTCGTGCAAAAACTCGGGCTCCTCGCCAACAGACTCGCCGCCATGGACAACTGTGGCGCTGTTGGCCTCGACCTTGACGGACGAATTGGCTTCCTGTGCAAACAATTCGCGTTCAATGTGCTTGGCCTTTTCCTGTGCAATATCCTGCTTGACGGCTTCTTGACTGACAGGAGGCACCTTGGGCTCTGTCCGTGGGATAAAGTCGTACTTGAACTCCCACTCGTTGATGGACGTTTGCGACGGGAGCTTGAAGGAATCGATGGTGGACTCGTCGCCCTTGGCGCGGGCCGGCTGTGTTTGGTGCAATGCTCTGCGGCAGAGAGTCTGGCAAGTTCGGGTGGTGATTCTGGTGGTTCGCAACATGGCAATTGGGTAAAGAAACCAGAATTTCACCGGCCTTTTATAGGCGTCGGCTGGAAGGGTGGGGAGGGGCTGGGTGCGGACACGACCGCCTCTTATCTGCGTGGGGTCCGCGCGGCGGATGTGCATCGACGTCACGCTTGCGCAGGGACAAAAGTCGTGCGCGGAACAATCGAGTTATTGCAGCCATTGGCGTCTACACATTCTTCTCTATCATTAAATATATTACATGTTTTGTGTGGTGAAGTCCTCGTTAATCAAGTCGTCCAAGTACTGACTAGGCCTTCTCTGGTGCTTGTTGTGGCCCAGCAGCTCTTGCGGAAGCGGAGTCAGACCCGGCGGCAGTCGTCCAACCAGAAGGACCGATACACTCAGCCCATTGACTCCCTGGTGGTGGAACGGCAACTCGAGCTGTGATGCTGATCGTCTGTTCATGATATCCAAAACAGGACTGACAAACATCGAGCCACGCTTACTGGTGTTGTTATAGATCGTGTCTCTGTAACTCCTTCCTGGCTGTGACGAGTCAGAGCTCGAGCTATCGTCGTCCCACTTGGAGCTGATTGAAAACGGCAGTTTCTCCCCGTTGGACGAGGCGTATGTCGTGCTGCTGTTGGTGGAGCTTGGAAGCGAGAAGCCTCCGTTGCTGAAGTACACTTCCTTCTCGGTCCGGGCTTTTCTGCGTGAGATGAAGTACATCACAACGTAGTAGCTCACAAACCCCAACAACATGGATCCCAAAACACCTCCAACCACAATGAACAAAAGTCCCTCGGGCAACGACGAGATCTGGATATATGGGTTGGCAGCATAGTCTGTCTGTGGATCTTTGGTGGCACCCGCCGGTATTTCGATCGAGTACGAGTATGAGGTGGAGGAGGTGGACAACTGGGCCACTGAAAGTGTTGGAAGTGGGTCTGCACGTGGCTCAAGTGTTATCGAGGCATGGTTATGATGGACATGCTTGGCGATGACACCGCCACTTAGAAGTGTCAAGAGGGCCAAGTTTTTCATCTTTTTTTAGGTCCCTTTGTTGCAGAGACGAATAATTTCCGGATTGGCACTCATTTATAACGCGATGATGTTTAATTTCATACGCGTAAAGTCTAATTTTGCATGTGTGCGCCGGGCGTGTCAAAGAGATTGGTCTTTATTGATTGATTGGCAGGTTTTTTGCATCGTTTTCTTCACTACCAACATCTTCTCTGAAGCCGTTGGAGCCGTTTCCCATCACCAGTTATTGTTATCCACGAAGCTTCTCTACATGAGCCACGCCATCTACAGCACAATAGAATCGCGTCGCAGCGCGTCGACACATTTGTGACAAGCAAAAACAATGTGTTACACACAGGAATTTATGTTCCTTTCATGCATCACTTGCATAAAAAAAATCGCGGTCGCAAATAGAAACAATCTTCCCAATTGGGACTTATTGCATTGCTAGATTGGGATCTTCAATTCGTTATATTACATCTAGATTGTGACTATTTATCAGCATGGGAGTCAAGGCTAGAACCTCCAGTTCTCATCGGTACATTCAATAGCCCACTTGAACTTTTCTCTCAAGGTTTTGGTGAACAACTTTTCAATGGGGATATCGTATTTTTTACTGAACATTACCGTCAACCGTGGGTCGATATAGTTCATTTTGGACGTTCCCAATGACACTTCGGAATTGTCTTCCTTGTCTTTCAATTGAAAGGTTGTGGTTGTGATTCTGTTTTCGATGGTTTCAACCTGTGTCTTGAGTTTCGCAACCGTCAGACCTTTCTTGACTTCAGGATGGCGTTGCTTCAACTCTTGAGCATATTCCTGTTTCAACTCGTCAATCTTTTCCAACTTATCCTTGATGTCTGTCTCTGAAAGTAGCGGCTTCAGTTCTGCTTTCAACTTATCGTTGTCTCTGGCCAATTTCTTGAAAGTAGCTTCACGCTGTCTCTCAATTATTGTTTCATGGATCTTTGCCTCGTCTTCCTTTGTCAAATCCTCAATTTCTTCAAAATACTTTTTGTCTTTCTTCTTCAATCCTGGTTCGATCTGCAACATCATACGCTTGAGACGGATCTTTTGCCACTCCAATTCCAATATTTTTTCGTTAATCTTTTGGACGCTCGACGAATGTGTTTTGCTGACCGTACGCTGATGGTTACACAAGACAGCAACTGTTCTGTTGGCAGCATTGAACTTGACCACCTTTTCTGCAACCGTTCCTTCGTTCGGAATCAAGTCTAATTGGTCTTGCATGGTTTTCGAAGCGTTATAGGTACGGAAAACCTTGGCAGTTAAACCCTTCATGTAATTCTGAAAGTGCTTGTTCAACATTGACGGGTTGATTCTGTCAAACAAGTCATCGCCGGGCCGTTTTGGTTCCTTCTTAAAAATACGCAAGTTCTTAAACACTTGTTTGTCCACTTCGACTTCCTGGTAAAATCTAATGGAATCCTTACCGAGGAAATCAAAAATGACGCTGTTGGGAGGTTTCAAGGTGATGTGTTCATAACGTAACGAGCAACAGCCAACGGTATCCGCCTCGTCATCACCCTTTTCGCCTCCGGCTCTCAATGCAAATATATCTATGAGGTAAGTAGCGGTGGCCATCTGTCTGTGTTGCATCCAGTCTGATTTCAATTCCTTGGTATAGTCCTTTCTGATGGCCTCGATGTGGTCCTTAAGTTTTCTGGCAGTTTCAAACTTTTTAAAGTCGGATTGACCCTTAACGGACGACGAAGCAGCAAATCTGACATACTTGAACGAATCAGCAATGTTTTCCCTCCACATAGCAAGCCACGTCACGGTGTTGTCATGTTTGATTTCTGCCCACGTATGGCCTTCAGGAGCCTTTGGAATGGGTGCATCGCTGCTCAAGTTGAGGGTGACTTGTTCAGGATAAACTCTCCGTTTCAATTTACCGGTTTTAGGATGGGCACCTCTGCCTCTGAACAATCCAGGAGGTTCAATACGGAAGTTACCTACCAACTCCTTACGGCCGTTCAACATACAAGTCTTGTATGGTTCTTCGAGTGCTTCCTTTTCGAGCTTGATGGCTTTCTTTTCGTCGGCACTGAGCAACTTCTTTTCGGCTCTTTGCTGCTCGTAATAAGCATAGATCTTGGAGAAATCACACTTGGCGAACTGGGTGATTCCAAGGTGAGAGTCGCCTGATTCCTTCATGACTTGGACAAAGTCCTGAAAGAAGTTGTTTTGGAACACAGTGTTCTTTGCGTGGTCTGTTTCCAACATGGCACCGTAAAAACCCGCGACTTCTTCGGCCTGAGGAGAAAGTGAGACTGGTTTTCCGTCATAATAAAGTTTGACATGCGACGGTAACGGTTCGTAGTCGGGAGGAAAGATCACCCCGTTGTGGTACAACGATTCCCACTTTTTTTCACCGTCGAGTTCTTCTGCTTCCCACCATTTGTATCCCTCATCTTCTTTCTCTGGAGTTTCTTCTTTGACTTCTTGGGAGCTTTCTCTGCTTTCCTTTTTGACAGGTTCCTTTTTCACTTTTGGTTTCTTCTCTTTTGGTTTCTTTTCCTTTAGTTTCTTCTCCTTTGGTTTCTTTTCCTTTGGTTCCTTCTTCACCTTTGGTTCCTTCTTCTTGTGTTTCTTGGCAATGGGCTCGTCGTCAGAGTGAGCTGCAGGAAGCAAGAGCGACAAAGGAGTGTCATCATCGGATTCGATGATTGGAGCTTTTCTCTTGCGGACGCCGTTTTCTGTGGTCATTGGGTGGGGTTTGTAGAGGTGGAGATGGCGCACAGTCCTTGGTAGGGTTCTTAGGTTGAGTTGGAGGAGGTTCCCAACAAGTCTAAGCGGACGTATGGTGATGATGTGTGAAATTCTCAGATGAGCGACGCGTCAAGCGCGACACGCGACATGCGACATTCACAAACAAGCGACATGCGACATTCACGATCGACATGCGACATGCAATAGCGCCATTGCAATAATATTCACGACATTACGATAGTCGACACGACATCACGACATGATCACGATTGATACGTAACAATGTCACCAAATGGCGCTTCTCCACTATATCAGCCGATCTAAGTCCGAAACATGGGGTAAGCGCAGACGGCAGGAGGAAGCGGCGGTGAAAATTACAGCGAGTGATGCGCGCGCCAGAAACGGCCATCGCAGCCCTAACGGCAAGCAACAGCGGCCAGACTGGAGATAAGGATCAGTGATGCTCACAAAGAATAGCTGACTCCATTGACTCAACCCTGATTGAATTTGCTCACTTATCTACGACTCAATCATTACTCTCTACGACTTATCTACTGGCTTGCTGACTCTTCGCGATGAGCACGGCAATTTCAGAACGCCGCACGAAAATCTTCTAAACCCAAACCAAAAGCATAAAAGCAAAACTATCAAAGTTAAATCAAAGTAAATCAAAGTGCCAAAGTACCAAGTAAGCAGTCACTGTATCGACCAACTGTAGAGCCCGCCGAGCCCCGCCGCTAGCGAGACCGCCGCAACGCCGCACGAGCTCCACGGCAAACGCGACGCTGAAAATATCCCAACCTCCTGCATACAGCACCGATTGGAATAAAACGAAAATAGATTGATAAGCGCTATAAAAGGCGCCGGTCCCGCACCTTTGCAGCGCCATGTCGTACGATCCCGAACTGTCTGTGGGTTCCTCCCAGCAGCCCAGCAAAGAGAAACAGGTTGAGTATGCCACGGAAGCAGACTCGCGCGACATTTTGGGCGGCGTCACGGAGGTGCAGCGCAACTTGAAGGCCCGCCACATGTCGATGATTGCCATCGGAGGCACCATTGGGACCGGTTTGTTCATCTCCACCGGCAACACGCTTGCGCAGGCCGGCCCGGTGTCGGCGCTCATTTCGTTTTTGTTCATGACGTCGCTCGTTTTCAGCGTGACGCAGCTGTTGGGCGAAATGGCGACGCTCATTCCCGTCACCGGCTCGTTTGCGCAGTTTGTGACGCGCTGGTGGCTGCCTGCGCTTGGTGCTGCCAACGGCTGGAACTACTGGTTCTCGTGGGCCATCACCTTTGCGTTGGAGTTGTCTGTGGTTGGCCAGATCATCGAAAAGTGGACGTACGCCGTGCCGCTCGCCGCGTGGATCTCCATCTTCCTTGTCGTGTTGACCACCATCAACCTCTTCCCCGTCAAGTTCTACGGCGAGTTTGAGTTCTGGATCGCGCTGCTCAAGGTCATTGCGGTCGTTGGCTGGATCCTCTACGCCTTCATCATGGTGTGCGGCGCGGGGCAAACAGGACCCGTCGGTTTCCGCTACTGGCGCAACCCAGGGCCCTGGGGACCGGGCATCCTCGTCAGCGACACCAGCACCGCCCGTTTCTTGGGCTGGTTGTCCTCGCTCGTCAGCGCAGCCTTTACTTTCCAGGGCTGCGAGTTGGTGGGCATCAGCGCCGGCGAAACCCGCAACCCGGCGAAATCCGTGCCCTCCGCCATCCGCAAGGTGCTCTTCCGCATCTTGCTCTTCTACGTGTTGAGCATGTTGTTCATCGGCCTCTTGGTGCCGTACGACGACCCCAAACTCTCCGCCAACGGCTCCTACACGGCCTCGTCGCCCTTCATCATCGCCATGCAGAACTCCGGCACAAAGGTGCTTCCCGACATCTTCAACGCCGTCATTCTCGTCACCATCATCTCCGCCGGCAACTCCAACGTCTACTGCGGTTCACGCATCCTCTACGGCCTTGCGGAGGCCGGAGTCGCCCCAAAACAGTTCTGCTGGACCACCAGGCACGGCGTGCCGTACGTGGCGGTGCTCTTCACCGCGGCCTTGGGCGCGTTGGGCTACTTGGCCACGTCGCAGCAGGGCAACAACGCCTTCAACTGGTTGTTGAACATCACCGCCACCGCAGGCTTGATCGCGTGGGGCTGGATCTCCGTCACGCACATCCGCTTCATGAACGTGCTCCGCGCGCGCAACATCTCGCGCGACTCCTTGCCCTACAAGGCCAAGCTCATGCCCTTCAACGCCTACTACGCCACCGTCACCATCTTCATCGTGGTGTTTGTGCAGGGCTTCGAGGCGTTTTTCGACTTCAACGCAACAAAGTTCTTCACGGCCTACGTGTCGCTCATTCTCTTTGCCGTCTGCTTTGTCGGCTTCCACTTTTACTTTAACGGCTTTGGCGCAAAGGCCTGGACAATGCGCGCGTTTGTCGTGCCGTTGGAGGAGTGTGACATCGACACGGGCGTGCGTGCGTTGGAAGACGATTATATTGATGATGAGGAGGGACCCAAGAATCTCTGGGAAAAGTTCTGGGACTGGGTAGCTTAATGTATGATAGTTTGCAGCCAATGTAGTGCAGCCACTGGCGCAGTGGCTGATCTTCTATGCATAGTGCCCGAATTGTAGATGCAGCCGAAAAGGCTGCATCTTTTGTATAACGTGCATGTCACTTTGTTTCTTTTGCATACTGGTGCATGGGCAGCCGAATTGTGCATGATGCAGCCGAATTGTGCATGGTGCAGCCGAATGCGCATGTTGCATTTTCTTTGCACTTTGGCTGCAGCTTCTTTTATATAATTGTTGTTGCATTTAGATGCAGCCGAAGCGGCATTCTGCTTCTTTATGCAGCCTTGTGCATGGTGCCTGCAGCCTAACGGCTGCATTGCCTACGCGCAGCGCGGCTGCAAGTAATTCCGTAAACATCCATAATATACACTATCTAATTGTACAACACAAACTTGGCGGTACCGGTGGTCACACCAACCGTGCAGCCGTCGGAACCACCAGAGTACTGGCCGTTTTCGTACGAGCACGTGCCACTGACGGTCGACGAGCCGTCGGCGATAATCTTGACGTTAAAGTTCAACGCGTCGTAGTTGTTTGGGTTTGGAATCAACGACAAGTAGGCGACGCCGTTGGAGTAGCCGGCGCCAAAGTTCAACGGAGCCCAGTTGCCGACACCGGAGCCCGCGGTGCCCCAGATACAGCCGTCTTCCTGCAGGACGCCTGCGTTGTTGACGTAGTACTGCGCCGAGGTGGGCTTGCCCTGCCACTGGTAGTAGGAGGCCTCGTCGACGACGGTGATGGGCGAGGATGCGCCTGCGCCGACAATTGTGGGGATCACCATGTTTTCTGTTCCGGGATAGTCCGTTCTGCAGATGGCCACCGACTGCGACAACTGACTCTCGACGGTGGCCTTGTCGACGCCCCACTCGCACAAGTACTGCGTGTTGGTGTTGGAGCGGTACAACTTGCCGTTTTTGCACAACAAACCGCCGACAGAAACACCGTTGGAAGGCTGGCTCGACGGCCACTGCGTCTTGGACATGCCTGACTGGCAGGCGTACGAGCAGTAGGAGCCCTCGCGGCAGTTTCCGCCGGTGGAGCCGTCGGAGTTTTCGATGCCCGAGAAGCCGCCAAAGCCGAGGTAGTCGAGGGCAACGACGCCCTGGTCGGTGGGGAAGGTGGTGCAGTCGAGCACGCCGTCCTGGAAGGGGATCCATGGGTTCTGGTAGTCGGCCAAGGTGGTGCCGGAACTGGAAGGTGCAGCCGAGGCTGCAGAGGAAGCTGCAGAAGAAGACGCACCTGCTGCAGAAGAAGCTGCAGAAGAAGCAGCGGAAGACGCAGCCGCAGACGACGAGGCTTGCACCTCATTGGTCAGCGCCAGCGACGACGTCGTCGTCGACTGCGAGTTCCACGTGTCGGAGCTCGACACCTGCGTGGACGACGCCTGGCCCACAGTCAGACCCGCGCCGTCCACCGTCACGGTCACGTACGCATAGTCGTAGACAACCTCACGCTTGTGCTTGTGGTGGGCGTGAATGGCGGTGGTGGAACAGTCGCTGTCGGCAGCGGGAGCCGCAAGCGAAAGGGCCGCAATGGCCAAGACGGAAGCAGAAGAAAACTTCATAAGGAACGACTGGAAGTTAGTTGGCTGTGCTTTTGCGGCCTTTTTTGGGGGCGGGAACCGCTCTATTTATACCCGGGCGCGGTGGGGCGCGGCAGTGCGCCAAAACGTAAACAAAACCGCGTCTTTGTGTCACCAATCGGTAAACATCCAAAACGCGCCGTTTTATCCCTGCAACCCCGGAACTTCCGGCTTTCTCTATACGTACTAAAGAGTGACAAAAGTTAGGTGGTTTCTACCGTTGGATTCGTCTCTCTTATATATTGTGCGACAGCCAGCACTGCCGGCTGGTTGACGAGTACTGGCTCTTGCCTATTTGGGAACTGCAAGCCCCATCCTTTGTGCGAAAAGATCCACGCCGCAACAGAAAAACGCGCCATCAAAACAAGAATGAATTCGTCGTCAAAACAAACATCCACGCCGCAATACATTTTTTGTCGGTCTTTGCTTTTTGACGAAGAGAAAAAAGCCTACATCCAATCCGCAATACTTAAGCCCCTTAGTCGCAACGTGCGCAAACAAAAAAGGCTTAAAACATCCGTGCTGCAGTACGTCGCTAACCACTGCCGCGCTTAATCGCCAAGGATCTATGACTCAACACCGGTAATTATGTCGTACAACCCTAACATCCGTGCCGCAATACAAAACCCCATTTTACCCTCGGAATTTGCCAAGGCGTGTGTCACATTTGTTTTGTGTAATTTCAAAATGTCGTGTTACTTTTCTTGCGACATTTTTGTCTATTACTAACCCCCGGACCATACGTGGCAACAATCCTCAGTTAAGGTTTTTAGTTTAAAGGGTAGACGACTATGGCCATGAGAGGCGGGAGGGGATCCCATTTAGCTGATTGAGGCGCAATATTAAACATCGCGAATACTGTAGCGTTGAAGTATATACCTGCACCCGAGTGATGCACTACTGTACATTAGCGGACTTCCAGTGAGGAGCTCTCGTAACCCCACGACAGCTACAAAATAAAAAATAACCGAGGAGCAAAGGTATTTTCCAGTAAGGAACCCTTGCAGAAATTAGTAATAGCTAGGAATCTCTGGATGAAACGATGCACATTGTCAGGATAATAGGAGGTGCATGACAGGCGGCGGATTTTTCCCAATTCGGCGGGGCTGATTTCTGTAATTAAGCTCTTGAGACAAAGTTTATTGGGAAGCCTTTGTTTCAGGGCTCGCGTATGATGTCCCTGAGTTAGAATCAGGATAGAATTGGTCTGCAGATTGAGTGGGTTTGATTTCTGGTAATTCATTCCGCTTTTACGCCTGTTTCGTCCCGTTGGTCCCTTCCTATTTCAGCGAGCATTCTACTTGGATACGAACACGCCTCAACGCTGGCCAGATCTCGGCGAGACTCCTTTTCTACAAGCATGCAAGAGTGGGTAGTTTTCTGGTGTTGAAAGGTCAACGATGTTTGATAATATCGACGTTATGCACGCAACATACATGTCTCGGATGCAGCGCCAGGGTGCTTCTCAAAGCGGCTACTTTTACGATCTGCCAATTTCACTAGCCGCTACTACTGGACTTGTTTTATGCACCGTTATCAGCATCTCTTTGTGTGCCTTGACACGAGCCCGTGACGTTCCGTCGTACGGCTTATGTCACATGTTCACCGCCTTGACGAATTTTGCTATTATTATTTATGGAAACCGAAGCATAATATTTTGTACGAATCCCAGTATTATTTTTTAATGACAAGGGTATTTTTTATACTTCGTTATTTTTCACACCTGCTTTGTGATTGTGTTCCAAAGATTTAAAAAACGGCGCTACAGACGAAAAATCGCTTATCCCGGGTATTTAGTACGGGTGATCCGCAAACCTCATTCCAGGAACCATTGCTGCTTCTTGCTTTTTAACTTCTTTTCACCTTCGTTTGTATTAATTACTATTTTTCCCGTCACCACGTTACATTTGTCTACCTACCCCTAAATGGAATTGCTCAACTTCCAGCCTCCCAACTCCAACCTTTTGCAGCTGGACACCGAAGCTCAACTGAGAGGCTTCTTCCTTCACAACATGCCCTACAACTACAGGCCTCCGTATGTCTATCATTCCGATACCGAGCCCACAAACCAGCCCGAGTACGATTACCGCGAGCTGTACAGCTACACCACACCGCAGCCCGAAACGAGCTTGGACAACATCTCGGTGAAAACCCCGTTCGAGCTGCTGCAGCAGGGGTACCTGCATTTTTTGCAGCCGTATCCCGCTGGCATGCCTGCTGCAGACGCTGCAGCGCCACCTGCGCCACCTGCAGCCTACAGACCCTTTCCTGCCACCCGCACGTCGGAAACAGTCAACCTCCCCGTCAACATCGACATCAGCCAGTACCCCGACATGACCACCCTCTTCAATGCCAACTCCAGCATCATGCTTCCGCCTGTCGAAAGCCAGTTTGTCGACCACAAAACATGCACCTACTGCGGGCGCCGCATCACGCGAGACATGACGAGACACATGCGGACGCACCAGACCGAATCGCGCTTCGTGTGCCTGTTCCCACGCAGCCAGTGCCGCCACAAAACAGGCAAGTTCAACCGGCCCTACGACTTCAAGAAACATTTGCTCAACCGCCACTTCAAGTTCGACAACCCGCTCATCAAGCGCATGCACAACTTGAGCGAAAAACTCGACCACTGGGGCACCTGTCCGTGCGGCTTGCGCTTCCGCGGAAGAGACTGGTTGGACTTCCATATCCTCACCGAAGACGGCACCAGCAGGTGTCTGTTTGTTGAGTAATTTTGCTTTATCTATTGATAGATCGGCTTTGTAGCTATTTTAGATTTTTCGTAATCGGAACCGTTTCTACCCAAAAATGCATCACCTTTTTTTTTGCGACAAAAATTTAACTAAAACAGACGCTTCCCTCCCAGACCCCTGCGCGGGCTCGCAACGCAAATACCTTGCTGGAGTTATGAACTAGCGGTTTCCGTTAGAAGCTTAGACCCAACATGCAGCGTCGCAATTGTCTCTAATTCCGTAAAGTCAGAGAACGTTTCAGCACGACATGTGGCGCGCGAGAAAGTGTCCAGAACGGCGTGGAAGCATTGTCGTTTGGTGGGACATGTTCTGGAAACGTGCGCAAGCATTGGGCCTAAAAAATATTGTCCTGATGACAGACAGCCGAGTCTGGCCAACCGCCAACGGACGCCTGCAACGGGCCCCTGGACGACCTTGCTAAAAAATAATGCTTATGTAAGCTCGTTTCACACGACTATAGAAGTTTCGGCACGTCGCTTGTCCATGCCTCTTGGCATTTCATTTTTGGTGGGTGTTCCTTTTTATGGCGGCTCTACTAATCGGGGTAACCAGATGCTATCTCTGGGGCGCAGCATGTGGTCGCCCGGCCGCATTTGGCGAAAGATGCGCTCGCGCGGATTTATCAGCTGGCATGCGATGGCGAGCATGCCGGTGCCGCTGATTGTTAAACTATTGTTTGGCTGCAGGAAAATATCAGCAGGGCCTTTGTAAGAAAAGCATTCGACTTTGCGCATGCAGACGCACGCTGCACAAAGTACAAATTTTTATTAATATCCTGCAGCTGGCCGGCCCAATGCGGCACAGCGCGGATGACCTGATGCACGACATTAGTCATGTCGATGCCCATTTGTGATGTTATTTTTTTTTTGCCAAGTGGTCAAGAATAGTGAATCTGACTAGACTAAAGATGGTTGGTCAGCGCCGGCCCATCGCCGGAATGTGCCGGAGCTTTCCTGTAGAGGTACTGCATATTGGGTTCTGATACATTACATCCTGCACACATCTGCACCCTTTTCAAGTGATCGCAACTAACACACAACGAAGGCGACATGACAAACAAAGACGACCACCATCTACCTCCGTATGTAGGCCAGATGCCCACGTATGACATCACCCCTGTGCATGCACACGACCTCAGCACACAACCAGCAGCAAACAACTACGCGCACACGGACGCCCACACCGACACGTTTGCGGCCCCCGACTTTGAGTACCAGCTCTACGCGCCGCCACAGACGGAATACTTCAGCTACAGCGCCGTTTCGGCCTCCGTGCCGTCCTCGCGCATAGACCATCTCTACCCGAGCGACGAGCCGTTGCCCAAACGCCGTTTGAGCGCCACGATTGCATCCACACCGCCAACGCCGCCGCAGCAGCTCCAGCACAAGTACAAAGCGGGCCCGAAACCCAAAGCGGTGCGACAGAACTCGTTCCCGCTTGCCAAGGGCCGGCTTTCGCTGAGCCAGCCGCCTTTTTCCGGCGCCGAAACCACCGCCAAGAAGAAACCGGCGTTTTTCCTCAACTTGGACAACCTCGACAGCACGAGCGACTCGTTGTTCGCGTTCAACCCCAAGTTTCCCATCTTCAATGACGTGGACGACGAGAGCGACCGCTCAGACCTCCGCATCGTGGAGCGCGACATCGACACAGACCTCCACCACACCACGTCGCTCAACTCCACGAACCTCACGCCGCTGATGAAGCCGCCAGGCTCCAACCAGCACGAGTACTTTGAGCTCGACCTGGCAGCAGCATTTGGCGGCGCACCGTTCCTCTCACCCGCCCTCCACACCGAAACTACGCATTCTCTCGAACAGTACTTTGAGTTTCCGGCGAAAAACCTGCTCGAACACCAAAGCATCGGCGACTTTTACGACCATAACGACCTCAGCACCTACTTTGCGGCACCCGTGAGTGCGCGGGGCGATGACGACCCCGCCAACGTGTCTGCGGAAGCAAACAACGCGCTGTCGGCGGACGATTCCGAGTACGACGTGCCTCCGCCGCGGCCTGGCTGCGAGCGGCGCGACTCCGCAGGCAGCATCACCTCCAAAACGTCGCTGGGCACCAAGCGCAGCTCCAAGGGCGCCGTCTGTGTGGTCTGCGACAAGTACATCAGCAGAGACATGATCCGACACATGCGCATCCACAACGAGGTGGGCCGGTTCCAGTGCGTGTACCCGAAGTTCATGTGCAAGCACAAGACACAGCACTTCAACCGGCCGTACGACTACAAGAAACACTTGTTGAACATCCATTTCCAGTTCGATGACCCCAAGGGCAAGAGTTCGAGCACGCTCACCGACAAGCTTCCGTTGTACGGGAGCTGCATTGCGTGTGGGAAGAAGGGATACCAGGCCCGGGACTGGTTGGACCATCATATTTTGACGAGCAATGATGAGGAGCGGTGTCCGTTGTTGGAAAAGCGTGAGTGAAAGGATTAGATTAGAGAAGTGAAAACGGTGATTACTGGAAAGAATTCTAAGAGAGAAGATCAAGTGATTCATGAGATAAAGAAGACCGAAACTCCATGAGTTAAAGAAGATCAATATTCTATGAGTTAAGGAAGATTCGAAAGTTATTCATGAGCTCTAAGAACATTCTATCAATGTGATTCCATGAGTTTTAAAGAACATTCCAAAAATATTCATGAGTTTTAGAGAGTTGTTCTCAGTGAATCATGAGTCTAATAGAAACTCATTCAAAGGTAAGACTGGTTTAAAGAGTTTCTCCTAAGAATGGTCTCCAAAGATTAAGACTGATTCCAAAGCTTAAGAACTGGTTCAAAGGGTTTCTTTAATGAATGGCTCCCTAAGAGTTTCTCTAAAGAACTGCTCTCCAAGGCTTGAGAATGTCTCCAAAGGGTTAAGACTGGTTAAGAGTTTCTTTAAAAAACAAATCAGACTGAAGAACTGGTTTAAAGGCTTAAGAATTGGTTCAAAGGGGTTCTCTCAAGAACGGTTCCAAAAAGTTTCTATGAAGACTGCTCTCCAAAGATCAAGAACGCATTAAGATTATGAACGGCTCCAATTACGAACGTCTCAGTTAATCTCCAATTACGAACGTCAACGGATTCTTTCTATTTTATCACGTGACTTTTGCGAAAACGCTCTTGCTTCCCAAATAGGCAATGCTATATTGCGCAACTTCTACATCGAGATATTTGCTCAGAAGGTATAAAGCCGGCCGTTCTCCCTCCATCACCAATCCTCATCACCAATCCTCATCACCATGCAAATGTCTGGAATGTCTGGCATGTCTGACATGTCTGGCATGTCAAACACGACTACCAACTCGACGATGGGCCTGCACAACATGGACATGGACATGAGCATGCACACGTACTTCACGACCAACTACAAGAACTACCCCGTGTTGTTCCACAACTTGAAGGCCAGGAACGCGGGCGAAGCGTTTGGCATCTTTGTGTTGCTCTTTGCCGTGGCCTTTGCGACGCGCGGCTTGGAGTACTTGAGCACCTACTTGGAGCAGAAGGTGTGGAAGAACCCCGTGTACACCGTGACGGAGGCGCAGGAGTCGTGCTGCGACAGCAACTCCGAGCACGACTTCAAGGCTGATGCTTCGACCGTGTCTGTTGTCGACGAACAGGCGTTCCGCCGCTCGGGCCTCCGCACCGCGTCGCTCGTGTACCGTGACATCATCCGGTTGTTCTTGTCGATTGTGCCGGACCTCTTGGGCTACTCCTTGATGTTGGTGGCCATGACGTACACGTTGACGTACTTTTTTGCGGTAGTGGTGGGCTCGGGCACGGGCCGTTTCTTCTTTGACCGTCTCGCCGAGCGCCAGGGCGTAAAGGGCAACCTTGCGAGACACCATTGATCACGAGACATCGTTGATACCTGTACATTAATATTACGACTGAGACTAATGATTACCATCACGAACTGCTGAAGATCTCCCCCACCTTGGCCACCAAGTCGCTGTACTTGGACTTGTTGAACTGAGAACCCTTCCCATCCGCCAACTTCTCGCTGTAGACCAACCGCACGAGGTTGGTACACTCGTCCAACGTGTACTGCTTCTGCTTGACCTTGTTGAGCAAACTGAACTCGTTCATGGCAAACATCTCAAAGTAGACCGACGACTTGGTGAAGTTGACCGTCTCCGGGTGCTGCACCAAGTTGCGCAACACCTGCTGCATGGTGTAGATGTTCAACAACACCCGTTTGATGCCGTTGGCGTTGATCTTGCGCACCAAGCACGAGCCGCGGATGGCAAACGCGTTCAAGAACTCCGAGAACCCCGCAAAAACGCTCGCCTTCTCGGAGTTGCTCAAGATGCGGCTCAACCGGTTGTCCACCAGAAACACCTCCTTGTTCAACAAGCCGATGTAGTGGTCACAGTCGCCGGGCTCCGTGCTGGGCATCCAGTCCGTGTGGCTGAAGGAGCTGCTCATGTAGTAGATGGCTTTGCAGCGGAGGTCGTAGCGCAACGCCAACAACGTCTTGTCTCTGATGGCGGCGAAACGCAGCACGATCTCGTCAAAAAGGGCGATTTTGTCGCTATTTAGCGCCAAATACACGTTCTGCAGGCTGATGTCGCTGTTTCCAGCGGTGACAACGACGGTGGAGCGGCCGTTTTCCAAGAACGACCAGTCGTAGCGCAACTTATCCACCACAGACACAGCCTGGTCGTAGATCTGGTAGTTTGACTCCTTCTTCACCTCTGGCAACCACGTCAAGATCCACGTCGCCGTCAACAACAAGTAGCACACCTGGCCAAACGCCTCCTGGTCCAACAAGTCGTCCTTGGTCACCGTCACCACCTGCTGCTGGCCCGAGAACAACAACACATCGATCTCCCGGGCCAATAGCGTGCTGAGCTCGTCCCGGTTGCCTGCAGCCGCCAAGATGGCGCCGGAAACCTCGGTCGTCACCGGCGAGCGCATCCACCGGCTCACCTGCAGCGCCGGGCGGCTGCCCTCGATGACAGACGCGTTGTACGCGACGTCCGCGCCCTCCAGGTCCAACAACTCGCGGTAGAAACGCTGGTACGTGCGCGAGAACGTGTCGACAAACAGCAACGCCATGTCGCTGTACTCCTGGCGGTACGCCATGGCCGTGTTGAAGGCCGCGCACAAGCCGAGAAAGAGGCGCTTGAAGTCCATTGCGTTCTGGTAGATCGTGAGCCTGGCGTCGTCTTCGTGCTGCAACTCCGCGAGGCCCAACTTGAGGCCGCTGGCGCCGTTCAGGATGCGCCCGACGGCCTCGGAGTACAAGCGGTTGAGGCTTTCCTTCACGTGCGTCAAGAACTGCATGCGGACAAAGTCGTGGAAGAACCGGTACGCCGTGGCGTCGTGCGGCACGTGCGCGCGGTCAAAGTCGGCAAAGAGCGGCAGCGCGCCGGCGACAAACACCAACAAGAACTCGAGCATCACGCGCATGTTCACCAAGCTCTTGGGCACCAACACCTCCACCAGCGCATTGAAGGACTCGCTGTGGATGAAGGGCGAGCTCGACTCGCTCTTTTCGGACAACACAAAACCGGGGAACATGTTCTGCAAAACGGTCTCGAGACTGTCGGAGTTGGTGGTGGAGCGGTGGAACCGCACGTCCTCGAAGCGGAACGCGTCTCTCTTGACTATCTCGTGCACCTTGGAGCTGCTGATGCTGTCAGGCACGTCCTGGACCAAGGCCACGTCGTAGATGTAGTTGCGCATCACCGCAGACAACTCCTTCTGCATGTTGTTCCAGATGACGGTCAAGTTGTACGTGGGATGCAGAGCTTTATCTGGCTGCTTGATGGTCTCGCCTGCCTGGATGAGGTCCACGATCGCCACCACGATCTTGTGGCGCTGCAAAACCGCCAAACTCCGGATGAAAATGGCCCCAAACAACTCCTGGAGCACCACCACGGCCGCGTCGCTGAAGTTGTGGACCCCAATGATGTCGGAAACAGTGACCTGGTGCTCAAAGCTGTGTAGTTTGGCGAGCTTGCTCAAGAGCGCTGCTTTGTTGAGCTTGATTTCCTCGGTGGTTTTGTTCACCAAGCCGTGCAACTCGGCCAGGTTCGACGCAGCAAGAATCTCCACCACCTGGTTCAAACGGCTCAACTTGGAGGCTGTGAGCAAGAGCTGGTAGATGTAGTTGAAGGACTCTGAGTTGGAGCTCAGCGCCGCCTCCAAAACGATCGAATAGTCCACCTCGCCCTCGCTCCGCTTGGAGTGGTGTGCGTGGATCTTGGGCAATTGCGTCTTGATGAAGGACTCCACCGGTTTGGTGAACACATCGGCGATCTCCGCAATGTCCAAGTTGGCGGAGTTGTAGATATACTGCTCTAGGTTGCTCAGCTCGGTGATCAACGTCTTGAACGAGGATAACTGCGGGTTGTTGGAGCTGGTGAGGTTCTTCCACGAGTAGAAGTGCTGCTCGGACTCGTCGCTGGTCGTCAGCTTGAGATAGATCTCGTTCTGCAACTCGTCCACGATCATGTCAAACAAGTTGTTCGACTGTGTCTCGAGATAGTTCTGGATCGTGTTCATCGCCGGTAACGTCCAGAGATTGTACTTCTCAGCAGTGAGATAGCCATTGGCAATCACGTCGTAGACCTCGTGGATCTTCTTCTCCGCCACCAACTGGTCGATCTTGTCGGGAATCGCCGTGAGCTCCGCCATCGCGTCCAAGATCTCAATCATGTCCGAGTACCGCGACGATGTCTGGCTCAATTCGTTCATCGCGTCGAACCGGTCGTGGATATCTCTCGCTGTGGACTCGAGAATGTCCTTGATTTCGTGCAAGTCGTTCTGCGACTCCTTCAACGTCGTCAAAAGCAAGTGGTACGACCCAACACTGTTGTTGAAGAGCTCGTGGTGGTCGTTGACGACGTTCCGCAAGGCCATGGCGGTGTTCTTCTTGATGGCGTGAAACTCCTCCATTCTATGTGCCATTCCCACAGACGTATCGTCGAGCAATGCCACTGCCGTTTCGATCGGGTTGGCACTGTCACCCAAGATCTGCGGCCAGTCGTACTTGATGGTGTTGTACGCTTCCTTCAACTCGAAAATCGATTCGTTGATCTTGCTTTGCTCCTCTTGGTCGAGTGCCATCGACATGCTCAAAGAGCGCCTTCGTGTGACCATTGCGCGCTTTGTTGTTTCGCTACGGCCACTCTGGTGATACAGAACCTGAATAATTTTGGTCGTGCGCAAACCGTAAACAAATCAGCCCAAATTTGACTGCAAATAACCAAGCACCTTACGCGCCATGGACAGCTTGGAAATAGTCGAAGTTAGAGACAACGAAGTCATAGAGATGTAAGTTTGAAGGCTCGTTATTCCACCAGTACTAACAGCAGCTCGTCAGAACCGGTCCAGCGTGAAGAGAGCGTCATTTTGGTCAGTGACAAATCACACGTCCGGCTGAGTTCCCTATTCATCAAAGAAGATTCGATAGACGACTCGTCCTTTTCCTTCCGCAACTCCCCCAAACCAGAACCACGCCACAACTCTTCCAAACCAGAATCACGCCACAACTCCTTTCTAGACTTGGCCCATTGGCTCTCTGGAAGCGATGAACCCGAGTCAAGCACCCAAGTGCCCGTTGTTCAGGTCCCAAAGACCGCCAGCAGCCAAAGACAACCTTTACAGCTCCCACCACTGTCTCCCACGTTGGAGCCAGATACTCACGACAACTTTGTGCCGAAACTCTTGGACTTATCCGATCCCATCTCCACATCTTCCCCCACAAAGGTACCACCTCTTGCATATACTCCACAGCAACTCAAAGAAGCCAACAAAGTCACACGGTCCAAAGAAGAATTGCAGGCCGAAATGGTTCTCCGCATTCCCACCATTGTCTATTCCCTGTTTGACGAAGACTATGTCAAATCTGTGGTTGTGCACTCCCAGATCGAGCAGTACTCGTGCTATATCCCACTCATTACGTGGAACAGAAAGGTAAGGGCCACCTACGACTCCCAAACCGATACATTTATACCTTGTGCGCCCACTCGTTCCCGAGAACGGTCACTTGTATTGTACTATAAAGTGGAAGACTTTATTGAAAAGCTACAGCTGAAATCAATAGCAGTGGAACATGCTGCAGCGTTGCGAATAGCACGACGCGAAGATCCAAAGCTTGAGTACCATGTCATCATCATGGTCGAGCGGTACGACCAGTTTATTCTACAGCTCAAGAACCTCGAGAATCAAAAGTACAAGAATGAAGTGTTGAAAAGACTAAACGAGGAAGTCAGAGCAGTCAAGCGCAAAACATTTGCTGCCCAGACGGGATTGACATCAAAGGAGGTCGATACGTTGGTCAACAGAATACAGCTAGAACTTGGAATCAACTTTTTCACCGTCAGAACAAGCCATGAAGGTATTGAGTGGTTGAATACGTTTTCATACACCATTGCAGCCTCTCTTTACGATAAGTTTGAACGCAACCACAAGCTCTCCAATTTAGGAAGAGTGAAGTCTGGGTCTGATGCGAAATCCACCTACACACAAATGATCCGCCAATTCAAATTGATGACAGAACCCAAAGCAGATATGCTCTGGACCATCTATCCCAGCATTCATAAGTTGTATGAGCAATTCAAGCGTGAAAAAACACTTGGAAAGGATATGCACGGGAAGAATATCTTGCCTCCCTCGACGGAGCTTTCCATGTGCAATGTCCTTTTAGCCCATGATCCCAACGAATTAATCAATGAATAATTCTATTATAGTATACACTAGTTTACAATTTGTTTGGCGGTCTCCAAGTCGTCCTGGGAAAGGTTGTCCTTTTGGGCTTCTATGCGTTCGATTCCCTGGGACAATTCGGCAATTTCAGCAGCACTGAATTTGTAACCCAACGAGGCCAATTGTGAAATGATGTTGAGTGCTTTGTCAATGCATCCCGAATGTCCGTCCCTTTCGAATACATGGGTCAAGTATTGAACCAATTTATCGTTGATGAGATGTTGTTCCTTTTTAGCATCAAGACCCGTGGAAAAAATGGCAGACACCAAAGACAAGATTCTTAATTTGATCTTGTGGCTCTCTTCTTTCGACAACGAGACTGTTTTCCAGCCGTCAAACTCATCGAATTGGGTACAAGCCTCTGGATAGTTCCTTATGAAGGAAGCGATGGCGAAAAGGACTTTCAAGCGCAATTCTTGTGAGTTGGACGAATCGGCAGCGATTTCAATCAACGGCTTCAATCCCTGGCTCTTGTAAAAGGCTTCCTGAGACTTTGGGTTATTCTGCACAGCAATGCCAACCACTGAGGCAGCGTAGACTCTCAAGGACGTGGCAACGGAAGCGTCCAATTGCAGAATGATTGCCGGCCACAACTTCATGTTTTCGATATTGTTTGCATTGTCCAAGTTTTCTATGAGCATCTCGAAGTTCTCAAAGGCAATTTCCTTGTTTTCCAACGTGGCTTCGGGGTTGGTGATGACTGCTATCGCCTGCTTCATCAACGTAGGCTCATCGGGCCCGCCAAAGAGCTGGTTGAGCATCTTTGGGTCCGGGGCTCCGATCTTGTTGATAGTTTCCTTATCGCCCGACTGGTGGGCAATCGACCACTGAAGAAGTTTATCCATGTTGACGGAGTATTGGTGGTGGTGGTGCTGCTGCTGCTTATATGATGGAGATGGCCAATATTCTCGAAGCTTCTGCGACATTGCGACATTTGCCGTAGCCGAAAAATGGCTGCGACATTTTCCCCGGGCTCCGCGCGGCCAGAAGGAGCACCACCAGCTGTGAATGTGCTGCAAGCCACTGGGGAAGTGGCCCAACAGGCCAAAACCGTCGCTTGAACATTGCGTGTTGCTGACCAATAGCAATGGCCATGCCCTGGAACCACGTTACGTCACCAGACAATCACATGACTGCGCGGGTGGTCTGACTCAAAGTCGTGCCCCGGCGGAAGGTACTCGCCCGCTCGTGCACGCCGAACCAGGCCAACTCCGAGCCCCCGCGCACAGTATATAAGAAGGCAGCCGATCCCACAAAGTTGCTTTCCTCAGCAGTCCGCAAAAGAACCATCATGTCTTTATCCAACAAATTGTCCGTCAAGGACCTCGACGTCGCCAACAAGCGTGTCTTTATCAGAGTCGACTTCAACGTCCCATTGGACGGCAAGACCATCACCAACAACCAGCGTATTGTTGCAGCCTTGCCCACCATCAAGTACGTGTTGGAAAACAAGCCCAAGGCCATTGTTCTTGCCTCCCACTTGGGCAGACCAAACGGTGAGCCCAACTCCAAGTTCTCGCTTGCTCCTGTTGCCGAAGAGTTGGAGAAGTTGTTGGGCAAGAAGGTGCACTTTTTGAGCGACTCTGTTGGTCCAGAAGTCGAAAAGGCCGTCAATGCCGGCTCCAACGGTGACGTTTTCTTGTTGGAGAACTTGCGTTTCCACATTGAAGAAGAAGGCTCGCAAAAGAAGGACGGTGAAAAGATCAAGGCCTCTGCCGAAGACGTCAAGAAGTTCAGATCCCAATTGACTGCCTTGGCCGATGTCTACGTCAACGATGCCTTTGGCACTGCCCACAGAGCCCACTCCTCCATGGTTGGCTTGGACTTGCCGCAAAAGGCTGCTGGTTTCTTGATGGCCAAGGAGTTGGAGTACTTTGCCAAGGCCCTCGAAAACCCCGTCAGACCCTTCTTGGCCATCTTGGGTGGTGCCAAGGTCTCGGACAAGATCCAGTTGATCGACAACTTGTTGGACAAGGTTGATCTCTTGATTGTTGGTGGTGGTATGGCCTTCACCTTCAAGAAGGTTTTGGACAACATGCCAATCGGTAACTCGTTGTTTGATGCTGAAGGAGCCAAGAATGTCGAGCACTTGGTGGCCAAGGCCAAGAAGAACGGCGTTGAAATCGTCTTGCCAGTCGACTTTGTCACCGCCGATGACTTCAACAAGGACGCCAACGCCAGCACCGCCTCCCAGGAAGAAGGTATTCCAGACAACTGGATGGGTTTGGATGCCGGTCCAAAGTCCAGAGACTTGTTTGCTGCCACCGTCGCCAAGGCAAAGACCATTGTCTGGAACGGTCCTCCAGGTGTGTTTGAGTTTGAAAAGTTTGCTGCCGGTACCAAGTCCTTGTTGGATGCTGCCGTTAAGTCTGCCGAAGAGGGCAACACCGTCATCATTGGTGGTGGTGACACTGCCACCGTTGCCAAGAAGTACGGTGTGGTTGACAAGTTGTCCCACGTCTCGACTGGTGGTGGTGCCTCCTTGGAATTGTTGGAAGGTAAGGAATTGCCAGGTGTTGTTGCTATCTCTGACAGAAAGTAAAAGTGCTAAAGTGTATTTAATAAAACAGCCTAAATCGAGTCTACAACTTTGCCAGCCCTCCGGTGATCTTGGACCAGTCCGACTCCGTAAGCTCTTCGTACTTGTCACCGTTCAACCAGTAGATAAGCTCGGTGCCACTCTCTCCCTTGGGAAGTTTCTGGTTCTTGAACTGATTCTTCGGCACCTTGTGGTTGTGTGATGCCTCAATGGCTGAAGTGATCTTGATAAACTGCGGAATGGCATAGCGTGGAAGCGTACCAGCAACATGGCCATAGATTCGCTTCAATATTTCACCGTGGTCCTCAGCCAAACCGTCAACAGGGTCAATCACGGCGAACCCAGCACGTCCTTCGTGGTTAGGCACTGAAACACCCACAACGACACTCTGTTTCACCGCCTTGGAGCCCATAAGCTCGTTTTCAACCTCGGAAGCAGAAACATTCTCCGACTTCCACCGGAATGTATCGCCTAAACGGTCAACAAAGTAAAGCAACCCGTCGTTATCCATCTTTAGCAAGTCTCCACTGCGGAACCAGGCGTCGCCCTTCTTGAAAACATCGTGCACAATCTTGGAACTGGTGGCCTTTTTGTTCCCGTAGTATCCTTGAAACGACTCCTCGGGCTTTTTGGTATTCATAATCTTCATCAACATTTCTCCGGGCTCGTTATAGGCAGCTTGAACCCCAAACCCCGTTTTGGGATCTCTCCATATTTCGTTTTCGTCTTCGGGTGTCATCTTTACAAGCGTCTGTTGCACAGACAAGATGGTATTGATGAGTTTCCCGTACTTTCTGCATGCACCAATGCCAAATTCTCCGTACTGCAAGCTGGTTGTTGCTATGGGCGACTCGGTGGCTGCGTAGAATTCGCCAATTCCGTCGATATGGAACCGTTTCTTGAACTCGCTCCAAATGTCCTTGCGCAAACCATTGCCGTAGGCAATTCTCACCTGGTGTGCTTGTTGATCAGGATGAGGTTTCGAGTGGAGCAAATAACGACACACTTCCCCAACATACTGAATATGGGTAGCTTCTGCAATCTTGGCCTGTGTCCAAAACGACGTGGCGGAAAACTTTTGTGAAATAGCAACACATCCACCAACAAGAAGCGTGGGACACACGCCCAACATCGCAGCAGTCGAATGGTACAACGGCATGGCGGTCAAGACAGTCGACTTGGAGTCGATTTTCATGATGTACCCAAAAAACGACGAGGCCATAAACGCCTTTCTCCACGACATGATCCCGGCTTTGGGTAAACCTGTGGTGCCAGAGGTGTAAATCAACGCACAGCACGACGAGTCGGTGTCTGAGGGACGTCTGGTGTTGTCTGGGGCCCTGTGCTTTGGTCTGTTTTTGTCGGATAACACCTTGAGCAATTCAGGCTCATTGATGTAGTGCAACTTGACATGGGGCAATTCCGCGTTGATGGCAGCCTCTGTGTCTCTGATTGGACCAGAACAATCGGGATCAATAAACACCTGTGTAACATCTGAGATCTTCAAGCAGTGGACCAACGGTTTTCCCTTGGAGTTGAAGTTGAGAAAGGCGGGAGTCGCTCCGATGTTCCAGAGCGCCAACCACAAAAAGAGAAAGAGCGGTTTGTTCATCGAGTCAACAGCAATCGTGTGTTCGGACGTGATGCCATAGTCGTGCTTCAATATGTGCGAGAGTCGCAACACAATGTCGTACAACTCCTGGTACGTGTAGGTTTCGAGTGCAAACCGGCTGTCGTAGATCTTGTGGCCCTCCGTGTCAAACTGCATCGCTCCAGCATCGACACGTGGACGGGGGAAAGCCAACGCTCTGTTGTTGGGGTATTTGTGCACAGCCTGCTCGAAGTAGTACCAGTAACTGGCTCTTCCACGATAGACGTTGTAGAAGTAGGAAACGGTGCCACGGATCACCTTTTGGAGCAAAAACGCATCATCCTTGATGTGGTACTTGGAGTCCAACAACTGTGCGCCCAAAATGGCGGCGGCAGTCACCTCTAACGCAGGCATGTTGTGGTGTTGGAGGTGTGAATTGTAGCGCGGTTTGCAGTTTGTCCCAGGTTTTATAATCTCCGCTCCAACTTTTCATATGTCAATGAAATTGCCATTTACAGAACAAATGCACCGGTGCCCATGTGATAATGTAGCTGCTGATTCGGGACACTTTATTGTCCAAAACTCAACGTGCCAGGCTTAATGGACAGTTTTGGTGGGGAAGACGACTGCTGCTCGGTAGTGAACAAATTGGCCGAGCTAACGTATATTCTGCCACCGTCGATATCTTTACTCCAGCTCCGAACCGCTGCGTTTTTGCCCTCTAAAAACTGCAAGATTTCTCGTGAATGGTCTTGGACCTGCGTATGGTGCTGGTAAAATAGCCCATGCTGCACTAATTCCCGTAGATCCATGTTGGGTTGCTGCAAATATTTCCCCATGCAGCAATCGCAGTGTTTCTCAACAAGAATCTTGAGGGTCTCGTAGAACAAATACTTGATGCGTGAGCTGGTGGTGTTACCAACTGCCTGTGCTATCACGGGGATAATACCAAGATAATAATTGCACTGACACGTTTTCACTGCTTCTTGCATCGTAACATGGAGCTTGTATTCACATTCAAGTTTTGTTCTGCTACCCATAGCTTCAACCTTGCCAATTTCTAGAACGAGATTACTCAAATATCTGAATATGCTTTTGTGAGTAAGGACCATCGGCTTGCGGTTCCAGGCTTCAAATTGGATTGAAATTGGTGAAGAATCAGAACTTTCATATTGCCAGTGAGACCAACAATAGAGTAATACCATTTCCACCAACAATTTTTGATTAAAAGCATTGAGCAACTCTAGCACATCAAAAATGGCTCCAGTATCACACAAGTGCTCAATAAAGTCGTTGAACGATTTGAGAAAGAAGTTGGGGTTGTCCAACGAGGCTCCCATGGAAAATAGCTGCAAAAAGTAAATGCTTTGAGTCGCATCATCTTCAGTCATTAAGGCACTTCTAGCTGCCATTATAGTTTTGTCAACGGACCATGCATTGGGGAAAGTAGTCAAGGGAACTGGATAATTGTACCGTAAAACCTGGGAGAGTGTGAGATCGGTGAGGCTGGTTTTGATAAACATATCTCTTTGCAGAACACTTTCTTGACGGATGTCGTACATTTCCTTAAAGCTTATAATCTTCTTTTCATATTGGCCTTTCAGAAATGATAAGGAATTGTTATTGCAGTTGATTTCATCGTAATATGTTCGAAGCAGAGGGAAAACATGGTCGTTGGGCACTTGTAGAATCTCTTGAATCAAGAGGTTATTTCCACACCCCACTTGGCTCATTTTTACAGCACTTTCTTCAAAGCATCTGCTTTGATAATCGTTGGTTTGTGTTTCCTCGCTTTCTCCTGACACACCATCATCGGTCTTCTTATTGGAACTGATATTTTGAACCAAACCGTCTCCAGTATGTTTGGATAAAGAATATGCTGCTTTTTTCTGTGGCTCTGGCCAATCTGAGTCTGTAGACCCGAGTTCCTTTGGTGAAAGAAGGTATTCTCGGATACCATACGACGCGCCGGCTGCAATCGCTGTCGCCAACACAAGACACAAGAAGATGTAGAAAGTATTGACTATCAAATCAGCTTGGGTGTATTTCATGAGTAGATCTTCTGTTTCTGTTTCCAGATCAAACCCTGCATCTTCTTTCTGGATGGGATAGTAGTTGTAAACGGCGTGGTTTAAGGGTATCTGCAACATGGTAATTGCTGCAAAAAGTACAGTTCGGGCTTTAGGCGTCAAGAAAGGAAGACAATTCAAGCAACAATACAAAACCTTGAAAATTTAAGACAAAAGCACTCAATATCTTTCCAGCAGTAGTTTGTTAGTAAAAGAAAGGAATTGTTGTAATAACTCTGCCGCCAAACCTACTTGTATAGGGCAAATTACCTGCAGTATGATTCTTATGTGCACAACCAATCGCCCCATGTAAAAAACAATCTCGCTAGTTGAATAAGAGCAGTGTTATTACTCAGCAAATGCTTTCAAAGACCAAATTCTTCTTCACAAAGAACTCGTTTGTGTTGAACACGCTTTCCCAAACGCGTGTGAGCCGTTTAAATATTGCTCACAAACAACCATTCCGCTTTTCCAATCTTTTCAAGAGGAATTATACGACGGCTCCCATCACAGCAGATGCGTTTACCAAAGCCAGACCCAGTAATATTCTTGCTAAAAGCCCTGTCATCTCCAACAAAGCTGTTGGCTGGTGGTTGATCAGCACGTCAGGACTTGTTTTTGGCATTGTGGTGCTTGGAGGCTTGACGAGACTCACCGAATCGGGCTTATCGATCACCGAGTGGAAACCCGTTACAGGGACCATTCCTCCTTTGAACCAGCAAGAATGGGAGGAAGAGTTTGATAAGTATAAGCAGTCACCTGAATTCAAGCAGTTGAATTCCCACATTACACTCGACGAGTTCAAGTTTATCTTTAGCATGGAATGGGGCCATAGATTGGTTGGCAGATGTATTGGGATGTTTTTCATTCTTCCAGCGCTCTACTTTTGGAAAACTGGCCGCTTCAGTGGTCACATCACGAAGAGAGTGATTGGTTTGACTGGGTTGTTGGGTTTACAAGGTGCCATTGGTTGGTGGATGGTTAAGTCCGGTTTGGACGAAGAGACCTTGGCTGAAAGAAACTCCAAACCGACAGTTTCTCAGTACAGATTAACTACCCATTTGGGTGCTGCTTTCTTGATGTATTTGGGAGTTTTATGGACTGGTTTTGAAATCTTGACCGAAAACAAGTGGCTCAAACAAGCCAAGGTGTCGCCTGAATCTGTCAAGAATGCATTTAACCAATTGAACAACCCTGCTTTAAAGAAAATTCGTGCCTATGGCTATGCTTTATTGGGTCTCACCTTTGTCACTGCCATGTCGGGAGGCATGGTTGCAGGTCTTGATGCTGGTTTGATCTACAATACCTTCCCTCACATGGGCGACGACTATGTTCCAAGTGCCAATGAGTTGATGTCTCCCGTTTATGCACGTCGTCCAGATAAGTCTGATATGTGGTGGAGAAACATCTTGGAAAACCCAACCACCGTCCAGCTTGTTCATCGTATCTTTGCCACCACCACGTTCATCTCAGTGACAGCACTTCACCTCTATGCCGCCAGACGTAAGGCCGTTGTCCCCAAACCCGCATTGAAGATGGTCCACACTGTTATGGGGCTTGTTTGTTTACAAGTTGCTTTGGGTATCTCTACGTTGATCTACTTGGTGCCCATTCCATTAGCTGCGGCACACCAGGCTGGTGCCTTGGCATTGCTTACTGCTTCGCTTGTCTTCTCCGCTAGATTGAAGAAGCCAAGACCACAAACTGTTACCTACATCAACCAAGTGATGAAGGATTACTTGTTAAAACCTAGATTATGATTGTTGTGTATATATTTATCCTTTCTTGTATATAATCCTCCCATGTTGTCTTGTATAAATTACCAAATACGTTTGCTGGACATGCCGTAGCGAGATACTTTTTCAAGCTCCTCGTCTGCCTTGAAGTGCTTGTTACGTTTCTCCTCAACTGTAGGCGGAACCTGTTCGCCATGGTCGTACAAATAGTTTCTCGTAGTTGGGTTGATTGAAGATGCTTCAGTGTTGGGTATGCCTGGAAGATACGTGAGCTCTACAGGCGACTTTGAACCGTCGTTTGTTGATGATTTTGGTGGTGGTGTTGACAAAAGAGGGTCATCTTCTTCAAGCGTAGCAACCAAGGAAGCAAACACTTGCAGTTGCTGAGATTTTTGAAGCATTTCTTGATGCGCAATGTGATCGTTTTTGATATTGTTGGCCAATTTCAAGATAACCAACCCAAGCAATAGTCTGATAAGTAATAAGGTGAAGAATATCACAAGAATTAAAGATGTGGTTCCAATAATGGAATATATTGGCGATGGCAGCATGGGGAAAATGAACAAGTTCTTGAAATCAGAAAGTGTCATTCGAAGAAAGCACACGATGGTAGCCAACAAGGGTAGACCGATTCTTTTGGTAAGTACAACGTAGTCTGTCAATTCATGCAGCAAGTTTGAAGCGGGTGTGGACTTAAACACCTGCAAAAAGTCCAAGCTCAACACGTATAAGTAGTTTCTGTAGACCAGGGGTCTGAACTTGTTGAATTTGGAGATGTAACAGTGTTTCAACCAGTCAACTAGTATTTCACTGCCAAGTACCACAATGCCCGGACCAAAAATGGCCCCGAACCAAGTATTCCAACTCTTCCAACTATTGGGAATGAGGCCCAACTGGGTTCCATGTAATTGGAGCAAATTGCGCAAGGAAATGATCGCCAACATGAGAGACAATTGGAATCTCTTTGTCAAGTCGGCCAAAGACAATTGGAAAAGACCTTCTCGTTCAAATTTCTTGAACACAGAACCCTTTAGTTCCGAGAACTGGTTGGATAGCAAGAGGGCCAACAATGCATTGGAGTATGAATTGGCAGCAACGTTCAACGACACTGTTTGGTAAATGAGAATGTATGCATGGAATGAAAGGTAAACGGTGCAAATGACAAAGAAAACGGCAAATTTCAAAGACTTGACGGGTGATTTATGGAGAATATTGAGAATATCCTGGCCCAATGACGAGCACAACTTGTCCGCGACCTCCAAAACACCAAACATCACGTACAACTTGACGTCTGTTTGTCCCCTGACATCGTGGTACATTCTGGAAATGTCCAAGTGGGGCGACGAAAGGGCAATGACTGACAATGCCATGATGGTGAGTGTGACGATGTCTCTTCGTACGCGGCGGAAATGGGACGAAATGACGAGTCTGGGGGAAACTGCATACTCGCGGATGCATTTATAGGCGATGATGAGGATCTTGAGTGGAGCCAAGGTGAATAGCGTAAGAAACGAGTTGATGCACACCATGAGGCCGAAAACCATAAACTTTTCGAGGTAGAGAGGGACCTTGATCATGTTGAGGAGTTCTTCGTAGGACGTGTCTGCTTCTGTGTGCTGAGAGGGGCATGATTTGGGTCTCCTTGTATCGTTGCCTGGTAGGTTGAGCTCCAACATCAACAACTTGTAGAGGGAGAAGAAGCGGTGCTGGTCGGGCCGCGAAGCAGAGGCGCCTGCGACGTAGTTGAGGAAGGACGTTGTGGTGGAAGCACGGCGTCGTGAGCGTGAGTGTGACCGTGACCGTGATCTTGAGCCACCAGTTGCTGCAGCAGTCAGTGGCTGCGGCTGTGACTGCGACAAGCGCTCGTCTCCATGTCGAGAAGGCATACCTCGTTTGGTACCGTACAGCAATCTGTTTGGTGCGCGCGCGCGCAATGCCTGATCTGGTACCCGCACTTCCCCATGCTAACACCAACACGAAGCACTCCACCAACACCACCACCACCACCACCACTCAGCATGGAATCGCTTACTGTTGAGCAGTTGCTTCCTTACTTACAGCCGTTTGCAGGCAAGGACTTACTCACGCCACCCGAGGCCTCGCGTCTCCAATTGACCATCACCGAGTTGCTCGTCGACCACAGCGTCAACTTCCCGCTCCTCAAGTTGCTCAGCCGCTACTTGACCCAGCAGTCGTACGATGAAATCGTCGAGGAACGCAACATCGAGCACCAGTGCGGCCACTTGGTCTGCAGCAAGACGCCACGGCAGTCCGTCCGTCGCTTGTCCCACAACAGCAACGGCACCATACTGGCGCTGCTCAAGGAGCCCGGTGCATCCACACGGTTCCAGATCTACAACCGCAAGCCGTCCATGATCCTCCCCAACACCTACCTCTCGCAGTACTGCTGCAAGGACCACTACCAGGCGTCGATTTTCTTCCGCAACCAGCTCACGAACGAGGCCGTGTTTGCGCGCAAAGACATCTTGGTCACACCGCCGTTTGCCGACAACGCACCGCTCTCGTGGTACGAAAAGAGCATCACATGCTTGGAAGAGGTCATTGCCAAGCACAACGAGCTCAAGGAACACGGCAAGTCGTTGTCGGACGTCATCACCATGATGAACGGACTCTCCGTCATCGACCAACAGCGAGACACAAACGAGCTCATCAAGTTGATCCAGGACTTTGAGATCATCGAAAAGGAATCAGGTCTCTACCCTGAAGACAATGACGCGGACGACGACAATTACGACCCTACAGAAAAGATCTCGCGTGCTGTCGATGGCTACATAACTAACAATCAGAGCTTCGGAGGGTATGTTGTCTAGCTGCGTCTGAACCGGTTATAAAAGGGCTTGCCCCAACCAAAACTGCTGGATCCCACCTCGTCCAAATAATCGCCCAACTCTTTGCCCGTTCCAAAGCGTTCTGTTTCCATGAGTCCAGGAAACTCTTTGTGGCTCGTTGAATACTTTGCAAGCACTTCTCCGTATCGCCCTGTGTACCGATTGCTGTTGACGATCTCAGAGTGTTTGTGCACCTGGTCCTGCCTGAGCTGCTTCAATAGCTTCTTGTATCTGAGCACAAGATCGTCATAGTGTTCATACAGCTGCTGCTGAAGCACATCGCGCTCAACAAACACAGATGAATCGGGACTACGCAATTGCTGGTACTCATTGACGTAACTCTGGACGTTTTCGTGGAGTTGTTGCGAGGTTATGTCCAACGGCTCGACCCACAGCTGCCAAATCTCCTTGAATGAACGTTGGGGGTCCTGCAAAAACTCCCAAACAGCTTCAGTTTCGGCATACTGCTGATAGTGGTATCTTGGATGCATGCACTCGTCTCGACCAAATCCCCTGGAGCCTGGTATGCTAAAGGTGCCATCGGGAAGGACATTTTCGTCGCGAACAGTGCCCGGGGCACTTTCCCAGACATTTCTGATTCTGTTGGCGGTCCACAGCTTCTTTGCATCGATTGCAATTCTGTTGAGAGACTTTCGAGGGTATGGCATCTTGATGTACGGCATGAGGGTGGCCCCTGCAGCCGTTGTTTTGACCTTGACTTTGAACGGACCCTTTTCATTCACTATCGCATCGAGTTTATCCAAGTAGTGGTGCTTGTTGATATCGAATGCAACTGCAGGCTTGACTATAGCCTCGATATACTCGACGTCATACGCTGCTTCTATCATGCTCTGCTTGGTGGAGCCCAGCAAATCTTGCTGGTACATTGTTTCTTCGGGCCGTGGGAGCTGTGGGGTCGAGATCAGGCGGAGCGGGTTGGGGATCTTGCCCTCGTACTGCTGCCAGCGCAAGTACCGGCGGAGAAGATGGTCGGAATGCAGCTGTGACTCGGAAAGCTGGGCAGTTATCGTGGCGTGGCGGTCCTTGGGCCCAAGCTTGTGGAAGATTGTGGCTTTATCGACGGGCTGTTTGACTTTGGCATTGTTGCGTCGCACCGTCAAGTCGTCTGTCTGTTTCCTGACTGCTGCTGCGACTGCTGGCCTGTTGGCAATGTAGTTTGCTCGCCACTGCTGGAGTTTATGCTGGTTATTACGGTACTCGAGCACAGTTTCAAGCAACGCAATGACGTTGGAAGTGTCTCCAATAAAAGACAGTAGATTTTCCTCGAGCTGTAGAGCAAATAGGTACGCTGTAAGGAAGGCATTGCGGCGGCGCTGGGTCCGGAACTCGGTCTGGATGCCGTGGACGAGCTCATAGCTGAGCTGGTGCATGTACTTCTCACGATGTAGCGCGTATTTGGTGAGTTCGTGGTGAAGAGCGGGTGCTGGTGATGTGGTTGTAGACAGCGTGGTTGGAGTCGGTGCCACACGAAGCTTGCGAGCATGGCGATACAATGCTCTGTACAAAGAGAGCACTGCCGGTCGATGGAGTGTTTTGTCAAGTGGATTCATGAAACGGAGTGTTGGTTGTCTGAAGTGTTTAGCTTTTGAAAACAATTTCTCAAATTTGCAATTTATTGATATTTTTGAAGATTTGCAATGAAGCAGTCGTTGGTAGAGACAAAAAGAAAGTCAAAACAACACAATCTAAGATTATCAGCAAAACATCAACACCAACAGAATTTCAACACTACAGAACTTCATCACTACAGAACTTCATCACCAACACATTCCATAAAAGAATTACTGCTACATCTGAGTCTACATGTCTCGATTCTCTCCAAGATTGGAATGCGAAAGTGAAATGATATTTCGCAATCTTCCATAGAATCAACAGCTACACTCAATGGTACGTGAACCAACACATTTCTGTCACATCAATACTGACAGCAGCCTCCCAAACTCAACCGCAACGTTGTGAGTGTTGTGATCCTCAAGATCAAAAGAAAAACCTCCACTTATGTAATAATGCTCGACCCTGCTGTCAAGGGAGCATTGACGGTGGAGAACCTCAAACTGAAGCTCGTGGAGGCCATCAACGGCTCTGGAGGCATAGTGGACGAGGTGGACGACATAGAGATCCCCAAATCCGAGTTTGACACCGAGCCAGAACCAGAACCCACCGAAATTGCCACCGATGGCATCAAGTTGGCCATTCCCAAAGACAAGACGGCTCCCTACGAAAACGACTGGATAGAGTTGAATAACGACATTCTTGCCGAATTGGAGCTTGCTGATAACGATATCTTGGCTTTTGCAACGGTGGATGAGCTGTTTGAGGTGATTGAAGCGGCATACGAAGAGAATTTATGATAAAGCAGACGATTGATCCTATCAAGTACAAACAAAACTGTACATCCACCAAGATACTCCTGCTTGGTGATGAAAATTTACTTACAGAAACCTCATACAAAACACTAATGCACACTCCGAATAAGAACGGATAGTCTAATACTTCTTGCCACTGACCTTTCTGATTCCACCCGACAGCATTCTCAGATAGCCAGGGCTTTTGATTCCCGAATTCACACGGCTAGAAGACCGCGATTTGGGCATTTTTATCGCACCGTTGGGCGACGATTGTGGCGAGGACGAAAGAGTCGTACTTACAGTCCGCGTAGTAGTTGTGGTAGTAGTCTTTGTAAGCAGAACTGGCTGGTTGGTGCTGTTGACCGAGATCGAACGCAACACCTTCCAATCATTGCCGTCTCTCTTGGGCGATTCATCGGCTTCTTCTCGAGAAGCACTCTGGATATCCATAACGTTTTCCTCATCAGAATTGTTGATAATTTCAAGAACCCCCGAGTTATCTTCTTCCTTGTATTTTCTAGGTTGGCCTGGTGAGTCGTTGGGTACAGCTGTTTGGATTTTGGCTGCCAATGCACCACTTATCTTTCTACGTCTGATGGGCGTTTGGAATGAGGAGTCTATCTGGCCAAATGACGAGTTCTGGTGCAGTTGTTGCTGCATCTTCCTTTGTCTGGCTTCCTGTTTCATTCTGGCCTTGAAATCATCGTAAGAACAAAGCGGGAACAAGCCTCCGATGAACTCTTCTGGTCTGTTATCCAACACCATGGTGTGTCTCCAATCTCTAAAGTCGTTCTGGTGCAAGTAGAGCCAGTGTTGTTGAGGCCCAACAACCATGCCTGGTCTGACCATACGCATGTACCCAATACATTCGTTAGCAGTGAATCCATGTGTGTAAATGAGGTGTGCTCCGATAAGACAACCGGTTCTACCCAACCCAGCCTTACAATGCACTGCAATCTTGCCTCCTCTGTTGATGATGGTCTCTGCTGCTCCAATGAACTTGTGAACGTAATCCAATGTAGGACATGTACCGTCATCAAAGATCATATCGATGTGCTGGATATTTCTCTTGGTAAATTCACCAGCGTCATACAAGTGGGAGTTCAAACGGACAACAAGTTGAACGTTATTCTCTATGAAGTAGGACAACACCTTTCTGAATGGCTCATTCAAGGTTTTGCGGGAGTTTTGTTGCGGCGACGCAAAGGCAATGAAATCCTTCGATATCACATTGAAGTCTCCTTGGTCGACCCTTTCGTATTGCTCATACTCCTCCAAGTTGAATGTAGTCAAGTCTATCATTCCTCTTTCCTTGGCTCTCCACATACCGTAGACAACGTCTTGAATGGTTATTTCAAAGTCGGCGTTGGAGTAACCGGCGTCTCTAAAGCCCTGCAATGGTGGGTCGATCTGAGAGATTGGCTGGAGAACTTGATGTGGAGACCATGATTGCACCAACACCATGTAGCAACAAAGCAAACATGCGGCGTTAGCCCGTTCCTTTGGTGACGTGCTGCTATAAAAAACAACCGCCTTGCCCTGATTTGCTTCTTCATTCAAGATGTTGTGCAAACACACAGCAAAACGGTAAAGGTTTCCAATGTGTAGAGGACCAAAGTCCAAGTGGAAAGCATTGTATGGAAGTGTGTCTTCCACAGTGAAATACACAAGCTCTTGTGTATCAACAGGCTTATAGTCGTAGGCACCGAGATAGATTCGGTCTAGGTGTTAGTAGTTGGTACAGAGAAGTAACACATATTGAACATACTTTTGAGAAATTCTACACGTCCGTACTTCGACTTGGGCATTGCTTTGGGTACGTAAGAAGAGGTGTAGATGTGTGTTATTCTTTTGTGGTTGTAGTCTTTTGACATGGAACTGAAATGGTGTTTATGTTTTGGTACGGCGCACTACTGATTCCTAATCGGGGAAATCTAGAATGTGCAGGAACATTCAATTTGGTTGATAATCGCGAAATTCCAACTACGATTGATCTCCCTACAAAATGGCAAGTATTGCGAAACAGGCGTACCATGCGGTACAAAACTAACAGTTCATAGTCTTCCCTATACAGTTTCAGCTCGGAAACATTGACTGCTCTCCGCAAATTCAGATTTGGCAGTGCCAGAATCGACAAAATGCAAGCAATCGTTTGTAAGTACCCAAGATGACTCGGTGCAGTGGCCCGGATTTATTGTGCAAGTTACTAATTCTAGATATCATTGAAAAGGAGTCGTATGAAATCAAACGTGAAGACGATCAGGTTTTCGATGATGTGCTGGAATTGGTGGAGGAATTACCTGATAATACGCCACGTTACATCGTTCTCTCCTACCCATACCACGCCGATGGAAGATTGAAAACGCCGTTGGTGCTTTTGTACTGGATTCCTCCTACCTCTGGTTCCGAAAGCAGAATGTTGTACGCAGGAGCATTGGAGCAATTTAGAGAAAAAGCAGGTGTGTCTAAGGTGATCAAAGTTGAAGACGAAGAAGACTTTGAAGATTTGCAACAACACTTAGAATAGAGTAGGTTGTGCTAAAGGCTGCGGCTGCGACTGCTGTTAGAAAATACGTCTGGTCTGAGATTTACGCACAATAAAGTAAATTCAGAAATGAGATTCTTACCAAAAATGCGAGCTGAGTCGTGTTCAGCCGAAAGACGTGTGCACACCAAAGTGAAAATTTTTAGCGACATATAAGAAGCAGGCGAAGCCCACCAAAGTATATTTCTTCTTCACCACATTAACTAAATAAAAATCAGTCACCATGGGTCGTATGCACTCTTCCGTATGTGCTTATGAAGATACTTGATATGAGGATCGTTTCGGTTGCATGGGTGTTTGTAACACATGACAAGTGGAGGTCTTTCCAAGAGTGAACAGGTCAAGAATCTGTTCGTCAGCTTTTGGTTTGATACTTGACTTGCGCCTTTGCAGTTTTGCTGGACGATACCAATATGAAGTGTAGCTGTGGACAAATGACAAAGGAACGTTTGGGGTTACTCATGGACATTTGCATATTGCATTTGGTTTGTTGATAACGTTGATGTCATTGACGCATATTCAGGTATGTTGTCAAGAAACGTCACCCAAACTTCTGTCTGCCAAGTTATGGCAATGTCAACCTACCGTCCACGTCTTGTATAAGACATTGTTACTAACATTTTCAGGGTAAAGGTATTTCTTCCTCCGCTACTCCATACTCGAGAAACGCTCCATCTTGGTTCAAGTTGACCGCTGATGAAGTTGTTGAACAAGTCATCAAGTACGCCAGAAAGGGTTTGACTCCATCCCAAATCGGTGTTATCTTGAGAGATGCTCACGGTGTTTCCCAATCCAAGGTTGTCACCGGTAACAAGATCTTGAGAATCTTGAAGTCCAACGGTTTGGCTCCAGAAATTCCAGAAGATCTTTATTACTTGATCAAGAAGGCTGTCTCCGTCAGAAAGCACTTGGAAAGAAACAGAAAGGACAAGGACTCTAAGTTCAGATTGATTTTGATCGAATCTAGAATCCACAGATTGGCCAGATACTACAGAACCGTTGCTGTCTTGCCACCAAACTGGAAGTACGAATCCGCTACTGCTTCTGCTTTGGTTAACTAGGTGTGTTAATAGTTCTTTAATAATTAATAGTTACCTAATAATAGTTGTAATATAGAAACTGAATCGAGTTCAGTTGTGTTTTTGAATCAAATTGGTAGACTGTACATATATTTCTTATTTTGGCTGGTGAGGTTTTTCTCCATCGCACTTTAAGCACTACATAATGGACGCCATATCCGACCGTGCATTCACAGAGGGCCCAACAGAAGCTTCCAATGACGATCCATCGCTTCTCACTGTGGTTCTTGATGTTTCTCCGCTTGGCTGGTACAACTTGCGCAACAAGATCACCATTCAGGACTTGACCAAGTCGCTTCTTGTGTTTATGAATGCACACTTGTCGTTGAACAATTCGAACCAAGTGGCGTTCATTGCAAGTGCTCCACACGGCTCCAAGTTTTTGTACCCCAGTGGGAAAAACCAAGAACTGACCCCAGAAACGGACGTTGAAATGAGAGACAGTTCTTCGTCCATCATTAGCAGGGGAATGTACCGACAATTTCGTGTTGTTGACGAGGCAGTCATCGAAGAGTTGAATAGCTTTATTGCTACCATAGCTACAGATGTCAGCAATACAACGTCCACGCTATCCAACGCATTGAGCATGGCTCTTACATATACCAACCGCATGCTTACGATCGACCAATCTATTTCCACCACGACGGCATCCGCCATCAACTCAACAAATACTACAGGCACAAACTCAACTACATCCATGAAAGCACGCGTTATGGTTGTTTCAGCCAATGACGAAGACGACATCAAGTATATCCCCATCATGAATTGTATATTCACAGCGCAAAAGATGAAGGTCTCTATAGACGTCGCCAAGTTGGGCTTCAACAACTCATCATATCTCCAACAGGCATCTGACGCCACAAATGGAATATATCTTCATATTGAAGACCCCAGGGGCATCATACAGGTATTGAGCACCGCTTTCTTTGTTGAACCATCAATCAGACCGTACATCATCTTACCGACAAACTCCAACGTCAACTATCGTGCCAGTTGTTTCATCACTGGAAAATCGGTTGATTTGGGATACGTGTGTTCCGTGTGTATATGTATCATGAGTGTGATACCTGAGAAGGGAGTGTGTCCAGCCTGTGGTTCCAAGTTTGATGAACACATTTTGGATGGGCTTAAGCGGGGCCCCGTTGTCATGTCTAGGAAGAAACGCAAGACAGATACACCTGCAATTGCTTCCTAAGAGCGTCGAATACCACTGTTGATCACACTCCAGTCAAATTCCTTCGGGTAGTTGTGTTTGTCGACCATATGCAATCGACGCTTTTTAGGGGTCGAGCATACCTTGGTGCAATCAACCTGCAAACACCTGAAGATTTTGACTCCTTGTTCCTGCTGGATTTTGAGGAGCGGATTGTGGTTTTCATCAATGTGAAGTTGGAGAATGTGTTCTGATGGGAGGATCCGGTGGCACTCGGTACACTCGTTCCAGTGGTGGGTTATGACGTGATGTTCGTAGTCATCGTAACTGGAAAACATAACATTGTGGCATGAGGGCTCCACGCATGCCACGGAAGATTCAGTATTGCTCTGTTCGACATAAGAATCTTGTCTGGTTCTCTTCATAAGTGAAGTTGCGATGAGTCGTGGAGCAGACTGCAGGTAAACTGATGAAACCATTTAGGAAAGACTAATGGTGATTTCATGCATTTAGGTGATAATTAAACTATTTAAAACAGTAAGGCAACATGTAACGTCTATAAATTGATGGTTGCAAGTAGTTTATTCTCCAATGTCTTCAAACCAGTCTTGTGGTCTTTCCTTGATGAACTTGGCCATGATATCCTTACAGCCTTGGTCGTTCAAGTTGATGACTTCGACACCTTGCGATCTCAACAAGTCTTCAGCTCCCATGAAGTTTTCGTTTTCGCCCAAGACAACTCTCTTGATGCCGTAAAGCAAACAGGCCCCTGAGCACATGTTGCATGGAGATAAGGTGGTGTACATGGTGCAGTTCTTGTAGACCTTGCCTGGTAATCTGCCAGCGTTTTCAAGGGTATCCATTTCTCCGTGGAGAGTAGGAGAACCCTTTTGAAAACGTTGGTTGTGACCGAACCCGAGAACAGTTCCGTCTTCAGAAATAAGGGCACCTCCAATAGGAACGCCTCCTTCGGAATAACCTGGTTGTTGTTAGTTAACCGTGCTTTTCTTAATACTCACACACTATACATACTCTTTCTGGCTTGCTCTAAGGCAATTTGAATACCCTTTTTGTCGTCAAATGGCATTTGTACTATAATAAAATGTGCTTATTGTAATTTAGATTTTAAGCCGCAATTGTGCCGTCTAATTTAGGGAAAAAAACGTTTTTTTTGTTCGTTTTGCAGTAAGACAATATACGGAGATCGGCATCGCAATTATAGATCCCGAGTCAATTTCTACTTTACTATATGAATATACCCGTTTCGGTCACCAGAAATTATCATGTCAAATGGCTTAGACACATAGCACAAAGCAGTAACGATATCCTGGTGCCTCTTAACGCTCGGAAGCTGTTCATGTGCAATACCCTCTAGATTATACTCTGTAGTCCCAAATGGATGCTGCTGAAGCACCTTTTCCGTCGAGTACTTTTCGTTAACCAACATTAAAGAACGGTGATTAAACGTGTTGACAGCAAAAGTTGTCTCATAATCACTGTTGAGCGACACAGACTCTTTGGGATTCGCCAAATTCCACATAATCAACCGTCTATCCCACGTGGAACTCAACATATAGTTACCAGAACTATATGCCAACGCAGTAAAACTTTTATTCTTGACATTGTTGTCATTTTCAAAGTTGGAGCCCTCAATGTTTATCTCCAATTTGGCCAAAATACTACTGATGCTGGCCTTGGAATCAACTTCTTCCAACTTGTAATTCTTCAAAATGGGTACAACTGTATGCGAACTGAAAAGCTGCTTGCACTCAAAACTAGGAATTTCCCAAACCAGAATATCTGCCTCATCGCTTCCCCCAATCATTGCAAAATGACTAGATCCACTTTGTGCACCTTCTATCTTATTCTTGGGAAAAAGAATTAATTGCTTAATTTCGGTCGGCTCAACTTGATTCTCCCCTCCATGATACTGAACCTGCCAGACTTTGAGTAAGATCTTGAACCTCAAATCCCATAAACATAAAACTCCACAATCTGTTCCCACCAATAGCCAGTTTTGCCTTTCTCCAATTATGAATGTGGTGGGTAAACCATGAATGAGTGGATTCTGAAGCTCATACATCTTCTCCATACGAATGATATCAAGTGCAATTACCTGTGAAGACGTCGTAATACCTAAGATCTGATTCTGGTCCATATTGAAGTCAAACGAAATCATGTAACCCTGCCTTTCTTCAAGTTTTATCTTGCGGATCATCTTCAATTTGGAATATTTGCTGATTCGCTTGTTTTTTGCTCGAGCCACTTCAATTCTAAAGAGACGAACGTGGCCATCGACGGTAGCAATTGCTATAACGAATCGTTTCGGGATAAACTTGACACAGGTGATGCTGCTTCCAAGATTGAGCAGAAGACTTGCAGTTTTCACAGTTATAACTTTATCTAACTTCGTCGTATCCCAAACTTTTAACCAACCTGATTCAGATCCGGTCACAAAAAACTCCGAAGTGGGGCAAACTGCAACACAATTTACAGCATCTTGGACCTCTTCATTAGTATTGATTCGAGCTGCTAAAATGCCCTTTGGCTTCCACAGGTGGTCAATATTGCTATGAAATGACTTGACCGTGTTTCCAAATTCTGGGAAATTATCGAGCTTTGGCTCAAATTCCAAGCTATTCAAGTACTTCAAAATAAAAGGATTATAGCCGTAATAACTATGCTTAATGGAAGATGTGATTATTTTCAGGTCATTAACACTGAACACTCTGTGCGTTCCATGTTCGTGTAAATTTTGAGCATGAGGGTGCTTCTGGGATTCATTGCTCAATTCCATTTCACCAAACACATTTGCTTCAACTGTCTGGACTGAAGCCACAAAACGCCCAAAATTCGGAAGAATTAGCGATTGTGAGCCTCTTCGAGACTCGAATTCCTGCAAAGACACAGAATCTCCAAATGTCAGTGAAACTTCGATACTAGACTCGGTTGTTCTGATTGTGGTGTTTAAAGGTTCTGATTTGTATCCAATATCAAAAAACACATTCCGGGGCATGAGGTTGATGTTACTCAAATCAGCAAATTCTCTTTCTTCATTCACACTGGCCTGACCCATATTTGCTGGTCTGCTAACGTGGTAGATGTAGTCTCTTAGTATGAATAATTTCCACAAATCTTTATCCTCGAGGCCAATTGATTTCAATCTGAGCAACCATTGTTTATCTTCTGGAGACAAAGGGACAGACGAAGTATTCCCGTTCGATAACGAAAAATTGACTTCACTATTAAGTCTGGGTAAGTAAACCGACTTTCCCATGTTTTTGGAAAATGAAACTATTCTCCGTTTGGCATTGTTCAATTGAAAAACTGAAAAGTTCTTTTGTTGCCAGAACAAAGACTTACTGGTAGCATTCAAGGACCAAGTTATTGCCAATTCATATACCTTTCTAGGTAATGGCTTGGTCAAGCATGGGTACAAAGTATTCCAATTGATAACGGATAAATCATAAGATAAAAACCCCTTGATCAATGGATACAAGAAACAATACCTATCAGCGTCACTTAGGTTATCACTTATTGAGATCATCAAACGAAGTACTGACTGCCTTATCCATTCATTTGGATGGAGAACCAAATTGATTGAGTTAACCAACAATTCTTTGTATATCTCTAAAGCATTAAACTCGGTGCGGGGATTTATAAGTTTTGTAACAACAAACTCGTTGAAGATTTCCAACACTTTCAAAACAACAAACTGTTCATGATCACCTAATGTTTGTACTAATAATGGAAGAATGTATTGCTCGAATGAGAGAATACCCACGTAAGGTCCAATTTTGAGAATGCTCGATAGAAAAGCCAATCTCAATTGATGATTACCATCGTTCAAGTAAGTTATTAAATGTGGTAAAATAATATCATTCGTTTTATCGACTCCAAAGAATTCACATAGTGGTAAAATGTTATTCAACAAACTTATCTTAACAGTTGGCGAGGTGTCTGTGAGTATAGATATGGTAAGACTCTCAAAATCTGCGTCAAGCAGTTCTTTGGGAATACTAAAAGTATTGTATGGGTTAGGATCTTCTATCTTACTCAATCCCAGTATTTTGTTATGATAATTGCGAAGAGCGTCACTCTTGAAGGTCTTGGACATTAACCAAAACTTTTTCGAAACACTAGATAAGTGCGGTAAGCAGCAGGCAAGTGTTACTTTGATGATATTTTTGTCATAGTCGGGAATGTTGAGCCTTAATAAACTGGAAAGTTTTGGTAATAAGTATTCTGGAAACATTAACACATTAATTGGAGTGATATATGAGCAAGACATTAAGAGTCTCGTTATGGAGCGGAGGGCAACACAAATGACTTTTGAACTTGTCGTCTGACCAGTAACTTGAGACGTTGCCGAAGACTCAATATATTCATCAAGAATTGAACACAAGTAAGGTAACGATCTATCAAGCTTGCATTCGTCATTTATTCTTTCCGAAAGAGCAACAATCAATTCACAAGCTCTTATTTTGGAAGATGCTTGCTTTAATGACTTTGTCAACGAAAACACCACGCTTAGAATGATTAAGGAAGCTTGCTGCAGCTTGTCATCACTGAGAAATTTGGATGGTTTGATGCTGTAGTTCTGTTTCATTACTGGTAGTTTAACCATCATCGGACTAAAACCAGACCCAGCAGTGTAATCGTATTCGAAATGTAATGCTTCTGCAATTTTGTCATAGCTCTGATAAATCTTATCAATCTTGAGGTCGTTAATAGTCATATTGTTGTTCTCTTCGATAACAGGAAAGTTATCGTTATTGTTTAGCTCGTACATGAAATCGTAAAGGAAATCATAGAAGAACTCAGGAAAACAACTTCCCCTATAGTTTTGAAGCAAGGAGTCAGCTGAAGGGCGATCTTTAGGGTTGAATTCGGTCAAGGAGTTGATGATTTGTTTGATGGAAGCGTTCTTGACCAGAGATAAATCAGGGGTAAACTCACTTTTTAGGTATTTGAACAATTGAGACAACGTAAAGGTCGGTTCTCCATCCGCATAAAGCTCTGCAATGACACAGCCCAAACTGAACAAGTCCATTTCATCTGTTATGGCATCATTACCACTATATTTGCCATCGTCATTTATGTTTTGTTTCAAGCCCGATGTCTCTTTTGAGTTGTAGAATCTCTCTGGGGCAATATAACACACTCGTCTATCGGACAGATCAAAGTAGAAAGAGAATTGGTTAGGATTGTCTTCTGGAATGTAAGTAGGCTTTGTGTAGTTGGCGAAATCTGCCAACATGAGCCAGTTCCACGAAGTTACCAAGAAGTTTTCTGATTTCAAGTCACCATGGTGGATATCCAGTCCATGCAATTGACTGACGATCTTGAGCATTTGAAACACAAGAAAGAGCTTTTCGATGGGTTCTAGAAATGGTCTGAGAGAAAGTCTGTCATACAAATTTGTTTTGACCATTTGACGGACAAGATAACCAGCTCTGTCTGTTTCTATGATTTTGTGCCATGGCAAAACATTGTTGAATTGGGTGAGTAGGGCCAGCTGCTTTGCCAATAGTTCTGTGACTTCAATGAGACTAAGGTTGTGGCTTTGGGACGGTTTGAGAAGGATTTTGATGATGACCAAGTTGCCCGTCTTGGTATCGACTGCCTTAATGGCCTTGAGGAAGCGGGAATTGTTGACCAACTCAATGTATTGAAAGTTATCTAGAGCGTCCACATAAGAGCTGATGGCAACAGTGGGTGCTGACGGTGCCAACAACGATAATCGAGGGCCCATCGTGTGGTGCTTGTGGGTTGAGGGTGGTTGATTTTAATGTTTGGGATTTTGTGCGCGACTGCGAGGCTGCAGCTTTACTACTACTGATGAGTGTTGACGAGACTTTTGGACAGCAGGCTGCGTTTCCGTTGGAAGGCTCTAATGAAGTGTTGGAGTATTTGCTGAAGGTTCGAAGAGAGGCAGAACAGGATTTACCGGTGTATTATGTTGAGAGGAAGGAAGCTGTGGCGTATGCTAAACAGGAAGAAGAGGAAGAGGAAGAGGAAGAGGAAGAAGCGCATCAACAAGATGGGCTTGGGAAGTGGAAACAGGAAGTCTTGAGCACACTTCTCAGGATGAAACAAGAACCACACCCCAAAGAACCACAGCCATTTACCATTCCTGCCACGGCCAACCTCTGGCGCAAGTACATCATGGAAAACGACCCACCGTCTCTTGGTGTGTTTTACCACGAAATCGACCATGCCACCATCTTCAAGTTGGTTGTCTACATCACCAAGTGGCTCAGCATCTCGACAAACGAACACCTTTCCAAATGGATCTGGATCCTCTTTGTCCGCATCGATAACGTGATGGATGCCAATGAAACAGCCGTGCTTCGAGACTTGGCAAAAAAGGCCTTGAAACTACAACCAAAAGTCTCCACCGACGTGTCCAAGTTCACGGTTGCCATGGTGGTGGAAGTTGTAGGCATTTACTACGGACAGAGGGACCTCATGTGCTGACCCTGAGCCGTGGCGTCATCTGATAAACTCTGGTGTGCGCGCGCGCGGGGCGCCGTGATATTTTCTCAACGTCCAACTTGTTGAAAAATTCACCTCTATCAACCCACCGCCCTCCACCAATGTCCAAAGCCAGCCAGCAATTGGTTATTCCGTACCGTCACATTCCAGCAAAGCAACGTAGTGATGCCACTTCCGGCATGATCTCGCAGTCTTTGCCTATGGCCGCCATGTTTATGAGAAACAAGCTCTTGTCGTGGACGTCGTTCTTCCTCGCCGTCCAAGCATACTTGAACGAACCCATCAACAAACAAGCCACCAAGGAAGACTCAACCGCACAACCGCCTTTGTTGAGGATTGTGTTTGCATTCATTGCCGTCACCACATGCTACATCGACCTTATCTTCCCAGCCACCAGAGTTGCCAACCAACAAGTCGCCCAGTCGGTTGCCGACGTTGCCTCGGCCACCGCTTCTACCTTGGCTGCCGCTGCAACTTAAACCATATCTTCATTTCTGTTGAATTAATATATTACTATAATACAAATCTTTTGGCGCTACTCAGACGTGGTGGCGCCCCACTTAAATATCACACTGGACACTCCCTTGTAACTCACACACAACTTCTGCGAACTGGTGTCCCACCGTATATCGCAGATCCCCACTTCCTTGCTGGTAGTTTCACCAGGAATGGCTATGTGGTAGATACCCAAACAGCGCAAGAACCCTCGAGGACTCAGACTACTGTACAGGGCCAACGAAACATCCCACACCGTCACAGACCCGTAGTCGTCCCCAATGGCCAAGTGCTTGCGGTTAGGCGATAAACTGGCATTGAAAAGCAATGCGCTGCGGTGTGGCTTGTCTTCGATATTGAAGTTTTGCCCATTTTTGTACAACTCGACACTCTTGAGATTGGCACCGCTAGTTGCATTCCACATGTTCACAACTCCGTCCATCGAGACACTAAGCAAAACGCTATCGTCTCCAACATTGTCAAGCCAAAATATTCCTATGATGGGAGATGTGTGTGCATGGAATGCCTTGGTACTTGCAATATTCAAATCGATGGATTCTTGCGACGATCCACGCGACCATACTTTGATCACGTAGTCATAATCAGAGCAAGAAGCAAGAAGCTTGGACTCAGGATTGAAGGTTAATATCGATATTGGGTTTTCGTGGCCATGTAAATATCCAACGGTCTGCAAATCTATTTGGTTGGACGAAGAGAAGGAGGCTTGGGTTATGGAGTAGATTTTGATGGAGTTCTTAGATGTGGAAACAGCAAACTTGTCGTCGCTTAACCAACATGCATCGACAACAGAAACTTCGGATTCTGGAGATTTTATCTGCTTGATGAGCGATAATGTGGTCCCGTCCCATAAACTCACTTGGCTGTCACTATCGACCGAGAGCAATTGGAGACCATTCTTGCTCCATTTCAAGCTGCTGACAAACAATGACGATCTTTTGTCTGCACTTATATCTTCACGAGAGATGTTGGCAATGTTTTTAAGTTTGCCATCCGGGGACCATGCTCGTAATTCGCCATTAGAACCTGCTGTTACGATCAAATTACCTTGTGGTGACCACGAAACAATGTTGATTTCTTGGTTTGAGTTGAGGACAGTGGGATGATTCAAACTTACCGACTCTGCTATTGAGCCATCTTTCAAAGCATTGATAACGGCTGCGGAATTGCTTTTCCCGTATGCAAACACGGCTGTTTGTGGATGCCAGTCAGACACCAAACTCTCGCTGAAACTGATTGTCGGCACTAGTTTATGCGTATTGAACAGCTCAAGAACCACTTCTTGGTGACTTTCGTTGTCATTTTCGGGTTTCATCTCTATATCTTGAGCAGGCTCTGAAGTTCCATTTGAAGCCTGTGCGTCTGCTTTAAGTATGTATTGGGCGATATCCTGTTGAATAACTTCTTCTGAAAGTGTTCCTATCAACGAAAGCCTCTCTTGTCTCGATTCGGGCGAGGTATCTGCCTCTGCCTCGACATATGAGTACAATATTCCTTTCTGGACAAGGTTCACCAAGTACCCCGGATGTATACGAGCAGCAACGGCGCCATTTTTATTCTTTTCGTACTCCAGACACTGTGACTCTTTATCCAACGCATATGCCGCGAGGTTATGGCCTGATTCTTGAAGGTATCTCCATACGAGATAGTTGAGCTCGTCCGATGTGAGTGACATCTTGAAAACAGTCCGCTGCAGTAATTACAAACAAACACTAAAAAATGTCTGTCTAACAAACGTATTGGTGACTGAAGCTAACGGGACAGTGACTTGAAGCGTGGTGGTGGTGCTGGTACTCGTAGATAACCTACTGAATGTGTATGGTTTTTATCAAATGTTTTTTCTAAAACCAGATTGAAAGAAAAACAAATTGGGCGGAGTACCTGCTTACAAGCAAGACATAGTCCATTGCTTGACAATCTACCACTGATGTCCACATTTGAAGTCAAAAGAACCCACCGTCAGAGTCGGGCGGCGTGGGCCAATCCCAACGCTCAGACGAAAGTAGCAAATCCATACGCCATTGCCAACACATCCATGAACTCAGATGTGGTCTCCGTGGCACCAACCACAAACAGTCTTGCCGTGCCGAATCCATACGGAGTCCTGTCCGCCAGCAACCGGAAAAACAACCGAAGAATGAGTATCCATGCCTCGGCAGCAGCCCATGCTCAGGGCAGGTCATTTTCCCAACAACAGCCATTTGATATCGCCAACTTACCGGCACTTCCGTCTTTTCCAAACAGTGCTATAACCGAAAAGCCACAGGAAGAACAGGACGAGTTCCAGAATATTGAGCAAAAGATCTTTACAGATTTGGCCAATGGTACGGCAGCCGAGATTGACGATTACTACAAGCTCCTCATTAAGCAAAAGGGACTCATTACTCGTGACATCAAGGAAAACATTAACCAGAACCAGAAAAACATCTTACAATTGACCAATGACTTGAAACAAACACAAGAAGAACTTCTCCAGTTGCGAATCACGTCGAAGGAATTGTATGATGTGTTGGCAGACTTCAAGGAAAGCGCACAACGTAGGCTAGCATTGGAAGTGGATACTCCACAAATGCAGAAGGACGTTAAAACCGACAAGAAGAAAAGGAAAGATCGCTCATCCATCCTTGTATTAGAGAAGTTATGGGCTAGCGAATTGCAATCGTTGTTCAAGCACGTTGAAGGTGCATCCAAATTTATCCAGCCGTTACCAGGAAGACATGTGTTAGCAGAGAGTGGAAGATGGCAAGAAATCAATATGGGAACGTGGAAACCCATAAAAGCCACCCATTTGTTCATTTTGAACGATTTTCTCTTGATGGCAACGAAGAAAAGCTCACAAGATGGTGGTAATAGCAAGTCTCGATTACAGGCCGTCCAATGCACACCCTTAGATCAAGTGGAACTTAATGAAATTAAGGGCCCCAACGCACCAATCCAAGCCAAAGATTCAAAAACATACTTAATCAATATCAAATCCAAATCCTTAAGTTATGTGTTTCAGACTGATAGATATGACCACTTTATCAAGATTACAGAGGCTTACCAAAAGGGAAAAAGCGAATTATTACAAAAAGAGCGACTTTTGGATGCTAATCGGATTACTTCCGGTGAAATCACTACTGCCAGTGATGAAAAGAAGCAGCTTCGTGAATCATTGAGGAACTCTGGCATTTTGGATGGTGACGAGATATCAAAAAGATTAAGCGGGTCTTATAGAAACAGTGGTGGAGATGGTGTTCTTCAAGACATTTCAGTGCGTGTTCATTCACGAAACCGTTCTCTTGACTTTGGGGCATTAAAAAAGTTTTCCAATGAAAAGGGCCATTATTTCCACGAATTAAAGATTTTGGAAGACAAGCTCGACGATGTGGATGTGGAAATTGCACACAACAACTATGCTCTGGCTGTGGGATTCATAGCCCACATTGAAGGCAAATTAAGAAACATTGATTCTGCGATCAAAAACAGTGACGGCAAAAGTATATCCGAAGAAGTCAAATTACTTATAGAAGTTATCATGTTGAAGATTAATAACAGAAAGGTCAAGGTTCAGCAAGGGTTGATCTTTGACTTACAAAACAATATTGCTAAATTGACGGATGATGAAATTGAAGAGATCTTGATATATTTTGAGAGTTTCGACCAATTGGAAAAGGGTATAACGTCATACTTGGAAGCCATGTCTCACCATCTTTCCAAGACTGTTACCAGATTAGTTGTTGGGATCCAAGGATCAACCAAAATTGATATTGTTAACTACTTGTCCAACTTGGTGGTGATTTATGTTTCGATTATCAAAAGGGCGGTTGCTGTATATAATAAAAAGATCACCAATATTCTCAAGAAACATCTGGATATTGGGGTGAATTCCAGTGGTTTAATTAACTGGTGTATCGATGAGATCACCAAATTGGTTGCCCAGATCAAGAAACAGTTGCATGGGACCCTCTTGACAACTTCAGGAATAGATCCAGAAACCGAGCTTCCGATATTGAAAGTCAAGGAATCTGCCTTGTTTTTGGACTTTCTCCGTATGGTGGAGCCGCAGTTGGATGAGCTTCGTGAAGTCAAGGTCAACGTTAGCTACTTGTTTGAAGAACTTTTTGTTTTACAGGAGCTGAAATGAGAAATATAATGCATTAACTAAGTCTAAAGTTTATCGTACAATTTACCAAGATCGTAGTTTTGTCGGAAATAATCACCGTTTCTCTTCAAGATCAAGATTGTTACTGATGAACAAGTGATTATACCCAAAAGGATGGAGAAAAGGATTCCTGGCCCAATACTCTTGAGAGCCGGTTCAACAACAAATGTAGCGGTTGCGGCCAATATCTGACGACACAAGTTGTTAAGAGCAACACCAGTAGCACCTTTACCTGGAAGCGAGTCAACCAAGTAGGTAACGGTGGCACCAATAACCAACATCGACCCAAAACCAAAGAGAGCCGTACCAATCAATGGAATCAACCAGAATTCACCATACTTCAACGACCATCCAAAAATAAGACATGCTGGGAAAAAGATGGCCACGGCAGTTACGATGTTGAGACCAAATCTCGCTTCAGGGACCATCTCGTTGTTGTGGGTTTTCATGTAACAATGTAAAAGATGATCATTCCACCTTCCACCCAAAATGGATGCTATCACATACGTAACAGAGTTTGGAATATAAAGTAGACCCACAATAATTGTTTTAAAGTTATAAGGTTCTCTGGCGTACTGGTACGAAATGGTCATGTTGAAGAAATAGATGACTGCAAAGGAAATGGCCGAGTAAAATATCACCAATGCAACAGGTGGATGTCTCAACAACACAAGAGAATGTAAAGGTCTGATTGTACAGTCGTAGAGAGTGGTACGGCGCTTTTGCCATTTGGTAGGTTCGACTATGGTGTCTGTAGAATGGGACTTTTCACGTCTAAGTTCTTCCTCTATCAATTCCTGGGCAACTCTTCGGGAGTAAGCAGACCGGTTTGTAGTGAGTCTCGAGAGGGTAGGCATGACTGGGTCCAATATTGGACCCTCATCTTCTCGAACAGAAGAGCGGGAACTAAGTCTCGTAATTCTAGGAGCAATTCTTTCCAAGTCTTCCTCGCTGACCAGGAGGTCTTTTGTGCCCTCTCCACCCAACATCTCCTTCAATTGGGCAAGATTATCGGTTTTGCGAAGGGTTTCTGGAAGTGCAAAAAGAATAAGAAGAACGTTGCAGCCTGAGAATATAACAAGTAACCATTGGGTAGCCCGCCATCCCCAGACTTGGGCAACAACCCCACCCAATATTGGAGCAAGGAAGGGACCACAGAGCGGGCCCAAATAGTAGTAGCCCATAGCAGTACCTCTTTCGTGTGTAGCAAACAAGTCACTGATGGTCCCAGCACCCACAGCTTGTACTGAAGCAGAGCATCCACCTTGTAAAACACGCAATATGATCAATGCAGAAATGTTGGGAGCCAAGGCAGTTCCAAAGGAAAAGGCAAAGAACATGATAAATGATACGAGATAAACGGTCCGACGGCCGTTCAACTCACTAAATGCTGACCACCAGAGGGGGAAAATACCCAATGCAAGCAAGTAAATACCAACAGAAATGTTGACCATCGACACCGTCGTGTCTAAATCTTCAACGATATCATCGATGGCTGGTAACATGATGGAGGTACCCATGGGCCCTGTGATGGCTGCAAACGCAATGATAAACACGATACAGTATTTGAGATAGTTGGGATACTCGCGGGCATCGCGATATTCGGGCAAAATGGCAAGTGCGGCTAGGAGTCCACGTCTTTGTTTCAACGGTACTCTGCTCGATGCGGTTGAAAGATGACTTGTCGACTGTTTGCCGCGATCTTCAGCCTTTTCAGGGTGTGGTACAGCTAAAGGATTGACCTGATTGAGGTTGGAGTCGATTGAGATACTTGAATCGAGAGAGCGGAGCGATTCTGGACTTTGGACAGGCGCAATATCGGTTCCGTTGGACGATTCTGGGGAAAGCGATGAGGCATCGGCGTGAGGTAGCACTGCTTCTGGATCGTGTGACATGATTGACAGCATAAACAGGCCACCGAATGCTATTTAAACAGTAGAGATAATGATAGTGTCTTTTGGAAGGAACAAGTGACCGCTTACTGAAGGTTTGTATGTCTAGTCCTAAACTCAAGAAAAGTAGGTGCGCGGAATTAGATCAAGACCAGAGTTTAGTGTTGTTTTTTCACAAAAGATGGGCCTTTTGGAAGGTGTTGATTAATGAAGGGGCAAGCAGAGTGTGACTCACTTTTGAATCAGTAGCGTTGGGGAAGGGACACTCCGAGAGAGAACGGAATATAATTCTTTTTTTCGCTCCGGGGTTGGTGTCATCAGATAGGGCCGAGTTACCTTGTTGGGCTGTAAGCGCCACTATGTAGAGACAAAATAGGCCATTGCGCAGACGAAACCTAAAATATTCAGCTTCTTGAAGAATGAGCTGCAAGCAGAATCAATCGCAATGATGTCAGGGGATGTTTAGTTCAAGAAAGCAAACGCAAGCTCATTTAAGTGAGTTGTTTTGGCTGCAACTGACAGTCGTGCAGCTAACAAAGCTTGACTTGATCTTTTAGGGCGAGGCTGCAACCGTTAAGCATTGCGTGCGTCAGCACAAAAAATGACTAATGTCACGCCAAACGTTTTGTCACAGACCCTTTTAAAGCGTGTAGGGATTGGCATCGTACTCGTAGTGATGGTGGTTGCACAAATGAATAAACTCTGAATTGGTCTTTTATAATGCTAAAACGTTTATTATTGAACTGCAGGTTACGCTGAGTCTTCTTGGTGTGGTTTTACTTATTAAGCGGCTTTACTTCTATATTGCACGCAGATGATTTTGTCTTTTTGCAATGTCAACTGCAACCGAGTTTCAATTAATAGCACGGTTGATCTAGTGAGTTCAATCTTACGCATATTTACATATCTACTGCGCCTCTCTTTCTCACGCTAATGGTCTGGCAGCATGTGAAGTACAAAATGTACAAACACTCAATAGTGCTACCTGAAAGGTTGTCCTTCCACAACATTTTCCATATTGCCTTCAAAAAAGGCACAAGAATTCTTTATGAGATGTTCACTTATAAATTATATTTAGATCATAGTCACACTCCATGTGCTTGCGAGCCCAAAAAATCTAAAATAATTAGTAAACAAAAAAAAAGTCACCTCCAACCGCCACCCTCCCGTTCCTGAACTCCGTGCTACACCAATGGCATCGTTCAGAAACTCGTATCCTGTGGCCATTGTTCGGTCTCTGATCCTTGGGCCCTTATTTGTCTTGGGATGTCTCTCTACCACTTACACCCAGTTCATCTTTGTGACCCTCTTCCGTGGTTACCCTGAACAGATACAGACCATAATTAACATGACCAAAACATACTTTGTCGTGCTCCTTACCTTTATCACCACAATCATAAGCCCGACAAAAGTCACAATCACTTTTGATCCTTCCAATTTGCCCTCAACCGACTCGTTCAACGTGGACGCCCTGGGCCGTTTGCTGGCCCTGTTAACTCCCAACTCCGTCTGGATCTCCAATCACCAGATATACACCGATTGGCTATACTTGTGGTGGATTTCATACGCATCCAGACTCAGCGACTACGTCCACATCGTTCTCAAAGAAGGTTTGGCCAAAATTCCCGTTCTTGGCTACGGAATGAACAACTTCAAGTTTCTCTTCTTGTCAAGAAAATGGGAAAAGGATAAGATCCATTTGACCAACCAGTTGTTGGAAATAGATGCCAACGCTCGTGGCTTGGGTCCTGCCAATGGTGTCCAGATAATAGCTTCGGCGTCGAGTTCTGGTATTCGCCACTGGCCACAAGGCGAAAACCCCAACAAAATATGGCCCTACTTGCTCATCTTATACCCTGAAGGAACTGTGCCTTCTCTCAGAACCAAGAAAAGCTCGCGTGATTTTATTGAAAAGAAAGGCTTACCTGCAATTCACCATGTTCTCTTACCACGTGTTCGTGGGTTGTTTTTAACATTAAGAAAGTTGCGTAACACAGTTGAAGTGGTGTATGACTTTACTACAGGCTACGGAGGTTTGAGTGCCGACGAAATCGGAGAAGAAATCTTTTCGTTGAAACGGTTCTATTTGCTTGGAATTGGACCATCGAGTGTCAATTTCCACATCCGTGCCTGGAAATTGTCGGAGATTCCATTGGGTGAAGAAACCGAAGACATCGACGAAGCCAAGCCAGAAGATTTGCAAAAATTTGAAGATTGGTTACTCAAGGTTTGGTACGATAAAGATAGCCTTATGTCCAACTTTTACAAGACTGGAAAGTTTGAGGAACTGGGTTCCGGAACTACACAAACGGTGACGGCCAACTTTGGGTTAAGGTCCAACTTTGAGATCATTTTGCCGTTTGTGACGACGTTGACTTCCTTATTGTTGTTGCGGTTGGTCTGGAATTTCTTAATCAAATTCTTTTAATGTTTTCTCTAGATATAGCTATATGACGAATAGATTTTTGTTGCAGCCGAGCTGCAGGTATGATACAAACGCGTAACTAAAAAAATAGGCACCTTCCTAATTAGGCTAGTTGTTGCAATTTGTTTGCTGACCGCACACCAATCTAACACAATCCTCAGCACAATTTGGCAGCCAAATACAACATAAATAAGAGCCAGTATTCGGGTTGTAATTGGTAACTGTAAATATGTTTTCCTTGCTTCTTAGTATTCCCAGACACCTTGCTGGCGTGTTGCTTTTTATTACCTGTTTTCTTTTGTCGTTCCTTCTTGTTGGATGCACAAACACGGGATCTACCTATTCAAAAGTATTTCTCACTCAGTACATGTTCAATCAAACATCCGAGCTTTATCCAAACGTGGTAGCAGCATATCACAATCCTCAGTTGTCAGAAATGTCAATCAAAGTTGGTTACCTTGGACTCTGTGTTGACTTCAATACGTCTATTACCTGCACCTCATACAGCGACCTCACCAGCATCTCAAATATTACGGGAGTTCTGTTGATTCCAACGACATCAAGAACAAATGTTCAGCTTAACTTGGTCCAGCTTGCCCAAACTTTCAACGATAACTGCCATCCTCGGATATTAATGGCGGCCATTATTATTAGTATTGTTCTTATTTTCTTGAAACTTTACCGAATAATACCTGGTGTTCCAGGAAAAATGCTTGTTTTAAAGCTTAATTGCGCATTGTCAATGGTGCTCGTTCTCCTATGGGGATTGGGCTCCATGTTGCAGCATGAAGCAGTCACAGGTGCAACAAAACTTGTACCTCCAGCTTCAATGGGTTTGGTTAAAGTGAAATTGGGACGGAGGGCTGATGCAATGACGTGGACGGCTTTTTCATTTGTTTTGTTGGTTGCAATCAGTAATACTTTCACTCTTTTTCAGTCTTTTAAGAATTCGAGACAGAATGAAAAAGTTTAAGAAATTGAACAAAAATGATAAATCTCTAAATTCTTTACTTTGAAAAATTTCTAATACACTTGTTTACTGAAGCATTTATTAGGGAAGCATCTTTTGAATCACCAACGTCGCTCATAGTCAGTCATTTCTGTATAATCTAATAGGCGTCGTGAGATGCACGTGAAAATCACGTGACTTTCTAAAATGTAGACAAATACAATTCCCACTTTTTTTCAATTTTTTATTGACCGTGTTTACCTACCGTGTTTCTTTACCAAACATGTCCTACACAGCACAACTTGACACGTTTGTGTCCCGGCTTACGGATAATACTGACTACAGCTCAGCACACTCCGTATTGTCCGAATTGCTTGACATGATAGAAACATTCAACGGTGCTGCAGAGTACGAGTACTTTCTTAAGAATTTGATGCCTATTTTCATAAACACTTTGGAGAAAGTACCGATTTCGTTCTCGAGCAACTCACAAGAGCACAAACTCAGAAACTCGGTGTTGGAGATCATCCATAGATCCATCATGAACGAAACCTTTCAACCATTTGCCGAACAAATATTGGATGCCTTGACAAAGATATTAGTTGATGAGAACGAAGACAATGGTGTCTTATGTATGAAGATCATTACCAGTTTACACAAAGCTTACAAGACAAAGTTGGGAGAAAAAGTTAAACCCTTTGTCGAAATTATCAGCCAAATCTACGATAACATGCCAAAAACAGTAGCTGATGTTTTTGCAAAAGAGGCACAAAGCCAGGTCGATGAAGACAACGGAGAAAATGACCAATCTCCACCTCCATTTGATGATGTTGCTTTGAAACCTATGGCAAAAGCTATGTCTTCCTTCAAAACATTGGCTGAATGTCCTATTACCATGGTATCGTTATATTCTTCATACAAATCATTAGTTGGTACCTCATTACCGGAATTTCTACCCCGCATCATCACCATACTTGAATTACAAGTCGAAGACCAAAAGGCTTTTAGAGAAGATGCTCTCAAAGAAGGCAAACTCACTACATCCATCTCGCCAAATATTACCAATAGGCAAGCTTACAGCGACTTTGTACTTGGACAAGTCAAAGCCGCATCATTTGTTGCATATGTATTCATCAGAGGTTATGCAAACCAGCATTTATCACCAGAACAGTCTAAGGTTGTACCAGACGTCATTTTGAGATTGTTACAGGACTGTCCTGCTGAATTATCCGTCGCCAGAAAGGAGTTACTTCACGCCACCAGACACATCCTTTCAACTCCATTCCGGACCCAGTTCATTCCCAAGATTGAGTTATTATTCGATGACAAAATTTTGATTGGTGACGGCTTAGCCTCCTACGAAACATTAAGACCATTGGCCTATTCTACAGTGGCAGATTTTATCCATAATGTCAGGAATGAGCTAACACCAAAACAAATCTGGTCCACAGTCAAGATATATTGTGACTTGCTTAAAGATGATTCATTGGCTCTTACGGTACAAATCATGAGTGCAAAACTTTTACTCAACTTAGTTGAGAGAATCATGAAATTACCGAACAAACTAGAGGGCAGACAATTATTCATGATAATTATTGATGCTTATGCAAAACGATTTGAAAGTTTGGACAGAAAGTACGACTATATTATCAGCAAGCATAAAGAGTTCGAGAAGAAGAGGACAGTCAAGGAAAAGGAATCCAAGAGTGCCATCCAGAGATATTCTTCAAGAAAAGTGCAAGACATTTTAATTGAAGATGTTCCAAAGCCCGAAAAGGAGGACATTGAAATGATAGACGAAGAAATTGATGGAGAAAAGAATGAAGATGCCATGGACATCGATACCAAAATCGCCAGCGAGCTGGACTTGAATGATACTGAAAAGTTTATTGATCTCTTTAACATTGATTCATTTTCTCCAATATCTCCCTCGCAAGTGAATAATAGCTCAGATCTTTTGAAGGACGCTCGCTATTTATTCCGCACCTTAATGACATTCTTGAAGTCGGTTATTTTCGGATTGAAAAACTGCAACCCACCAGTTCCGCCACAACCAACACAAACAGATCCAAACAAGCCTGGTCAGTTAGTAAACTATGACAAATGGAACGATTCAGCAAGAATTAGATCATTTGAAGAAGTGAACATATTAAGGTCCTTATTCAGAGGTGGTATCTCTTGCTTGAGATTCTTTTCGGTTAATAATGCTAAGCCGGCAGAGACTCTGGCAAAGGCATTCGACTTTTCCACCGGTGGTCCTAACTTACCAATCACCTCTTCGAAGGAAGAAAAAGACTTGATGGAAATCTTTGCAACAATTTTTATTCATATTGATCCCGCTTCGTTTAACGAAATCGTTAGCTCCGAATTACCTCTTATGTTTGAAGCCATGTTGGATAATGCTGCTTTGCTTCATTTACCTCAATTTTTCTTGGCTAGTGAAGTGACATCAGCCAATTTTTCAAGCATTTTGATTCTGTTTTTGAAGTCCAACTTAGATCAGTTGGGTAAGGTGGAATTGGTTAAATCGAATATTTTAATCCGTTTGTTCAAACTATGCTTCATGTCTGTCAACTTATTCCCTACGGCAAATGAAAGCGTCATATTACCTCACTTGAATCACTTAATCTTGGAATCATTAAAGCTTGCAACAAAGGCAGAAGAACCAATCGTCTATTCATACTTGGTCAGAATTTTATTCAGAAGTATCAGCGGGGGAAGATTTGAAAATTTATACAAGGAAATCATGCCCATCTTACCAGTGTTGCTTGAAAATTTGAACAAGATGATATTGAATGCTCGCAGGGTATACGAGAGAGATATATATGTGGAATTGTGTTTGACAGTACCAGTCCGTCTTTCTGTGTTGGTGCCGCACTTAAATTACTTGACACGTCCATTGGTGTATGCGCTCAATGGATCTCAAGAGTTAGTCAGTCAGGGGTTGAGAACATTTGAATTATGTGTTGATAACTTGACAGCTGAGTACTTTGACCCAATGATCGAACCAGTGATTGACGAAATTATGGCTGCATTATGGAAACATTTGGAACCGGTTCCTTACCACCACCAGCACTCTCATACTGCCATCAGAATTCTTGGTAAATTGGGTGGTAGAAACCACAAACACTTCAAACCTTGCAACAAGTTGGTTTCACAAACAGCGCTCAACCAAGAAATCAAGGCTTTATTTCTGATTCATGGTTTGAACGGACAAGTTCCTCTTAGCATTACTCCTGGTGTTGAATCTGCCATCAAATTATTGGAAGATCCCAGACTTAAGGTTCATTACAGAATTAGTGCTTTCAAGTACTTGTCAAGCATATTCAAACTTTTCATTAATACTTCTCCAATACCCGACAATTACTCCCAATATGTTTCGGAAGGTGTTGAATTTTTGAAGCAAGAGAAATTACTGGAAACAATGGAGCTTGAACCATCAAACATCAAAGATGTGTTGAAGTTGGATAACCAGCAAAAATTATTCACCCGCTTATTAGAAATCTTATTCTTTTCGATTTCAGTTCCGGAACTTGAAAAAGAGGCGAGTGAATTAATTACTGGTATCACAACTCACTTTACGTTAACATACTTGAACACATCTGTGATTGAAAAGGTGAAAAAAGAACGTCCGTTCTCAGTCAATGATAATGAAGGTAAAGCTCACATTAGCGAAACAACCTTTTTGAATGCATTGATATATGCATTGAGTTTCTGGGATAAAGAGGTTCGTAACAAGGGTATTGAAGTTATTCAACTTATTTTCAGTACAACTACAACCGTATTTGGATCAGAAGAGAACGCTTTATTTTCACCTTTGTTCAGAACTATGTTCTACAAGTTTACTCATTGCTGTTATAATGAATACCATTACACAAAGCTTGGTGGTATCTTAGGTCTTAAAACTATGTTTGCAGATGTTGCACTCCTAGCTTCTTGGTTTTTCAAACGTCAATTCGAATTGGTTCGTTCAATTTTCTTTGTCTTGAGAGATACACCTGAAACAGCCCCATTCGAAGTACGGGAGCTTGCCAAGAACTTGGTCTTGAAACTCTTGCATGACTGTAATGTTGGATTAACAAAGGAAGTTATTTTAGAAAAACCATTTCAAACTTTGGTGGGAGCTTTGGTATACGATTTAGCAAGCGCTAATCCACATGTTAGAGAAGTGTCACAAGCCTCATTGAAAGTATTGTCAGAAACCACAGGTGTTCCAATTGCATTAGTAATGGGACCTTCTAAGCACCTTTTGTTGACCCCAATTTTTGGTAAACCATTGAGAGCTTTACCTTTCCCAATGCAAATTGGTAACATTGACGCCATCACATTCTGCTTAAATCTTCCAGAAACGTTCTTGACGTTCAATGAGGAATTGAATAGATTGCTTCTTGAGGCCTTAGCATTAGTTGATGCCGAAGACGAATCTTTGGCCAACGTTCACCGACTTTACGAATACAGAACGTCTAAGCAATTGATCGAGCTTCGTGTGGTATGCATTAGATTACTTTCGTTGGCTCTTACCAAACCGGAATTTTCATTAGGCTCGTTAGCTGAGGCCAGAATCCGTATCTTGGGTGTTTTCTTTAAAGCTCTTTGCAACAAATCAACCGAAATTATTAATGCAGCACATCTCGGATTGAAATCAAGTTTACAAGAGAATGCAAAACTTCCTAAGGAATTGTTGCAGAATGGTCTTCGTCCTATGTTAATGAACTTATCTGATCACAAGAAATTGACAGTCTCGGGTATTGAAGCACTTGCCAGGTTACTTGAATTGTTAATTTCTTACTTTAGAGTTGAAATTGGTCGTAAGTTGTTGGACCACTTAATGGCTTGGGCTCAGATCAATACCTTGAGACAAATTGCTGGTCAAGATTTGGAAAATATCCATACTGTTCAAATTGTTATGGCCATCTTGAACATTTTCCACCTTTTACCTCCTAAGGCTTATACATTTATGGAAGAGATCATCAATACTTTGCAATACTTGGAAGGTCATTTAGATCGTCACCAAGACTCACCATTCAGACTCCCAGTTTCCAAATTCTTGAACAGATTTGCTGAAAACTGTATTGAATACTATATTACGAACTTCAAGAATCGTAAATTGGGCAACATGCTTGGTGCAATTGCAGGGATGGATGGTTGTGAAAGGATTCGTAGTGTTGCAGTGGAAAAAATCAATGAAATCTTTGAGAATGTGAAAAACGAAACCAATGATGAAACCAAGGTGGTTAAATTTGCCAATGTTATTGACTTGCTTGCTTCTATCACCAAGTATGACAACGAATGGCCTGATAATGGATTGAAAGAATTATTGCTCAATCTCTTTGAACTTATGGAAGAAATCGTTAGAATTAAGAATGAAGCAGCTTTGATATCTTCTGCTCATTTTCAAGCTGAACAAGCAATTGATAAATTCCAAACTATTTGGGTGCAATATTTGGATAAGAACAGAGATGAGTTTGATATGGTCTTCACAATTATTGACCGCCACTCACAATTGAATTTGCCAATTCCTAACCAATTACAGGATTACATTTTCAATACAATTGTTCGCTCAGCGGATGTGTCTTATCGGGAAACTTACTTGGAAAAATGTGTTGACTTTGTTAGTAATCCTGATTTCAAGCTTAAATCCAAAATCTTTTTCATTAGAAAGATTTTCAATTCAGTTATCGTTTACGAAGCTGAAACAAAGGGTAAAGTTGATGCATTTTTTGAAAAGGATACTATTCCTAACTGGTTGAACAAGATCAACGAAAATATTTGGAAGTCCACTAATGATATTATCACAGACCACACTTCTGGTACCATTGATAACTACAGGTATGCATTGCTTGAAATGACTTCCATACTTCTCAGGTGGAGCTCCCAATTTATCAATGATTTGCGTAAGGATATCATCAAATTTAGTTGGAACTACATCAAGTTGGAAGATAACATTGCCAAACAAGTTGCATATGTGACGACTTCATACTTCATTTCGTCTTTTGAGACCCCAGCCAAACTTTCGACTCAAGTTTTTGTGGCATTGCTTCGTACACATCAAACTGATTCGAGGCATCTAGCCAGACAAGCATTGGATATTTTGGCTCCAGTAATGTCAGAAAGAATGGTTGATGTCGACTCGCCTGACAGCTGGATCAAATGGCCTCGCCGTGTTATTTCAGAGGATGGATTCAACGTTACTCAAGTTCTCAATGTTTACCAATTTATTGTGCAACATCCAGATTTATTCTTTGCTGCCCGTGAACATTTCATTTCAAATATTATCACCGCCATGGGTAAATTGACTATTTTGGCCAATCCTGCCATTGAAAACCAAGTGTTGGCTATCGAATTAGCCGAACTTATTTTAAAGTGGGAGAGAAAAGCCAAGTCATTGACCGTAGAGGAGGTCAAGGAAGAAACCTCCAAGGATAGCGATTTCACCACTTCTCCCAACTATAGCATTCCATTTGGACAGAGGGAGGCATGTGTTACGTTCTTGATTAGATACGTTTGTATCAGTCCTCAACGAGCATCCGAGAGTGAGTTAGGTCAAAAAGCCTTGGGAATCTTATACGACTTGTTGAGTCCAGAACATTGGGCCGAAGTTTCAGTTAAGCTTTCCTTCTTTGAGAAGTTCTTATTATCCAACGACTTGAACTCTTCAAATTTATTAGGTTATTGTCTCAATGCTTTGGAAGTCTTGGGGGTTGTATTGGAATGGAAAAAACCAGCTTGGATTTTGTCCAATTTAGGTTACCTCCACAAGTTGTTGGAAAAGTGTATCAAATCTGATAACCACGATATCCAGGAAGTTTTGCAACGTGTCTTGAGAATTATTCTTCAAGCTATCAATGATCAAAAGCAGGGAGAGGATGAAGAAGAAGAGGATGACAGTGTCAAAGAATTTATTTCTTTGTTATCTACCACAGTTTCTGAAGATTTAGGCGATATGCCATCTGTTGCTGCTGGTGTTACCTTATCATGGACCTTAGCAAACTACAGACCTTCTATCCTTGATTCACTTTTGCCACTGATTATGAGAACTTTTAGCAAGTTGTGCAAGGATCACATTACTATTACGCACCAAGGAACACAGTCTTCAAAAGACACCACCAATTCAGAATATGAAGCTAAGATGACAACTAAGTTGTTGGAAAAGATTCTCAACTTGTCTTCAATGAGAATTTCTAACTTGGGAGACCAAAGAAGAATTTTCTTGTCATTATTGGCACAGCTTATTGAAAGGTCTTTAGATAAGGATACCTTGGAAAAAATTATCAAGATTGTCAAAAGCTGGGTCTTTTCAAGGACCGACCTTTTCCCTACAACAAAGGAAAAGGCAGCAATTTTGTCAAAAATGATGGTATTTGAAATCAGAGGAGAACCTACTTTGTCCAAGGAATTCTATCAAATAATTGTTGATATCTTTGAGGATGATACTTTTAGCTGTACTGAGTTAACGGTTCGAATGGAACAGCCTTTCTTGGTTGGTACTAGATCAGCCGATGTATCCATCAGACGTAAGTTGATGTCTATCTTGAATAACAGTTTGGAGAAGGATATCAACAAAAGATTATATTATGTTATTCGCGAACAAAATTGGGAATACTTGGCTGATTATCCTTGGTTAAACCAAGCTTTGCAACTTCTTTATGGCTCTTTTGATTTTGAGAAAGAAATTGAACTTGTTGACCTTGAATCAAAATTACCTGCAATTAGCACTCTTCCTATTTTTGCGGACAACAAAATGAACGTTGATACCGAGAATGAAGGCTTGAAAACCCTTTTGGTCAAACATAGCGAGTTTTTGGGCAAGATCAGTGACGTTAAAGCAGGCGATATCCTTGAACCTTTGGTGGACATGTTTTACCAGAGTAGCGAAACGATCCATCGTGCCTGGGCCAACATTTTCCCAATTGCCTTCATGTCCATTCCTCGCTCTGAGCATTTGGATTTTACTCGTTTCTTGGTTATTTTGTTATCTAAGGACTACCACACGCGTCAAATTGACAGCAGACCAAATGTAATCCAATCATTATTGGAAGGTATTGCAGGATGTGACAGTTTGCAACTACCACCATTTGCTGTCGAATGTCTTGCTTCAAACTTTAATTCCTGGTCACAAGGTATTCAAATTCTTGAAAATATTGAACAGCAATCTGTGAATGGCAATGCTGATGTTCGTGAGATCACTCAGGATGCACTTGCAAAGTTGTACGCTACATTGAAAGAAGACGATATGTTTTATGGTTTGTGGAGAAGAAGAGCAAAGTATTCGGAAACGATTAGTGCTTTGTCTTATGAACAAATTGGCCTCTGGGATAAAGCCCAACAGTTATATGAAACTGCGCAGATCAAGGCACGTAGTGGTGCCTTGCCTTACGGAGAATCGGAATATGCAGTTTGGGAAGATCATTGGATTTTGTGTGCTGAAAAGTTACAACATTGGGATATTCTTACTGATTTGGCAAGACACGAAGGCTTTTCGGACTTGCTCTTGGAATGTGGTTGGAGAGTTGCTGACTGGTACAATGACAGAGAAACTTTGGACCACACTGTCAAGAATGTCATGGATGTTCCAACGCCTAGAAGACAGGTGTTTGAAACCTTCTTGTGTTTGCAAGGTTTTGGACAAGAGAAAGAAACTTTGCAAGACCTTTCTAAATTGTGCGATGAGGGTATTCAATTGGCTTTGAGAAAATGGCATGGTCTTCCACAGAGGTTTAACAATGCTCATATTCCACTTTTACATACCTTCCAACAGTATGTTGAGTTCATGGAAGCCAGTCAAGTTTATGCCAGTCTTGTGACTACCAATGCTCAAAACTTGGACGTTAAATCCCAAGAACTTAAGAGAGTGTTGCAGGTTTGGCGTGAAAGATTGCCTAATACTTGGGACGATATCAATATTTGGAACGATTTGGTTACTTGGCGTCAACATGCTTTCCAGGTCATCAACAAGGTTTACATGCCATTCATCCCTATATTGCAGCAATCGAATTCTGGTGGCAATGCTAATTCATATGCTTACCGTGGTTTTCATGAGATTGCTTGGGTGATCAACAGGTTCGCTCATGTTGCAAGAAAGCATAACATGGCGGACGTTTGTATTAAGGAGTTGACCAGAATCTACCAACTTCCAAACATTGAAATCCAAGAAGCTTTCTTGAAATTGAAGGAACAAGTTAAGTGCCACTACCAAAATGCCAATGAGTTGAACACTGGTCTTGATGTTATCAGCAACACGAACTTGGTTTACTTTGCTACTCAACAAAAGGCGGAATTCTTTACCTTGAAGGGTATGTTTTTGAACAAGTTGAACCAAATGGACGAAGCCAATAAGGCTTTCGCCACCTCCGTGCAAATTGATCTTAATTTGCCAAAGGCATGGGCTGAATGGGGTATGTTTAATGACCGTCGTTTTAAGGAGAATCCAAATGATATGGTTTATGCCAACAATGCTATCAGTTGTTACTTACAAGCTGCTGGATTGTACAAGAATGGAAAGACGAGAAAATTATTGGCTCGTATTCTTTGGCTTATTAGTTTGGACGATGCTTCAGGTACTTTGGCACAGGCGTTTGAAAACTTCCGTGGTGAGGTTCCTGTTTGGTACTGGATCACTTTTATTCCTCAATTGTTGACTTCGTTATCTCACAAGGAAGCTAAGTTAGCAAGACAGGTTTTGGTTCGCATTGCAAAGAGTTATCCTCAAGCCTTACACTTCCAGCTTAGAACAACTAAGGAGGATTTTGCTGCTCAACAACGGCAGGCTGTTGAAATTTCGCGTCAACAAGCTGCAAACATTAATAAGAGTACAGAATCAAAACCCGAAACTGAAAAGAAGGAAGAATCGGAAGAAGCTCTCCTTCAATCCCAATCAGATGCAGCTGCTGGATCCATTGATGACAAATCTCAAGCAAGCGATGCTAAGGAAAGTTCACAACCAAAGTCCACACCAGCTTCGAATGCGACTACACAACAGCCACAATCACAAGATAAACCAAATGTTTCCACGCCTATCCGTCAATCTTTAGAGCATGTTGAAGAAATTATGGGTATTTTAAAGACGGCTTATCCATTATTAGCCCTTTCATTGGAATCACTTGTTGATCAGATCAACCAAAGGTTTAAGTGTACTGCTGATGAAGATGCGTACAGACTTGGTGTTGCTTTGCTTAATGATGGTGTTCAATACTTGAACCGTCTCGGAAATCCAAAAGATGATGCCAAATTGCCTCCTGTCACTGAAGCCAACATTACAAGATTTGCTGAAACCGTTCTTCCAAAACAGATTCGTGCTGAATTTGAAAAGGATCTTGTGGTTGCAAAGCCTAATTTGGAGACTTATATCACCAAATTGCGTAAATGGAGAGACAGATTGGAGGATAAATTGGACAGAAGGTTTTCTGAAGTCAATCTTGAGAACTTGTGTCCTCATTTGAGCGAATTCCATCACCAGAAGTTTGAAGATATTGAAGTTCCTGGCCAGTACTTGTTGAACAAAGACAACAACAGCCACTTTGTCAAGATTGAGAGGTTCTTACCAACAATTGACCTTGCTCGTGGTACCAATGCTTGTTATAAGAGATTGAAGATTCGTGGTCACAATGGAAGCTTACATGTGTTTGCTGTTCAATTCCCTGCTGCCCGTCACTGCCGTAGGGAAGAATGCGTATTCCAAATCTTCCGTATTTTCAACGATACGATCTCAAGAAAAGTGGAGACTCGTCGTCGGAACATCCAATTCACTTTGCCTGTTGCTGTTCCATTATCTCCTCATATTCGTATCATCAATGATGATACCAGAGACATCACTATGCAGAAGATTTACGAAGATTTCTGCCTTCGTAATGGAAAGAGTCGCGATGAGCCATTTATTTACACTATTGAGAAGTTGAGAGCTGCATTTGATCAACGCTTGCCAAAGCCCGATATTATGAGTATCAGAGTTGAAATTTTGAGTGCCGTTCAATCACTTTTGGTTCCATCGACGGTTTTGAAGAACTACTTTATCGAATTGTTCCCACAATTTGAAGATTTCTGGCTCTTTAAAAAGCAATTCACTTCACAATACGCTTCGTTTATCTTTACCACTTATATGATGTGTGTGAACAACAGACAGCCACAAAAGATTCATGTTAACAAGGGATCAGGTAATGTCTGGACTTCCGACATGTTGCCATGCAAGATTGCCAGCAAGAGTGCATTGATTGATAATCCTCAGGGCAGACCAGCACCCTTATTCTATAATGCTGAGATGGTACCATTCCGTTTGACGCCTAATATCCAGAAGTTGATTGGCGAAACAAGTTTGGAAGGTGTTTTGTCTGTTTATGTTTTGTGCATTGCCAGAGCATTGACCGAACCTGAGTCTGACTTGGAGCAATACTTGACCTTATTCGTTCGTGACGAAGTCATTTCGTGGTGCTTGCAACAAGATCCTCCTCGTCCTGTTCCACAAGACAAGCAATTGAGAGAAATTGTGCGTATTAACGTTGATCTTATTATCAAGAGGGTTGTGTCCATGGGACACATTTCTTCGGGCCCATCAGTTGCAACGCAAAATGTATTGGAGTTGATTTCTCAAGCTGTCAACCCAAGAAACTTGGCTGCGGCTGATACTTTGTGGATGGCCTACTTTTAGTTTGAACATTATATTTAATGAAATAAACAGTATGATAAAAAAGAATATAAAAGTAAGATCAAGTCAAGTATATAATTCGATGTTCACGGTAAAAAGATAGGAGTTAATCTAAAGCTTGATGATCATTTTACCACTGTCCTTGGCAGTGAACAAGGTGCTCCAGACAGTTGGAACCTTTTCGAACTTGGCAGATTCCTTGGAGAGGTCGACCAAGTTAATGGACCCCTCAACATGAAGCTTACCGGCCTTCAAAGCACCAACAATGGCACCAACGGCTTCAGGGTACTTAGGAGCAAAGTCAGAAATAATGAAACCTTGAACAGTCAATCTGTTGGTGATAATTTCACCCCAGTTGGAAAGGTTGAATTGCGAACCGTCGTGGTAACCAGAAATGGCACCACAGGCAATAGCATGACCTTGTTGTCTGATTTTTGGCAAGACGGTGTTCAAGATCTTACCACCAACATTGTCAAAGTAGGCATCGACAAAGTCTTCACCAACGGCGTTGGCCAATTGTTGTTCAAAGTCATCATCCTTGTAGTTATGACAAATGTCAGCACCAATGGATCCAACCCACTTGGCTTTTTCAGTCGAGGAAGAGATACCAATGACCTTGCTAGCACCCAAGATGTGCTTGGCGATTTGGACGGCCATGGAACCAGTGGCACCAGAAGCAGCCGAGATGATAACGGATTGTCCGCTTTCAAACTTACCAACCTCCTTCAAACCAAAGTAAGCAGTGAAGGCGGTCATTCCAACAATGGATAAGTAGTATTCAAAAGGCAAGCCGGCAGTTTCGTCAATCTTGGTGAGAAGACGGGCTTCTGGGCGGCATAGTCAGCCCAGTCAACAAGACCGGTAACCTTGTCACCGGCAGCAAACTTTGCACTCTTGGAAGCAACAACTTCAACAATACCGAAAACTCTCATGGTTTCGCCTTCTGCAACTGGTGGAATGTATGCTCTCTTTGGGTCGGTGCCCTCTTGGATTCACACGATTTGAGTAGGGTCATTGGAGAGGTACAAGACCTTGACCAAGACGTGGCCTTCAGGAAGGTTTTCGGCCGAAAACTCAGTCTTTTTGAGCTCGAAAGTGGAGTCTGGCTGGTTTCATTCGTAGTTGCTGACTTTGTCGAGTTTGTTCTTTAAGATAACGTTGGTGCTGTTGTATGACATGATTGTGTGTGTTGAATAGATTGCAAAAGGCCGGCAATTGCTTCGTTTAAATAGTTTGGGAAATCAGTGTCATATGCCGAGATCAAACCAGTACACCGAGCTGAGCCTCCATTTTGGTTGAATCTTTAGTAATTGGGATTGGGTAATAAATGAGACGTGCTACTGATGTTGCAAAAATTTAGTCTTATTGTCTCGTTATCTGACTGCAATCTGAGACAAAATTGTGGCTCGTGAGACAAACGGCCAACAAGTTTCGATTATTGTCGCTTGTCTCACTAAAACGCGAGGCGCAGCACATATAATACGAACATAACGTCATCTAATTTGTCTCATTAAAAGATGAGACGATCTCAAATTACACCATCATTGTCCTAATGTTGCTGATATCGTTAATAACTACCCTCGTAGATCATCTAGAATTAATTCTTTCCATTGCAATCTTAGTTTCTTTTTCAATTCGAGAACTTTCGGTCAGAGATGTAAAAAAGATTAGTCTCATTAATTGAAGAATTAGCAATACAATAGACTTCTTCGTAAATAGAAATTTCAGTTTAATGACGTGACAAGCTAAAGATTATTATGTTCCCTGCTTATTGTTTTTCTAGGTTTTTCCGGGTTATTTTGACGTACTAAAAAATTTACTAGGCCCTCTAAGTGCATAAATCAACTCAAAGTGTACTATCTTATTTTCAAGTACGTCAATTCTGATTTTACTTACTAGAAGGTCATTCCCAATCAAATTAATTATTGTAATTTAAATATTACAGCTAGCTATAACAGCAATAAAATACGAGGAGCAGTGTTGCTTCTCGATTAGTCTTTTGCATCCATCCTCTTCTCAAATATCCTGCAGCTGCAAATCTCCATTCGGACAAAAATGTGCCAACTACGTCGCTAACCTGTAATTTTGGGAACAGGTGCAAGATATAGAGCCTGTTCTCTGTTCGTCACCAACTGAGCATAAAGGGATCTTTCAATCTTTGGAAATACCTTCTGCGACTGTTCCACACCATCACTCAACCACAAACCCCAACTGCCCATCATGTTGGCCATAAGCATATCGGTGAACAAACGGTCACCAACAACCATGATCTCGTGTGGTTTGATGTTCAAGGCATCGAAATACGCCTGGATCTCGTGGAAACAGCCTGGTTTCTTAGTAGGGTGCCTCAACACTGTGACACCCGTATCTTTTTCCAATTTGAGCGCTTGTTTGTAGCCAACATCGTCGTTAGTGCCGGCCGAGTTGCTAACTATAAGCAATTGTTCCTTGGGATATGCTTCCTGAAGCCTTTTCCAGGTCTCGGAATACGCAGGCCACACCTTATCGTCGTGGTCCTTGGCAAAACAGTTGTCTTTGTCCAACACAACACCTTTTATTATTGCTTCTGGATGCGCTGGGATCGTAAACGGAATGGGGATTTGATCGAAAGACTTTACAGTAATATGTGGTAGGCAAAGTGCAGGGTTATAAAGCAACCGTGACACATTCAACGTAGCACTGACATTAAACATTGGTTGGTCTTGACAGGATTGAGAAAACCTGCAAAATCTCGTTTCGCTGGGGAACCGTAACGTGCACCACCCAAAAGGACAAAATTCTTCACCTATACCCCAAAGTCAACCGTACTAGGTGGAGCTGAAAATCGCTATCCAGAGTTATAGATTTACAGAAAACAACAGCGACCATCATGTCTGAACCTACAAAGAAATCCAGAGTATCTCGCGGCGGCCGTTCGGGCACGAAACCACGCGGATATCTGCGAAATCGCCAGGCACCGGGCGACAAAGCTACTCCACTGGGAACTAAGAGACATTCTGTTGATGAAGAAGAGTTGGAGGAGCACGAACAGTGTATTATTTGTGCAGACCGTATTGAATACGCCGCTTTGACACCGTGTAACCATACTACGTGCCATAAATGTACCTTTCGGCAACGGTCTTTGTACTCCAAGAAGTCGTGTTTGATATGTCGTAGTGAGAACGAAAAGGTTGTTTTCACAGACGAAATCGTCAACAACTACGACAACTTCTCTGCCAAAGATTTCGCCAAGTTCAGCACCGAGTACAGCATTGAATTTACCAAAGAATCCATTTATATCGACACGCTTGCATTCTTGGATAACAAGTGTTCCGTGTGCCAGATACAGCATGACAGTTTTAAGCAGTTGGCAGAACATGTCAAGGTGGATCACAGTAAGTTTTACTGTACGATCTGCTCAAAGAACAAAAAAGCCTTTACCAGCGAACTACCACTTTTTACGCACAAACAACTTCTCAAGCATCAGAGCGAAGGTGATGGCGGTGATTCAGGGTTCAAGGGCCATCCTGAATGTAAACATTGTCATGGCAAGCGATTCTATTCGATCGATGAGTTGAATGTGCACATTAGAGATCATCACGAGAGGTGTTATATCTGCGACCAATACACCCCAAAGACGGCCGACTATTACCGCAACTACGACTCATTATACACCCATTTCAAAAGAGAACATTATGTGTGTACTGTTCCGATTTGTGTGGAGAAGCGGTTTGTTGTTTTCAGGGAAGAATTGGACTTGACTGCTCACATGTTAAAGGAGCACGGAGGGTTGAGTAATGGCCAGAGAGTTGTAATTGGTTCTAACACGAGACACTTCCAATCGCAGTTATCCACTTTTGAATCGTCTTCTGCAAGACGTAGCAACATTGTGGGTGAACAGGAAGAAGATCATAACTCGCCCGAGGTCAAGAAGAAGAGATTTGAAGAAAGAGCCAGACACTACTTGAGCTACAGTCTGGAAGAGGTTTCCAAGTTCACCAGCATCAACAATGGGTACAGATCGAAGAGGATAGATGCCCGTGAATTCCTTGCTGCATATCGTGAGTTGTTTCAACATCAATCTAGTGAGGAATTGAGCTTTTTGGTAAAGGAATTCATGGAATTCTTTCCTGAATCTTCGGATTTGCACAGGACATTAGTACCTATTTTGAGTGAGTTGAAGCTCAAGCACGAACGTGACCAGTTCCCAGTTTTGGGTAACGGGAAAGCATTCAACGCGAACTCGTGGGTGAAGAACGGAGCTTCGTCCGCATTCCTGAGACAAGAACAATTCCCTGCGTTGGCCAAGCCCAAGAAATCAGCAGCTGCTCCAGTACAGCAACAGGCCATCAGATACACGACGATCAAGAAACCAGTTGTTGCTTCCAAGCCCAAGATCAATACTTCACAGGCCTCAGCCGACTATAAACCCACATATCTCGATAATCTCAAGGAAAACAACTCATCTGCGGCTTCCTTGCCTGTTTTAGGAGGTAAATCGCCAGCCGGAACACCACCACAGTCTGTTTTTTCGTCAAGAAGCAGTTCACGCAACAATTCGAGCGTCAATCTTGCCAAATTCCCAGCTTTGGAGAAGAAATCAACAAAAAAGGTAATACCACGAGTCAATCCCGTTTCAGTAGCGGATCCGAGCCAGTGGGGCGTTACTGAGCCCAAAGAGGAAGCTGTAGACGATAGTTTCCCAGTTCTTGGTAAGAGAAAGCAGAAACAATTGAAGAAGCTGCAGCGGGTTTTGTTCTCCAGTAACTAGAGCGTATAGACAGTATAGACTTGCACATTACCGAGGACAAAAAAAAAGTAGAAGCACAATTGATGGAGTGGTCGATCCAGGAACTCATAGAAAAGTGGCCACATCTCCGGCAGCATTGTAAGAAACGTAGGGCCAATGGGTTGCCTGTGTACGATTTCAGCAGTGCTGAGAGCCAGTACGATTTCAGCGAGGCTCTCGTGAAGCATCTCTTTGGCGTTGAGCAGTATACGTTGCTGCGGAAGAACTTGTGTCCACGGGTGACTAACAGGATGGAGTATATCAGGATAGTGGAGCAATGTTTGGCAATAACGACGGATATAGTGGAAGATGAAAATGAAAGCCGTGCTCGAACGACGATGGATATTGGAACAGGTGCCTCGGCCATCTATGCCATCATTATGGCGAAAAGTTTGGAGAGAAAGACACTGGTGGTGGCTACAGAAATCAATGCCGATGCCTACAAACATGCACAGACGATCATTGAGCAGAACAAACTAGATATCGCCTTGGTCAAGGTTGATGATGCAGAAACGATTCTTGTTTCGGTTAAGGGCCCCGTACGGTATACGGTGTGCAACCCGCCGTTTTACGAGGACGAAAAGGAACAGAAGAGTCTCCAGGAGTTGAAGAAGACGCCCAAACCCAATGTACTTGTGCTGGCCAGCAACGAGCTCTATTACACGGGCGGCGAAGTTGCATTTATCCGAAACTATATTGACCAGAGCATCGCGATGAGCGATGAGTATGGCCGCACGTGCTGGTTCACGTGCCAGGTCGGTATTCAGCGACATCTCGCTGCTATCCAGTCGTACATGAAGCAAAAAAACATCACCAACGTGGCCATCTACAGCATCAAGCACACCACACGGCGCTGGATAGTTGCGTGGAACTTCGACTCGGCACACGTGCCGCTTCCCGACCGGATGCCCGACCGGATGCCCGGCAACCACAGCCGTTCGCAGCTCAGGGTTTATTCCTGCACAGACACCCGGAACAAAGTGGCCGCACTCAAGCAGCAGCATCCCAAATTAGTAATCGAGATTAAGAAACAGGCCAACACCAACGGATGGTTTATAATCAGCAACGAGGCGGTTTTCGTACGACGAATTAGGAGAAACCTCAGCCAATCCACGTCGTTTAGCAGCAGGTTGGTGCTCCGTGTGACGCCAGACGCTCTAGACGTCGCATACAACGGCACTAGTGTCGATACGGTCACTTTGGGCAATAGTGCTCGCGACTATTTTCGGATGCAAATTGCTCTGCATCCGCCGCACCCTTAAATGTGTCGGAATTCTCGGTATCTGCCAAATGAATAAGGCAAGTCGTCATGTCTGCTACGCTCATTTAAACACACAAGATTGCTATAGTTAACGCACACTAAAATACATCGACATGCTGCTCTTATTGCTGAAGTGCAAACAGGCCTACCGCATCTGCTACTACAACAGCGCGCTCCCGCTCTTGACCACCGGTGAATTGGCAGCCGTCAACATCTTTATGCTCATAGTTGCCATGCTTGCCACATACTACGCTTTCCAACGCCTACCGTTTATGCTGGCCACCATCGACGTGTGAACACAGTGCAGGCACTCACCTCACCCGAACAACCCCCAGTCCTTGACGGTATAATCCACTGTAATCTGTTTAAACAATGTATAACTTTCGCCAAGTACCTGTTGCGTAGCAGTAGCGTGGTTGTCCTTGTGGCTAATTGCAGCCATTACTGCGTCCGAATCAACCCCACTTGCCACCGGAACGTTCATGGTGATCAACACATCGGTCGAAACCGTTTCCAACCGCAACAATCCAATAAACGTCACGATGGTGCGTGGTGCATTGGCATCGCTAGCGTCGCGCCGGTCGTTTCCCACAACAACAAAACTGATGTGTTTGTCGCCAATAGTCTCCACCAAGTGATTGCCAACTTCTTGGCCCTCAAACAAGTCGGCCAAGTGCATCTGGATCGCAGTGCTGTAATCATCAGCATCGACGCGCTCCAACAAGTCAAAGATCACCGACCGGTCATAGTGGGCGAGCGCGTCTCCGTTGCTCCCTTCAAGTATAAAAACCTCCTGTGTATCTGGGATCTGCCGTATCTGCGACACATCGACCACCTTGTCATAGTTGATGGTGGTGACCACCGCACCGCCGTACAACAGTCGCAGCATTTGGTTGTCGATTGTTTTTCATTGTGTCGTGCGCATTAATATTTTTGTCAACATCTAAAAATTGAGTGTCAACACACGCTTTTCGTCCGCCCCATGGCTTCCTACTACAGCAAGAAACGGAGCCCCATCATCATTGCCGTGGTGGTGGTGCTGGTGATATTGCTTATCAGCAGGCTCAGTGGGTCCAAGAGCTCGGCTAAGAACCTCCAGGAAGTGTTACAGAACCTTCCCAACGAAAACATCTTGGGGTTGTCCAACTTGATCTACAACGAAAACGAAAAAAACCAGGACGAGTTGGTCGCCAAGTTGGACAAGTTGTTCCAGAGCCAGGAACAGCGCTTGCTTGCGTTGGAGAAGCAAAACGAGATCCTCTTGTCCGAGCTCCGCTCCATGAGACACCCGCTGCCCGAATCTTCCTTGAGAGACAAGTTGGTCTACTTGTACCCATACGATGCCAGCGTCAAGTTCCCGGCTTACATCTGGCAGACATGGAAACACGGCTTGAACGACGAACGCTTTGACGAAAAGTACCGTGAAGGTGAAACGCAGTGGGCGTGGAAAAACCCAGGCTTCGTCCACGAACTCTTCAACGACGACACAGCCCACACCATGATCAAGTACTTGTACCGTCAGATTCCAGAAATCATTGAAACTTACCAGAGTTTACCCGAAGTTATTTTGAAAATGGACTTTTTCCGTTACTTGATTTTGTACGCCAAGGGAGGTGTTTACGCCGATATCGATACCTATCCATTGCAGCCGATCCCCAACTGGATTCCAGAAAACGTCAGTCCCAGCGAGTTGGGCATGATTATCAGTATTGAGACCGATTCTGACTCGCCTGACTGGAGACTGGAATCGGCCAGAAGATTACAGTTTTGTCAGTTTGTCATCCAGGCCAAGCCAGGCCACCCTATTTTGCGTGAAGCCATTGCTGAGATTGTTGAAGAAACGTTGGCTAAAAAGACCTCGGAACTGCTTGAATTGACGGGGGCCACCAACCAAAGAACATTGGACATTGCAAAGTGGACTGGCTCTGGTAAGTGGACAGACGTCATCATGTACTACTTCAACGACTACATCCAATCGTCGATCTATCAAAAGATCACCTGGAAGGAATTCCACGACTTGAAGATCCCCAAATTGGTCAGTGATATCTTGGTGTTGCCCATCCATTCGTTTGCATCGGAAATCGAGATCCCTAAGGATGGTAAGATTGATGATCCGTTGGCCTTTGTGAAGCACTACTCGGCCAAAATCTGGAAAACAACCTAGTCGGTTAGCATTATAATAGAACTACATCTATGTTGGAATAGCTTGTGTACAATTAAAGCACTTTTATTGAAGCGTCCTGTTACTTTTTCTTCTTTGCAGCCAACTCTTTGGCTTTGACTCTTTTGTTAATCACTACTTTATAGATATTGTAGGCAAGCAACGCTAATCCCAACCAAACGGCAATCGACGTAATTCGACTTGTTGATTCAAACGAAGATGTGCCGTGGGGAACGTTAACAACAGCACTCGACGAAGCATCGTGCGTGAAATGGTAAAAGACCGTGTCGTTGGTGAAAAGAAGCTCATAGTTGCCACCGATCTCGTTCCTATTGTCAAAGGGCGAAGTGGCCAAGTATGTGTGGTCCTTGATGTCACAGCCGTAAAACACCAGTGGCAACGATGTGGTAACTTGTGTAAACTCGGTTTCGTTGTTTGGAAGCTGATACCGAGCATGCAAGGTGAAATTAAGGTACTGATCAGGTACCTTGTCGGATTCAAGCAAGATCTCGTTGCCCCATTCCAAAACCTTATACTCTGGGAGTTCCAAATCGGCATTACCAAACGAGAAAACAAGGTTTACTCCATCGGGAATGGCCTGGTACTTGTCAAAAATTAAGGATTTGTCAAGGTTGAGGTAGTAGTAGAACTTACAGTCCAAAACATCGTCATCGTAAGGAAAATCCACCTGTTTCTCGTCAAAACGAGTCGACAAAACAGGATGAAGGCCAGCATCAACAAGTTCGGTGTGGATACTTGAAACATAACGATGTCTTGGTTTGACATGGAATAATGTCTTGAACACGTTTTCGTCGTCCTCATCTTCCGACAAATCTTCTCCACCATCCGATTTCAAAACTACCCGCAATCCAGACAACACAATATCGTCTCTCGAGCTTATTTCGTCGTCGATCATAAATAACCCAATTTCCCGATCGGCAATCTCTGATTTGTCAAAGGTAATGGTTTCCAGTGGTAAAGTGTCAAGCTGTTTGATGGTAAGACCCTGCTCTATATCGTAAAGGAGTTCAAAAGTCGCTCCATCTCTCAATAGACTTGGATCGAGCGACCCCAACACGCTGCCTTGTAAAACAGACGGAGAAGTCGTATGGTAATAAAACGCATTGACGGTGGGGAACCAGCCCAATTGAGCAATTTCCCAGCCTAAAAACTCGTGAAGAAACGTGTAGATCTCGTTGACCAACGCCTTTCTTGATTCTTCGTCGTTTTCCCCAAACGATTTGTCGCCTACTGGCTGGACGTAGACACTGGTGCCCTCGCTGAACTCATAGTTAAAGACGGGATTGGGCGTGATATCAGTCCGCGATTGAATACGGAACCGCTTGATGTTTGGAAACTGGCTGTGAAGCAGTGCAAAGTCTTGTGGCAACCGGACACGGCTTTCGATGGTGAAGTTGTCTGTGGTAGGTTTGATGGAAAAGTGTGTTTTGTTGATGGCCTGCACCACTCCGTCTTGGGAATTGGTCGGGTTGAAGACAGTGACTCTTTGTTTAAGCATGGGGTAAATGGAGTGCCGAAGATTAGGTTAGGACCGCTGTGGTGGTGGACCCTCGACGTTTTTTTGGTTCAATTGAAAGTACAATTACATAAGCCGTTACGTAATTGTTCACTATCTTGAATTCCCCACAAAAATTATTTTTTAATCTTCTAAAGTTTGATACTTACGTTGGGCTTAGACTTGTTGATGTGTATTGTTTCCGATTCCGATGTTTATGATTCTATAATATGCAAGAGGTCCTGTATGTATTCCCGGTAGATGATGTTGTTGATGTATTTTGATTCCAAGAGCGTTTTAAACACTACGATATCTTCCTTGGTGATGCTGGCATGCATCTGGAGCGTTGTTTCAATGTTTGAATATAATGACTCAATAGAAGAGGCAAACTCGTCGTTTTGGTACGAAACATAGGCATGGTTGTCCTCCATGAAAAGATTGTAGTCGTACAAGAGGTTGATGATGTTATCGATAACTTCATTGAGGTGGTCGCCCAAGTGCTCGGCAATGAGCGATTCAAAGCTGGCCTTTGCTGTCTGGAGCGATGTCAATTCCAGCTCGACATCTTGGTAAGTACTTGTTTCTGCTATTTCTGCGTTAAAATTGTGGATGATTGACACTAGACGGTCGACTTGGTGCGAGAGGTTGGTGAGCTTGTGCAAAACCATCGAGTTGAGGGTTTCGTTGGGGGTGAAATTGTTGTCGTAAGAAACTGGATATAGCACTGCTGCAGAGGAAAATGATGCAAATTCAAAGTTGAGGAAGGTTTCGTTGAGGTTGGCGAGACTATTGGCATAAAAGAGTTCGTTGGAAAAGTACTGTGAAAGCACTCGTTCCAGGGATTTGTGGGCAAAGAGGCCCGGGAGAACGGCACGGAGATGCCTTATGCGGTGGATAAAGCTTACATCTAGCTGGTAATTGTCTTCTTCTGTGTCTTCGTAGTAGTCTTCAGAAAGGATTGATTCTTCGTCATTCTGCTCATAGTCGGCACTGCGTAGCAATAGACGCCATGGTGCATCTTCACTAGGACCCAACGGGAGTGGAGGCGTGGCGGCAGCGGTGGTCACTACGTTTAAGGACATATTGACACTGTTTGTCGTGGGTCTGATTTTGAGGAAATGCCCCTTTTTTATAGCGATGCCGTTTCCCCGCCGTAATTATGCTAGCAGACTAAAATAACCGCCTTAGTTGCAAAAAAAAAATTCCGCCTGGAATCTTTCGTTTGCGCGCGCGTCGAGAGAAAGGTCGGGGCTCGCGATGAGATTTGCTGTTGGGCGCAGCAAGGGTACTAAGTCCGGTGCTCGGCGTCGTGGTGCATTTGCTTGCGTCATGACGTATCTGAAGCAATATTGTGTCTTGCTGCTACAGGTCAGTCTCTTGCTCGGTTATATTGTAGCAGCCCAGGTACGGCTTTGTTTGCTACGTCGCTACTTGCTTTCGTACCGTTGCTTAAATTTTTTGCTATTTTTTCAGCACGGCTTTTTTTTCTCTATATTTTATCTTCAGCCACTGCGCATCTATAACTCATCGTGGTCCACAGCTGACGCCTTTCCCCCTGGGAAAACTACTCTATACTCAATGTACAAGTCACCGTATTCATCTTCTTGATGGTGCTCCTCGTCCTTGGGCATGCCCATGCCTTTGATCACCTCAATCTCTCCATCCACCACCACGACTCCCAGTTTGCGCTGCAACGTGACTGATTCGTCCTCGTCTTCGCCGAAAAACTTGATCTGCCGTTGCCAGCCACCCTTGAGAGACTCCTTCAAACTCAACACTTCGGTCCGGTACAAGTTATCGTTGATCCGTCTGTATCCCCAGCTCTTGGAAAAGTCTTCGTTAAAGTTGATGATCAAGTCGCCAGGCACAATATCTGGTCTCTTGTCTCCTTCGCCTTGTAGCACAACATTGGACCCACGCTCCAACCCTGGCCTCACGTAAACGTCGTAATGTCTCTTGCCAGGTCTCGATCCTTCCCCATGACAATGCTTACACTTGTGCTTAATCTCGTTACCCTTACCGCCACATTGGTCACAATGCATGTTGATCTGCTGGATCATACCAGGTGCCAATTGTCGCCGCACCGTAATGTGCCCACTTCCTTGACACTTGGAACATTGATGTGTTTGGCCATCCTCAGACCCAGATCCATTGCACTCTTCACATATGTTGACCATCTCAACGTCGAATTCAACCAATTTGCCCTTGTAGAAATCCTCAAGAGATACATGCAAGTTGAGCTGGGCATTGTCTCCTCTTCTCTGTCCCGTCTGCTGGCCCCCATGGCCCCTAAAGAACTGGTTGAACATATCACCAAACTCAAACTGTCCTCCACGTCCCTGGCCGTTGGGATCTCCAAACTGGTCGTAGTTTCGTTTCTTTTCAGCATCACTCAACACTTCGTAGGCCTCTCCAACCTCCAAAAACTTCTCGTGTGCTTCGTCATTACCAGGATTCTTGTCTGGATGGTACTTGAGACTCATTTGCTTGTATGCACTTTTGATCTGTTTCTCATTGGCAGACTTGTCCACTCCCAATATCTTGTAGTAGTCCTTACCTAGCACAAGTGCTAAGCAACTGAAAAACGTAAGCAACCCTAACAACACCTTCATTGTTGTCGCTGATTACAACATTTCACAACACGTCAACTTTTTTACGTGTCGGAAAAGTGGGTCACGTGCTATTTAAATTTTATATACAGTTTGCAGAATATGCTTAGCGTACGAGACAGTGCAAATACTACATTTAAATATTGAGTTGTTTAACAGTGATAAGTCCATCAACTCTTCTAATATCTTTTTAACCGTCATTTAGTATATTCTACTTACGCATCTTAAAGCATTCTTTCTGCTTAAAATTCCATTCTACTATTCAAATCTTTTATGCTCTCTCTATTTGATTAAGCATGGGGTAATTGTTTCTGTGCAGGAGCCGAGGTCTTATCTCAAATATTTTACCCCAGTCTTATGGCTAGTATTACTACTACTTACAATCATGCCTTACATATGGTACCACCTACCGGTATCTATTCGGTTTGTTGGCAAGGACTCACATGCTAACTCGGGTGTTCATCTAATCCTCAAAGACGATAAATCAAACTACATCATGGACTTTGTCTTGACAGTTAATACACTACCAGATATTTCATGCTACAAAGTTTTGGTGAGTTCAGGTAAAAGTAGCAATATGGTCCAGTGGCATCAAGCCACTTTCGACAATCTGTTTCCAATTGCAAACAAAGACTTACATGAACATCTCAGCCATTTCAAAGCTAGTGGCTTCAAGTTCATTCCCCATGATATTGCCAATTCCAATAATATCCACTTATCGGTGTTAAAATGCCAGCTTGTGCATGGATGGGATTTTTATCAAGAAAACTCTTTTCGTTACAAGCCAATCAATTTCATCAAGTGTTACAAACATGACCTTGGCAAACCTATCAGTATAGTCTCATATCCTTTTAATTTCACCAATTCATATTTGTTTGCCGATTTTATATCCAATGGCCATATCAACTACATAATGGAAGGAAACTCCCCCTTGGGCTACTTGTCTGATGTGAAGTATTTGGAAAATATGCTTGGAGGCATCGTTTACCTTGATAATTCAAATGATTCATTTGGTTTGATTGGGGGTAACTTGAAGAAATATAATGGAGACGGCGATTTGGTATTCATTTTATCGTGGAACCTTATCCTAGAAGTGTTCAAAGCAGATCATAGCTTCCAACTCCTGACAATTTCCCCGCCACGCTTGGATGAAGACGTTCTGACTCCCTCAGTCTTTCCAATTCTTGTCAACAACAACACATCTAGTTCTTGGGGTTCTTGCATGCTATATAATCTGGCCACTTTGATCACCAACCACCATGTTATACGTCCATTTCTCCAAAATGAAGACTATGAGTGTACTATTCACTTTACAAAGTTGGTGGCTATCTCGTTGACTTCTAAGGACTCTATCCAAATTCAAGATGGATTGGATTTAGTATTTATTGAGCTATCAGTAGCAAATCAACAAATACTTGCTCGAACTGGATTTCAGCCCCCTCAATTTCTGCCCCATTGTGAGGTAGGAGACAAGGTTGTTTCACGGGGCTATGGATTGTTTCTCAATACAAAATTCATCCTGCCAATTACCTCAAGGGGAATCATCAATACAAAATTGGCACTTCCAACATTTGAGGGTAGTTCAAAGTTCTTGGATTCTGTTATAATTACTTCTTCATCGTGCTGGAATGGATCTTCTGGCGGTGGACTTTTTAAAGATGGCAAGCTATTAGGGATGATTTGCTCAAACGCACAAATCAGTGTGCCTGAGTTTGAATCTGCGCCAAAACAGATAGAAAAGTTATCAAAAGTTGCCTTTATCTTACCAATTGATCTTATAAACTACTGCTATAAGGAATCAATAGGACTTAACCCCAAAATCTTTGATATTTGGAACTTAAAACCTTTCCACACCGATAAGTTGGTTGACCAGGCTAAGTTGTAACATAAATTAATAAATATTCTTATTATTATAAACGTAATAAGCCATATAGTACAACTATTTCGGAACAGGATTAGGAACTAACGGTTTAATATTTTCGACACCCTGATTATAATAAGCAGCTTGACCTTGTGGTTGAGCATTTTTGCCAACGATAGGAGGTAACAATAAATCGCCTATACTTCCAGTAGAGTTTCCGCTTGTCGTCTGAGACAGTGCAGTAGCCGCTGGTGGCGGATATGATGCATAAGATGGACGAAATTGTGTTCCGGTAGTATCGTAATTTGAAGAGTATTGACCACCTCGACGTCCAGGATTAATCAAACCCGTTGAACTGGGCAAGATTGGTGATATCGAGTTCCCACCCCCAACATTTTCATGGTGGCTAGCCAAAATGCCTAGAGTAATGGAATTAGATCTCTTATTAAAGTTCTGCATAGCCATAACCGCATCGAGGTCCCCATTGCTGTAAGAATTAGAGTAGTTAATAAACATATTGTTCATTTGTCCTTTTTTGGAAAGTTCAGTAGGAGTTGCAGACTCTTCGTTCAACTTGTCTAATTCCACAACGACCAAATCGTTCAAGTATTTGCTGATATTCATCCTCAAAAGTGATATGTTGTTGCTTCTAGTCGTGTGGGTACTGGCATATGCTGGGTTACTCAGAAAGTCTGCTGCAAGCTTTGAATCAATATTACTTTTTATAAAGTCCATCCAAGATTCAAAGATAGAGTCAAACTTCATTTTAAGAATCCAAAACCATTTCTTGTTAAAAAGAAACTCTTCTTCGGTGTCCGATACTGATTGTTGGTTTGGAACTTCCAATTTTAACTTTTTTTGCAAGCATTTCTTGTTGTCCAAAACAAAGTAAATAACATTTTGAAGAATGTAATTGACCTCAAACAATTCGGGGTTATTCCAAATCGTCAACAATATTTTGTTCATTATAAGATACCATTGAATAATGAAAACGTTTAGAAAATTAAGCTGAATCCCATTGAAGTCATCGATTTTGACCAATCCCAAATTCAAATAATTTGTAAAGAAAATTACTGGGAAACTGATGATGCTCAAGTTGTTGTTAATTTCAATTGGTGATTGCTTGTAGTTGAAAAAGTTGTCCAATTCTGCTGCTAACGCTGCTGGTGATAATGGGTTGCGAGATACCAAGCTTTCTGTCAAAGCTATATTCAAGGAAGAATTTACCGTAATTTCCTGCGAAGTGACATTTAGTAATTCCCAATTGTAATATTTTGACGGAATGAATAAATAATTATTCAACAATTCATGGAACTTTAGCGGACTATTGATTATCACATTCTTTTTGAATAATTCAAATAATTTTATGGTGCTTGTGCTGTGATTGTTCTGGCCTGTTGATAATAAAACGTCAGAAAACTCAAAATTTTTATTACTGACGTTGCCCTTGGATGTGGAGACTAAAGTCCTATGAACATTAATAGACTTGTTGATCAAAATAATGGCATTATGAAGACAATTTTTCGAGGAAAAAATAAGAAAATTTTCCCCTTTATTATACAATTTCAATTCATTAGACAAGGTGGAAATAACGATCCTCTTCAAAAAATTTGCATCATTTTTGAGGTCTAAATTGATTTGCGATTTCGAAAATTTATCCATCACCGTGAACAAGTCTTCATTGTTGATTTGTTTTTTGACAAAAAAGTAGTAAAACTTTGGCGGGCTTGTTCTTAAATAAGTTGACAAAAATATGTAAATGTTCCAGAACAAGTTTAAGTTGAGGTCGATAATGTTTTCGTTGATGGTATTGGAGTTATTTAAATTGGAGATGATGATGTAACTGATGTCATTAAGGTAGTTTAATATAATGTCATTATTAATTGTTTGTTCGTCGACGCCCAGGTCTGTCATTTCAGAGACTGCCATAAGATTGTGGTTCAAATAAATGAAAGACAAAAGAAATAAACTGCTCAAGATGTCAATTTGGTCAAACAAATTATTATTGTTGTTGTAATTAGGAATAAGTTTATAAATCAATAATTCCCACGATTTGAGAAAGAATTTAAGGGACTTGGTTGGGTTGTTGTTGCTGATATAACCGAGAGATATGATGGCATACACAATTCCAATTTTATAGTTATTTGGGCTGAGTTTCTTGCTTGGGTCGTGAATATAATTGTGGTTGTGGTTTAGGTTGAATGAGTTCAAGTAGTGCAATAAATCTTTGAGCATTTTGTCAAAAATCATGTAACTGGAAGTCGACGATAACAAGTTAACGTAACCAATTAAGAAGTAGTCATTCAAGTTGTACTCGGCATTGGATGGGTCGTAGGCGATCAACATTGCTTCCAATTTTCTCGTGATGGATAACAAGTGAATAATATCGTGGTTTTTCATAATATCGTTATTTTTTGAAACTTCTTCCATGTCCATTTCTTGGGTATCCAAGTGGATTTGGGAGTCCTCTGGCAAACTTTTGCTTCTTTTCAAGCTGTGAAGGTCTGGAGCGTGTCCGTTTTGGGGAAGCATGTCATCGAGATCTACGGCATCGTCCTTGGGGCTTTTCATTTGACGAGAGTTGATTTGGATGTTGTGAACTGTTCGGCAATGGCGCTGGAGCAAATCCCTTCTAACAAAGGAGGAGGTGCAGTGTAGACAGTGGTAGGGTTTTTCATTGGTGTGGGATCTTTCGTGGCGTTGTTTATGTTCAGATCTAGTAAATGCTCTGGCGCAGAAAGCACAGATATATTTCTTGGGTGTTGCCATAGACGAGTCGGTGAAGAATATGGCTTCTGTATACGAATTTATTGTTGCGAATGAACTATATGTACTTGTTTACATGAATGAGCCAACGTTGCTTCTCCTCCAGAATCGAAGGGCCCCTTGCCCCTAGCCGGGGCGATGGAAGTATTTATACCCATTGAGAATGTCCATGTCAAGTTACCCCGCAAATGTAAGTGAATGTTTACCCCTCTTGGCTTGTAGTTGCAACGGAAAAATTGAAATTTTTTTTTGCTGTCGGGCGACAGGTGCAAAATTAGGGGCCGTTCGGAGTACTGCCCCAGCCGAGGGTGGACCAAAAGCTGCAGAAAGGTGCGGCATTTATGGCTCGAAAATTGCAGATGGCTGTTGTTGCCAGCCGTTACTGACCCTGGTTGCCACTTTTCGTCGGTAAGGATCTGACTATAATTCCATACCCCACAGTGGGGTGCTCCCATTTCCTCAAGCGGAAACCAAATTTCGGTGCGGGTTGCAGTATACGAAAATTTATTAGACTTTTTTTGACGATCCTTCGGAGCGGAGATGATGCAACTCCGCAGGTAACCGCGAGGGCTGCAGGACGGCCCGGTCGCAGACTTCAGCCCCTATACAGTTTGCTGGTGCCCTTGTTTTTCCGGTACTCCTGTTCGCGCATCACCAACATCACTGTGGTCAAGATGAGGCTGTCGTCGGTAATATCCCGTGTGCAATCAAACATCTTGAACTGGCCATGTTTGATGTACTTGTTGCCGATCTTGACCCCACCCTCGTCTATGTACGTAATTAAGGGCAAGGATACCAACGGTCGTGCGTCGTTTATCATATTCTGGATCTGGAGTCGATCTTGCCGCTCCACGGCCTCGTAGAGCGCGTTTTCGCCAATACTCACCTTGAGCTTATCTTTGTTTTGCGTCGCACTCATGTTGTCGGTCAAAAGTACGTTATTGGGTTTCATGATGTGCATTTTGATGAGCCCATTGCCTCCAAAGGTGGAAGTGGTCCCGGTGATCCCCACAATCCGCAACTTTGTGTCTCGGAAGTAAAGGTCCACCGTTGGCTTATTGCTGTTGTTGTTCATGAGCACAACCGTTTCGCTGTTTTCTGCTCCAGTGTCGAACTTGAGATAGTAGTACGATACCTGCGAGGAGATCACCCGGAAATATACCTTGCAGAACTCATACTTATCGTTGAAAGACCGGTACCTGTATATTACCATGAAGGGCGCATTCTTTTTGAATACACTCAACATCGGAAGCGATGTCTGGAGCAACGGATAATCTTGTACGGTTTCTACGTTGTTCTGTTGCTCGTTCGGTGTGTCTCCGGAACCAGGACTTGAGCCGGCACCACTGTTTTCCTCGTCTGAATGCCGTTCCTTGTACTTGTTGAACGTGTACATGCTGGCAAATACATACACTCCAGAGTGCAAAAACGAGGAGATGATCGGCATGGACCGCAACTGGTTGTAGTTGGTGATGGAAGTACCGAAAACCTGCGGATTAATTATGGTTTCCTCCGATAAATTGGTAAACATCGACACGAGGTCGTCGACATTTTCATTCTGGAACCCATTTGGTTCGGGCTCGACCAAAGTATCGAGCGTTTCGTGGCTTTGTGTCCGTTGTAGTGGCCGTGATGTTGATTCTAAACCTACTGCTGGATGTCCTGGCACATTTGCTCGTCTCTGGTTTCGTTTCAAGAGCCGTGGTAGCATGTATAATCGTGTGAGCTTATCACTTTTTTTTGTCTGATGATTTGGTCGTGTCTATAATGTGATGACATCAAGAGACTTTACTGAAATAGAAAGACACTCCACCAAGATGCACAGGGTAGAAATTGGTTGGCTCGTTTTTATTTAGTTCATTAAACGTATTTATCGGCTGCAAAATTAGCACTTTTTTAGTCATTATCAATGCTCACAAAGACTGAATTGCCTAGTAAACCCGTAATCTTCATCATTTTCATAATTTTCAACAGCCCGTTCCTTCATCAAATCTTCCCTTACCACCTTTACATCTGCTAAGCTTTGAAGCCAAGAACTATCGTCCAATGCCAAAAGCTTCTGTTGAATGGTCTTATCTGGAATAATGTGATCTATCAAGTGAGAATCGGCCCACCATTCCTTCTGTTGCGGTGGAACTTGTGCTGAAGTAACAACCTTGTCGTTGTGGGGATCAACAATGAACAAACAAAGGATTTTACGATGGCCGTTCTTTGTCTTATCTTTCAACTCAAACGCGTCAACATGGTGCTGGTAACAGTTGGGGAAAACAACCACTCTGCCCTGTTTTGCTTCAACACTACCAAGGTTTCGTGTCATCTTGTCCTCATCGGCAATACCATAGATCTCTTCACAGATAAAGACGTCACTCTGTTCGTATTCAGGATCTTCAAACGCAGTTCTGAACGATAAGCGAGATTCAGAAATGTTTTCAACGTCGTAATAGTACAATACAGTCGCCACAATGTCTTCATTTATCGTACCTTCAACGTGCCATGATCCACCAGGATACGATGGTTTTTCCGGTGTTAATTCAATATCTGCCAATTTAACAATCACCTTGACCTTGTCAAAGTCAGTAAGCTTAATTGGAACATCAATAATTGGCCCGTCTTCAAATTTGGGAGTCAAGTCAATCACATAATCCCTTTTTGACTGTTCAAACTCTACATAATCATCGTAATCGTCATTTTCCAGACATTTCAAAAAGATCTCGTCCAATTTATCCTGATACTCCTTAGTGTATATTTGCCCGTATTGGGGGATATGGACTCGCTCATAGTGTTTCGAGGCATATCTTGATAAAGAAAACTCCAATCCAGGCAAAATTGCATTAAAAACATTTTCTATGTTGGTGTAGAGACTGGCATTTTTGAGTGGGTCCAAATTGTTAATGTACGAGTTGAATTTGAAGCCATCGGTCCATTTCATTTCTGCCGGTAACCATTGGTACTTTTTGGATATCCCAAAAGGTTCGACATATTTCTTAACTGTGGCAATATCATCGGTGTACTGTAAGACCGATACATTGTCGCCGTTGATGACTGGGGTTTTTCCGTATTGAACAGGAAATAACGATGGATGGACCAAATCAATTACCTGGTCATTTGAGTTTGGATGATAATCAATTTCAATTGAATTGGACAATTTCTTGACGTCTTCAATCAATTGAGTCCTCAATTGATCCGAAACAATTTGGTCAGAGTAAACAATTTTTTCATTAACCCCAATATTAAATTTATTACTGAAGCTTTCTGTTTGGGTCTTGTCGATCCATCCCAATTCTTTGAAGACATATTCGATAATGGCGTCAATAAAGTTTGTTTTTGCAGAAAATTGTTGTTTAACTTCATCCTTCCATTTCTGAGAAATGGCGGGGTCTTTATATTTGGTGGTCCATTGGGGCTTGCCAAGGATCGAGTTGACGATATCGCCAATCAAGCAATCGTCTTTAGTTCTTGCAGGTTCTCCATTTTGAGTATATGGCGCCCACCAAGGATGTCTGAATGGCGAAGTCATCTGTGTTGGATCTACGGAACTTGTGGAATTACATTGTCTTTATATTAGTCTTGCCAAGACTTGCCTCGAAGGATATAAAATAATGGGGAAGTACGAAAAATTTGCAAATTTTGTGCGCTGCTTCTGTACATAGCAGAGCTGATCAGAGAGATAAGCATTATAGTCATGGTATTTAGGCAAGGTTATTTGCGTTGCAGCTATAAATTTAAATTCTGCACTTGTCAGATCGATTCTTCTTTGCAGCCGTTTGGCCAAACCGACCTGAAAACAAAAATTAAATCTTTATGATAACATATCATCTTTACACTTTAGGTATGTCATTTGCATTCACGCACTGCCAACATTCTAAGCGAAACGTCACCGAGAACCATTCAGTAGCGTGGCTAATTATTTTTTCTTCGTGCAGCCTAGATCGCGGACCGAGATTTGCAAACCCCGTTACTATGCCTAACTTGGAGCTCAGAACCGATGGCCATAAGCCCCGTTGAGTTCAAATCAAAATGTTTTTCGTCTCATATATGCATAAATACATTGCGTTTCTTGTTCCTTACATCGCGATTCCTATCCACACTTTGACGCAACAGATATTGAACTTTTTCTAGAGGAAAATTTATTTTATATCCTAGCCAAATCACTGGTTTCTACTCCTTTGCCGACTACTATCGATGACATCTAAGCGATTTATGGATGGCTTCCCCTTTAGGCAGTTGTTCATTGTCTGCATCATACGGTTTTCTGAACCTCTAGCCTTCACGTCATTGTTTCCATATGTCTACTTTATGATAAGAGACTTCCACATCGCCAAAGAAGAAAAAGATATCGCCAAGTACAGTGGCTACTTGGCATCTTCATTTGCCTTCTGTCAATTCCTTTTTGCAGTTAAATGGGGCACGTTGAGTGACCGCATTGGTCGTAAACCCGTTCTACTTTTCGGTTTGCTTGGGACCTCGATCTCCCTTATCCTGTTTGGCTTTAGCACCAACTACTACTTTGCTTTGGCAGCTAGAAGTCTTGCTGGGTGTCTTAACGGTAATGTTGCAGTTCTCAGAACGGTGATTGGAGAAATCGCCACCGAAAGACGCCACCAGGCAGCCGCGTTCTCGACCTTACCGTTATTGTTCAACTTTGGTGCTATTATCGGCCCTGCCATTGGTGGTTCGACCCTCTTGACGAGACCCAAGGAGAGCAATCCTTATCAAAATGCTACAGTTTCGACTTTGGGCCAGTCGTCGGCCTATGATCGCTTTTTGGACAAACACCCCTATGCCATGCCCAACATTGCTGTTGCCTGTTTCCTTTGGTTCAGTTCTATCTGTGGAGTTCTCTTCTTAGAGGAAACAAAGGATGGCTTGAAGGAGAAGCGCGATCGTGGGTTGGAGGTTGGCGACTGGTTGTTGACAAAAGTGGGACTCAACCTGAAACCTAGACCTTGGAAGCAGCGCCTTCAAGTTGATGAGAACCAACCGTTACTCACTAGAGAATCTTCTTCACCTGAGTCTTCCTCCAACTCTGAATCTGTTTCTGATTCGGAAGATGTTGAAAGTGTCCAACCATACTTGTCCAAATCGGTGTCAAAGGCCATTGTACGGAGATACTCTTTGAGCGATAAAGATAAGAAGGCCCTGGAACAAAAGATTGATTATTCGGGAGCATTTACTCCGCGTGTCATAAGTGTCATCATGGGAAACTTTATTATATCACTCCATTCAGTGACATATAACGAATTCTTGCCTGTGTTTTTGGCAGCCAGATTCCAGAAAGATAAGTTGAAGTTTCCATTCCGTATAGAAGGTGGGTTTGGTCTTGATGTTGGTTCCATTGGTACGTTGTTTTCCTCCACTGGGATCATTGGTATGCTCATTATTTTATTCATTTTCCCCATCATCGATAAAAAATTGGGTACAATTAACGGCTACAGATTATCCGTTTCGCTTTTCCCGTTGACTTACTTTTTGGTGCCATTCACGATTTTCACATTACAATCATACAACCCAAACTTTCCTACATGGGTTACGCCTTGTATATTGTACTCTTTGACGGCGCTCAAGACATTAGGAACTGCCACAGGGATGCCGCAGGTGATGTTGCTCAACCATCGTGCAGCTTCCAAGAAACATCGTGCTTATGTCAACAGTTCTAGTATGAGTATCATTGCACTTGCTCGTTGTGCCGGCCCCATTATCTTTGGTTACTTGATGACGTTGGGTGAAAAGTATGGCCGTGGATGGTTAACCTGGTGGATAATGGCGCTTTTGGCGTGTGTGGGCATGATCCAATCTTACTGGATGGAGGATTATCAAGAAGAAGACGAAGAACGAGAACAAGAACAAGAAGTTCAGGATGCGCTTGACGATGAGGCTTCACAGGAAACTGAATAATTATTTTCGCAGCCTGACTTAGAACGGTTTTGGTGCGCGGCGCACCGATGAAGAATGGTGCTTTTTAGACGAGACAGTGCCGCAATTATAATAAGGAGTAGAATAGTGGAACATTAGCATTAGTTATATGGCTTTCAAACAGATTGGGTGAAAAGTAGCCCTTTTCCTAATCATAGTTTGATTTTTTAAAGAATCTTCTTTTATAGAGAAATATAAAGTATGGTAATACATTCCTATGTAGAACGGCTGCTGGCAATCAACTTGTTGACCAGTCTTCAGAGCGCGGGTCCATTATACTCCTGAATGGAAGAAGTAACAATGAAAAACTCTATAATGCCACTGCTATGACTTTATTTGAAAGATATCGACTCTGAGATTCAATTGTCAATGGCCAGTCTGCTGCTGTTCCCAAAGTTCCAGCCATGGAACCCAAGGCATTCACTGCACCTGTAGGCAATTTGATCATGAGCCATTTCTTTCCATCATTTCAGAAGTTGGAATTCAATGAGTTCATTCCAGTGTTTCTTGCACTTCCTGGCAGATACGTTGCATTCCTGCTCCATATCCAAAGCGAATTTGGGTATCCATCGCATGCTGTTGGCCAGCTCCTTTCCATTGGAGATTGTTGTGACGTCTTTTTTTCCCGTGGATAACCAAACACTTTGCCACAGTAGTCAATTAGAGGCTCAGTTTGGCTATGTATCCCATCTGTTACCTTGTGATGCCGTTGGTGTGGCGGTCTTGTGTGTGTTAGCCGGATTTGTATTGAATGTAAAGCTGCGAAATGGTTAGATCATTGTGCTCAAATAACACCGTGATCTGCTCAAGAAAAACTGTAACGGCATTCGCTGGTGGATCCTCAGGCCATTGGATTATCTACTTTCACCCACTTGATTATGCTATGCAAATTGCGGCAGTTGTGGTGGTTATACAGTTAAGCCAGGATATAAAAATTTTTTTAGGCTTCGGCCCGAGAAATATCTCGGTAATAATTCGGCCGCAAGATGGAGATTGCGCACTATGATGTAAGCCACCCCGCTCGCTAGTCGTGTTGTTTGTTTGTGGTTGAGGGATTTTCTGTTTTGTGCTACAAAAGTTGAACGGGCCAATAATTGTCATTACAGATGCACCAGAAGCAGCCGCCGATGGCTATTAGCTCCGAGATGCGATGAGGTGACTCGTAATGAAGGTTACAATGCAATGGTTTGTTGAGAGATGTATATTAAGAATAAACACAGGATGCAATAGAAATGAGCAAGGATTAAAATAACCTTGTAATGCTCACGTCATACTGCAAAGTACAATCTGGTGATGGTCAAAAGTTCTGCGACTAATTAAACATGATAACGAGCAAACAAAAACGCTACAACAAACGGATTCCCCAATCCATGAGCCGTAGCAACTTCTCATTAATCAAAAAATTAGCAATATTAAGATGGTGGTGGTATCAAGTCTGGGTTCCCCAACCCAAACTCATAAGGAGTTTTATCTGATTCCCGTCAAATAAAAATATGGATAATAAAACGTATGTCAATGGAAACAAAGTGTAAAAAAAGGTTTCGATAATAATATTAGGAGGCCTGAACCAAGGTATGAAAAAACAAAGTAAACATGACGAAAGATGAAAAAAGGATCGAATGATTCGAGATTGATTTCCGCTTAGGTTAAACCACGTTTAAAATCTTTGGTTAGACTTCTTAGCCTTGAGCTTCTTGGTGACAAAGACACCAGTGACAGCGACAAAGGCAAGGAAAACTAAGACGAAAACTAAAATAACACCGGCTGGCAACATCTTCGTGGTATACAATTAAAACTGGTGAAGAAGAAGAAGAAAAATTTTCCACGGTTACCCTGGATTTGCTCAATATATATATCGGGAGACCACGACCGCCAACTATTCTTTGCCTGCACACAATCGACAAGTTATGTTTTTATTTTTATTGTTTCCAAAGAGATTTTTTTTTTTGCTCCGGCAAACAGTGGAAGCGGCTGATTGTAGAGCAACTACATTACTGCGGCACGGGTCCGAATTTCGGTCAAACCGGGGATATATTGGAAAAAAATGTGAGTGATTTAACCGGTAATCTCGGTTTCGGATAACGACCCGCTCATGCTAATTGGTAGATAGATGCAGTCATGACGACGCCATCATTTTCCCTGTTTAGCAAGGTAAGCTCTTGGACGCTAGCAGTACAAGCCGACGAAGGTCTTGCCCCTCCTAGTTTAGTACAGTATTCTCCATTATTGCTGGGCAGGAATTTTCTCGCTGCCTCTAACTGTTGGCAGAAGAAAAATGGACTCCGGTGCCCAATTGGGCGCATTGCCCAATTAGGAATAGCGGTTACTGTAATGAGACTTTTGTTCCTGCAGATAGTAGAGCTGCTGTGACTAAAAGCATTTTTTTCCTTTGTAATCGTCGTTCCTGCAGGCCGAATGGGCTCTATATCTTATTTGCCAGCACTGTCTGGCGGAATTCTACTGGCCAGCATCCCCACGTTTAGTGTTGGAGGTGCATTGATTGTTGTGCTCCAAGATGTCTATTGTATTGGTGCACAAACTTCATCACCACTGCGAAGCTGTAAATTTAATGGAAGATTGTTCGTCTGCAACACGACCGGCTAGTTCCGTTCCTCACCGTTTTTCTTCCCCTCACACATCGGCCAGAAGTTCCGAACGTAAAAATTCTGCAAAAAATATAGTTTCTCAATTTTGACAGTGTGCACGCTACAGGCTGCAAAGCTAAGGAATAATTTCCATTATAATACATACCATAATTCTAAAATTACGTCTCCCACATAGTAAGCTGTTCCGAGTCTGGTGATGGCTGCATCAGGGTTAATGATTGCTCCAATCAATTATTTGCATCCATCGCTCGGCTAAGGGGTATCCTATTTGGTCTGGGTAAGGGTCTGGATGGATGGTGCTAAGCTCAATGATGAAGACCTCTCATCAATTGTCACATCTCAAACTTAAAAAAAAGCTCTGAAGTACTCTAAAACTTCATGGAGTCGCTTCTGCGGGTATGGCTGGGAATGGACGATGGTGATTCCTCTCGTCGTTTTAATGCATCAACAGGTACTTCATCAGACGGTCGTTTCGGTGACTTAACGGGTATCCTTCGCGAAGTTGTATCAGGCCGATTGTCTGTATTGTAAATCTTTTTAACACTGCTTGCTCGGATATACTGTCTTCGTCGACTCGGAACCGTCTTTGTACTGCCCCATTCTTTAGGTGGGCTTGTCTTAACCGTTAGTTTCCCGGCTGTTCCATTATTTAATCCCCTGCTGCCATCCCAATTGCGCTCCTCTCTCTTATAAGCTCTCGATGTGCCATTGGTATAATTTGAGGCTTTCAAACTGAGTGCTAGCGCCTCGCTTCCATCCTCTCCAATATCATATTCTTCCATTTGTATCCTAGGCTTGTGCGCTGTACTCTTGCTGGTATAAGAGTTGGACCAAGTACTTTCTTTCTTCTTGGGCTTGACCTCCTCCTTCTTCTTCTTCCTCTTTATCTTCTTCATCTGGCTTTCCATCTCCTGTTCCTGTTTGTCGGTTTCATCTTGCTTCATCAGACGAATGTACTGGCCAACATTCTTCCGCCATTCGTCCTTGTCTGTGGAATTTTGAAGACGTAACTTGCAAATTGAGGTTTTTTGGGATGATCCTTCGTCAAGTAAAGATATTACAGCGTCTCGTTTCTCATACTTGTATCCCGAAATCTTCATCTGCTTCTTGAAGGTTTTGAGAACTTCTCCGTGTCCAGTTTTCGCCAACAAACTGGTGATATCAAGAGACTCACCAAACGCAATTGGTTCAGGACTTGATGGCGTCACACAGTCCAAGTGTACTTCTTTTCGTAACACATGGTCAATGTCAACTTCAGAGAAAAAGGCACACGATTGCGGAAGTTCCTTGATTCCAAGTTGCTCGCAAAACATTGCTCTCGTCCATACATTGCTAATTTGCAACAATAAGGCAGCCTTGTACTTATCCTCTTCCTTAACAAGGTATCTAAGCTCATCGTGAACAGTAATGGCAAGTCTGGCATCAATTTGGTATTTTTCAATCAAGTACTCCATGGAAACAACAAGCAAATGCAAGTAGTCCACACCTGAACTCTGGATTGCCCAATTGATTCTTGATGTTAGATAAATGTTTTTGTTCAAATTCTTCTTGGTCAAAGCATTCGTGATTGCAGCTCCTAAAACCGGCGTTCTAGGATCCTGCTGGTACGCAATGGACTCTAAAGCATTGAAAATCACTGATTCAGTTCCACCATGGTACAACCGTCTGTCCAAGTAACTTGATCTTGATGTTTGTCCCTTGGTTTTTGCATATAATTCATTTGCAATCTCCTCAGCTTGCAGATCAGTCAAACTGGGATTGAACTGCTTGAGTAATCTCGTGGCAAACTTGACACCCGCACCATATATTCTTCCGTAATTGAAGACTTTCGCATCACCTCTTGAGATTCCAAGAATTTCAGCAGTCTTTGAATGTAAATCGGTCTTCTCATTCTTATCACCTTCCAAAGTCATCCATCCAAGAGCAGTGCCACCATGTACGTTGAGCATTGAGTCACCAACAAGAGAAGCAATCCATAATTCCTCAGAATCAACGTCAGCTCCAACAAAACAGTATCCACTTGGAGCCGTTACCAAAGACTTAAGTTCTGACCCAATTCTGTTCTTTTTGGCATTCGAAGCTGTCAACCAAGTATTCTCGGTTGCTCGTCTTGTGATTGTCCCCATGGTGACAAGTTTAGGGATAATAATCCCCACATCTTTGTTGGCAGTCACTTCCTTTTTCTTACTGAAGAAAGAATTCTTCTTTGGATCTGAATATACCACAAATTGGTCCATAATTCTGTTACGATTTCCCATCCAGTAGGAAGCCGTATTGTTCAAAGTTAAAATCTCCTGGGCATAATTAAACTCGGAGGTCAAAACGCCATTTTCAAAATATCGAAGATAACTCTTGGAGAAGATCGACGTACACCTCTTTCCTGGACCATCGGTGTGTGTCACTTTAAGGAGCTCGTACGCCTTTCCCTCTTCACGTAATACGGGAAGAAACTTGTCCAAGTCAGCATCGTTCAATTGTGCTCTGGTGTAATTCTTGGTCAACAATTGATCAATAACATTCTCATCATATGGAACTTTGAAACACCAACCACAGGAATCTGTCCAAATTAATGGATATCCTTCCCACTTAAGACGCAATAGTAATGGCGTGATACGAGTCCGCACACTAATATTCATTTCCTTCTTGCTCACGCCATCAACAACGACTGTTTTGAATAGATCGCGGTACCACTCCGGATATCCTGTTAAAAAGGCCTGCTTTGCAACGGGAGTTCCATCTTTTTTCAACCGTGGTTCCTTAATCGTCCAATTGAGCTGCCTTAACCACGGATCATTCTTGTAATCAGGTATGTCATCCGGGTTACCAGTTTCGATATACTTGATCAATTCATTGACACGAAGTTTGAGGTTTTCTGTCACTTGTCTTCTGTTCTCCTGGTAACATTCTTCAGCAGACATGATATAATTCTCCCACTTTCTCGATGTCGGTAATACCAATCTTCCTAATTGCTTCAACGCTGCAAAGGAGACAGGATGAGGTACCTTTTGTCTGAATTCTGGAAAAAGTTTCTTGGTGACACGAAAGGTTGCATCCACATCCGTAGCACAGTAGTCCATCAAACGGGGAAAGTTATCTATTACTTCTTGGACATTGGTGGTGCCAAAATAGTCTCGATCAGACTTATCCAATTTAACCCCACAGTGGAATTCAAGAACATTGGCTAATGAATTGGGCGCCCCTTTCTCAAGCCAGGGATCTTCCAGTAAATCACTTTCTATTTCAGTGTTTATATCCTTTGCGTACATGTCATCTTCGTACTCAGAATCGTCTCTTTCTTCCAATTCGTTCTTTATCTTTTTGTGTTTGAGCCACTTGGGTCTCTGTTGGGAGCATATACCGCTGATTGCAACATGTAGAGCCATACCATCAAGGAAGAATGACTGCGTTGATTGAATATTGTATTCTTCCAATACTCGTGCACGATCGTAGCTAACATTGTATCCTATGAGGAGCTTTGGTTTCTTGAGACTGTTGAATGGAATCAAGTGATTCCAATCATTAAAAGAAGGATCAACTGCTTTGTTGATCAAGACTGGCGATACCCAACCGTACCAAGCTTTTGGAGAAACACAAGTAGCGAGAACGGCGTAATTCGAGATCTTATACATGACTTCAACGTCAAAAACAAGTTCGTCTTCCATTGGATACTCAACTGCTTGTGGTTCTTTGCCTGGTTCGTATCTTGTCCAGCCCGAAACGAAGCTCCACTCAGTGGGTCTCGGTGGCAATTGGGACTCTGGGGCCAAGAACTTCTCGGCCATCGACAAGTACGGTTCCAGGGCCCACTTTCCGACCCGCGAAAAGTGTTCGTCCATGGACTTGCCCAAAAGATCAGGGAAATGGTTTATGTTTATGGGTTCGACTATGTTTGTACGTTTGTTGAGAAGATCATTGTGCTTCAAATGATCCTTTGCGATGGAGATGAGCGCGGGATGTTTGGGCTCGAGGTAATCTTGTGGGGATGACAGCGGGAAGATTTTCTTGTGGAGATCACGGGATAGGTATTGGATCCCTAGTTGGTTGATCCGTGGTTCTTCTTTAAAAGTAGTGGTGGCATCGGACGCCGTTCGTACGGTGGACGCTGTCAGCGACGCCAGTGTTTTCGTAGAGTAACGTCGCTGACGTAGCAACGCTCGTAGTAAAGGTCTCATTGTATTCTATATCATCAACGTATTAGCTCAGGAGAGAGAAATGTAATGTTTACAACTGTGTCAAATGGTTATTTTAGATTTGTTGGCAAGCCTGCGTATTGATCCATCGAGATGTTTAAAAACCATCCCAATCAGGTCATCTGAAAAAAGTCCACTACAGAAAGAAAAAAGACTGGGCCACGGATGTGCACCCTCCTAACCCAGGAATCCTGAATCAAGGTTTGAGCACCCCAATGAACCTATCAAATGGCCGCATTCACAAGATGTCATCAAATCAAATGTGAAATCCAAGTTGCTCTTTCCCGAAACGGCAAAGTCAAAACATCACGGTGGATTTTGTATGTGCGTGTTATCTGCAGTCCATGGAACCCAATATTTGTTGACATTTCTCATTTGTGTACGTACACAACACGCTCACTACATCACAATGTCTGACTACAAACATCTCAAAAAGGCCGACTTGGTCTCTGTTCTTAAGAAACTTGATATTCATACTGTCACCAAGGACACCAAGAAGGTGTTGGTCGAAAAGCTCGACGCTTATGTTGCTGAACATCCTGAAGATGGTGAATTAACCATCCAAACCATTGTGGAAGAAAGCAACGAAACCGACGACGAAGAAACCTTGAATGAAGGAGAAGACGAAGATGACGACGACGAAGATGAAGAGGAATCTGCTAAGGCCGAAGATGACGAAGACGATGAAGACGACAAGGACTACCAAGCGCCTCCACCATTGGATCTCAAGGAATGGATTATCGACCCCATTGTCCAAAAGATTGAACGCCTTATCCAAAAAGTGTACAATTTCACTGATAACGTGGGTATCACCTACTTGGAATACTCGGACGAATTGAGAGAACAATTGTCCAGATCTGTTACTTTGAACTACGCCCAATTGTTGTTTGAAGTCTCTGTGTTTTTGTACTCCTACGTACCAATTGTTGCCCTCAAGGACAATTCGTTGAACCACCAAGTCTTGAAGGACAATCTTGACTTTTTTGCAACTTCTACTTTGCCAACTCCTCAAGTCTCTGCCTTGCTCCACGAAGCTGTCGCTGCTGTATTCACTACCTGGTTCTTAACTGCTATTATCTTACCATTAGCTGCATCTTACTACATCAACTTCTCAAGAAGAACTGTGAGCGTTGTTTTTGAATCATCTGAAGCCTTTTCTGACAGAAGCTACACCTACGATCCATTTATTTTTGCCTTGACCAAGGTGATTCTCTTTTACTACTTCAACAACCCAGGATTTGTCACCTTGAACTCATCCGAAGGTTTCTACAGTGCTTTGAAGAACTACATCTTGATTCACATTGGTATTTACGGCAAGTTTGCCCAGACTTTGGGTAACTTCCCAATTGTTATCGGTCTCGCTAATGTGGCCGTTGCTCTCTACTCCCAATTTGAAGACTTTTAGAATTAGCATGTGGTACAATTGACACTTTGAATGCTTTTTCTTACTCCTATATCAATACTTTGTTTTTATTCTTTCTTTAAATGTTGTGTTAATACTTACCGTTTTCAACTGTTGTTTTATATTCTATATCGATACTCACCCTGCATACTTGTGCTCCCCGTAGAAAACATCTTATCATTTCTGGACCGGCCATCTTGTCTTAACACCAATCATCTCCAAATCAGCAGTCAACTCATCTGGCTTGGCAGCCTGTGGTCCCGAAAATTGCTTCATGATCTTAGCCAATAATACTGCTTCTGAATACTTCACATCGGGTCCATCTCCCAGAATCTTCTCACCTATTGACCCTGGAGTTCCAGGATTACCGTTTGATGCACCAGGTCTTCTTCCTCTACCTCTCTTGGTTGTATTCCCAGATCCTATGCCGCTGCTGGCTTCAGTGTTGGTATCGGATCCTGACGTAAGCTTGTCGTAAAGTGAATTTTGGAATATTTGATGTTTGACACTAACAGAATTCTTATTGTTAGCTCCGTCTTTACCTGAAGCTGCGGTTCCACTTGCTTTAGCTTTGGTAGGAATATCTCCTGTAATGGTTCGGAATTCCAACGGAGTAACTAACGGCATAAAATCATGGACGTATGCCAATTTAGGTTCTTCACTATTGCGGTCTCGAGGCAATTGTGATAAATCGGGTAAAGAAACTTTAAACGCATTTAATGCCTCGACTTCCATGTCATTTAATTGTGACAAAAATGATTTCTTCACGATATCTTTAATCTCGTGGTTATAATCACGATTGGATAAACCTTGGAACACCTTAACTGCTTCCTTCGTCTTCACATCAAAGATATCCAGGTCGTTGCTATCTAACAAATCGACAAAAAGGTTGCGCTGGTACTCAAAAAAGTTTTTCAACTTCTCAAGCTTGTTGATCAATACCACCAATAACCTCTTGTACACTCTGTTCGAGTCTTGATAAAATATCAAGGAGTTCTTAAGAAGTTCATAGTTTTCAACAAGTTTAAGCCTTATCAACTCTTCATCTCTTTCAATGTCCAACTTCTCCTTATATCTCAAGAGTTCGTCGTCTCGAACATCAAAATCAGTGAATGAAATCTTTGATTGCTGTAAATTCTTTAGTCTCGTCAAGAGCTGCAGTTTTCGACTATGGTAGATTGCTTTTCTGTTTTCCTCTTCATGCGATTTGAGTTCTTGGTATGCTTTAAGTAGACTTGTTCGCCTTCTTTCTTTATTGCTACTATTAGCAGCACTCGCCTCGGTTCGCGGATTAGAAATGACTTCAGATGCAGATATTGGTGTCGAATATTCGTCCTCCATTATCGTTATCTTGTTGGAATATTCGGCAGCACTTTGAAATTGTGGTTGTTTCTTAGAAACCTTACTCTTTATATCACTTATTCTGGGTTCAACTCGAGCGTAGTCTTCGGGAATCTGGTTCGATTCGTAGGTAGGACCCTGATCTTCTTTACTTTTGTCAAAATAGTCATATTGATCAGTCCTGTCGATGTTGTTGATGTAGTCCAAGTAATCTTCATAGTCATCCTCGTAAGCAGTATTATATTGCAGTTCGTCCCCTTCAAAAAGCATTCGTTTCTCGTTGTCCAGAAGCCCCTCACGTTCAGCCTGTCTCCTTTGCCTTTCAAACTTGCGTTCTTCTTCCTGTTTTTTATCATGCTCTGCTATGCTAAAGTTTTCTTCCTTTGCTTGTGTCCTAAAGTCATGTAAGGAGCCAGCTGCACTAGCCACCACCATGTCAGAACGTGGTAGGTTTTCATGAGCTTCAAGGAAACTAGAAAACACATCAGAAGGTGTTAATGTGGCTTTATCTGATACCAAGGGATAAGGCATGTAGTTGGGTGGAGGGAATGGAAGTGGTGGAACTTCTAGATGCATCTCATTAATTGTATCATCAATGACTTCTGTTTCTGGTGGACTTGGTGCTTTAGGAGGTTTTGAAGGCTTACGGCCTCTTCTAGGTGGTGCTGGAGGAGGCGGGTTGCGTGCTTCCTCTTGTTTTTTGTATTCGTCAAATCTTTTCTGAAACGACGCAAGCGAGTAGGGTAACTTATCTGGATTAATTACTGGTGGTGGTGGAAATATGAAGGGGACCATTATACCGCCTCTATGGGTCGTTGGGCCATTTGGGCGGTCTTCTTCGTCCGATGAATCGTCTTCAGAGTCTTCGTCTGAGCCAGATTCGTCGCTTAGTTGTGCATTCATTGGCATAAAAGGCGGTAATGGTGGTGGAAACAGACTTAAAATGCCGTTTATCTGATCTTTCAAGCGTTCGTCAGCAAGGTTGGTGGTGACATCGGTGAAGAAATCAGACATCTTGGTGTTGGGCGGCAATATTGGAACCAAACTGGGGGGTGCTGAATGTAACACTGGTGCCAGAAGGTCATGAAGCGGTTGGGTAAATGGCGGAGGTGGTAAGTCGGGGAGTATTGGACGGGCATTAATATGTTTAGCAGTGTTTGCGTCCAAATTTGCATCATTCTGGCTTCGAGGCACGGCGGAGATTCTGCGGTTTTTTCTGTGAGAAGCCTCAAGAAGCACAGCCAAGGACTTTGGACTGGGGATTTCCCACGTCCGTTTCTTGGGAACCAATGAGTTTTCCATGGTTTTGGCCTTTCGGTGTCTGGTTGAGGTAGACGTTTTTTTTTTGCGAGAATTGTCTCTTGTTCCCCCAACTGCTGCGAAAACCAAGTACTCAAAATAGAAGAAATTAGAACTGAACTTAAATTAGAGCAAATAGTCGTTTAATACAAAGAACAAAACGAATTTTGAAAGACAAACCAATAATTGAACAAATTCAAGGAAATACAGTTTTTCTAACAAGTTGTCCTGTGTTCTCGTCCAGAAATCTTGCTTCCCTTGAAATATTTTTTGAGCAATTATAGAAAAATTACAGATTTAAATAAATTTATCGAACAACAAAACATTCTAATTAATAATCTGCAATAAATTAAAGTTCAAAACTCATTGCTGTTAACAAAAAGGCTTTTATAAGCTTTAGAACTTCTCTTAAAAAACAACTTGTTCTCCGCTCTTATCTAGCAGTAGGAGGGATCTTTTGCAGCAGGAAACCAAGGTCGTGTCCCGGGTCAGAAAAACCTACCTTTCCCACATGAAATGAAAACAACACATACTCTACTAACCATCTACGTCCATCCACAAACAAATAGACTAGGTATTTATAAAGCCTGTCCACCCAAGTTGATTTATAGTTGACAGTATTAGTCTTTACCGTTTGCAACGACATCATTTCTGGTCTGACTGCTACCAGCCAAACAGCAATCATATAACCTTTGGCCCACATATCACCATCTTCCATTAACCTCGGGCCAGTTTTACCCAAAAGGCTCAATTCCACCCCAATGCCGCCTAAAAAGAGCTCTTCTCCCCTCAACCCAAAGGCCTTGGTGCTTGCCAAGATGCCTCGTTACCCTCAATGGCCTGCTTTCATTATGCCGAACGACTTGATACCACCAGGCGTATTGCGGGCAAAAAAGAAGGCAACAAACTTCTGTGTCATCTTCATTCCAGATGGAGATTTCTATTGGATGACAGATAAGTCGTTGGAACCATTGTCTTCTGAGAGGCTTGAGCAGCTTCTTGAGAAGGTGCCTGCTCAATTCAAAAAGAACCCCAAGACCAAAAAGAACGGGAAACAATCCAATATCAATGAAGCCTTTGCTGCAACAGCGGGCTTGAATTTTGATACGTTTATCCGTAATATTTTTGAAGATAACGAGGAAGACGAGGACGAAACAGAAGATAAAGTCAATGGAGATGAAGAACAAGAGGAACTGGATGAAAATGACGAAGAAGAAGTAGAAAAGAATAAGAAACAAGGTATAAAAGAGGAGGATGAAGAGGAAGAGGACAACGGTGAGGTGAAACACAGAATACGCGGACGAGCTCGTAACGGCACGAAATCAGAGGCAGAAGTGATAACAGAGAACCCTACCAAAAGGAAACATATGAATGGAAATGGCAAAGAACATACCCCTACTGCGCCAGAAAAGAAACCCAAACATGAGTCCAAGCCGTTAACTGTCGAAGAAAAACAACACCAATTGTGGTTATGCCGCACCAAGCTCCAGAGGACACTAATCCAGAGAAACCAGCCCTTCACCCCCAAAGATACTAGTGGCTTGAAGCCACCGACAGCAGATGAATTGCTGGTAGCACGGTTAATCTTGTACCGGTTAGGAGATTTCCCCGTAAGCGTGGAATTGTTGAAGAAGACCAAGATCCATAAGGTGTTAAAGTGTATTTTGCGGGACGAAACGTTGGAGTACCCCGATAGTTTCAAGTTGCATGAGCGTTGTCACGAATTGTTAGACAAGTGGGATGACTTGATACAGAGTGTCAAGGCAGATAAGGAGTCACGAGACTTTATTGGCAAGAACAAGAGTCCTGGCGATGAATCCGAGATTTCTGCCATCAACAATTCGATCATTGACAGGAAAGAAGATGACGAGCGCAGAGGAAGCGGCGAAGACGGAGCGACAGAAACCGAGTCTCCGCTCGAGAGTGCCAATGATGTACCGGTTACAACAGTCTAAGTATGGTCCCATCTATAAATTATGTATTAGTACAAGCAAAGTTAATTGTAAGATCTCGATCTTTGATTTAAGTTCTTGCAACTAGTGGGGTCAGGTATCGTTTCCTGCACATTACGCGATTCTTTGAAGGCCGGGTAACGGTGCTCAGATATACGCTTGTCCAGTCAGAACCCTACATTTACGCTGACACGCGCACACAAACTTAATGGGGCAAAACACCCAGACCGCCGTATATTATTCTTTGAAAAAAAATTTTTTTTTTTTTTTTGGTGATGAACAAGACAACATTTTTTCATCGCAGTTTTGTTTCTTCTTCTTTCTTTCTGAATCTATAGAATCAATCCAATAAAATGGCTGAAGAAGACGTAAGTAGTTGATGCTACCAGGATTAGAGTGTGGAGACATGCAAGAGGCAGCTGTGTTGAACAAAGCTGGACGCGAGCTGTATACACTTTTCCGGTTGTCGGTTTTTCAACCAAAAGTCAAGACGGTTTACTAACAAAGAACAGCACACCTTTGAGACCGCCGATGCCGGTGCCGCTTTGACTTACCCAATGCAATGTTCCGCTTTGAGAAAGAACGGTCACGTTGTCATCAAGGGCAGAGCTTGTAAGATTGTTGACATGTCCACCTCCAAGACCGGTAAGCACGGTCACGCCAAGGTCCACTTGGTTGCCATTGATATCTTCACTGGTAAGAAGTTGGAAGACTTGTCTCCATCTACCCACAACATGGAAGTTCCAAACGTTTCCAGACAAGAATACCAATTGTTGGACATTGACGATGGTTTCTTGTCTTTGATGACCAACGACGGTGACACCAAGGACGATGTCAAGGTTCCAGAAGGTGAATTGGGTGACAAGATCCAATCCGAATTTGACGACGGTAAGGACTTGTTGGTTACTATCATCTCTGCTATGGGTGAAGAAGCTGCTCTTTCCTTCAAGGAAGCTCCAAAGGCTTAAACACAAAGTATTCTTTATTGTTTGTATTTAAATACAGAAGGAGTAATTTTCAAACACTGTACAATTGTATGTTTACCGAGCTCGGATCAAAAGGGAAAATATCCCTCATTTATGCAACGCAGCCGCGTAGAAAAGTCAAACTGTTACCAGCTAGCGAGCAACAGCCTTGCCATAGCCCGACTTTGTCCACCAAAGTTGCTCATTCTTCCGCTACGGAGAAATCGCTATAAATAAGCGTGGCTGTACCGTAACGTCTTATCGTACATCTGCGAGGAGGAGAAGTAATTTTTAAGCCCACAATTGTCTCAATAAAATAATTATTCAGCATCACACTTTAGTTGCGCATCTTCCCTAGCCAACTCCACACAATCGGGCTGTGACTCTGGCTTGATATATAACGGTGATTCGTTGCTAGTAATTTGCTCACTTTACTTTCCCCACCCCGTGTGAGTTTGTGATCACACTTTGGCCAGATCAGATCGTTGATTCAGCCTTATCACCCTTGTTTCTTCCATCACCATTAGTGGATCTTTCGTATCCAGTCCATCTATCTGGTCTTTGCTTCAGTAATCACTGCAAGGTAAAATGTCAACCACCCCGTTTCTTAACTTCCAGCTGACGGAGGCTTCAATACCCACAGCCTTTCCCTCCCCTACAGTCTCAGCTACCGCCTCTCTGTCGACATCATCCTCCCAAGCAGGCCTGTTATCGTTCGTTGGGAACGCTCCCTCAACGGTGTTGTTCTTTCTTGCATTGGCAGTGGGGGTGTTTATTGCCTTATTATTTATCTTCTTCACTATCAGATATTTTGTGAAAACAAAGTACGGCTTGCACATGTCGCCTCTCCATCGAGATATCTTTACGCCTGCCCTTAATGGCCGACACGGAGCCGTTTCCTCCAGCCGACAGGGCTTCTTTTCTTCAACGGCCAACAACGCTGATATCCTAGAGCAGCTTGAATACATACGGAGCCAGGGATCTGCTCGGCGTGAGATGTTGGAACGCCGTATCATGACTACCTACCGTCGTAGCAGACGCAGAAGACGTGGAGGCCGTTACTCAAGAATGAAGAAGTTGACTGCAGAGGAGGTGGAGGCTCTATTCCCCAAGAAAACCTTCCATGACTGGTTAAATGGAGGCCAGGAAAGTGATAACCAACATCGAGATGGCGCTATTCACGAAGAGAACGAGACGTTTCACCCGGATCAGGATGTGGTACATCTCACCGTCAATGAAGATAACGAACTAACCCGCATAGAATCAGCTGCAATCTCCGTATCTGGTCATCGTATCTCCAAAGAAGCAGGACCTTCAACACTGGCTAGTGACACGATTGAAATGAAGTCTCTTCCAGGCATGGAGGAATCAAAGGATATGGAGAGTGAACCCCACTTTACTTCGGGTTCGTGTGCCATTTGTCTTGATGTGATTGAAAACGAAGATGTAGTCAGAGGCTTGATATGTGGACACGTTTTCCACGCAGATTGCTTGGATCCATGGTTAACAAAACGGAGGGCCTGCTGTCCGATGTGTAAGCGTGATTACTTTTCGAAAAACCTGAGTGCTGGCACCGATGGAGAAACCACCGAGGATCCAACGATGCCTGCTTCAAGTCTGTCCACGACCAGAGCAGAGGGTGATGCAAATGCTTCAACAGAAGCAGAAGCAGAACCTGAAGCAGAACCTGAAGAAGATAATGATGATGAAGTTGTTTTGGACATTGAGATGTTGCGAAACGACCCCGTCCTAGTGGCTATGCTACAGGAATTGGCACCTGTGGAGGACAGAGTACGTCTCTTGTTACAAGAACAAATTAATATTGACGATCATATTGAAGAGGAAGCCAATGAATTGGCAGCAAAGAAATACGGATGGTTTTTCAAGATACTTTGGTGGAAATTAATGGGAATCACAAAAAGAGATCTTTTTAACTGGTATGTCTTAAAACTCGTCAGAGAACGTCAGGCAGAAAGAGCTGCTGCACAGGCTCCAAATGAGCCAGAGGAAGCTCAGCCTACAGCTGTTGATACTGCCGTTGTGACTGCAACCGCAGGAACTCCACAAAGTACAGGCGAAGTTTCCGAAGTGCAATTGTCTCAAATGTCACCAACAATCACGCCTGATTCTGAAACTGTCCGAAATGTTGTGGATCAAAGGGTTTGACGATAATTAATGTAATGTTTAATAATTTGCAACTGTAGACAGCCAACTTTTTTTTGCAGCTTTTTTTTTGGAGTGTGTCAACCGAAGAAAAAAATTGAAAATTTTTTTTTACATACACTCTACTCCTTAGCTGTATATATATACACTTTCACGTACATTTCTGTATAAAGATCCTGGTATAGCGCCTGGTCATAGTATATTAATATTGCAAGTATCAAACATGGGAAAAAAAGCAGTTAAAATGGACTTGGGCTCGTTCCTTGCGGATGATTCGATCGGTGGCGGCTCGTGGGCAGACGAAGAGGTTGATTTGAACACCATTGGTGTCAGTGTCAACACGACTGCAGCACCAATTGGCGGAGGTGCTACTCACAGTGCTGGTGCCAACTCGTTCTCGAACTTATCTGGAGGATTTGAAGAACCAAAGCGTGAAAGAAAGGAATTCCCTATTCCTGATGCTCCCCCTTACCGTGCCAGAGTTGGTAACTTGCCATGGGAAATTGACGAAGGTGCCGTTGTCAAGTTCTTTGAAGACAGAATGCAAATGCACGATATTGTCTCGGACATCAGCTTGCCAATGGACAGAGAATCTGGTAGATTGAAGGGTTTTGCCTTTGTTACCTTTGCTGAAAGAGAATTGTTGGAGGAAGCCTTGAACTTGAACATGTCAGACCTTAACGGCCGTAGAATATTTGTCAATGTTGCTGCTCCACAAAGAAGTGAATTTGATGGTGAATGGAAGAGAGGTGGCGCCTTGGGTGGTAGAGACAGAGAACCAGAAGTCGAATTGGACTGGGGCTCAGCAAGAAACACACAACAAACCTTACCACCAAGAGAAAGATCCAACAGAGATAGAGGTGACAGACCACCAAGAGAAGAACCTGACTTGGATTGGGGTTCTGCTAGAAACACACACCAAACATTACCTCCAAGGGAAAGATCCAACAGAGAAAGAGGAGAAAGACCACCAAGAAAGGAAGAACCTGACTTGGATTGGGGCTCTGCCAGAAACACACACCAGACCTTGCCACCAAGAGAAAGATCCAACAGAGAAAGAAGTGAAAGACCACCAAGAAAGGAAGAACCAGAGTTTGACTGGGGTTCCGCTAGATCCTCCACTCAAACTTACCAACCCAGAGAAAGAATCAGTAGACAACCAAGAGAAAAGAAGCCAGAACCAGAGTTAGACTGGACTAGAGGATCTGCTTTGCAATCTAAGAGCAAGCCATCTACCCCAAGACAAAACACGGTGGAAAAGGCCACAGAAGAGCAACCAAAGCCTCAAAAGTCTTCTTTCAGTGTATTGTCTGTTGAAGATTCTGACGAAGAAGAGACCGAAGAAACCGTGGCTCCTGCCCAAGCCGAAGCCACCACCGGTTTGGAATCTGCTACTGCTAACTTGTCTGTTGGTGAATCCACCAAGGAAGATGGCTGGGAAGTTGTTAGAAAGTAATTGATATGTGTTGCATTGGGGTTGTTTTTTTTGTAAATATACTTCAGTTATGTGTTTATTAATATATTGACAATGTCATTCATAGAACCAGGGTAGTTTGCGTGCGAATTTTCACAAATTGAAAATTACAAAGTGGTTAACCAGCAATGACCGAAGATAATAGCTACAACATTAGTGAGGGGATAGATAGCTACTACCTAATTGACCCAAATAGTAAGTGTTTATGATATAGTTTTACTAAAGTACTTTGACTAACAGAAAGATGAGTACAATCCATCCAAACCGTCGCCGATGGACAATCTTCTCCTCCTCTACGGATTGGAACCTATCGCCAAGTCCTTAGCAAGAACCAACCCAGATGGGTCAAAGGGGGTTAAGTTAAGAAAGTCTTACAAGAACCAAATTCTGGATTTGCCTGGTAAGCACCAAATACCTCCACTGAAGCCACTTCCTCCTGGTCTTTTCGATCCCATGGTGGCACAGGCGCCAGATATCATTAAGGAACTCGACCAAAACATGCTAAAACATGCTTTAAGATTTGAAAAGAGTCCAATCAACGGGATTCCTGGGTTTAACACTGCTGATTTGGCTATCAACGATCAACAGACATTGATGCGTGGCGATGATATGTCGGAAGTAGACGAGTATGGTCAAAGAAAGAACAAGAGAAAGAAGAAACAAGGTGGAGGCGATGTCAAAAGACAACACTTTTAACGTCATCAACACTTCACGACCGCTTACGAGAACTGTATCATAATTTATTCATTAATATAACTAATAACATATTAAACTTCTTCATAAATACTCGTTTGTGAGTTTTGTGAGCTCTGTCTGAGCTCGCTTATCTTCGTGAACCGTGCGTACTTGCGCAACGGTTTAAGAGGCTTGTTAATATACAGTTTTGAGCGTCTCTTGTGGACCCTAAACTTGTTCTTGACCAACCTGCCACTGTGGCTCAAGAGGGTTTTGATTGCCAACTTCTCATACAACTTGGCAATCTCAAGGAACGAAAGAATTTCTTGTTTGATCAAGAATTCTGGAACATTAAGGAGGAAATCCTCCACATTTAAAAGTCTTTTGTATCCTTGGTTCAAATTAATGGAGATCAGAAGAGTTGTAGGATGTAACCTGAAAAGTATAACACTGAAATACTTTTTAGATCTTTCAACCATCTCGTCAATTTGATTCTGAAATTCGTACTCATCAGTTCCTAAGGAACTTATCTTGGACCCCTTCTTCGTGGTGCTCTTTGATGCTCGAGAATCATTTTGGGTTTCCTGGTCGTCTTCAAGAGCAACCCCCTTATTCATACCCTCATTCACATCAACAAATCCAGTGTCCTTTTTCTCATTTTCAGTTATATCCTCGTTGCTTTGATTGGTCAATTGAAGTAGAGGACTTTTCTTTACATTTTCGTCGTCTCCTAAGATAAACTTCATCAACTTCCGGCCAGTTATTTCGTCAATTCTGAGATTCAACGGCTGCGAAGCGACTTCTATCTTTTCGATTATTTTGATCCCTCCAATGGATCTATTCATAGTCCAATCAACATTTATAAGGTTCTTAAACTCTTCCTGATCAAAACCTTTCATGTATGGCTCAAGGAATGCTTGGTATCGAGCTCCCTGCAAAAGACTAAAAACCTGCATCATTCCAATCTGTAGCTTGTTGAGGTTTGATCCATCCTCCTTAATAGATCTTCTGCAGACACCATTGGCCAACGCGATATCTAAAATGGGTTTTCTGTCATCTTCAAGCATATGCACAATAATTTCATCGGCCCTAAAGTGCCAGTATGCTTTGGGATGTCTGGAAGAGTCGAGATGAATGTCACCAGCCAAAATACTCTGCAACATCAAGTATAGCTCGGTAACCACCTCTCCTTTCTCTATGTTAAGCAGTAAGTAATTATTCAAATCTTCATTCGAAAGGTTATTCTGTCTGAACCCATAGTTGCGTAAAAGAAGCAATAGAGTTCTGTAATAGTTTTGCAACATAATTGCCCGATCTTGCATTGATTCCAAGTTTTCAAAATCAATTGAAAACTTCAATTTCTCCAATTTTTCACTCAAAAGCTTACTCATTGGTTCAGTGTAGAACAACAAGTTAAAAACCATCGAAAATAATGTAAAGTACTGCTTAGAAGTGCAGGAAATAACCAACTTGGGGAAATCAACGTGTAACTTGTCATGTGCCATAGTCTTTTCTTCTAATGATTGTTCAGTTACTTCACTTTCATCATCTGGAGTATCAGGCTGATTCAACCTACTCCCCAATGGCTTCAATTTTTCATAAATAAGCATCATTGATGTCTCCTCAACTAATAACTTATCTTCGCCAGCCCATGAACCGTTCTTGCATATTTCAATTCCAAGCCATGGCGGCCAGCTCGATTTAGAGCCATATGAATGCTTATTAAATATCAACATATCCGATTTCGCCAAATCATCCTTATGTAAGACAAACACATTTGCATCTCGAACCACAACTCCGTACCTGGCTTCGAGTTCTCTAGGGTTTTCCACCTTTTCATCGGCCGAAATATCCTTAACGGAAATAATTTTGGCATCAATGCTTGGAGCTGCAATTAGCACCACCGAGTCAGGGGTTTCTTCGCTTTGCATCTGGATTTGAGGAGATATAACTTCAACTTTAAAATCTTCCGAAATACTATTCTCAGAAGTTACTTGACGTAAAATGTCGTCAAATTTTTCATATCTTGACTTCGAATTTAGCGCCTTGTCACCTTCCAAAGTATTAGAAGTATTCAACAGAGTGACTGGTCTCATTTCGTTTGACTCATGGCTGTGGGCTTCTCCATCACTATTAGAATTCTCTATAATTTCTTGTAATGTACCGATTGATTCCTGAGACAAGTACTTACTCAATGAGCTCTTCAATTGGACAAAATGTACATATTTCAACAATGAATTTCGGTTTTTAACGTTCCACTTCAAGAACATATTGATTAATATGAACTTGTTGTCAAAGCTCTCCGAGTTCTTCTCTTTTGCTGATACATTTGCTGATGAATTTGATGGGCTTCTATCGTCTTTTCTTCGGCGCTCATTCCGTTTAATTTCTTTGTAAAGGAATTCAATACGCTTCTCCAACACAGTGGTTGAACTATTTCTCTTCTTATTGATTTCAATCTGTTCCTTGAGTTGTTCAATTCTGTCTTCGATCAATTCAATTTGGGGCTTGAAAACATTTTCTGAATCAAAATAGCAATTGTGAATATTTTCATCACCAAAAGCATCCTCCTCTACTCCGTCTTCGGGGTCTGTACTATTCGTGTCTCTAATGTAAGAAAATCTTTTGGAGTACATCATAGGTTGGATGCTGACTTTCTTTGGCGCGTCTTTTAATGAAGCAACAAATGCTTCTTCGTGATCTTGGATGTCAAACCACATCTTGTCTTCTTCTTGGAAATCGGTCTTTGTATCCTTATCACGGGATGCTGAGATAGAATAAAGATTTTGCACAAAGTGAGACTCAATTACCCTCAAGTCAATTCCTGATAAATGGACTTCTCCAATGTTGAAGTTCATCTTCATAAACTTCTTTTCTCTCGATAATCCTTCATGAACTTGAATTCTAGGCTCCTTTCTTTGATGTAAATCAACCACAAAGCTGTCAACCTTTGCCTTGATACCCACACACTCAATGGTACTATCGTCAGGTTGAACAATTTCATCACGGTACAAATGTGCAATGAACAACGAAGTAAAATTGAACTCAAACTTGTTGGTGAACAAGTGCTGTGAGAATTTTTTGGAGTCTTTCAATTCCCCGAACAACTTTCCTCTCCTTACAGGCAACATCATATTACCTGCAAAAAGCTTCCACCATCTGAAAAACTGTTGAAATGTTTTGGGAGTAAGATGAATCGAATTTACATTAGATTCTTCATTTGCATTAAAAGAAAGTGCCATGTGGATATACTCACTTCTGAAACCCTTATATGAGTCGTGGTTTTCTTCCGTATCCGCCGGGTTAAATAAGTTGATTTCATAATGAGGTTTACATTCCGTTGTTCTCTTTCCATCTTTGCCATCCCGCTGCAATAGGAAGCCCACCTTAAAATTGACACCACCGCTAAGATTAACAACATTTTTTTCAAGAACGTACGTGTTTGACTCGTCAAACTCATTTGGAGTGCCCTCATACATGTAATAGCCAAAACATGATGTGATGAAATCTGAAGATGTGGGTAAATAAATAGCCTTGGAACTATCTCTACTCCACGAATATAGTGGAGCTGCCAAGTAGTTCGGAATGTACCAACTAATGTTTTCTGAATATATATCGAAAAATGAACGTGAATCATCATTTTCATTAATTTTCCAGAGAACATCGTTTTTGAAGGATAAGATGAAACCCGAGGACGTTTCAAACAAATCATAAGGATCTCGAGAGCCTTTGAACGAAACTTCCAACTCATCGGAAGTCTGGATAGTACATTTTCCATGCATTATAAGACGTAACTTGTCCCAGAAGCCAAGTTTTGGAGATGGATCAACTGGGGGTTTTGAAAATTGATCAAAATTCAACATGACTTGTTGAAGACCAAATTGATAAGATTGACCCCAAACAAACCTACTTGGGTGCTTAGTGCTGAAGTGACAGTCCATGTCAGCAAACAACTTAACTGACGACAACGACTTTTCAACAATCAAGGAATAATACTTGTCATCTTTGATTTGAATAGGGGATAAAGAAATTGGAACGCTTCTTATGTTTTCTTTCGTGGTTACGAATTCTTCACCTATAACCAAATGACCGGTTAAGGTCAAACTTGGTTTGGCTTCATCATTTTTTGGAACATGGAGTAATGGTAATGGATAATCACGCAAATGCATTCGTATTTCGTCCAACTTGAGATCAACAAAGGTTGGCACCATCATCGAATATTTTGTATCCAAGGGCATACCCTGCCCAATATCATGAAGAAATTGAGGTAATTGCTCTAGATCAAACTCAGTTGTAGCAATATTTAAATCAAATTTATTGCAAATAATAGAAAGCAAGGGAGGAAATTGGGAATATGGTGCAATTCCTTCGTTTTTTGACGCGTCAATAAGGCCTTCATTACCAAATAAATGCTTTTTGTTCAGCAATATTTCATCTTTAAGTTTTGCCTTGTAGGTTTTAACTTTTCTAATCCAGCTAAGGGATATGCTCTCATTTAAGCGTTCGAGGAGAGATTCTTTGTCTTCTATTTTATCTGCTTCAACTCTGTATTCAAATAGCGAATATTGCTCCACTCTTTTTCTTTGTTCGATTAACCCCAATTGATATATCATACCCAATTCGCTTTCAAAGAGATCATCTTCCATTCGGAAACACAATCGATTGGAGAGAAGTCGAATGTTGGGCAACTTGAGTGGTTTTGAAGCTTTAGGATGAACAATTTGGTGACTTTGGTTCGATTCGTGCTTAAAGCAAGTAACTAAATGCTTAGCTACCTTTATTGTCAACGAAAGGTTATCAAATAATTTGTATGCCACAAAACTATCAGGATGTACAAACCGAATTGAATCTGCCAAGATTTTGACTTTGTCTGATGAATTAGCTTCGTCCACCAAACAATTCAAGGAGTCAATGCATAATAATCTGCACCACATACCTTTAATCAAGGGTGAAACCGTCAATAATCTCAAGAATTGATTGGATACTTGAACCTCACCACTTATTAAATTCAAAAAGGTTTCAAATAGTTGCAATTTTAGTTTGAACTGATTACCCATTTCAATAGTGGCAGTGGCTTCTTTCATTTTAAACCTTACGTTCAATAATTCTTTGATCAGTTTCAGGTTCTCAAGTTTAGGAACTTCTGTGACGGTTTGAAATCTTTTCATGTCTGACTTCATTTTCATTTTAACGACTTTCAAGGGCTTCAAAACAAATTCTCTGACGAGATAAATGGTGCCCACAATAGTCATTAAGCGATATTTGTCATACAAAACTGTGAGCTTTTCTAAGTCACCATCAACCTTCAAAATGGTACCTTCAGAATCCCAAACTGCACTTATTCTCGTATCAAGCAATGGAATGCTAATAACAGAATCAGCCTTTTTAGCCTGCAAATTTGTCAACGTATTAACTTTCAATTGAGAAAATGATGTCGATATCGCCCAATAAACCGACTTGGGTTCACACGAGGATAGCGTTTCCAGAGATGCTGTAGACAATGAAGTAAGAGGATGATCAATATCAACTTCTTCATCATCCAAATGGTTGGATTTGTCTGGCTTGTCATTCAACACTATGGATGCCTTTTCAAAAGACAATTGAACGTATTTCAAACCATGCATTTCACCTGACACGTCATCGTCAAGACTCTTCTGTGAAACACTGGAAAGGTATTCCTTTGGAATCAATATGGATCTGGAGCCAAGAATGATGCTAACCAAGCTAAAATTAGCACGTAACTCTAACATCCAAGATGGCAAGTTCTGAGACAATTTCTGTTCAAGCGTCTTAAATGTAGTTGGCTGTATCGGTTTCGAAATTAAAGAGTTTCGAATACGTACAATTTCCATAATCAACCACTGATTTGTGGTACCAACGCCTATGAAATCCTCTATCATGGATGTAACATCTTCAAGTAAAGAGTTGATTCCATACAACACATCAAGCTTTGATAAGTCAATTTGAACAACATTTATATCTGACGAAGATTTAATTTTCAAATTCTGGAGTATGTCGAATTGTAAAGTGATACTTTTGGTTTTGAAAACTTCAAAGTCAAATGGTTTTGAGGGTTCAGTCAAATAATCTGCTGATGTAAACCTTTCCGAATAATTAATAGTTGGATTTATGATGTTGCATTTTGAGTCGTAGTTCCTCGATTTTGTAGTCAATAAATGGAAACTCAACAATGAGTAAGAGAAGTTCAATAATTGAACTCTATGTCTCGGTAAATCATAATGGCGAATAATAAAACGCGGTTGTTCAATGACTAGTTTAATATCTAAGCGAGGATAATAGTCATTGAGAAGTTCTATAAGCTTCTTTTTGTAAAATTTGGATTTGGATGCATCATTGTGCGAGTCTATGTCAACTTTTGTATCATCATCCTCGCTTTCATTGTCATCCAGCTGGTTTTCAAAAGCCCTTTTTTTCAACTGTTCCAACTTTAACCATTTTTTAAGAATTAACACATTGTAAAAGACTTCACTAGCTTGTTCGGTGGATAAGTCGATAATGGGACTGCTTGCCGAAGAAAATAATTCCATGACACAATTTTTAAACCCTCTTCCATTGACCAAATGATCAAGTACGTTAGTCTTAAAAGTAAAGGAACAATTAGGAACGTTAAGTATTTCATACAAGTCATTACCAGAATTTCCACTATGCAATGAAACGTATTTTGAAGTGTTTAACTTGAGTAACTGGATTGAAGCTGTGAGATGGAAGGGAACATCCATTTGAGGATCAAAGAGCACTTCAAATCCGGCCGAATCTTTATACAATTTGGAATAATTGAATGAGGAAGATTTGATTGCAAGATTCAAAGACGATCTAGGTCTTTCGAACCCAAAATACAGAGCAGATGATTTATGGTTCAATGCATCAATGTATGGAATCTCTTCAATCTTGACATTTTCTAGATGAAATGTAATTTCCGATATGGTTGAGTGGATCTTATTGTGTATGGTAATCAACCTTTTAAACTCATCGGATTGATCTTCTTCCGAAGCTGGTTTCGTTTCCGAATCTGAGGTTCTTTGTCTATTTTGGAGGTAGTGCTTGTAGATATCAAACACAGATGTCCTTAAATCATTGACAAACACCTTCAGGGTAACGTTTTCTAAAATGCCCTCATCCAAGTTGACAGATGAAGTGAATTGTAAATTGGAGTTGGAAATTTCAACGAGGTTAGCTGAAGCCGAATTGATTGAGTGTGATAAATTGGCAAGCAATAGGGTGGATTTGAACTTTATCGTGTTAATGTATCTGTTGCTGTACCTGGAGATTAAATTGAATTGTAGGTACTCCACCCTAGACGTTGCAATTCCATTTGAAATGGCTGAATTACGGACTTCCACATCAAAAGACGAGATATGACTGATAACAAACCGAATAAAAATCTTACCAGCCGAGTTCTTTGGAAAGATGGTAAATTTTTTGCTTGGCTCATTCAGCAGAGAACTCTTGCTTTTGGTGCTCTTTGACAGGGTCCTTTTTAATTTGATGTTTAGGCCATCTATTATCAATCTTCGGCTATTACCCCAGAGTCGGAACCGAAGGGATCTTAACGATATATGCAACTTGCTTGTTGCTATAGTTATCCCATTGAACAGAAAGCCGTTATTTATGGTAATTGAGGTGAGGTGAAATCCCGAAACTAGATAAACGAGGTACCAGCCTGTTATCCAGCCGACAAACACTATACACCCATAGTATAGTAATGTATCAGAGATTGACATCGATACGTAGGATTATGTGGTTACTGTTTTGGACTGAAATGTCTATCCACCGTAAAAATATATTTTGAGCACTTATAGTTGGATGAAATAGGTGATATCATGGATTATTTAGGCAATGTTTGTTATGTTGCTGGTTTAGCAGCTATATTTACGAGGGGTTGCTTATTCTGGAAATGAAATTGTTATTATTATCACGTGTATATCCTTAGGGCTCTACCCTCGTTGGTAGAAAATTTAAATATTGAAACCCCAAAAGCGACAAATTGACCAAAATACACGACTTGCACTGTATACACACTTTAATTCTTTTGATCTTTGCCGCACTATTAAAATTATGAGAGAATGAATTGCGATCCTGTACATAGCTGAAACGTGATTTCTACGCTGGAGAATGAAAAATTTTCGATAGCTTATACAAAAAAATTAACGAGATCCCTCTAGTCTTTTTCTTTTAATACTACAAGATCAAAAGTATGTAATGAAGTTATGTCTGCTAAGAGTAGACACATAACGAGAGCAATCAGCATGGTAGCAATAACCACGATACAACGATTACCACAATGAAGGAACGATACCGCTGTTACTCGATGTTGGCCAACTGTCGAAAGTTGGTTAGATGACCTGAGTTTATACTAACAATTCTAGTGGCTGCTTCGTTACCACACCCAAAGATTGTCAAGAAGTACAACAAGAAGTTCAAGAGACACCACTCTGATAGATACCACCGTGTCTCTGAAAACTGGAGAAAGCAAAAGGGTATTGACTCTTGTGTCAGAAGAAGATTCAGAGGTACCATCCCTCAACCAAACATCGGTTACGGTTCCAACAAGAAGACCAGACACTTGATGCCATCAGGCCACAAGGCTTTCTTAGTCAGAAACTTGAAGGATTTGGATGTCCTCTTATTGCACACCAAGAGCTACGCTGCTGAAATTGCCCACAACATCTCCGCTAGAAACAGAGTTGAAATTGTTGCTAAGGCCAAGAAGCTCGGTGTCAAGGTCACTAACCCTAAGGGTAGAGTTGCTTTGGAAGCTTAAGTGTGAAAATCACTCAACTTTCAAATCATTACATATAACATAAGTATGTATTAATTAAATGTACATTTACGTTAAACTGGACCCAAACTGTAGTGTAGGACGTTAAACTGGACCAAACTCCAGTGTATTGACGAGACATTTGCTTCTATCTATAGATTGTGTGGCAGAACGGTAGTCATGTCATGTGCGAGTTTTACCAAGAATTCCTTGTCATCCGAAGCAATAGCATAAATTTATATAGCTATATATAGCTCAACTAGTACCGCAAGATTTTCATTTCTATCGTAACTTTCTGCTTCTATCTTCTTCTCACGCTACCTTGGTATGCAACATTGCTGACTTCAGTGTGATGGTGCTTCTTGATCTTATATCCAAGTTCACACGTACCACTGCTATCTAATCTCAAGTCGGAACTTGATCTCAACATGTGCTTTTCAAAAGTGGGTGCATGTTTGGCTTCTTCTACTGGTACCTGACTTGGAGATTCAGCTTGCTTGGTTTCTTGATCAGGTGGCAATTGGTTTTTGTTGTGTTCGTTTTCGTTTCCGTTTTCATATTCTTGTTCTTGTTTGTGTTTGTGCTCATGCTTAGATTCCTGCTCCAGCGCTGATTCTTCCACTGCCGGCGCTTCCGCCACCGCTGGTAAATTGTGATCCTTGATCTTGTGATCGTCCAACATTGATCGCACCTTGTGTTCAGCGGATTCAAGCGACAGAGTACTGCCTGTTGCAAAAGTATCCTTTTGCAATTGCAACGGCGTATGTGTCAATGACGAGGCTGAATGTACCGAGTCATTGTCTACATCTGCTTGCTTTTCGTCCTTGGATCCAGCTGCGCCTGCTAAATCAAGCATGCTTCTGATTGGAGTGTGTGACAATCCTTCAGCTTCATCATGGTGAGAAACAGTTCCTCTTCTCGAAGGTGCTTGCGAGCTGGGCACAGAAGAATTGTTGGAGTGTAAGTTGATCTTGTCTCCCGTTCCAGGCAACACGAATGGGTTAACTAGTTGGTCGGGGTGTTCGTAGATACACATTTCTAAACCAACAAACCATGGGTCCTTGAACAACTTTTCCAACGTGTATCTGTTAGATGCTGAAGGGTCACAGAGCTTCCAAGCAACACGCGAGGCACCCGTTGAATGGAACTGTGCAGCCCATTTAAACTCCAGGCCGGGGCCCTTGGTGCTATCATCGCCGCTCTTGAAATAAGGATGGTCGGAACAGTATCTGTTGTGATTAAACTTGTAATCTCTGAAAGCATGGTCGGACACAGCTGCTTGCTGGAAGGGTAACGAACCGTACACAATACAAAACAACAACATACCCAATCCCCAGCAGTCCATCTTGAAGGGGTCGTAAGGGAAGTTCTTACCTTCCAGAGACGACTTTTCCTTGAGAATCATCACTTCAGGAGGTGAGAATGGAGGAGAACCAAGGTATCCGTGGTGTAATTTGACTGGCGACGAAAAGTCGTGGGGCACTTCGTGGCCATAATCACTAACACCAAAGTCACACAACTTAGCCACACCGTTGGCGTCAATCAAGACATTTTCAGGCTTCAAGTCACGATGAACAATGTCCATGTCGTGCAAGTACTTAACACCATAGCAGATTTGCTTGAAAATACAAAACTTTTCATTCAACAGCTGGCGTTTCCAGCCAGGCTTGACAATGTTACCAAATAAATCGCCTCCCGAACAAAATTCAAGAACTATCCCCCAGCCACGAGTCAAGTTTTGGTGTGACTGGACACGCACCAAGGCCAACGTATCGCAAACGTGTCTGGATTTGGAAATCTTTCTCGAAATAACGTACTCCTTGGAGACTCTGCGGTAAAATTCCTCATCTGTTTCCTTGGAGAGAAGAGTAAACTTCTTTAAGGCGTAGAAATCACGCTTTTTATTGATGGCATTGATAATCCGCACGTCGGACGAGCCTCCGTCACCCAATTTCTTTGTTGAAACGTCGATTTCAAAGTCTTCGAGCAAGTTGACATGTTCCTGTTTCATATCATCTGGAAGGTAATCGTTGGGGTCTGCCACGGGGTTGGCCACGACTCTTTGGCCATCGGTGGTGCCAGAGAGGTAAAAACTGGTGTTTTTGGGCATGTCCAGCGGGGTATTTTTGTTGAGTCCATAAGGGTTGTAGACAATCTTATCACCGTGGTTAGTGCCTGGAGCCGAAGGGGGGTTACTTTCGGATCCGCTGCCGTTGCCACCGCTACCGCCTGCAGCAGGGCCGCCTTGGGTCGCCTTGTACTGGGACCGTGCCGCGTTCTTGTTATTGATGGACTGCAAGTGGGCGACAGTTTGGGCCTTTGAGAGTTTTACTGGTTCCTTGGCCGGTGCCGCGTGGTGGTGGTGGTGGTGATGGCGATGGCCGTCGGAAGGGTTCCGTTTCAACTGGGGTGGATTGGTGTTGTTGCGCTTGAGCGACAAGATGGAAGGAGTTCTGGATAAGTTTTCTGAGTTCTTGGACTTTTCAGGCGTGTGGTGATGGTGGTGGTGGTGGTGGAAGATCTTGGAGAGGCCCGTGTGGGAGCTCGACGTTGATACGTCGGACTCGCCCTCTGCTGTCGGAGGCGTCTGTTCCCGTTTGAACAAGTTCCTGATGGAGCCGGGGCGCTTTTCGTTGCTGACTTTCATGGTGAATATGCTAGTTTTTGCACCGGGGTTTGTGGGCTTTTATGTGTCTGTGGTGGCCAGCTGATGGTTGTAGTAAGGGCAAGCGGGAAATAATTACTGAGCAAATGTTTCGACTTAATAAGGACGAGAGCAACGCTGATTGGTGGTTGGGTAGACGTCAAAGCTGGAAGGAGAGCAGAATGGCACGGTGAATCAGCAGAACAAACGGTATTTACAACAACAATACAATTTTTTGCTATGTTTCGAGTGTTTTTTCGAGGGTCGCTTCCGGTAAATTGGTTTTTGTGTCGGCATTCGCACTGGGAAATTTTCCGCGTCAACGGCCCCGTGCACAGCGACGAATACGAGCTACAAAGGGGTTACAAATAGGAGCCTCCGCATGGGAATGCGTTCCAATAAGAACTGTCCAAATGAAAGTGTCCAAATGGTAGTGCTGTTGGTTATACTTAAAAGCTGTAGCTCATGTTAGGTCAGTTGGACAGGCCATGAACGTTGCTTGTGTCTACTGACGTGACATCATCTTTTCGCCGAGATGTTGCGGAGCAGTGGAGTTGCACATTACATCATCGTGCTGGACACGCCCCACCCAAAGTTCCATACATAGAACGTTTCCAGTCAATTTAATTGCGCAACCAGTAAGCAACTGTGTTCGGTAGTTAGTATAAGATTTGAAGAAGATCTATAATACTTTAAATGCCTACTTGTAGACTGCTCTTGTAGCCTGCTTCTGTAGACTGCTCTTGTCCTGCTACTTCTGCTACTTGCTTTGTAGACTTTGCTTTGGTAGACACTGCTTTGCTAGACTGCTTCTGTGGACTACTTGCTTCTAAGGAATCACTCACACTCACCACTCGCTACGCTCGTAGTGAGTAGTTCGTAGTTCGTAATTGTTTTATTTAATACAAATACATCAATATTATTTAGAAAGAATTAGCGAGAAAGAAATAAGAAATAGAACCGAGTTCCATGCTGTGCCGATACCCCATGGCTTGGTTCAGGGTATGAAGGGTACACGGCGTGAATGTTCAATCATTAAACACTTTCTTCATCGGAAACCTTGTGGTTTCTCTTGATCTTGAAGAATCTGATGCCGCCATCTTCAGTCTTTGGTTCGGCTGGGGTCGATCTGGTGAACGACGATTCGTCTCCAGCAGGACCAGCAGCAGCAACAGGAGCAGCAGAGTCATCGTAGTAGGTAGGGTTGTTGGCAGCATTGACATTGGCCATGTGCTTCTGGTACGAGTTGACAATGGTGGACGAAAAGGTGTTGATCCAGACAATCAAGAGAGCGGCAAAGGCAGCCCAGGTAATGGCCAAGGACTTGACACCAATCAGAGCAGACAAACCGGCATCCTTGAAGGCGTTTTTGGCAAGAACAACAATGGCAGTTTGGAACGAAGCAAAGCCGGCCAAGAAGAACAAGCCAAACGTAACCAAGGCAATGACAACCTTGTCGACAATCTCGATGCAGAAGCCCAAGATGTCAATGATGAAGGCCAAGCCGGTGAAGGCAAGAGCAATCAAGGTGAAGGCAAACGAGAATCTTGACAAGTAGTAGTAGGTGTCTCTGTTGTCAATAAACTTTTGAGGAACATTGTCGGTGGTGCCAAAGTTGTCAACGGGCGAAAGAGGGTAGGCAGGGCCCAACTTACAGTTGGAGTAGTCGTCCTTTTGGCAGACACCCCAGAAGGTCCAAGCGGACTCCGAAAATGCGCCAGGAATTCCAGAGGTGTCGGCCTTCAACCAATAGAATTGGTTCAAAGGGGTGTGTTTAGACGAGCCGGCCAACACGGTGAATATCAAGAGCAAGGTGGTGCCTGCTAAGAAAAACAAGTTCAAGAGGGTCAAGACAAACTTCATGGTGGAGGTGTTGCTTGAAAGAAAAAGACTGTAGGGTTGCTTTTACTTGGAATTGGGAGGGAAAATTGGCTTATATTAATATTTCAGTCCTTTGTTTTGATGATGGGACGTACTATTTTTTTTTGGGGGCATTTTTGCCCTTGCGAGTAGGAGCGCCTGCACACACCGCATGCCTATTTGGGCCCATTCCCAAACAGTCATTCACTCTCGCCAGATTAGGCAACAACAGGCAAGTTTCAAGCGGCTGAATCGTCACCGGCTACTGACACATGCAGGCCAACCGCAATTGTCACTGCCGCCAACCTTGCTGTGGCCCACTAAAGTTGCTGTTTCCCACACGCCGCGCGCACTTTGGGTGTGCAGCTGCTCAAGTCGTGACCGCCGAGCCTGCCGTGCCGTTGCTCACCCTAAAAATAGCCGCGCGCACACTGCACACATGAAATTGTCTATTGATTGTTACCTTCACCGTTGTCATCGCCCCATTTCAAACACCATCCGTACCATGTTCTCTCCAAACACTTTTGTGGCTGTTCGCTCTGTGTGCTTGTACTTGATGATGTAGTGGTGGTGGTTGTGGCGATGCTACTGATGCTGCTACTGCTGCGGCTGCTGCTGTTACTGTTGCTGCGGCTGCGGCTGCTGCGGCTGCGACTGCGACTGCTGCTCTTTTCCTTCTCCTTCCCTGGCCGCAATGGACTGGGCACCCGCGGCTCTTCGTCCTCATCATTGCTCGTGAACCGCCAATTGAAACAGTCCTGACACGGTGGTTGCTCCACACACGGTGCGGTTTCATTGTAGGCCAAAATAATATCGTCAATCAACGTATGGATCCGGTGGTTCAACAAGTTGACGCGCCAGCCCTTGTCGGTAACCACGTCGTAAACACACTGGAGCCCCGTGTGGCACGCTGTCTCCATTGCATACCCGCCAATGTTGCACGAGGACGACGCTCCGTTGCACACGCCCATGTAGATTGGATCGGCCGTGTTGCCAAAGTGCCAGATATTCTCAAGATGTTTCGGCAATCCCGGTGGCTGCGGCAAGTGTAGACGCTTAGTGGCCAACATCTCGCCCGGAGCCTCAAACGCAACAGCAGGAAGCCCGTACGTACGGCCCAAGAGCGACGCAAGCGAGCCACCAAGCGAATGGCCCGTCACCCAGATATCAACAGTGTTGGGCGGATACAACGCCGTCACGTTGCGGTACAAGTCCAATGCTGCCTGGTAGTACCGATCCTTTCGTATCAACTCACGTTCCAAGCAGTCCTGGTTGCAGGTGTACGTCTTTTCGTAGCAGTCACACACCGTCGTCCACATGTACCCAACACGAGCACAGCAGCACGAAAAGAGCAAGTTATCGTTGGTTTTATCGTTGCCAGCCGTCTCGTCACTGCCTCCTCCTGGTAACACGGCTCCGGACGTGCCCTTGATGCCTATGACCACCGTCTTGTTGTCTTCACTGACAAAAATATGGCCGCGTAACCCAATCTCGTCCCAGCCAAAATTGATGTTTCCGTGGTCTTGATCAGGGAGCCAGTCACCCACGTCAATCCAGTCCAGTTTGTTCTTCTCGTCCTCGTCTTTGGGGAACCGGACGTACGCATTTGACGAGATGGTCGCGAGGGCTATAACCGTGTCACGGTCCTTCACATTGGGAACAGCGATATCCTCTTCTGCGTCCCATTCAAGGTTGATCATGTTCAAGAGCTTGGGGTTGCCCTTGACTTGCATTGCGTAGTCCAAGTAAGAATCAACAAAGTGTGGTGTGTGTCTTTCTTTAAGACGGACGGCTTTGCGGCGCTGGGGCGCGTGTTTGATGGGCAACTCGACTGTGAATGGGTTCTGTTTGGCATACTTTTTGGGCCAGTCCCACTGGCTGTAGACAGACTCGACGCTGTTGCTGCTGGCGACCACATTGTCGCTGCCCTGCGTCAACAACGAGTCAAAGTACGCAGCGTGTTTGGCCAAGTACGAAGGCGTGATGTCGAGCCTGCGGTGGACGCGGTAGGAGTCAGGGCCCGTGCCGTGGTGGAACAAGTGACGGAGAGTAAACTTGCTGGGAGATGGGTGGTGATGCTGGGCTGCTGGCGCCAGTGGTGGCGGCACAGCGGTGATGGGCTTGTTTGGTGGCGCTGGAGCAGACACAAACCACCAGGCGTGTATGACGTAAAAGAAAGCACCCGCCGTAATGGCAAGGTACACCCAGAGCCGTATAGAAGCGGAGGTTGCGATCTGGGACCGTTTCTCCATGGTGATGTAGCGTAGGGTGGCGCTCTATGTAGAAATGTTGGTGGAGTGCAGATAGGGTATCGTGAGCAGCGAGCGCAGATAACGATTTTCCCCAACGTCGCCACACCAGAACCGCAGTTTCTTAGTTGGTTGTAGATTGTAGAATGACAACAAACAAAGTAATAAGTTGAGTTACAAAAGACAACACATGAACTGACTACAATTATAATGAAGAACAGTGATGACAAACTGTAGTGTCTAAATAATCTGAGAAATGTTAGTGCGGGAATGAGAGTGAGTTCTATCTCTCGCTGCAGTGCTCGCTACTGTCGCAGTGCTCTCGCTAAATGTGCCAAATCTCTGCGGGAACGTCAGTAAAATGACGCTGTGCGAAATCTCTGAACCACTACACTCTCACTCTCATATTTACTACACTCTCACTATTCACTACATCTCACTCTCTCTCACTCATATCTACTATCTACTCACTCTCATATCTTACTTATCACCATCTATACCATCCTTATATATAACCCCCGTGATCTCCTTCTCCTCTAACAAAAACCGGCGCTGCGCAACAACCCTCACGTCCTTGATGTACGTTGGTTTCTCGCCACGCTCCGCCACCTCGTCGTCAAAACTCGCTTCCAAGATGTCGTGCAAGATACTCAAGGCATTGCCCAACACATGTGCATCGAGCTTTCCACGACGGTGGAACCGGTCAATGATAAGTGCCGTGAACAAGTCGCCGCACCCATTGAAGCGACAGTCAATCTCATCGATGGCTATGCCAAACACACGGCCAGCAGCAGCATCGTAACCGACGCCGTACAGCTGACCCTCTATCGTCACTGAAGAAATAACAACGTACGGAACCTTGTAGAGCTGGTGGAACTTGCCGAGCGCCGCCACACACGAGTCCCACGAGTCCACCGTGGTTGCGCTCAACACCTCAAACTCAAACTGGTTGGGGGTCGTCAACGTCACGTATCCACTGGCATAGAGTCGCTTGTAGCCTTCAACCACCGTTTCAGGCACATACAACCGGCCATTGTCGCCCATGGCCGGGTCCACGACCCATACGGGCCGCATTCCCGCACCCTGCTCGAATACCGGCACCACCTCACGGTAAACAACGTCCAAAATGGCAGCACTAGGCGCATACCCCGTCAAAATAACATCGTACGCACTGCCAATGTCCACAATAGCCTTGATACCCTGGAGCAAGTCGCAGATCAACTCGGGGCTGCTGGCCGTGCCCTCGTACGACCCATACCCCGGATGGTTCGAGTAGTTGGTGGTATTGACGGCATCTACGTCCCACCCGTTGTACTGTAGCGGGAACACCGTCGCACGGTTGCCCACATACCCATGCACAACATGCGACAGGATCGCCAACACGCTTTTCGCAGCTTCTGCTTCGGCCATGCCAAGTAAGGTCGTGTTGGAGAGCCGCAGGAATGGGCGGCGTGCACGACTTTATTGAGCACTGCGCGCGCACCCGCCAGCGCAGTAGTACACAAACACAGTGGCCTCTTTGGTCCGGAGATAAACTCACAACGTTGCACCATGTCGCTCAAGGAATCTGCATTTATAGACGTTGGATACCCGGTTCTTGCCACCAAGTTTATTAACAACCAGACCGTATTGTTGGCTGGCGGCGGTGGCGAGGGAAACAATGGTATCCCCAACAAGATCACCGCCATCAAGTGCAGCTTCAAGGTCAATGATTCAAAAAGAAGACTACAGAAGTTTAGAGAAATCACCTTGCCGTCAAACGAAGACTCACCGCAGTGCTTGGACACAGCAAGAATCGTCGACGACGAAGATAACAAGTTCTCGGTGTTTGTTGGCTGCAACCAGTCAGCACAGCTTATCAAGACGATGAGCATCAACAACAACTTGAGAAAGTACGTCTTTAGCAACGATGAACACTTGCGGTTTATTGATGCTGCCCAATTGGAGGAAGATATCAGCGGCGACGCCGAGGATTACCCCAAAATCGTCCGTTTGTCCTCCAACAACACCATCGGTTGCTTGATGACTTCGTCGTCGCCCTCGCAAATCTATATCTTCAACCCAGACGCTTTGGAGCTCAAACTCAATTTCAAGCCACAGGGAAATGTCGATATTAGAGACTTCCAGTTGAGTCCTGAAGACGACGGCAAAACCCTTTGCTACCTCACCTCAACCTCCATCGAGACCATCTCGACCGTTACTGGTAATTTGATCGAGTCGACCACGAAAAACATACCATTGAGCAAGGAGTTGAGCTCCTATATCTTGTCCAAGGTCAAATTCATTGACAACGACAATGTCTTGATCGCCGCCAGTTTGCGTGGCTCAAAGGGTGTTGCCTTGTTGAAATACTCCATTTCAAACCAGAAAATTACCAATAAAAGAGTCATCTTTAAGACCTTCAATAACATTGTTGCCCTCGATATTTCAACTCAACAAAACTTGGTCGCCATTGCTGGTAACGATTTATCCGTCAGCTTAATCAACCTCGCAACGTTTAAACCAATCAGAACTTTCAAAAAGTTGCACGCATTTGCCATCACAAGTGTTTCGTTTTCTCCAAACGGTACCAAGCTTGCTACCGGAAGTGCTGCCAACACCCTCCATGTTTTCAAGATCCCTAAAAATTACGCTTACAGTCGGTCTTCTTTGGGCAGCATCTTCCTGTACTTGTTTACTATTTTAATCATAGGTGTCCTTGCCTTTGCTTTGCAAAAGGGCCACGAAAATGGCCAGCTTGAAGAGTACTTGGTGCTCTCCAAGAAATATGGTACAGAGTACGGAATGATTGGTTACAAATACGCCGAAATCGGTTATGAATATGCTGGAATTGGCTATGACTATGCCTTGCAATACGGTGAATTGGGCTACGCCAAGTTGAAGAAAAAAATTGATACCCATAAGTCCAAGGGCGATGACTCCCAAGACTACATCACGGTGAATTCGGGCAGTGAAGTCTCTTCCCTGGAAACCACAGACGAAAAAGATGTCTATATTTCCAGCTCGGTTTCCAAGGATCTTAAATTGGACATTTCCACAACCACTGCTAGTACGGCACCTTCCACTGAAGAAACCACTACGGTTGATCAAGTTGAAATAAAAGAGATTACAAAGAATGTTGACGAAGTAACCAATAAAGAGGATTTCAACTCCGAAACATTTTTTGAAAACAAGGAATACATTGAAGAAGTCACTAGTTTGCCTGAGCCAGTGGTGGCTTCCTCTAGTGCAGAAGTGGCTTCTGAAATTTTATCTTCCTCAACTGAAGAAGTGGTTTCCCACGCAACTACGTCAACCAAAGAATCCATCTCGGTTACAGCCTCCTCTCTGGAAACTGTGTCTTCTGAAGTTTCTTTGTCTGAGACGTCTCAAGTTGCTCCATCTGAATCGGTTGTTTCATCCAAACCAACCGCCGAAACCTCTACATCCTCCATTGTGACATCTGTTGAACCAGTTTCAACGGATCATGAAGAAGAGATTGAAGAAGTCGTTGAGGTTATTGATGAATCTACTGACGACGAGGAGGAAGAAATTGTTGAAGAGGTCATTGAGGAAGAAGTTGAGGTAGAATCCAGCAGTGTTGAAGATGAACCGGTTCAGCAAAGCGCTTTAGAGCTTGAGGAGCCAATTGCTGAGGATTTCGAAACAGCTGTGGAACCGCAATTTACTTCAACTACTCAAACTACCGAGCCCTCTGTCGAAGTGGTGGAGGAAGTTGTTGAAGAGGTTGAACCAATAGTCGAATCTGTCACTTCAGTTATTGGACAAGTTTCAACTTCTGTCGAACCAATAGTTGAACAAGTCTCATCTGCGGTACCGGAGTTTAGTGATGTGGTTTCATTCGTTAAGCTGCTTGTTGAGCCAGTTTCTGGGTCAGCTGGTCCAGTTATTGAGCAAGTGAGTCTGCAAGTGGAAGAAGCCACCTCAACCTTGGTTTCTTCTGGTGTGCCAGTGGTACAAGACGTTGTTTCCTCTGCGAAGTCCCTTGGCGAAGAAGTTGTCTCTTCTGCTACACCTGTTGTTGAGGATGTTATCTCTGCAGCAAAGTCGGTTGTTGAAGAAGTCATTTCTTCTGTACCATTTGCTGAAGAAGCTATTTCCTCTGCTGAAACAGTTGTTGATGAAGTTGTATCTGCTGCTGAACCAGTTGTTGAAGCTGTATCTGCTGCTGAACCAGTTGTTGAAGCTGTATCTGCTGCTGAACCAGTAGTTGAAGAAATTGTTTCTGCAACAAAGGCAGCTGTTGATGAGATTGCTTCTGAATCAGTTATTGAAGCCATTGAATCCTCAGGAAAACCTGTTGTTGAAGATGTTGTTTCTTCTGCTCAATCAGTTGCTGAAGAAGTTTCTACTTCTGTTGAACCAGTTGTTTCTTCAGTTGAAGATGTTGAATCCGCTGCTGGAACAGTTGTTGCTGATGCTATTTCTTCTCCTGAACCTTTTGCTGATGTTGTTTCTGAAGCAAAGACGGTCGTTGAAGAGATTAAAGCCAATCCAACTGTTTCCTCTATTGGGTCTGTTGTTGAAGAAGGTACGTCATCTGCTGAATCCGTTGCTGATAAAGTTACTTCTTCTGCCAAATCGGTTGTTGAAGAAATCAAAACTGCCAGCAGTGTCAGTTCGGTGACAGCGTCGCCCCAACCCAAAAATAAGGTCAAAAAGACCCGAACCAGGACCATCACCAGAACCAAGGCCAAGGTCCCTGACCACGATGAACTCTAAATATATCTAAATAGGTTAAGTAATCAACCTACTGCATAGTACTTTATTTAATGGCATCGCGTCGCGCAGGTCAACCAAAATCTTGGGGTAGAGAAACGAGTGGCAACGCACCAACGCAATGAGTGGCAATCCTTTCAGCCGAAACCTCGCCAACATCACTGATGTTTCTGATTGGTACAAGAGCAAGTTGCCCAATATGGCTGAGCTTGAGTCATTGAAGCGGTGCTATGTGTGCAAGGAGTTTTTCAAGGCGCCGGTGATTACGAGTTGCAACCATACCTTCTGTTCCCAGTGCATCCGTGAGTATTTGTTGAGCAACAATCTGTGTCCGTTGTGCAAAACGGAGTTGTTTGAGAGCAACTTGCGGCGTGATATCTTGTTGGACGAGATCGTGGCGTGTTATACGCGTCTCCGGCCCCATCTCATGGAGTTGCTAAAGCAGGAACAAAAGCAAGAATCCGGTGAAGCTGCCGAGACAACAAAACAAGAACTGTCTAAGAGACCACTTGATGACGATGACGATGTTGTTGAGGTTGCAGCACACGAGATCAAACGGAACCGACCCGATCTCGTCGAGTGTCCGGTCTGTTCGGAACTCATGACCGCAGAAACGTTACAGTTGAAACACATCGACGATTGTTTGAGTGGCCGAAAGACACGGAAGAAAAGAATAACGCCACCGCTGCTGTCTGGAATAGCGTCATTCTTCAAGAAAGTCGCTGATAAACCACAGCAGAAATCGGTGCCGGAACTTGGAGGCCACAAGCAAGTCTACGAAGCGGCACGAAGCAGCGATTCCAAGAAGCTTCCCAAGCTCGACTTTCTGTCGTTGACAACACCCAAACTCAAAGAGAAACTCGTTGCCCTCAAGTTACCGGTTCAGGGCACGCGTGTCCAGCTTGAGCTTCGTTACAACCAATACTACGTCTTGTACAACTCGAACCTCGACAGCAACCGCCCTATATCCGAAAAGCTTCTCAAGCAGAAGCTAAACCAGTGGGAATTGTCACATCTGGCGTTTGCCAGCCCCAACGGTGGGTCGGCGACGCTCTTTTCCTCTCGCGATGCCCTCAGTAACAAGTCCATCGCCGATAAAAGCTTTCTGCGAAAGGCATGGATGCTTGCTTATCAGCAAGAGTTCAAGGATCTAGTCAAACAGGCCAAAGTTTCGGCTCGTAAACTGACTCCGCCACAATCTGGCAACAGTGAAGTCTCAACTCCGACTGTCGGCGTCGCTTTGCCAAAAACGGTAACAAGGTCCCCTGCCGCAGATTTCGACCTCGACTTCTCACAAAGTCTATTGTTTGCCCAAGATCCTGACGGAGATATCAGCACTGAACAACCACCACCACCGCCAACATAAACACGTCAGTGGCCACACATTGCTCACCGTTTATCCGTTGTGGTTGCAGACATTTTATTTTCGCAATTCTGTTCCGGTTCCGCGCTAAATTCACCGCGCATATATTCACTTGCTAAATCGCATCATCACAAACATCACTCTTCTTAGCATTCAACTGCTTGCCCTATCCCTATTATGGCAAATGATGAATTGTACTTGACACCACATGAGGCTGCACTAGCCGTTGTTGCCACTGCCATGAAAAAGGCACGGCTCCGTCTCGATAACTTGGTCATCAACTCGATCATAGGCGGGCTCCTCTTCAGCTCGGGCGGCATGCTCTACGTGATGGCCCAGTCAGAATGCCCCCAGATCTTGCAGGAGAATCCCGGTATTGTCCGCTTGTTGCAGGGTCTTCTTTATCCCATTGGCTTGTTCTACGTGGTCATTATGGGGGTCGACTTGTTCAACGCAAACGTCCTCTACTTTAGTACGGGAGTGTGCCGTGGAGCCGTGTCGATTTTGGACCTTGCCATCAGCTGGCTTGTAAGCTGGTGGTTCAACTTGCTTGCCACCATCTTTGTTTCCTACATCATCTGTAACTACTCAGCGGTCACTTCTCAGCCCGAATATATTCAAGGGTCCATCGATATCTTGATGGCCAAAGCAGACTTTTCATTTGTCCAAACCATGATCAAAGGAATTGCAGGTAACTTCTTTGCTGCGTTGGCCATTTATCTCCAGATCATGGCCAGACCTATCCACGTCAAATTCATCATGATGAGTATTCCCGTCTTCACCTTTGTATCTCTTGGCTACACCCACTCTGTGGCAGACATGTACATGTTGGTGCTTGGATTGATCAATGGTGCTCCCATTTCCGTTGCAACTGTGGCCTGGAAGATATTCTTGCCAGGAGTCATTGGGAATATCATTGGAGGCTCCTTTTTTGGCATTGTCATCACTTGGTATCTCCACATCGTGGTTGTCGAAAGAGATCAACAGAAGCTTGACTTACCAAAGTACGACGTAAGAGACGAACAGCCCGAACTAAATGTGGATTCCAGAGTTGTGGTCAGCAGAACAAGATCGAGAAATGAATATGAAGAAGACCCTCTTCTCCAAAAGGAAGAAGAAACAACCGACACTTACATGCCAGAGTTCAGAAGATCAGCAGAATTGTCCAGAGTCAACTCCAGAGCAACGGGTTACAGCACAAGAACTATTTCAAGGCAAAGAAAGTCGCCCCAGAATGTCTTCCCCGTAGCAGGGATGGGAGCTCCTTTGGAAAGAGAACGTACTATTGCTTCTGGCAGGTATTCCAATACCGATGATGCCGACAGTTTGTCCCTAGGCACGGGCAACAATTTGGAAGAGGATGTTTCTGCAGAATACATTGGCGACCAAATCAGACGAGTGCTATCTCGAAGAATCTCAAATGCTTCTCGAACAGCAAGACCTACCGATGCAGAATCACAAATCGGTTCTCGGAGACATTCAAGTGCCTCCAACAGGCCCATGAATACCGCCAATGCCAACCATCAATTCAAAGTCAACCCAGAAAGCTTGAGTAAAGTGACGCCTATAACATCACCACCCATGGTTGCGCAAGGAATGAGGAGAGCACGTTCCGACTCGTCCAACTTATCACCAACAGTACTGCAATCTTATTGGTCACCACTAGAAACAGTAGCATCAGGGGATGTAAAAACGTCATCAGCAAACCACAGTGAAATCAATTCGTCATCAATAAGCCAGAGCGAAACTAATTCTGCATTTAATGTCCAGGCCTTTCAACCTGATGATCCCAGCACTGAACCATAAACTAATAAGAAACAATAAGATATCATCACACGACTTATAGATTAATAGATATTTTATCTTCAAATTCTGTAGTCTACTCAGGATATACAAGCTAACCTCAGATTGCAAAATATTCAAAAAAAAATAATGGACGAGATCGGAGTCGAACCAATGACCTTCTGCTTGCAAGGCAGACGCGCTACCAACTACGCCACACGCCCTTGTATATAAGTAATGCGTCGCATAATTTATAAGACAAATTTCAGTGAAAAAATTTATATTGCACTATTAATCTTTGAAGCGACTGTTCAATCTTATAGTATAGTAGACCTGACTTACGTTACGGCGGTCCTGAACTATTAGGAGCTTCTTTTTTAATAAATAGACATAATGGAGTCTTTCCACTCTAATATCTCTAGAACCATAAAACAATAAAGTTACCAATTGAAGGAATATGATGGTATCTTTTATAACGTTGATAATAAACTTTTAGAGTTTGGGTTATAAACTTTTACAACACTTAAGGTTTAACAAGTTGCCTGGTTAGCTCAATCGGTAGAGCGTTTGACTCTTAATTAGGATATCAAAAGGTTACGGGTTCGACCCCCGTATCGGGCTTTATTTTTATTGATAATATTTCAATTTTTATGCGAATTATTATTTTGGCTGCTAACTCAATAATTAACGGTATTACTAATTTCCGGACCCTTAAAAGGTGGTGACCTGTGGGACGCCACATAATATTAACCCTCTCACTGTACACATTTCAAATAAAATCACGGGCAAGGCGGCCGTTCTCGGACCTCATCAACATTACAATTTGTGGTACATAATTAATAAAATATGGTTATGAACCTGAAAAATGCATATCCCATTAATTATCAGATGGCATCAGTAGACGTGTGATTGGATGGTTTTTCAGACAATGTACTAATTTTTTTAAAAATTTTTGCACGAGGTGGAGATTTTTCGGTATTGGGAGCAATCCAAAGGATAATTTGTATCTCTTGCTCTATGGCAAAAAACGGTAAATCAGTTTGATCTCTCGCTTATATCAAGACAATTGATTTGTTTTAAACTTTACAAAAAATGCTACGATTTTGTGGCTCGTCTTCAAATTCACAAAATATTTTATTGGTAAAACCCGAAACCAATCAGGGCGAAAAAGATTGCGGAACTGAAGAGGCGTCGGTCCGTTTATATAACGCTTTTAGAAAAATAACAATAAGGATTAGCCATAGGCGTTCTCATCAATTGCAACAGCCAGTAACAAAATCGGTTAAGCTCTATTGTAAAAATAATCTAAACTCTTAACACCAGAAAGATTGTTATCTTTTAAGATCAGATATAGTCAAAATGGCTTAGGTTCTCTCCGCAAAATCCCTCTGGCGTGGTATGTTATTTCATGGTTCAAGTAATTATTTTCCGGTGAAATTCAGCGGAAAGCCTAATTATTAGTTTCTTCCGTGTTCGGTTTTTCCATCCCTATTGATTCATAATAGCCAATTTGCAATTTGATATGATTTCCGAGGCGGTGGTATATATATTGCGGACCCTTTCCATCTTTTAGTGAAAAAGGGTAAAATGAAAGTAGCCTTTTTAATTTTTTTAGTTGCCTTGGTAAATGCTGGGACTCCTTATCGAATTTATGGTCAAGCTTGGCAAGATATTTACGCCTGTGATTCTACACTTGAAGTAACTGCATTATTTTGTACAGATCCACTGTTGGCACAGGAATGTGGATGTACAAATCCGTATTATTTGTCTAGTTTTGCTGGGTGTATGGCTATTGCTAACAGAAACTCAACCAAAACCATCCAAGTTTACTTAAATGATTGCAATACTAAAATGAATACCTCATTAACTCAAGATGACTTCCAAGAAGCTTATTTGAATTACGAGGAAAATTCTATATCAGTTTTTCAAATACCTAACTTCAATATCACCGTTCCTGTCACTGTTCCGGTTCAAGTCAATACCACTTTAGCACTTCAGTATAAAGTCTCTTACAAAGAATTTTTGGGCAACTACGACTGGTCGTTATACTATGGTCTGGGTCTTTTAGGATATTGGGCTCTTGTCATGCTCATCGCCACTGTTGCCAACTGGTCACAATATCTTTTTCCAAACTTTGTTCAGAAATTTACTGGTCCACTCTCTAATGCATGGAGAAAGCATGTAACTTTACCTGCAGCTCTAGGAAGAAAAAAAACCCAATCCAAGTCCTTTTTCCACTACTTCAGCTTCGTGGTTCCTTCTAGATTTGAATCGCTAGTCATATTTGGATTTGCAATTGTCATAATTGCTTGTTCGGCTGCACAAATCAAGTTTTATGAAGACGACCCTATGTTCGTCAGGAAAGACGCTTTGCTTCGGTACACGGCCGACAGAACAGGTATTTTGGCAACCATAATTACCCCATTGGTATATTTATTTGGTGGTAGAAATAACTTTATGCAAATTTTAACCAATTGGAATTTTGCTACTTTTGTTACTTACCACAGGTGGATAGCAAGATTTATGTTCGTATTAGTTATTATTCATGCTGTCACATTTTCCGTTAATTTTGCTGACTACGATTATTACTATAGTGAAATGAAGGAAGCATACTTGGTTTGGGGTACTCTTGCTACCGTTGCTGGTGGTTTCATGTTAGTCCAAAGTATGTTATATTTCAGAAGAAACAGCTACGAAACTTTCCTCCTTATTCATTATGTCCTTGGTGCTTTATTCCTTGCGGGTTGTTGGATTCATGTTGATGAGTTGGGGTATTCTTGGTTCTATTACGCAACTGCTGCTGTTTGGGTATTCAATGCTGTTATTAGAATTGCAAGATTATGCTTCTTTGGAGCTCCAAAAGCTGAAGTTACCTTGATTTCTGACGATACGGTAAAAGTGACTGTCCCAAAGCCATCATATTGGAAAGCTACTCCAGGTGGCTACGCGTTTGTCCAATTTTTGAAACCTAGTTGTTTCTGGCAATCACATCCTTTTACATTTACTCAATGTGACGACTCAGAGAACAAGATTATGTTCTACTGCAAGGTCAAGGGCGGTGTCACTCATGGTCTTTGCCAGTATCTACAAAATCTTCCAGGAAAGACTGCTCAAATCAGAGTTACTGTTGAAGGTCCTTATGGTAGCACTTCAGCTGCTAGAAAATACAATACTGCCGTTTTTTTAGCGGGCGGGAATGGTATTCCAGGTGTGTATTCTGAGGTGTTTGATTTGGCTAAAAGGGCTTCTTCTAACACAAAGCAAACTTTGAAGTTGATTTGGGTAGTAAGAGATTTTAGCTCATTACAATGGTTCTCTGAGGAGTTAAAAACATTAGCGGGCACAAAGGTTGAAACTACAATCTATGTTACCAGACCGTTTCTCGAAACTGGTATTGAAAAGGTGCTCAAAAAAACAGATTCAAACGAATTTGATCAAGGTGTGTCTGAAAACGATAGTAAAAAGTTATCTGATTTGGACTCAGGTGACGCAAATCACTACACTAGTTCTATCAAGTCAGAGTTAAGCTTTGTTAATTTTATCGAAGGCAGACCAAACATAGAAGAGCTAGTTTTACGTGAAACCAAAGAATCACTGGGCTCAATTGCCTTTGTGGCTTGTGGTAATCCAGTTATGGTTGATGACATACGTTATGCAGTTGTGCAAGCCTTGGATGAGTCGGATGGTAAACGGGTCGAATACTTTGAACAATTACAAGTTTGGGCATAAACTGCGAAAAACTTCTTTTGTTTGCAACCAAAACATCAAGACCTCAATTTTTCTAGAAAAGACTTTAGCTTAAACAATTCATCATATAAGTTAGAAATAGTAGATAAACTTGTGACTGGTTATTTAAAGATAGTAAATAAGTTGATTCCATTACTTATGATCTTTGTTCCTCTGTTATTTTGAAGTAAATTTGATTCTTCAAGTAACAATAAAGGGAAGTAACAATTAAGGGCGGTATGTATGATAAGTTCTAAAATTTACATATTTGGAAAAAATGGTCTAATTTTTTATAAATGAAATAAATCAAATTTGTTCAAAAGTTAAAAAAGACTTGCCCAACCTTTCCTCTTTGCTCTTTTGTTAGTTATCGCTCCATGCTTTATTTAAACTAGCACCAAAGTGGCATTTTGGTGGAGCTGCAAATAAACCACCTGCATGTAAAATGAGCCGCACTACTTGAAAACTCAAGATGAGCAGAGCCATTTTTTTCACGATATACAGTAGTATTTGGCTCATCGCAAGTTAATTGATAAAGATATCCAATGTCAGACAAAACGGCAGCTTCTGCGGCATATATAGATGAATCCGCATCATGGGACTCTTTTAATTTGGATCCCAGATTGTTACAAGCCATCGACCAGTTGGGTTTTTCCAAGCCAACTTTAATTCAATCGAGTGCTATCCCACTTGCATTGGAAGAGAAAAGAGATATAATAGCCAAAGCTTCCACTGGTTCGGGTAAGACCGCAGCATATTCCATTCCGATAATTAATAATATCTTAGTTGAAGCTGACCAACAAGAGCATTCAGTCAAGAGTATAATATTGGTCCCAACCAGAGAATTATCCAACCAAGTTTTCAAGTTCATTGAATCATTATTGACTTATAGTAACAATAAGATCAATGCTATCAATTTGTCGTCAAACTTGAATGACCAAGTTTTGAACTCATTGTTAATTAACAAACCTGAAATTATCGTATCCACTCCTGCCAAATTGATTCAAGTATTGGAGAAGAATGTCAATACCGGGGTGATTGATTTGTCAACTGTGAGAAACTTGACTATTGATGAAGTTGATTTAATTTTGTCTTACGGCTACTTGGATGACTTAAAGAAGTTAGAGACTTACTTGCCTATTAAGAAGAACTTGCAAACATTCTTGATGTCTGCGACAATTAATGAAGAATTGAACGACTTAAAGGCAAGATTCTGTACCAAGGCAGCAGTTTTGAAGTTAGATGACGATGCTGTATACAAGAACAACTTAGTTCAGTACTATGCAAAGACTTCTGAATTTGACAAGTTCTTGTTGGCGTACGTTATTTTCAAATTAAATTTGATCAAGGGGAAGACATTGGTGTTTGTTAATACCATCGAGAGAGGATACAGATTAAAACTTTTCTTGGAGCAATTTGGTGTCAGATGTTGTATATTGAACAGTGAGCTTCCAGTCAATTCCAGATTGCACATTGTTGAGGAATTTAACAAGAATGTTTATCATTTGTTGATTGCAACTGATGAAACCAACGACTTTACCGTTGAAAAGGATCACGATGACGAAGAAGACGAAGAGAAAGAAGAAGCAAAGAAAGAGGATGCTCAGGAAGACAAACAGACCGGACAAGGTAAAAAGTCCAAGAAGTCAAAGCATAAGAAGGACAGAGAATACGGTGTGGCCAGAGGTGCCGATTTCCGTAATGTTGCATGTGTGTTGAACTTTGACTTGCCAACCTCTTCAAAGGCATACATACATAGAATCGGTAGAACCGCAAGAGCTGGAAAGGCAGGTATGGCTCTTTCATTTGTGTTGCCCCTTAAGGAATTTGGTAAGCATAAGGTTGCTTCGTTATCTACTGCCAAAAAGGACGAAAATGTGTTGCGTCGTATTGTTAAACAACAATCTCGTAACGGTTTTGAGATCAATCCTTATCAATTTGACATGAAGCAGGTCGAAGGTTTCAGGTACAGATCTGAAGATGCCTTCAGAGCAGTTACGCAAACATCTATCAGAGAAGCCAGAATTAGAGAAATCAAGAATGAGCTTATCAATTCCGACAAGTTGAAGAGATTCTTTGAGGAAAATCCGCAAGATTTGGCTTCCTTGAGACACGACAAAGAGTTGCATCCTACTAGAATTCAAACACACTTGAAGAGAGTTCCAGAATACTTGTTGCCTGCCAGTGCTAGAACTGAAAATAAGGATCTTGGCTTTATACCATTCAATACTAAGAAGGTTGGTAAGAAGGGCAAGAAGAGAGCCGGTGGGAGAAAGTCCGATCCATTGAAATCGTTTAAGCATAAAAAGTGAATAATATATGATTAGAATATATATGCGAAGAAGTGAATGTGTAAGAGTCTATAAGGTAAGTTGAATCATACCATTTTGCTTAGAATGAGATTCCAAATCAAGTTAGCCAAACAGTTGGATGGGAACATAGCTGCCTTTGGAATCAAGACAAACTGAAGAATCGAAAAGAAGGGCCAAAAGCAGTAACTGTAACGTAATGATTTGGCGAACGCACTTCTAAACGAGGAAGATATTTCACCATGATCCCACAAGGTGTTCAATATGGAGAATATCAACTGGAACATGGGTGCACCAACAGCCTGATCCACAAGGATTCGGTAAAATATATTTTCAAACTGCAGAATTAACACATCAATCCAGAGTACGGTAAAGTAACCATTGATGCAGCCCCACACCATGAATTTAAAAATTCTATTCCAGCTAAATTTCAGCTTGAAATATTGATTCATCGATTGGGCCAAGGCAGCAGACGAAGCTCCTAACAAAGTAGGGGCCAACAGTGTATTCACAGCCAATATTTTGTCATAGTTGTAGTAAATGGACAAAGAACAAATAGTTTCCACTAGAAGGACAAGGATAAGCTTTCTTTTCAAGTGTGCTGGAACTGGCAGATAGAGACTGTTAGGCGAGTCAATCACAGAAGACTTTTCCAAATCATAGGGCTTGCTAAGCGGGATTTCTGCCATAACACGAGGTTCTTACTCTTGGCTAGTTTGGTTTGGTTTGGATACTATGGCTTGGGGGTGACTGAATAAGAAAGAGTGACTTATAGGAGACAAAAACACCACACACTCGATATCTTAATTGAGCGTACTGTGGTTAATATATCAACAAGTATTCAATGCAACGATTATTGGAAGAATTCGGATCAAGTGTTTTAAGTTATTTTTGACAGCACCACGTGAAATTTCTTGCACGTGAACGCGTCAATTGGGGTTAAATACGCATGGTTATTAATAGAAGGTAAAGTATAAAGACGGCTTAGAAGCCTAAACTAAAGAACGTTTCAATTGCATCGTTCTTGGATGATTGTTGAGAACGATGTATTGAGTGCTGACGAACGGATTTATCAAAAAATCTCTTTTCTTCTGCATCACAAGTTCGAGGTTACTCGGCGATAATTATTTTGATACGTAAACATCGCTTTTGTAATTCCAAGACGAAAGTCGCTGATTATTTAACGACAAATCCGATCTCCTCTCAACTGGTCCAGGTGTAGTTGATGCTAATTACCAAATTGGGAGGCCGCGGAATTTGCTAGAAAAAAGTCGACTTGAAAAATCAAGTAATCATCCTACTTAAAGGACAAGAACCATCCAGTCGATATAACACAGGAACAAACATGGTTGTCCATAACCCTAACAACTGGTAAGTTACTGAGAATGTGAGGGGTGTGCAGCAACTAACCGCCAGGCATTGGATAGATAAGAACTGTCTTCCATGGTCGAAGCAGTATTTGAATGAACAAATCAAAGATACCAAGTATGAAGACGACGAATACTTGATTGTTATCGACGGTGTCAATTCGGTCACGGGTGACTGTGATGTCACTCAAAGAAAGGGCAAGGTGTTGTGCATCTACGACTTGAAGCTTGTCTTTTCCATCGACTCCAAGGCTAATGACGGTGAGAGCGTGAAGTCCACCGTTACCGTCCCCGAGTTTGTCCACGACCAAGACGACGACGAATACGTGTTTGAATTGGACTCGGCCGAGCACAGAGCAGAAATCAGAAAGTACTTGGTGCCTCTTTTGAAGACCAAGTTGCAGGCTTTCCAAAGTGACTTGATCTCGGCCCACGAAAAGGACGTCCAACACCAAACCAATTAGTTTCTAATTTACATTAAATATACATAGAGTACGTCATTATCATTAACTTAACCATCAAACCCTTCGGGAACACCCTTGGCATGACGAGCTTGATCGCGTGAACCCAAGTAGAGTTCAACGGCTCCTGCGTCTTCAACATCAGCACCGATGCTGTACCACGGAACCTGTCCCATTTCGATGGTCTTCAACAATTTGTAAGTCTCAACAGAACTATATGGAATCCCATTCGCAGGGTCAAAGTACTTGACCTCGGTACCAGTGAGAAGACAGTTCTTTTTGTTATTATTAGGCAAGTACAACCCGGTTGGTGCCTCCGTTTTCAACACAATGTTGAACAGTTCGGAATCATCCTTTTCTTCAATCTCTTCTGTAAGATCTTGCTTCACACCCAACCGTGGTAATCGCTTCAACTCATCGAAGATTGGATCGTCTTCTGTAAGATCTGACACCGGATCAAACAAAATATCCTTTTCTTCCTTCACAACGGCATAAGGGTTATTAGCTCTTCCAATTCTGTAAACAGGCTTCAAGTCTTTGAACCGTCTTGATGCTGGAAGGATAGCCTGCGGTCCAAAAAGAATCGGCCGCATGTTGTTTATGTTGAGAATCCGGTTTTCGCCATCAAAATCAAAGAGGTAAACTGTTTGTCTGGCAATACGCTGAACGGGCCCTTCAAACACTTCGCCATCCTCTGTTTTCATCACTGGCGTATCTTCGATGGGGGTTTCATTTTCATCCTCTTCAGCAAACGTAACTTTCTTGTCTTCTGATTTTATCGTTACATCCTCGACTAACTCATCTGCCACTTCCTGCTTCACTTTTGGCTCTTCAGAACCTTTAAGGTTTGGAGAGTTTTCAGTTTCATCAGGTTTGTGATTGGCTTTTTCAGGTTCAATGGCGGAATGTTCATTCTGTTCCAATTCTGGATCGTTTTTCGTTTGTGATTCCAATAAGTCTGTGCTTTCATCGGTCTTTCCAGTATTTTGAGTAAGTTCTTCTGTAGCTTCCCTTTCTACTTTATCCTGCACCTTTTCCTCTTCTGCTTCCTTTTCTGCAGTAGAAGGTTCTTTTTCCTCTTCTGTTTCTTTTTCTGCTGCAGGTTCACCTTCTACTGCAGGAGGATCATTCTCGTTTACATCAAGTGGTTGTTCTGGACCTTCCTTGGCTTCAGTTTCTGCAGCAATTTCCTTTTCCTTTTGAATCCTTTCTCTTTCTGCCTTTTCTTCACTTAAATAAGGTAAATCCCAGTCGATATCTCCCGGAACCCTCATTTGGTCAGGGTCTTCGTCCTGGACCTTCTTTCTTCTGCCAGGTCTTCTCTTCAAACGCTTGATGTACAAGTTGTGTTGGTACCTTGCCTCTATAATCTCTTCTGTTGGGGTGACAAAGGTTTCCTTACTTACCATTTGGACCACATTCTTGAGAATCAACCGCTTCAGCAAGAATTGCTGCCTTTGCCTTTCCTTTTTCACGATTTCCTGCTCTCTGAACTGATGAAGGGCCAAAACGTTATCTATTTCTGTCTGTTTGGCCTCTTCCAACTTTTCTTCCTGAGTCAATTCAACGTGCTCGACGCGGACCACAGGAATAAGTTTGGACCTTCTTTCTTCGCTTTCTTTTAATCTCTGGACCAAAGCTTGTTTGCTTTCCACCGCTGCGGCTCTTGACGATGATCTTCTTTCGGAAAGAAGAAGAGAATCGGACGTGACGAGCGCTGTTTTGGCCTTTGGTTTGGCCTGCACTACTGTTTTGGGCCGCTTGATTGCGGGAATGAGGTCTTTCGATCTGACCTTGCGCTTTTTGAGCTTTTCGTGTTTCTGGAGTTCCTTTTCTCCCTCGCTCTTGTCGGAGTCCGAGTCCGAGATTTCGGAGTCGGAGAGAACATCGTCGTCATTGACAGCTGGGGTTTCTTCATCCTCCTCCTCCTCCTCCTCCTCCTCTTCGTCGATTCCCTTTATGTTTTCGTTTTCGACCTCCTCATCGACGAATTCCCCGTCGTTCTCGTCTTCCTGGAACAAGAGATTGACGTTCTCGTCGTCTTCCGTGACGATCTGCAGCACTGCAGCCTGGGCGTCGTTGCTCTGTTCCTCCAACTCGATCAAGTGCCTCAACCGCGAGCCCGCGTTGGCCCGCCGTGCACGTGTTGCCACCAAAGACTGCTGCATGGTTGTGTGGCCGGCGAAATATATTTGATTTTCGATTGAGAAATATCAACGAGCACCAACCTACACCGGAGAGATGAGAGCATTTACGCGGAGCCTCGCGCACAGCCGGCGCCACTGGGCCCCCAGACACACTGCGCTGTCGCCACAGGAGTTGGCGCACTTCAACGCCCTAGCCTCGAGCTGGTGGGACGTCAACGGGCCGCAGCGCATCTTGCACAAGATGAACTTGTTGCGCATGGACTTTATCCGCGACACGGTGCGGGCGCACGTCCAGCTCAACGAGCCGGGCACGGCGCCCGAGGACGAGGTGTACATTCCGCCGTACAGCTTGGGCTTGCTCCCACGGCAGATCCGGCTGCGCATCGTCGAGGACCAGGAGGCGCGCCGCGACGCCATCTTGCGGCGCGCGCAATTGGCGGTGTTGGACGTGGGGTGCGGCGGCGGCATTTTGTCGGAGTCGATGGCGAGACTCGACTTTGTGGGCCGCGTCACGGGCATCGACTTGTCGCCCGATGTGTTGGCGGCCGCGCGCCTCCACCGCGCCAAGGACCCTGCGTTGGCAGCCAAGTTGGAGTACCGCCTCGAGGCCATCGAGGCCCAGCCCACGCACACGCAGTACGACATCGTGACGATGTTTGAGATGCTCGAGCACGTCGACTACCCTGCGCACGTCTTGGCCGCGGCGCTCGCGCGCGTGCGCGCCGGCGGCTGGGTGTTTGTGTCTACAATCAACCGCGACTTTGTCAGCTGGTTCACCACCATCTTCATGGGCGAGCGTGTATTGCGCATCGTGCCGCGCGGCACACACACGTTGGAGAAGTACATCAACCACAGCGAGATCACCGACTGGTTGCACGCGCACGCGCGCGACTCGTTCGAGGTGGTGGACTCGCGCGGCTGCGTCTACCTCCCTGCGCGCGGGTGGCACTTCACCGCGAGCCCCAGCGTCGGCAACTACTTTGTGGCCATCCGTAGAACTAAATAGTGCGGCGTGCCGCTAGTTGGCCACCTTGGCGGGCTCGGCAGGCTCGTCCTCAATAAACGTCGGCAACAGGTCCGCCGGCACGTCTGCGTCCGCCAAGTAGGCGGGCACCGCGCCCGGATCGGCAAACTCGCTCTCGTACTGCATCTCGTCGCCCAACGCGTCGAGCTCGGCGTCGAGCTCCAGCTCGCTGAGCTCGTCCGGAACGTCGTAGCTCGCCAGCATCGCCTCCTGCAACTCGTTGCTCTTGTCGATCAAGTCCATCATCTCGTCCTGGAGCGCCTCGATCTTGTCGATGTCGATCCTGCCGTACGTCTGGCGCAACTGCTTGTTGGCCGTCTTCATCGCGTCGACGGTGATCATCGTGTTCTGCAAGTTGTCGGTGGTCATTGTGGCCTGCGTCATGTTCCACAGCTGGTTCTCCAACTGGTCCTTCTGCGCCTCGATCTGCTTGCGCTGCCGCAACAACTTGAGCGCCTTCTGCTTCACCGCCGTCTTGCCGGGGCCGTCGCGCATGCGCCCGAGCTTCTGCTGGTACGCCGCGAGCTCGGCGTTGATTTTGCTGAGCTTGACGTCAAAGCTGCCGATGCGCTCGTCGATGTTCTTGACGGCGTCGTTGAGCGTCGGCTTGGGCACGCTGCTCTTGGTGCCAAACAACCGGTTCATAGGGGTCAAGACTACAAATACAGGAAAAGATCAGGCGTACATACAGGCGTACATACAGGAATACAGGAACACAGACGTATATACAGGACGTACAGTACGCAACATCTACAGACATACAGTACAACTAGAGTCAACTACAGTACAACCAAAACTACATCTACTACAACACAACCCTTCATCTCTATACTCAGTACATTATTAGTACATTATCATCACCCATGCCTGAAGTAGCAGAAGTATGTATTAGAACCAGAAGCAATGCCAGAAGCAGAGCCAGGACACTAACACCAGGTAGCACATGTGTGTGCGTTGCTCCGACGCAACGTGATTGGCTGGCGTGTCGCTAGCGTCAGTGTGCGCCCAGACACGCTCCTCTTGCCGTTCCTCAAGCTGCTGGCGGCGCCCGCCGACGACCTCGCCGCGTTCCAGCGCCAGTTGGAGCAGGCGTCCGTGCTTTCGGTCGGGCGCCACGGCAAGTACTTCTGGCTCCGGCTCCAGCCCCCCCACACGAGCGAGTCCCACGTCTTGTTGATGCACTTGGGTATGACGGGCATGCTCAAGCTCCGCAACGTGGCGTCCCACTTTGTGTTTATGGAGAACGGCGGGGACAAGAAGCCCAAAGCAGAAAGCAGCGAGTGGCCGCCGCGCTTCTCGAAGCTCGAGTTTGTGCTTGAGTCGAACGGCTCGACGTTGGAGATGGCCTTTGTGGATGCGCGCCGTTTGGGCCGCATCCGCGTGTTGACGGGCCCGCGGGTCCAGAACGACGCTGACTTGCTTAGGGAGAGCCCCTTGGCGGCGTTGGGGCCCGACTACTCGAAACCAGCGCTGGTTCCGGCCACAGCGGCGCCGTTTGTCGAGGGCGACCCCGATCCCGACCACCACGGCCGCCCGCCATTGAGCTTGGCTGCGTTCAGTGCGTTGGTCATGAGGAAAAGGACGCCCATCAAGAGCCTCCTTCTCGACCAGGCCCACTTTAGCGGCGTGGGCAACTGGGTCAGTGACGAGATCGTGTACCGCGCGCGCGTCGTTCCTGGCGAGATTTTGTCGCTAGCGCTACCGAAAAACAGCGCGCAAGTGCACCCTGTGGTAGAGCGCTTGTACAACGCGCTCATCTACGTGTGCCAGGAGAGCGTGCGTGTCGAGGGCGACGTGGCGAGGTTCCCGTCCGACTGGTTGATGTTGTACCGGTGGGGCAAGCGCAGGACGACGCAAACGGCACGCACGGCGGCGGGGCACGCGGTGGACTACGTGACGGTGGGCGGTCGCACAAGCTGTTTTGTTCCGGCGGTGCAGAAACCGCTAGAGGAGGAAGATCCTGCAGAGGAGAAAAAACCTGCACACGAGTCTGCGCCGGCGCCGGCGCCCAAACGGGTCAAGCGCGAAACGGCGTAGATGGAGTTATTCCGAGATTGACCGTTGCAGCCAGAAGGAAAGGAACCGAAAAAGAAGAACAGAAAGAAGAACAGAAAAAGAACAAACAACAAACAACAGTAGTAGTAGCAACAGCAGCATTCCTGCTGTTGCTTCTGTTACTTCTGCGATTGCCGATCTCTCCGCTGTAAGGCATTTACCAAGAGGCGTTGCGCGATGAGGAGATCTGTCAAGCGAAGGAAAAACTCGGAACACCGGCTGCGCATTGTTTTGTGGCATTTTCCAACGGAACGACTGTGGAAGAACACAGCAACCATAGACACTGCCAACCCTACACGTACACAGACATAGAACAGACGTAGAATTTATGTAAACAGACGTACAGCAGACAACGCGGACCATTCCGGCGATTGGTCCATTGATCGATCCGATATTGTTGGTCCCGCCGGACCTTGCCTACACCGAGACCTGCACACTAGCACCCCTCTTTGTTCGTTTCCAAATGTTGTGCGTTCCATCTGGGAGGGGAAGCTTCGTAGCAGACCGTCTTTTCCCAGCCAAAAGGGGCCCAGCACAGCAGCGGTGTCTGGAGCACGCTCTACTGTGCACCAGACTCCGTTTGCTGCGTTACCTGCTGCAAACTCCGCCCGCTGCCCGCTGGTCCGCCACACCGCGCGCAGGTTAATCCCGGAACGGTGTGCATAATTATTATGCGCGCTTAGGCGTATGGGGAAACAAATCTGCCCCCTCTCAAGCCGTGCTGATGGCTATATATATGTTGCGCTCGCGCCCACGCATTTTCTTCTTCCTCCTCCTCCATTTGTTCTTCCTCCTCCTCCTCCATGCTTAGAACTTCAGCAAGACTTGCGTCGACAGCAGCAAAGGCGGCCTCAGGCTCGATCCACACCCACACCATCAAGACGCCCGTGGGCATCAAGGCGGCATTGGCGGCGTTGAAGCCCAAAACCACGCGGTTGTCGATCGAGGGCCCCATTGAGTGTGATCTCCAGGGCTTCCAGCTCTTGAACTCGCCCATCTTCAACAAGGGCTCCGCCTTCACCAAGGAGGAAAGAAGCGCCTTTGGCTTGGACGGCTTGTTGCCGTCCCAGGTCAACACCCTCGACGAACAGGTCGAAAGAGCATACAGACAGTTTTCGTACTTGAAGACGCCGTTGGCCAAGAACGACTTCTGCACCTCCATGAGAATCCAGAACAAGGTCCTCTACTACGAGTTGGTCAGACGCCACATCAGAGAAATGTTGCCCATCATCTACACCCCGACCGAGGGTGATGCCATTGCCGCATACTCCCACAGATTCAGAAAGCCCGAGGGCTGTTTCTTGGACATCAACGACCCGGACTCCATCGACGCCAAGTTGTCTGCGTACGGCGAAGACAAGGACATCGACTACATTGTCGTTTCCGACGGTGAAGGCATCTTGGGGATCGGAGACCAAGGCGTGGGCGGAATCAGAATCGCCATCGCCAAGTTGGGCTTGATGACCCTCTGTGGCGGTATCCACCCGGGCAGAACCTTGCCCGTGGTGTTGGACGTCGGCACCAACAACGAGAAGTTGGCCAACGACGAGTTGTACATGGGCAACAAGACGCCGAGAGCCAGGGGCCAGCAGTACTGGGACTTTGTCGACAAGTTCATCCAGGCTGTCAAGACCAGATTCCCCAACGCCGTTTTGCACTACGAAGATTTCGGGGTGTCCACAGGCAGAGACATGTTGTACAAGTACAGAGACCAGTTGCCTTCTTTCAATGACGATATCCAAGGCACGGGTGCGGTTGTCATGGCATCGATGACTGCCGCCCTCCAGTTCTCCAACCGTGACTTGTTGGACTCCAAGGTGCTCATCTACGGTGCTGGATCGGCCGGTCTTGGGATTGCGGACCAGATTGTCAACCACATGGTGTCGCACGGCGCCACTCCGGAAGAAGCCAGAAGCAAGATCCATGCCATGGACCGCCGTGGGTTGATTTTGGAGTCATACACGGACTCGTCGCCAGCACAGCACCAGTACGCCGACAAGGACGCCGACTGGGAGGGCGTTGATACCAAGAACTTGGTTGAGGTGATCAAGAAGGTGCAGCCCACCGTGTTGGTTGGCTGTTCGACCCAAGCCGGTGCCTTTACCGAGGAGGTGATCAAGGAAATGTACAAGCACAACCCACAGCCCATTGTGTTCCCATTGTCGAACCCCACGAGATTGCACGAGGCCATTCCAGCAGACATCATGAAGTGGACCGATAACAATGCGTTGATCGCCACAGGCTCGCCATTCCAGCCTGTTGACGGCTACTACATCTCGGAAAACAACAACTGTTTCACTTTCCCAGGGATTGGGCTCGGTGCTGTTTTGTCGAGATGCACCACCATCACCGACACGATGATCTCTGCTGGTGTTGACAAGTTGGCGTCGTTATCGCCCAAGATGGAGAACCCCAAGAACGGTTTGTTGCCACGTTTGGAGGAGATTGACGAGGTGAGTGCACAAGTGGCCACCGCCATCATCTTGCAGTCGTTGAAGGAAGGAACGGCGAGAGTCGAGAGCGAAGAAAGACCCAACGGGGGATTTGTTGAGGTTCCTAGAGACTTTGACCAGTGTCTCAAGTGGGTGCAGTCGCAGATGTGGAAACCCATCTACCGTCCATTGGTGAAGGTGCAGCACGTTCCTGAGATCCACACGTTCCAATACTGATCTCCAGCGGGCCAGAGATAGGGTTATAGAGGCGAACTTGCGAGCTATGAGCGGAGCGAATAGTGAGCAGAAGTAGCGAATAGCATTAATAAGAATAATAAGAAGCAAACTATGAGCGAGCGAACT